>OY757191.1:13095982-13818482 GCA_963583895.1 Melanophora roralis | reverse complement strand
CCTGACTCACTAAGTCTAAACAAGCTCCTAGCCGCCATTCCAGCAACAAAATCCTCGATGGGAAGAAGATGTAGAGTCAAGGTACATTGAAATAGGTAAGAGGAATTGATAAACTGACTTCGTTTCGCCATACATATGTTTTCTAGCTTAGCTTGGCAAATTTTTTATGTTATATTTTGACAGCTTAGCTAGAATTTAGCAACAACAAAAATGCATGCTAAATTTTTACAGGAATTTGTTGTTTTAGAGACGAGGTCACCTTATTACTCCACCATGGTTTGAGCAATTATCACCTAACAAGGTAATTACAGTTTCTGCTGGGTTAACACATACTTACATATGTTTGCAAATGTGTCATCCGTACTGATAATTTAAACCTTAACCAAGTCTGTATGTAATGTTTTGTAAATACAGTGAACTCGCGAAAACGTGAACTAATTTTTACCAAGGGTGTTCATGTTTTCGATTTTGTTCACGTTTCTGATTGGATATGTTTTAATTATTTTCTAACGAATTTAATTTTTTTTTATCAATTTATTGTTATTAGTTCAAAAACATCCAAATCTAGTCAAAACTTAACAACGCTTTAACCCGAAAAGTCCAATTTAAAAATTTTAAAACCTAAGCTTTTGGGTAATACATAATTGTCTTATTAATCTGACCACAAAAATCAACCTTTTGCAAATAAAACTATGTATATCGCTTATAGATCCTTTTATTGCATAATTCGGGGACTCCCAAAACTAATAAAATTAATGTAAACAAACAAAAAACCTCAGAAAAAACTGTTCACGTTTGAGGGCTTTCAATGTTTGTTCACGTTTTAGAGTAGTTAATGTTAAATAAAAAGTGTTCACGTTTCTGGATGTTCACGTTTCTGGATATTCACGTTTTCGCGAGTTCACTGTATGTATTTACAAAGTTATTTTAATTATGCTCTCCCATGTTCATATTTCCTTTATTTAAAAAAAGTTTAAAAACTTTTTTGTTGGGAGGTAAAATAAAAGCGGCATATTAAATCTAATTGATTAATAAATAATAAAACTTTGTATATCAAGAGGTTAAAGTGGCTTACTTTTAAATAAGAATTACAAGGAAGTACTTAATAATATTCATATGGGCAGTCGAGAACGTGACACTAGTAGATATTTAAAGTTAAAATGGTTAAGAAAACAAAATATTTTTTTTTTTTATTTTTTCTAATAATATTGTAGGAGCATTGTGCAAGGTACACCAAACATATGTTTTGGCGATTCCCTGTTTAGCAAATACCATGAGAGTAAGAACGTGACAAACCTCGAAACATCAAATTGTAGCAAAGATTTAAAAATAACTAGCACGTGGCCCTCTACTTCGTTAGCGCAGTTTTAGAAATTTATTGAGTGAAGGTGATGTTTTGTGCCTTTATTTCTTAAACTACTACCTGCAAAACGCAATTTAAATGAAGTTTCTACCTTTATTGGTTAAGAAATCACAAAAAGTACCAAAAAAATACAAACATGTAATTTGTACCCTTTTTTGTGCCTAAGGGTCCAAAATTTTTAAAAAGTATCGAAAACATATTCTTATTTTGTCGATACCTGTCGAACGCAATTTATATTACGTATTTATCTCTATTGGTTCAAAAGTTACAAAAAGTACCAATATAGAATTTTTACCCATTTTTGACCCTTTTTTACACCACAACGTCTAAATTTCAAAAAAGTGGCAAAAAATTATTCATATTTTTTTAGTATCTGTCGATTGCATTTTGAACTATGTCTGCACCTTTACTCGTTTAGAAGTTACAAAGTGGACCTAGGCACTATCAAAATTTAGTTTTTACCCTTTTTTAGCCGTAAGGGTCTAATATTTTGAAAAAATGCCAGACACGGGTCTGCTTATTTTTTGAGTAAAATACGATCCTTTTTAAATTTTGTTTCTATCGTTTGTAGTTTAGGAGATATTAACTTTTGGATATTTCCATATTTGGCCCATTTTAAGCCCCTTCGGGTCCGAATTTCCCAAAATCCCGTCTCAGTGGATCTAAACATAAGGAAAGGTACCCACAGTCCAAATTCCAGGTCTCTAGCTCTGCCAATTTGGGCTGTGCGATGATGAATCAGTCAGTCACTAAGTCAGTCAGTCAGTAACGTTATTCCTTTATATATATAGATTTCCATATTAAATATAAAATTCAGAACAAACTTCATAAATTAAATTTAAAATGTCGTTTCTAATATGAAGGGTGCATAAAATTCTTGCCAGCCGGATATAGCGTTTTTACTTGCTTTTTAAACATTAAGAAAGAAGAAAGTCACCTTAATCGGTTAAATCATTTTTAAGTTGTGCACTTTATATTTTTTTATATTTTTTTATTTATAAAGTAGAAGATAAGATGATGGTTTTTTAGTATGTTTGTCACGTTATTATATATTAACAAACGTCTAGACTGACTGAATGAAAACTTTAAGCATTTTTTTTTATCAAATAGGGTGCAGTAGGCTTAACCTTTTTAATTTAAGGGGGGGTTTGCAAATATGTTAAGTTAAAAATCTAAATTGAAAAATTTTAAAAAATTTTTAAGTTATATAAAACAAAATTTTTAAAGCGAATAAATCTGTGTTATAAAAATTTTTAAAATTAAATTTTTTTTGTATTAAATAGTTGAAACATTTTATTAATGCAAATCAATTACAAATTTTACATATTAATTGTAATTTTTTAACATTAAAAAACAATTTCCTGCTTGTAACACTTTTTGCATCAATAATAAATAATGTGATTTAACGTTAAAGATAATAATAAATTTAAAACGCGATTTATAGTTTTAAATATTTAAAAAATAAATCTTATTCGTTAAAGTTAATAAAATAGTTTCGTTAACAGACAAAAAGTGAATCTAACTTATTTTTATTTAAAATATAAATATTTCGATATATATTGTATATATTTAAGTATTAAATAATTCTTATATCAAAAATAATTTAAAAAAAAATTGAAATATAACCTTAAAGGCGGTAAAATGCAATTTATTTAACAATTTTTAATTAATTGTTTTAATTTCTTAATTTTCTTTTTTTTTAGTTTAAAAAAAATCTCTTAAATGGCGTCGTCTAATTCAGAAATATTGGCAACCGAAAAACTCCATGTAGGAGATATTGATGAAAATACAAATAAGTTTATTGTTAAATATTATAAAAACTATTACGACATAACAAAATTCCTGCATAAACACCCAGGTGGGATTAACACTTTAAGGGGCCTAGAAAATACTGATGTAACGGAACGCATTACAAAAACACAACCTCACTCAGACGCAGCCAAATATTTATTGCAGGAATATCGAATCACTAATACAGAAGCAAAAGATAAGAATATCACAATAAATGACCATGACAATTATGAACCTAAGGATAATAAGGAAAACATTCAAGAGTTTTTTGACGAAGATAAGGATGGTAATGAAATCAAAATTGATGAAAGTATGGAGGTAAGTTTGTGTAATTTAAAATCCTATTGGCGTATTCATAATTCTTATAGTAGATTTATTAGTGTCTTATTTGACAGATGTCTATGGCATTATTATCAAAAAAGTATTTGATAAACCTACTTTAATTTTTATATACATATATAAGTCTTGACGTTTTTATTTTTTTTTTGTTTGTTAGTTATACAGGGTGTCTGCCGTCAAGGTATACTGCTTTGTTTGTTTATTATTATTTTTTGGTTAAAAGGAAGATAATGGATCTTAAACTAATATTTTTTTATTTAATGTCGGCAATTATATATGAAATACAATATCAGATAAATGCCCGCCTCTGTTAGCCTCACAAATGCAAGCCATTTTGAGCAAATTTTTCATTACATTCTTACACATTTTACGCGAAATTTCATTAACTTCATCACGAATATTTTGTTTGAGTTGCTCCAGGGTTTCTGTTTTGTTTGCATTAAACTTGCTTTTCATATATCCCCACAAAAGAAGTCCGGAGCAGTCAAATCAGGCGACCGTGGAGGCCAATCAGCATCACCATTTCTTGAAATAATAAAGAGGTCTCGCAGTAATTCCATTGTAATCCTGGCTGTTTGCAATTTGGGACCATCTTGTTAATACCATTTGTTAACTAAGCCCAAAGCATGTAGTTGTGGCATTAAAAAGTTTTCAATCATATCACGATATCGTTGCCCATTGACAGTTTTCGTTAAGCCGTTTTCAGTTTGAAAAAATTAAGGTCCAATGTTCCCCCTGACCAAATTGCACACCAGACTGTCCCTTCTAATAGATGCAAAGGTGACTGTTGAAAAATTTTAGGGTTTTCCATTGCCCAGAACCGACTATTCTGTTTATTCACATATCCATTCAAATGAAAATGTGCCTCGTCACATGATTTTTTCATAAAAATCGGGGTTATCATGGGCGAGCTGTAATATCCTATTGGCATAGGTACGGCGGCGTCGATCTTGCAGAATATTAAGGCCTATGGTTGGGCCATGAGCTACAGTCCCTCTTTCTTTGAAATCATTTACTATACGGTAAATAGTGCGTCTTGCTGGCACGTTGTGTCTTCCAAAAATTTTACGTAACTTTCTCATGGTCACAGTAATCGATTATTTATTGTGATAAAATGTTTTAACGATTAATCGGCGTTGGTTTACCATATATTTTTTCATAATAAATTTGCTACGTCTCTACTTCACGACTGCCAAATAATAACTGTCAAGATTTATATTTACCAAAATAACGGCAAAACAAAGTAGTATCCTTGCCGGCGGACACCCTGTATGAATTCATACCTTGTTATCAATCCTTTTTTGAAAGTATTTAGCTGTTTGTTGAATAACAACAATGAAAAGTAAGTTGTTTATTTTAGTTTGGGAGTTTATGTCAGATGTAATTACACACGTACGTAGTTAAAACAAAAGTTATAAACTATCTGTAAAATAACAATTTTGACAGACATACGCAATTACATATGGATTCCAAAGTTGACAAGTCATGTGTAACATACATATCGTGTGAAAGCACTTTAACAAAACATTTACATTTAAGAAATTGAATTAAGAATTTCTGAAATTTAACTGGAAGTTTCTGAAATTTAAGTAGAAACTTCTAAAATACCATTAGAAATTTCTGAAATTGAATAAGTATATTCTGAAATACAGTTAAAAAGTTCTGAAATACGATTGGAAATCGTGTTTTTGTATTTCTCAAAATTTGAAGTTGGATAAGAAAGTTTAAAACACAAAATGATTTAGTGCAAATTTCGATATATGTACATATGTATTCTTTTCTACGATTTATTGGAATTTAAAGTAGATATTTTTGTATATTCTAAACAAAAAACGTTTTAAACATGATGAAATGAGATTATGAACCGCTGTTCAGAGAGAATTTTAGTCTCTTTTTATTTTTTCCTTCTTTATGTATTGAGTTTGCCATTACACTATTTGAAAATTGTCCTCTTTTAACCTCAAAACTACGTAGAATGTAAAAAAAGCTTCATAAGGAAATAAAATTTCAGTTTTTTATTGCTCTTCGATTCCACTCACATATCTATAATATGCATATTTTTATTGCTATTATATACAATGAAGTAATATAATATAAAAAATTATGTACATAAGTTCTATTCACAAAAAGGATTTTTTTTTGTATATTCCATAGTTTACATGTAACTCTAGAAAAGAGTACAAATAAATATTATTTATGAGATTATTTTTGAATTATAAACCCGACTATTCCTTTACATAAGCCTCCAAACCTCAAATTTCAGTAGCTAATATTGAATGGGTATATACACCTTTGGTTTGGAGTACAAACGTATTTCCAATTCAATCTGGGTTAATTCCTTTTCAATTTCAACTTTACGGCTACGTATGCGCAGAGTTTCAACGGTCATGGGCATATGGTTAAGCTCGTTTATTAGAGAAGCCATTTCTGTTAACAAAAATTGAATTTTAAATAAAGTTAACAAAACAACAAATTTAAAACATCCTACTTTGTTGAGCTTTATTAAGCGCTTGTAATCGTTCCTCTTCACTTAAAACATAATGGCCAAATGGACAATTAGGGTCTCTATTTAATTCTCTTATACGTTCTTCCTCTTTTTCACGTTTCTCCTTTTCCAAATATCGTGGCAAACGCACATCTTCACGATCTATTTTTTACAAGATTTAATAAAAAAGTTATTGAAAAAAGCATGGTGCAATTTCAAACTTACTTCCTAATTTATGTTGACTTTTTTTGGTACTTGTGGAACATAATGTCTGACGACTTCTGGCACTTGTTTGTAGTTCGGGTTCTTCTCTTGTATGATCGTTAACATTTATATTTTGAAAATTTGTTTGTAAATCTTCCTCAAATCCGTTTTCCGTTTTATTTTCTACTTCCTTAATATGATTGTTTCCATTTAGAATGCAGGAATTTAGGGGTCTTGGAGTGTATTCGAAATCATTTTGCGGTTTTGGGTCTTCATAATTAGCATGTGACGCTTGATTATAGGATTTTGGAGATTTATAGTTGATTCCATGTTGTTGTAAGTTCAAGTTAGAATTAACACTTTGGAGATAATTATCTTTGGCATATAACTGATCAATAGATTTTTGTTTAAGAAGTCGACTTACTTCTGAAGAACTGCATCTAAAGACATGGTTTAAATTAAGATTTTAAAAATATTTTCAATTCATGAATGGTAAGACATACTTTTTTAAGGCCGCATATAAAAATTTCTCATCATGTATATCTTCCGTTTGTATTTCTTTATCACATGATTCCGCTTTAGATAGCACAGACACCGCACTGGCACTTCGAGGCATGCGATCCATATATGGCATTTCTTCTTGTTGAAAACTCCTTTTGTGGTTACTGCAGCAATATAAAGCAGTGCTTTGTTTATTTTCCACACTCTGACGTTGTTGACTATGAGCTCTTCTATTATTAAAATAATTTGTTTTTCCTTTAATAATTGCAGCGGCATCTCCTCCTCCTCCTTCATCAGCTCCATTTGTTATTCTGGATTGTCGGCCGCAAGCATTTTCCAAATTTCTGCTCTGTAAATTTGATTTTTGTGCTAAAAGCTGTTCCTGGGTTTTATGGAATTTTTCCAAATGTTTGTATTGCTTCCTTTCGTTTTCCTGCTTCTGTTGTGCTAGTTTGTGGTTAGTGGTCTTTTGTAATTCTCGCAGACTTAATTTATTTTCACGTAAAAAATCACGACGATGATTCATTTCTATGAATATGTATTAAATTATTATTATATTCTTTAACTTTTATTAAACAATTGTTATTTGTTTATTTTTGCACTTCAAAAAGTTTGGCTTCTTTTGTTTGGTTCCTTTGGCAACCGGCCGCACTTTTTGTTGCCTGTATTTTACTTACTCGGCTGGTCGAATATTCCTCTTAAGGTTTTTAAGGATAATGTTGATGTTTGTGTATTAGTGGTCATTTTAAAAAAACTAACTTCAATGTTTTTGTGTGTATAAAATTAAAAAATAAATTTGTTTTTGTCTATTATTTAAACTGATTTTTAAAAAGGAATTTCAAAAAATACCTCAAATTGACATTAATAACCATTTGTTTTGGTTTTCGTAGAACTAGTGTTGCCAGAATCACAACACAGTCAAAGCTGATGAAAAAAGAATTAACGGTTTCACAGTTTGCGTTTTATAAAATTTTTTTTTATTTTCCAAACATAATTTTATTCGTTATTAAAATCATATAAACTAACATATATAATTTAAAAATGAAACTCGTATTTTAATATATTTAGGTGCTTTTTTAATTACGATAGATGTAGTAAGCGTAGCCAGACAAATATACAAAACACGATTGCACTATCGAAAATTGATTATTTATAACTTATATATTTTAGATGGATAAAAATAACTGAAAATGGAATAAAAATATACAGAAATTGTAGCCTGTTTACGATTTAATATAAGCTAACGAATTTTTTTTTTTATTGTGAAAAGGTTGCTGTTGACAATATCTTTTTTTATATACACTCGAAGACTACTAGGATTCATTGTGTGACCATTTAAATAAAATAGAGAAACCATAAAACAAGCGAGAATATTTTGAAATAAAATATACAAAAGTAAGTTGAAAGGTAAAAGATTCCCATTATAAACGCTAGTTTTTTTTAGGTGCGACCCTAATACACGAAAAAAAGCTTTGACAAAAATATAATTTTTTTAATATTAGAATTTTTAAGCACATACTTACATATATATTTTTTGGACAGACCTGGCAATTAAGTGGGACATTCAGTTCTAACCTTAAGACCATCCTGGAATCAAAACTTTTGAAAAAACATTAACAAAGCCAAGTAAAAACTAGACATAACAATTGAAACAAGTTTACATATAAAATGCATTTCAAGTTATTAACTTTCCTTTCAGCGTATCCAAATGATTTCCAATTAAAATTTAAATTAATAACCAGTTTTACAAGTAGTTTTCAAACTTAAAGAAGCAATATCTTTGGTTACTTTAGTTTCATGCCTTGTAAAAAGAATCGAATCGGTAATGCACTTGACAACCGATTATTCGAAAATGCTTAGCTATTTACTTGATTACATTTTCAAAATTTATTTTCTGGGATGTGTCAAAAAGATCAATCCTACTCACGATGCGTTAACAAATTAAAATTTTGTCGTGACAATAAATAATACGCATTACTTGTCGAAAATATATTATTTTTTGACAAAAAAACAACAGCGATATCTTATATGTATACAGCTTTCACATTAGAAAATATAAGAAAATAAATGTAAAGTCGATTATTTTCACATTCTTAAAGAGTAGCGTTAAAAATATGTTAGCCTTGGTCTGCTTGCGTGGAGAATTTTTCTCTTGAAGTCCCATAGCTGTTATAGTTTTCCAGAAATATAGTATAAAAAATTTTATAAAATTGGCCTTTTTGCATGGGACCCTTATTTAGAAAAACTTTTTTTTCCAAACGTAATGATTTTATTAAAATTAATTTTTGGCAGTTTTAAAATCAATCACTGTTATAGTTTCGAATTTTAGCGTATGAAAGTGTTATAAAATTTAAACATTTAAAGGGGAGTTGTCACTCTTCTTCCTGCCATCAAAAAAAACATCCCCGCAAATTTAGTATCTGATAATTTTAAACTTTTAATACATTTTTTTAAAACTTAAATATGTATTATCCTTTTTTTTTACATAATTCACGTTCTCTTTTAGATGTAGTTTTATAAAAAAAAATTATCAAACAGTTTTAGGTTAAAAATATTTATATTTTGCACTGGTTCCCCCAAAGAGAGTCAGTCAACTCAAAATTTTCAATTCTCACTTTTTACAAAAAATCGATGTACAAAGGTAATATATACCCAGTTTTTTGCTCTACTAAAAAATTGTAAGCTTTACGTTGACTTCCTTTAGAGGAACCAGTACGATATATAAATTTACAGTATAGTAACACAACAGTTTAATTTTCAGCGTTTCGGCAACACTGTACACCACGACTTGCTCACAGTGGTATATTTAAAAGTACATGGAAGTTTACAGTACTGTTAAGTTAAACTGTTAAGGTGCTTTCGCACGATATGTATTTTACACATGACTTGTCAAATTTTGCAGTGCGAAATTGATATCTGCCGTCTGAACGCGTTTAAACATTGCATGTGTAAAATACATATGTTAAAGTCATATGACAAATTTGTAATTAGAGCGTGTTCTATTTTCATCTGACAAAGCATGTGTCATCAGCTGTTTTTAGAATAACAACAAGGAAAAGTAGTTGTTTATTTTGGTTTGGAGGTTATGTCAGATGTAATTACATATGTACGTGTGAAAGCAAAAATTATAAACCGCCTGTAAAATAACAATTTTGACAGACATACGCAATTACATGTGGATTGCAAAAGTGAAAAGTCATGTGTAAAATACATATCGTGCGAAAGCACCTTTAGTAATTACCGGTTAAAATTTTTTAAATTATAACTGATACCCATGACTGATACGTTTTTGCAATTTAAAAAAATATTTGTAACCATTTTTTTTGTGGCTCAATTTTTTATTATCACTTGACGTTCCTTTCATACAAATTTTTTGTGTTATTGAACACCCTTTTGTAACAATTATTACAAATTTTTAACAGTTTGTACTATTTTATGTTTTTTCTTGTCTTTTTTTAGTACTTAGTTGATTGGTCTAAAGCAATTTTACCACAAATTCCCAAAATCAGAGAACATTATGCTGAGTGGATATATAAACCTGTGGATAGACAAGTTTATGTCTTTGATCAATGGTATTTGGAAATGTTAACAAAAACTACCTGGTGGATGCTTGTCTCATTTTGGCTGCCTATCATATTCAAATTAATATTTGATGAAATAGTAGACAAATTGCCGGTAAGAAATTATGAATAAATTTAACGACAAAACAAGCTTATGATTGATTGTTGTGTGGTTTTTAGTTAACTAATATTGTTTAATCCTATTTTTTTACTTTTTTTAACTTGTAAGTCAACAAGATGATTTTGAAACAATCCTCTAAAAGTGTTTACTTAAATTATTATCAAATTAAAAAAAAAAAACAAAATCTTAAATGTGTAACAATAGAGTAAAATAAATAGTTTTGAAAACGTTTTCTTTTACAGTTTAAACTTTTGGTCCTAAATTATCTAACAGGCTTCGTATTATGGACATTACTTGAATACTGCATTCATCGCTTTGTCTTTCATATGAATATTACACCAAAAACTAGCCTATGGCTGTGTATGCTTCATTTTTCGGTTCATGGTTTGCATCATAAGACGCCTTTTGATTCTATGCGCCAAGTATTTCCTATCGTGCCGGCAGCCATAATTGCCTCTTTATTATATATACCGATTTTTTTATGTGCAACTTACCATCGCGTATTGGTGGCTGGTTTAATAACTGGATATTTATGTTATGACTTAATGCATTTCTATTCACATGAGGGTACTCCAAGTGTTCAATTTTTATATAATATGAAACGGCGTCATCAGCAACATCATTTTACACATTTAAATATTGGATTTGGAGTTTCGAGTTCATTTTGGGATATAGTTTTCAATACGAAAATACCTTTAAAAAAGCTAAGTTATCGTTTGATATGGAAATAATTTTAAAATAATTGTATTAGCACGTTAATGTATACCTTTGTTATTTGAAATAAAAATATTGTTACAGTTATTTCCGCTTAATTGAGTTTCTAAAAATGCACGACTTTTGACGCAATTAAACGGGAACTCAATTAAGCAGTACTCGGTTAATTGAATCGCTGACGCAATTAAAACGAAAACCACTTAATTGAGCAAGATGTGCAATAAAGCGAAACACCTATGTGAAGATAGAAAATGAAACTAATTTCTTTATTTATTAAAAAATTGTTTAGGTTTATTAAAGTAAAAATCAGGTACGTTTATCGTACAATGAACAATTTAAAAAGTTATACTAAATGATTACGTTCCATGATTTTTAGTGCAATAAAACGGGAAACTCAAGTAAGCGGGGCTCAATTAACCGAATACAACTGTAATAAAGTTGTACAAAAGCATTACTCCCTGAATAGGTTGCACGAAAGTAAGTAAGCTGGTCACAATTCTAAATTAAAAAAAAAATACATCAGAGTACTATAATCGGTTGCACCGAATCTTATATGCCCTTAAGATTAGCCTTTTTGTACATCCAGCCATCTGGTCTAGCCAAGTTTAAGAAGGTTTAAGGTCCATAGTTTTAACAGTTTTTTGAGATATAGCATATCAAAAATGAAAAAAAAATGGTTTATTTATATGGGTGCTGCCCCTCCACTTGCTGCTACATCTTATTTATTTTGCTAGCATTTGGACATTGTTCCGCGATTACTTTTAGTAGGAATTTTTAGATTGATAGTTGTTACAGTTTCCAACTAAATCTTTTTCTAAAATATACGTATCGTACTAAAACTATTTTGTACAACGTTTGAAGTCGATAGCTGTTATAGTTTTTCAGATTGAGACTGAAAAATTTTACAAAATTTGTGGGAGCAGAAAGAAATACCATTTCCCCTGCTCCCATTCAAAAATGTATTTCCCTAAATTAAGTCGCTTTTAAGTATATTTGCGAAATTTTGTTTTTTCAGAGATCTGCAACGAATACTCATGAAGTAAGTAGACTCGTAATCATGATTCATTATTTTGTTGAACTATACGCATTCTTACTTATTGAAAAGACTTTACTACTCACATCCCCTTTTAAGTTTAAGCTACTCATACAACTCATTTTCAGTAGCACGTATAACTAGGTTGATTGCTATCGTCGTTCACGCAAGATAAAAAAAACTGATAAAAACCAAGTATGACTCGACTCATTATAAAGTTGCCAGATTACAATTTAGCGTTTACCAATATAAAGTTCATTCGTTTACTCAAAGTTTTTAAAAATTTTTGAATAGTTTTACTGGATTGCGTTCGTTTACACAAAATCCAGTAAATGAGAACACAAATTGAGAGCGCAAAGTGACAGTTGTCTTACTGAGTATTTAAAAATTTTTACTAGACAAAATTTTACTAGTAAAAATTACTAGTAAAATAAAACATATGTTTTCTGATGTAAACAAAAAAAGTGAAATAACAAACAGCTAACAAATTGAATAACGAGAAAAATTAAAATGGTATAAAAAGAAATTTAATGTTCACAGGCGAAACAATGGAACAGCTAAGAGATATAGCTAGTACTTTAAGTTTGGGGCTATGTTTTGCAAAATGCAGTATTGTATCTAATAGAATCGTCATCTGAAAGCGAAAACGGAGAAGATATAATTTTGCTTAAAATGTTAAAAAAGGCCAAGATTTTTTCACCCTAACTTGTGTTTGAGAAAGGAAAGAGTATTTACGCAATTCTGTTAAAAGCTACTTCCATCACACGCTCCCGACCTATACGGATGTTTAGTTTCGAACACATTTTAGAATATCCAAATCAATTTTGTTGCGGCTTTTTCTTCTTAATAAAAAAATTAAAAAATTAAATATTCGTGTTTTTTTTACTAACGCTAAGTCTTTCCCTAGCAGTATGTATTGCTTCAGGTAACGTACAAAAGAATAGTCTGAGGCTCAACTTAAATTATACCGACAGACTCAGAATCACTTCCTTAGCCAATTTAAGCATATCTGTCTGGCTGGGTGTCCATATATTCGTGTGCTCAAAGTAAAGGTAGCATTTCTGAAAAAGAAAAATTTTGCCATAGGGAGCAAGCCCATTGTTTATGGTGGTGATCGTAATAGACTTTAACCCCAAAACCAAGTTAATCCCACTCACAAAAGTCAGCTTGTTTTTGCTTAAAAAAATTTAATGCATTTTTCGAGTAATATATTTTAGTCTATCAGCTGTTTTAAGTAGGTAAACTTTTTGTTAAAATTTTCCGTTCGCGTACTTTTTACTTAAAAAATTGTAAGTGAGAGAAATTTGGTAAAATTACTCAGTATTTGCTAAGTTACTGGACTTTACTGGGAAAGTAAACGAATGAACTTATTATTGTGGATTGTTAAAAAAAAATCTGGAAAATTTAAATTTTACAGAACACAAAAACAAATAATCAAAAACAAAGTGCTTGCCGTGCTGTCTGTTTAAATCTTAAACTTTAACAGAACACACATAGATTAAGATTTTGCTTTTGCGTATTATCTTTTAAAGCTAAAAGAGAGCACCTAAAATCAAAATATGTAAACTAAGGAAACATTTTATTGCTGCTGGTATTTTAAAGCAAGCAATGTTAAAGATGATTTTATTCAACGTTAGTCCCAATTCGCACGATGCAAGTATTTAAGCTGAACTGATTAGGTTGATGACAACGGGGTGAGGAGAAATAAAGTGGGTACAGGCTTGCGTGTACTTGCAATTCAGCTGCTTAAAATTGATGGACAAAAGAAAATGTAAAAAAACACAGTAGTGTGTGTGTATAATCATAAAAAAATCAAAACAAATAAAGCAATAAGTCTTGAACCGTGCGAACGACAATGAGAGTTCAAAGAAGAAAAAGAAAATAAGCAGGCTTATTTTCTTGCATCGTGCGAAAGCAGACTTAGAGTTCGTTGAAACAAATGTGTATGCACATGTGTATTTATAGTTTTAAGGTTCAGTTATATGTGACTTACCATAACCGTTGCCTTAACAACCAACACTCAATTGATTTCTATGGTTATAGTTATGGTGTAATGGAAAGTCACATATTATCATATACAATGTTGCCCATAAGTTTGGTTCGAACAGCTGTTTACTTTGGTATGGTTAAGTCACGTATAAATGAACCTTTACGCCCCGTCAAAATTAGCAATAAATATCTTAGCAATAAGGCAATAACTTCGGCAGAATATCGGGAAATTATTGATTATTGTCTTGCCTATGTTAAGGGTATGAAAACACGTATTTATCTTAATTCATTATAAAAAAACAAAACAAATCAGAAAAGCATCGCAGAAAAAAAGAAAACGCAAAGCTGTCACATTTTTAAAAGGTCTCTAGTTAGTTTGCAATTAATAAATACCATATAAAAATATAAAATAGACCGAAACTGACCTGGCAGCATTGTTTATTCTTCATACAAATGGCCCTTCAAACACGGGGACAATTATAACCGCACAAAATGACTGTTTTTAGGAAAAGGGGTGAAGAGTATGGTTATTTGATGGAGTAAATTTTCAACCAGCCTCAACCCCGCACTAGCAGCACAAAACCAATACATGCATATAAAACCGAACGTCAAATGAATAAAAAAAACACTACACACACAAACTTTATACATGTATACATTTTATGCCAGAAACAATTCATACCGTGTATTACGAAAAGAACAAAAATTGTTCGCTTTCACTTTAGTCTGGTTTGTGAAGGGCCAAGGTGGGTACTTTTTAGAGTTGGGTCAATCGGTTACTTTAGTTCGTTTTTGCCAACAACCTCGTTCGTTTTATCCACGAACCACAATGTAATTTATATAGGGTTTGGAGATTAAATGAACGAGGTTGTTGGCTAAAACGAACTAAAGTAACGAGTCGGGCACAACTCTAGTACTTTTGCGAATCAGTAGTAGTAGTAGTTAGCAGAGAATAGCAAAATCACATTTTCTCTTGATTTAATCTGATGCTAAAATTTTAAGTGATTTGAATGAGTTGAATAAAAATCTGCCTTGAATAAAATCAGCTTCATTTGGTCAAAGCATGAATTTATTCATTGTGAATTTATTCATTGTGTGAGTTTTACTCACATGAATGAATTGAATAAATAAACGGCTGCTAGTGAATAAATCAGAGTAAATAAAACTGTGCCAGAACCAGAGTTGCCGTTGTATAAGTTTTGAACGACACATATATTTAGTAAATTTTTAAGGATACTTTTTTATACAAATAACAGCTAAAATAAGTAGTTATAATTTTTTTACTCATTTTAAATTGAAAACTGTAAGTTCAGAAAGGAGAAATTATAAACTTTTTTTTAACTATTTCCAGAATTACATAATGAATTTTTTTTATTTAATTATTATTAATTCTATGATTTTTTAAAATTTTTAAAGTCGTCGACGTGAACGCTTTCTGTTTATTTTAAAAACAAACCAAAGCTATGCATATAAAATAAAAATTAACCTTTTAAAAAGTTTGTTAATACAAGCAGTGACAACTCGATCGATCGAGTAGAATTTCGAATCGAGTTGAATGCCGTAATTTGCCCGCTGGTGTTTTTTGTACTTTTGTCAAAGCTTTATCAGTGTTGCTCTAAGTTGATATTACAAAATGTTTAATTGTTTAAAAACATACATATTTGGAAAACAAATCACATTACATCAGCTAATTAAAATTTTACACATAAAAATAAGTGTTTTTATATGCATAAACGTTTAAAATATTATTAACTTGACGTTAATTATGCCTAATGGTGAATCAATTTAATATTAAAAAGTATAATCATTTAATTTTTGACAATTTTAACACAATTATTTAATCATTTTTAGCCAAAAGAGAAGTTTTTACTAACACTTAGCACTGTTTTTGAAACCTTTAGTGCCAAACAAGAAATATGAGAAGAACTATGGCAAGCCTTCGTTATACACTACTGTCAATGTTATAGAGAAACGACTACGTGACCTAACGTTAAACCATGAGCATGGCGCCATTTTTTTTGTCTGTTATTCTCATTAAAAGCAACATCCCTTAAATGCTAGAATTTTTTGTTCAGTTACATTCACTGATGCTGATACGATTGAATTTATGTTGATTTTTTTGAACGTTGAATAAAATCAAAAATCCAACAACAACAGATTGAATGAAATGATTTTAAATCATGCATTGGTTTATGTCATGTGATACGTTTGAACAAAATAGCCAAACTGAATAGGTTTTCGTATCATGATTAAATCATGAGCAAATTTTATTCTGAGTAAGCCAGTCTCTGGTAGTTAGAGTTGTGCCCGACTCGTTACTTTAGTTCGTTTTAGCCAACAACCTCGTTCATTTAATCTCCAAACCCTATATAAATTACATTGTGGTTCGTGGATAAAACGAACGAGGTTGTTGGCAAAAACGAACTAAAGTAACCGATTGACCCAACTCTAGTAGTAGTAGAGTTGGGTCAATCGGTTACTTTAGTTCGTTTTTGCCAACAACCTCGTTCGTTTTTTCCACGAACCACAATGTAATTTAAATAGGGTTTGGAGATTAAATGAACTAGGTTGTTGGCAAAAACGAACTAAAGTAACGAGTCGGGCACAACTCTAAGTAGTAGTACTCTTGTTCTTTGTGAGCTGTATTTATAAATTAATTATTATACTCAATTATACTCAAATTGTATGTCACTATGAATAGCGAAAAAACGACTTAAAGCTGATGTACTATGGCTTTTGTTCTAAAAAAATTGGTTATTTTATGTTTTTGCTGATATCTCGTTCCGTGGTAACCTAACTTGCTGATTTTGAACAGCGTCCCGCTAAGGAATATTTCTGATAGATTGGCACCAAAACGCTTTTCCCACGACTTTATTTCTTTCTAAAAACTAAATTGCAACAGACAGACAGAAGGACATGGCTTAATCGACTTCTCTATCTATAAGGATCCAGAATATGTACACTTTTTGGGTCGAAAATGTATGATGTAGAAATTATAAATATATTGACAAACTCATGATACAACTTATCAGGTAATCTCGTCCCTGCAACCACTACAAATTAGAACCAAAGTGTCAAACAACAGCTCATAGAAAGAAAAAAAAAAAACGATGGGTAATAATTTTTGTTGTTTTACTTCTACAGGGAAAACATAATTTTGACATTTTGGTACTAATTAGCTGGGCCGACAAGACTACCTGGTTCCTTGTATCATGGACAAACTGATATATACCCTTATCTTATGGTCTAAAAAGCAAAATAAACAAAAAATATAAAATTTATATACAGACAAACTTTAACCAATAACAAATTAAAAAATTGACAATAAAATTATTTTTCACAATTTAAAACTCATTAAAACTTTTTATTGACCTTAACTGCTGTTTTATTTCTCAAACAAATGGTTTATTTTCTATTTTACGTAGTTTTAAGGTATTTATGCCTTAAGCTATATTTACACCACCTAAGTTCTCATCTAAGTTGAATGTCCAAAAAAATAATTTTAAATTTTTATGAGTTTCAAAAAACAATTTGATTTTTTTAATTTTTAGTATTTTCACCTGAGATTAGACAAAAATGTTAACAAATTCAAATAGACATGTTATTACACTATACAAATAAGACTTAGTTGTGAAACTCGGATGATAACTCAGGTAGTGAAAATATAGCTTTAGTACCTTCAGTATAAAAAGGCATTTCATAAAATTGCCAGATTTTTGGTTTCTTTTCATCACTTATATAAAGTATACATCTCTTGCGGTTAGACCCGTTTTGGTATTTTTTGCACCGTATAATGGGATGGCCCTTAGCAATGCAAATACTTCTAACACTGTAATAAAGATGACCCAATGTGTTTGAAACAATATTGTTTACAGCCTGTAAACAATTCATAAATTTCTGTTCGCAACTGCATTCTAAACTAAAAATTTTAGCCAAATTAAAATATAGAACTTTTTGTTTAAAATTTCTTTACATTGGAAACAAATCTTTGTTACTAAGTCTATGCTGGGTAGATCCGGCTGTTATTGTGTCATTACAATAATCATGATCACGACAACACTTATCCGTTTCATGCTCTGTGCCTAAATCATTGTAATTTGAAGCAGTGTTGCCGGGACCACACCATTTTGTATCAGGTACTGTTATGCCGGTATGGGGAGATGAAGGTGGAACTGCTGGATGAAAAATATCTTCATCTTCGAATATTGATTCTTCAAACGCTGTTACTAACATCGCAGTATATAATGTTAAGTAAATCCAAATTTTAAACTGAATATTTTCAATAAAAAAGCGTTTCATTTTTTAATTTCGTCTTTACTTGAATCAAAGATTTTTTAACACTGAATATTGAATTACAAATTTTTACTTTATGAGATATTAACAAATACAAACAAAACAAAATAAACCCTAACTATAATGACCTTCTACAGAAAAGTTAACAAAGCAAACCAGATGTATTAACAAATTTTTAACAAAATATTTGGAATAACAGCAGGGATCGAAAATTGCTGAAATTTTTAACAAATTGTTATTAGTAAAAAATTGTTGCTTTAATTAAAATTTACAAAATTCACACAATCAAGCATTTGGGCATTACTTGACTACTTGAACCTTATATTGTTTAAAAATAAAAAAAATGTTTATTACTTTCATTCCCTGGGTTTTTGCAAACACTTGTTTTTAAAATGTATAGAATGTACATTTGTACAGATGTATTCAATGTTTTTATTCTCTTTTAACAAAAATAATTTAATAATTTCAGTTTATAATCTTAAAAAATTTTTGAGATTTTGTCTCTGACTTCTGTAAACTGGCCTTCCATTGTTCGGCCGACAAACGATACGTGTCAACCCGAAACTTTTCATTGATTATTGCACCAAATGACGAACCTTTTAACTTATTTGACTTATCTGCCAGTTCTTTCATAATTCTAGCTTTTTGTGATTCTTGAGCCGCAGCAAAACATGATTCGATTACGCGAGACCCAAATTTGGTAATGGCCAAATCTATGTAGAAACCTTCCAAATGTCTTAAAAGTTTTTCGCGGGATTTTTCACCAACAAATTTACTTTGCAGAAAAGCATCACAGATAAAGGATCCATTAGTGGTATTAAAGACGGTTACCAGATAGTCAGGGGTAGTTTCCAATAAACAATTGACCATTAAAATGGGTTTATTAAAGCGCAATATATCTTGTATTATTAAGCTGCCGTGATGACAGACAGAATTACTTTCATCTTTTTGCAGAGCTTCGAAAGGTTTCATCTTTAATAGGCAAAGAAAAAAAGATTTCATACGTTCTTTGTCACCGTGTACATGTAGGGCAGTTTGCAAAGCTAATATGAATTGAGCCTGTTTGGTTTGCAGACGTAAGCAGGCTGATGATAGTGTAGCTATTAAACCCGTATGTCCAATTTTTAACAAGTTTTCTACATGTTCTTGCAGCTCCTGAAATATATTTTCAAAATCCTCTTTTTCTTTGATACTAAGTAAAAGTTTTTTCACAGAAAAATTTGTTAAACTTTGCTGGGCCAATACAGCGATTCTACCAGTAAATAACATGGCATAGAGCTGTGTCAACAGTTTGGGACTTGCCACTGATAACAAAGTCTCTAATAATACAACAGAAGATCGACTTTTAAAAACTTTGGCTAATTTCGGTAAATTTTTAGTTTTAGAAGTTTGGTTTTCTTCCTCTTTTTTATTGGAACTATTAGCTGTTTTATCTTCGTTATCCGAAATTTCTATCTTTTTTAGCTTTTCTTCTTCGTCAGAATCGTCCTTAAAAAAAGCTTCCATTAAAAGTTTTTTCCCCAAATGTTTTAACATTTGTTTGTCGATTATTTTTAGACTTATGCATAAGACACCCATCAAAGCTGAGGAATGTTCCTGATATGGAAAATCACTAAATTGGGGCCACATTTGCAAGCGTTGTGCAAATTCTTTAGCCACTTCATGCCATTCGCTAGGAACTTCATACATTTTACGATTTTTGGCCAAATTAAAACCCTCTTTCTCAAATGCCACTTTGGCAACATGTATACCCGAAAGGCAAAGTATACAGGTACGCATAATATGGTTGGCGCAAGAGTCCCACACAAAATCTTCCAAATTGTTAAGCATAAATTTGCCTACTCTCAAGACGAAATTACCACATGCATTCTTGTGTTCTTCAGCAAAATCCGTTTCCAAATTATAGTTTTCTTCGCTTAAAATATTAATATTTACTTTTGGTTTTTTGGCCTCTGGCTCATCTTCATTAACTTTTTCTTTTATACAATCGGATTCATCTTCTTTACTTTCAGTGCTTTTTAGTTCGGCCTTTTTTATCGATCTCAGAAAAGCAATTTCAACCATTTTTTGCAGTACATGAGAAGCAAACTTATCTGAACAAATTGGACGAAAACTATCGGCGAATGTCTCAAAGTACGACTCTAACTGCTCAGCTTCAACAAAGCCCAATAAAGACTCCAAAACTTTACAAACAATCTGGTTGGAGGCCAAGTGTACTTCCTGGCCTTTAGTTTGTTTAAAAACATTGTTGGCCATATTCACTAAAAGAAATAAAACAATTACGACTACACCTTCGAAAAATTCCTCGTATTTACCTTTTTCTTCCACATCTTCGAAACCGGTTTTCATTGAGTCCAAAATGGCAATGAAGTAATTATATTGGTCATCATCTATATGTGTACCACGGCCAAAAATTCCCTGCTTGCCAAAACCTTTGGCATTGCGAAGAAACCTGGATTTTTTCTTTTTAAGTTTTTTTTTACGGAATGACTGTCCGTCATTATTTGCTACAACGGTAGACATTTTATAAACAACAGTTAAATGCAAATTTCTTGAAAGATTTTTGATTCTATTATACTTTTTTATAAAAACGTGCTTTTAAAATTAAAATATTGCTGCTTATCAGAGAACGAAGCCGATAGGTAAAAGTCGGCGGCTAAGTGCATATTGGGTCGGCAGCGGCTAATAGCCGGCTTCAGCCGTTCTCTAAGTTAAATATCATGGTGCAATTACCTTACAAGGTAGTATCGATTACACAGCTTTTTTTTTGCTCGAGTTTTTTCACTCCTTATATCTGTCACACAGTACGTTTTTTGACATAAACGGGGATGCTTTTACAACAACTTCTTAAATTTGGTATCGAGCTTGAGTTATAATAGGAAAAGTGAAACAACTTTTTCAAGCGATTTTTTGCAATATTCAAAAGTTTGCTAATCGATAACTTTTGATCGAAAGTCTTTTGAGTCTATAGCTATATATCAAAAAATGCGCACTAAAATTTTCTATCAACTGATATAGGTGCCATATGCGCATTCAGAACCATTTTTGAGTTATAATAGGAAAAGTGAAACAACTTTTTCAAGCGATTTTTACCAATTTTCAAAAGTTTGCTAATCGATAACTTTTAATCGCAAGTCTTTTGGGTTTACAACTATATATCAGAAGATGCGCATTAATGTCTTCTATCAACTGATATAGGTGACATGTGCGCACCCGGAACCGTTTTTGAGCTATAAGTGAAAAAGTGAAACAACTTTTTCAAGCGATTTTTACCAATTTTCAAAAGTTTGCTAATCAATAACTTTTAATCGCAAGTCTTTTGGGTCTATAACTGTATATCAAAAGATGCGCATTAATGTCCCCTATCAACTGATATAGGTGTCATATGCGCACCCGGAACCGTTTTTGAGTTACAATTGAAAAACTAAATCAATGCTTTTTTTTGTATGCTTTTGCTAACTCTTTCGCACTATGACACCCGATATTAAGTCTGTCAGGGAGTGCGTGATACTGCAAAAGATTTGTATTAAACTCCTCTGTTGATCGGTATATAAATATTAAGTATACTCTAAATAGTTAACTTTTTACAAGGAAAAACTTGAAAATTTATACAGTCAAATTTACCTTGTCATACACTACATTAGGTAAAAATGACGTAAGTGACAACCGAAAAATTAGATTCTTGGGACTTCAAGCTATGTTTTGTCATTTTTTAATGTTTGTTTTAATTAAAATTGAAATAATTATAGTCGTGCAAAAACACGCAATTATTTTCATGGTTTGTTTACATTTTCCTATGAAAAAGTTTGCTGCGGAAAAAAAGTTTGCCAAAAACGCGTTTTTAAAAAAGTTGTTTTCTTCAGCGAGGTGCTTTTACAACAACTTCTTAAATTTGGTATCGAGCTTGTTGCAGTTGTTGCCGTAGCGATAATGCCTTGCAAGGTATTCTTTTTTTCATAATTAAAATTTTCAGCAAAGGGTAATGCTTGCTCTAATGAATCAGAAGTTTCAGGTGTTCCAAAACAAATGTTGGCCAAAGGTGCAATACTAGGAACATTCCGCAAAATATAGATCATAAGTAGTTTGCTTATTAGATGGCTAATTATTAAGTATGCAAATACTGTTTTTTATATACCTGTTTAGTTTGTTGTCACCAGTCAATGGCTTCTGTGTGGGCAACTTGTGTCGCAAAATATGATTTGATTTCCAACTCTAGTTAGCCATCAACAACATTTTTAAACTCATATTTTGTCTTCTAGACACAATTTGCAAAATTTATATATGCCTAAAATTTTGCGGTCCTTTAAGTACAGATCATCGAAATACTTCCAACATTCCGAAACTGCTCCTTTGCTGATTACCAATTTTGTTGTTTTTATGTTATCTTTTCTATTAAGCAATTCTTCAAAATATTTAATATCTTTAATAGAAGGAACTCGAGTATTTATGTCATCATCGTCAGATAAATCCGACGAATCCAATTTGTGCCACTTATAAAATAACTTTAAATATATTTTTGAGGCATTGCTCTCTTTTACATTTTTCAAGTAAATTTAACGGCTAAATGTGTATATTGTGATAACTGCTGATAGCCGTTCACCTCGTTCTCTGCTCATTATTATTAAAAAGGGTTTCAGACGATATGTATTTTACACATGACTTGTCACTTTTGCAATCCACATGTATTTGCGTATGTCTGTCAAAATTGTTATTTTACAGGCGGTTTATAATTTTGGCTTTCACACGCACATATGTAATTACATCTGACATAACTTCCAAACCAAAATAAACAACTACTTTTCCTTGTTGTTTTAAAAACAGCTGATGACACATGCTTTGTCAAATGAAAAAAGAACGCGCTCTTACTGAAAATTTGTCATGTGACTTTTACATATGAGTTTAACACATGCAATGTTTAAACGCGTTCAGACGGCAGAAATCAATTTCGCACTGCAAAATTTGACAAGTCATGTGTAAAATACATATCGTCTGAAACCCCTTTAAATGCACACCAAGGCGCATGCATACAGGTGAGAGCAGTTCTACAAAAACAACTAACTTGGATGTACGCATGTCACAGACAGATAACAAAAACTCACAAACTCTTTCCTCTAGGTTTTGAGCTTTTCTTAGATTTTATAGTTGTTGTAAGTAAAAAACATAAGCAAATTTTGACAACTACAAATCCGAAATACCGTTACTCAGCTGATTAACCGAGGTCACCTGTATTAAATGCGCCTTGATGCACACATTAGCCGTAAATTGATAACACGATTTTCACTCCGAGATGGAACTGTTAATGCAAATTTGGTTATGTTACTTTTTTTTACATAACACAACTTCATCTTTCACGACTTTAGGCGGAGACAATTTTGGTGCTTAATTGCTTATAAGCCGTAAAAATATAACACATTGGTGAAAACAAATTTTGAAAAAGACCTTAACAGCAAAACACATTCTTACCTGTAACTTCTGTACTATTTAACTGTACTTTTGTAAGAATTTTTGCATCAAATATAATTCTGAAATTCTAAAGGTTTACGTGCGGTAAAGCGGTAAAGTTGACAGTTTAATATGGCAAATTTTAAAACAAATCATGAAAAATTTTAATTCGACACACAGTATAGTAGTACATACAATACATACAATCATATTTCAATTATATGCAGTACGACAAGAACTACAACATAGCAGAAAATAATATTATGATATTGTTTAAAAAAACTTTTTTAAAAGCACATGAGAGCACATATTATTTTGCCAAGATATTGCAGTAAAAAAATCAAACAAAATATATTCAGATGTTAAATGAACAATTTTGTTAACTAGTTGTACCATGGTACAGTGTGTAAAATATTACCGGTTGCGCGAGATGTTGATACACTTTCTTCTGCTTCTTCTGAACAATAAATTTACGACTTTCGCGCATGCATGCAGTTCTAGCCATCTTGTAAAAATGGTCATATATTTGTTGTAGTATTGTATTTGCGGAAGTACACTTAGTACTATCTTGTAAAAAAGTTTCTTTATGAATTTACCAGAGATAATTATAAGACATATACTGAAAGAAAGTCGACTGTCCAGATTATCCTATTATTCAATGTACCTTGGCTGCTTAAGGTTCATTTATACGTGGCATAACCATACCCCAGTAAACAGCTGTTCGAACCAAACTTATTGGCAGCACTGTATTTACATATAGGTGACTTACCATTACGCCATAACCATAAAATCTAATTTAATTGTGGTTTTTATGGCAACGGTTATGGTTACGTCGTTATGGTAAGTCACGTATAATTAAAATTTTAAATCTTAAAGTTATTTTGAGAGACGAGGTCACCTTTTTAATACACATTGGGTCTTACATTGGTTCATGAACCAGAAAAATACAACTCTGTGCTTACACTTTGGCGTCATTCTTGAAATTGCCAAACAAAACAAATATCCGTTGAAGTTTAGTAAAATTTGTGTGAAAACATCAACAATTATAAAAAATAATCAAATAAAATGGATTTTCAATTTTTATTGCCATTAACCAATGGTGATTTGTTAAATTCTAGCAGAGATACCTACTATGTGAAGCATTTATATAGCCCTAATGAAATACCCGACAAGCTAAGAAGTAAGTTTTTATTTATTATAGAAAAAGAAACTATTAAGCTAAAATGAAAAATATTTTAGCCTGTAAACAGTTGCTGCACCAGGGTGATCCTTTTTATATCTTCGATCACTTTGACACTTATTATGCGGTCATTGAAAATAAAAACACCGACTCCATGGCCATGACCAATTTGATGCGTAGCTTTGATTTACTGTACTTGACGGTAGATAAATTGGGAAACCGTTTAGCACCTTTTCTGGCGGTCAGTGAACCACCTACAAGACAAGAACGCAATGCCTATTTGAATTTATCGAAAATGAGTTTATTTTTAATCGTCAATGTGGTGCGCAAAATTGATGCAAACATAGCACGTCTGCAGCAGCAACAGCAAACTAACCTACAGAAAAGACGAGGCAAACAAGCAGACACAGTTGAACAGTACCCCGACTGGGAAATAAAAAGAGGCAAGTTTCTGGTACAGTTGTACAATATGATGCAATTTCCATTGGAGAAATTATGGAGTCCACCAATGGCGGAAGAAAATTTTGTCAAGTAAGTAGATAAGAAATTTATGTAGTTATTTGTGATGGTAAAACGTATATAAAACTAATGCCTGAATAAAGTATTGATCCAGTGATGTTTGTTGAAAGTCTAATTTAATTAAGAATAAGGGAAGTGGTAGCTCCCATACAAACGGGAACAGTTTTATGAAATTTTCGCTTTAAACACAGCTGCAATGTATTTCTGGAATGGTTTACACATTTCGAAAGAAAAATTGTGTGGATAGTAGACCAGGAAGTGGTAACCCCTATATAAACGGACTGTTTTAAGAAATGAAGTTTTGAATACCTACGTTATATTTTAAAAACTATTACCGCTATCCGCTTCGAAACTCCGACAAAGGAATTTTAGTATGATGTGTACAGTTTGGAAAAAATTTAGTTAGGTAGGAGCAAAGGAAATGGTAGCCGCCACAGAGACGAAACATTTTATGAAAGTTTTTTAATACGATACATTTTGAAAACGATTACAGCTGTCAACTTCAAACCTGCTACAAGGTAGTTGATTTAAAACTTTCTACAAAGTTATTAATACTAGAGTGTCTCAATTTTGGAAAGTGTGTGTTTGAAAGGATCAAGAGGGAGGCTACTGGTAGCCCCCATACAAAGAGCCGAATTTTACAAAATTTTTAATGCACAATATTTAAGAAACTGTTAGGCTTCGAATTTGCTACAAGGTAGTTTCATTATCTATAAGTCGCCTTTATTTTGCATTTCGACTGCGATTTTGCATGTAAATACGCATATATTTAATTAGAAATAAAAAAACAAAGATTTTAGTAGGAAAAGACAAAAAATCGACAGTAGAGAAGTAAAAAAGTAAGTAAAAAATATTTGTGGTCAAACTCTTTTGCAGTGAAGAAGGCTAAGGGATAATTTTTGATGCAGAATCAGTTTTATATAATGGAAAAGGTTGGTGACTGACTGACTGACTCATTTATCATCGTAGAGTCCAAATGCGTAAAGCTAGGGACTTGAAATTAGAACTTCAGGTATCTCTTACGATGTTTAGATCAACTTAGGCGGAATTTCGGTAAATTCTTATTTGAAGGGGGTAAAGAGTCCAAATATAGAAAAACCAAAATGTTAATATCTCCCAAACTATACAGGATAGAAACCAAATTTTTAAAAGTTGGTATTTAACTCAAAAAATCAACAGCGCTTTTGCAAAATTTTGAATCCTATCAGGTTAACAGAGAAAAAATTAATTTTTGATAGCGGCTAGGTCCACATTGTAGCTTTTAAACAAATAAAGATAAAAATTATATTCAAATCGCATTCAATAGGTCTCAAAAATATCTAAAAAGGTTTTCTCACTTTTTTGAAAAAAAATTGCCAAAATAAACTTCAATTTTTAATAAAAAGGAACCTTAAACTATTTAGTCTTAAATTAAAAATTTTTTTGTTTCTTTAAAAAAGTATTTTTATGTTTTCTGATGGTTAAGGTGGAACCCACTAAATACAGGGTGTCCGCCGGCAAGGTATACTAAATTGTTTTAACGCCATTTTGGTAAACAATAGTCTTGACAGTTCATATTTAACAGTCGTGATGTAGAGACGTAGCAAATATATTATGGAAAAATATTTGGTAAGCCAACGTGTTTTAATCGTTAAAACATTTTATCACTCATCGATTACTGGGACAATAGAAAGTTAGTGCAATTTTTGGGTGAAACAACGTGCCAACCAGACGCTTTATTTATCGTGTAGTAAATGATTTCAAAGAAAGAGCGACTGTAGCTGATAGGCCCAAGCATGTACCACAACGTACTGCAAGATCTCTGCTGAAAAATTACTTCTGCTCAAGAAAGTGTTCAAAACAATCCATCAACCTCAATTCGGCGCCGTGCTCAGAGGCTATGTCTTCAAAGAACAACTTTTGCCACAATTTTGCACAAGGATTTGTATTTTTTCCATTTAGAATTCAGTTGACAGAAAGGCTTCTTCCAAAAGACCATTTACGCCGCATTACATATGCCAATAGGATGTTACAATTCGCCCATGACAACCCCGATTTTCATGAAAAAAATCATAATGAGTTACGAGACACATTTTCATTTAAATGGACATGTGAATAAACAGAATATTCAGTTGTAGGTAATAGAAAATTCTCAAATTATTTAACAGTCACCTTTGCAATCCATTAAAAGTGACAGTCTGGTTTGCAATTTAGTCAGGAGGAATCATTAGATCTTACTTGATATGATTGAACACTTTTTAATGCCACAACTGCATGCTTTGGGCTTGGTTAACATGTGGTATCAACAAGACGGTGCCACATCGCATACAGCCAGGATTACAATGGAATTACTGCGAGACCTCTTTCCACAACAAGTTATTTCAAGAAATGGTGATGTTGATTGGCCTCCACGGTCGCCTAATTTGACTGTATTTCATACATAATTGCCGACATTAAATAAAACATTTGTCAATATACATAAGATCCATTATCTTTCATTTAATCAAAAATTGTAAACAAACAAAGTTGTATACTTGGCCGGCAAACACCCTGTATCACAAACATAATTATTTAAAATACAATTATCATGTGTATTATGTATAGGGAAATATAAAGTTGAAACAGCTAATAGCGAAAATTGTTTTGTTGGGGTTTTGAAAAACCACAGTTGCAATATGTAATGGACCCATAAAGGTGTGGTAACCCCAATTGTAACAAAAATTTAAATTCATGTGGAATTAAAGGATATTAAAGTTAAATTCATAAAAATTTAAAAACTATAAATTTTGAATTAAGATTTTATGAAAAATCATGCGAATTTCAATCGCATTTACCTTCCTTACGAAGTAGCGGGTTAATTGCTATAAACGGACCAATTTTATGAAGTTTTTTATTTTAAAAACTATTGACTTCAACCTATCACAAAGTAATTTTATTATAATATCAACATTCTGAAAACAACTTAACTGGATCAAATCACTGTTTATATGTATAAAAAGACCAATGTGAAGGCTTTAAAAGATTCGACACAGCCAAATATAGTGCTCTTCCTTGATATTTTTTTACAAAAATTATTTTTCCAAAATTTTTTATTCAACTTTTTAGTTTATTATGTGACATTTGCTATCGTACTTTGGAAATTTTGCACGTTCGTGCCGATAACCGTCATATTGTGGAAACTTTATTTCAAATTTTTGGCACTGCCATCAAACGTTATCAACATGCAATGAACTTCCCCGTTCGTATATTACAAATTCTGCGCACTACCGAACATGCTGCTGTTTCCATTGCAAATGGCATTAATTTGCTGCACGAGGAATATGGAATAACAAGTATTTTTTCAGTTTTAGTTAAGGAAATCGTAGAGTCTTTAACCTTAGATTCGGCGGACACTGTTGTATCGCGTAACTTTTCAAATTTCCTAATGGAATTGGCTTCCATAGCACCCAAACTTATGATACCCCATCTTTCAACACTCTGTGATGAATTACTGAATTGTGAATCTCATGTATTGCGTAATTGTATTCTTCAAATTATGGGTGATGCTATAGTGGGTGAATTAACATCGGAGGAGTTAACGGATGAACTAAAGGAAGCTCGAAATGAATTTTTGGAAAATCTTCTCATGCATATTAATGATGTATCGGCTCATGTACGTGCTAAAGTCTTGCAAATTTGGCATCACATGAAAGAGGAGCAGGCTGTTCCTTTATCATTCCAGTTAAAGGTTTTATGCGAGGCTGTGGAAAGATTAGATGATAAAACATCATCGGTAAGAAAACATGCTGTGCAACTGATTAAGGCTTTCTTGGAAAGAAATCCTTTTTCGGCAAAACTAACTTTGGCCGAGCTACATCAGAAACATGAAGAAGAAGTGCAAAAAATGGAAAAACTCACTGAACTTATGGGCGAAGAACGTAAAAAAGCTGAGCAGTTGGAAGAAGAATGGAATTTAGTTATACCGGAAATTTTGCCGTTTGTAGAGGAAAGCATTAAGGAAAATAAAGCTCCATCAGAAACTCAAGAAAATTATGAAGATTTAGTACAACGCATATCAACCATGTTGCTGGCCAAGAATTATAAAGAAGCGGTGGTGTTGGTAAGAAAAGCTGATCATGTAGCGGGCAATTCCGATTTACGTTTGTCTTTAAGGCATGAAGAGCAATGCGCCTACTATATGGCTCTATTAAAGTCCTATATCTTTCTTGCTAATGGCTGTAAAGATAGTGTAAGTTTTTTTTTTATTATCCCCCCTCCGCAATTTGTAAATAAATTTTATTTTTATTTAGAACGAGGAATTGGGCACCCAAATAAAAACCGTACAATTTTTACAAGATTCTATAGAGTTTTCCAAAGCTGTCTCTCGAGCTATGCCAAAGTTACAGGAAATGCTTCTATCCAAAACCAATACAGATGTTTATGAGGCAGTTGATCTTTTCACAACGGGTTATATGTTTGGCATTAAAGGTACTGAGAACGGTATGAGGCAAATGCTGTATTTGGTCTGGTCTTCAGATAAAGAAAAGCGTGATGCTGTCTCAGACGCCTATAAGAAGGTGCTGTTTACCACTGATCAAACCGGCAGGTAATTTCAAACAATATTTGTTTTAAAAATTTAAAAAAAAAATCTTTGAAATTTCCCTTTTTAGAGCCCATGCCTTGTGTGTCGTACAAAATCTTTCACAATTTCTTGAGGGTCTAGAATTTGGCCACTATACTGCCATGGAGTGTTTGGTTAAGGAATGGGTAGACAATGAAGATATTGATGGTCTCATCATACAAGTACTCTTTGAAAAATTTACTCTCAAACTGGAGGGCACCACAGAAAACGAGTCACGCTTAGCCTTGCAGCTGCTAATAATGTGTTCCTATGCCAAATCATCTATAGCTACAGCGAATATACAAATAATTGAAACAATAGGTTTGGGAGAGCGTGGCAAATCTGATCCGCGTATTTATACAAGTTGTTTAGAATTCCTACTCAACTCAATTGATCAAACTTTAAGCTCAAAGTATTACAAACGCTATGAGACCGACTCGGCCATAGTGGAAAAAGTAACCAATATGTTTATGAAGTTCTTTTTCCATCCTCGCGTACCCGATTTCGACAAGTTGGCAATGAAAACCTTGCAATTCTACTATACTCTGTGTCAGACGCCTGATGTAATTTCTCAAAATATAGTCATTGAGCTGATGAAAAAATTTAAGGCCTTCTCAGTAAAGTTGTGTGAAATCACTGCCTCTCAGCAGGTTCAAGCGAACGAAACTAGTTTTTCGCAGCAAATACCTTTTACACAGCCAAATACACAGGCTCAGTCGCAGATTATAACACAACAGCCACCAGCTGATGCTAATTTAACACAAATGCGTATGCCAGTGTTTTTATTAACTCGTTTCATTTTCATAATTGGCTATATGACCCTAAAGGAGATGATCTTTTTGGATATTGATGTTTATAATAATATGAAATATCGTCAGGAATTGACAGAGTGTGAGGAGAAGAAAAAGAAAAATGCCTTAAATGCATTCAATCACAAAAAGCGAAAGACGGGAAATTTAAATATGTCTGCCACGGAGTCGTTAAAACGGTTATCGGGAGCAGCTGCGGAACCGCAGCAAGAGGTGAGTAAAAGGATTTTGTATTTTTAAAATTTAAAATCATTAAAAAAAAATATTTTTGCAGCCCGATGAGGATCTTGTTGGCGCCACGGCCGAAGACAATATTGCCGAACTTATCAATCACATTTGTGAAGAAGTTTTATTATACGATGAAAACTCTTTGCTGGCTAGAATTTTTCCCTACGTCATGGAAATTTGTAAATATCCTGCCAAATATCGTGACCCTTCGCTACAACAAGCTGCCACCCTTGCTCTTATACGCTTTATGTCGGTATCCTCAAGATTTTGTGAGGCCAACATGCCCTTTCTAATGAATATACTCAATCATACGAAAAACATAAAAATCAAATGCAACATTGTTATAGGACTATCAGATTTAACCTTTCGTTTTCCAAACATAATAGAACCCTGGACGGGACACTTCTATTCTACGCTGCATGAGAACAACACCGAACTACGCTTGACGGCAGTGAAAATGTTATCTCATTTAATTTTGCACGAAATGATACGTGTTAAGGGGCAAATAGCCGATTTGGCCATGTGTATAGTAGATCCTCATGCTGAGATAAAGAATATTACACAACAATTCTTTAAAGAAATTGCAAATAAATCTAATATTTTGTACAACGTTCTGCCTGATATTATATCAAAGTTAAGCGATACCAGTTTAAATTTGGAAGAGGAAAAATATCATATTATAATGCGTTACATTTTGGGTTTGATACAGAAGGATCGTCAAGTAGAGACTTTGGTGGAAAAGTTGTGTCTGCGTTTCCCCGTCACTCGTGAGGAAAGACAATGGCGTGATATTGCCTATTGCTTGAGTTTGCTGTCGTACAATGAGAGAACTATTAAAAAGTTAATAGATAATGTACAATATTTCAAGGATAAAGTACAAGTAGATGAGGTCTATCAATCATTTAAACTGATCATTAGTAACACCTCTAAGCTAGCTAAGCCGGAATTAAAGGCTGTGGTACAAGAATTGGAGGCACGCATTAACGAGTGTCTTAAAATCCGTGACCCCAATGAGGAGAGAAACCCCAATGAAGAAAATGAACAAGAAATTATTGCAGCAAGTAAGCAGTCTAGAACTAAATCAAAACCTTCCAAACGTACAAATAGAAAAGGTAGCACTAGGGGGGCAAGGCGTAGGTCCTCTTCTCAAGATGATTCAGACGACTCAGAACCTGCTAAAAAAACAACCATCAGAGGGAAATCAGCTCGAAGAAAAAAAGCCGCAATAACCTCATCAGAAAGCGAGTCTTCATCTAGTGAATCTTCAGATGGTGAAACTCATCAGCCTGCCAAAACGAATAAGAAGACTTTGCCACAAAAAATCCCTGCACCACCGCGTCGAGGTAGAATGTCACGTAGCAGAGTAATACAGGAAACTGGCAGCTCAGAAGGAGATACACCAGTGCGTAAACGTGGACGTAACAAAAAATAATAATGAAAAAATTTTACTAATTGTTTTTATTTATTTTGGCATGTTAAATCGCAATTTTTTTTTATAAAATAAAATTTGTTCTTTGGCTGAAAAAGATTATTTATGTATGTACATATGTCTGTGCCTTTATGCAGGTAATTTTTCTTTTTTTATAAAGAAAATTGAGGTAAAAGTCTAAGACACATTCGGTCCTAGTCTGTAAATCGAAACCGAGTAAATTTCTCTATTTTAAAACCGAATTCACAAATTTACTCGATTTAGAATCGAGCAGACAAAACCGTTTATATGCATCGATTTTAAATCCACTTGGTTTACAGAACGGGCAGTATTGACCCCTATTCTAGATTTCGATTACGTTCCAGCATTTTGTTACTTTCATAAATATATCAAAAAGAGGAAAAAATTAAATTGTGGCAATTTTTAATTTAAACAAGACAAATGCAAGATTTTAGGAATGACAAATAGTCAAATTTTGAATATTTCTAAGGAAATGCGTTTCCGGTTTAGAAGTTTTACCCGAAATAAAACTCCCTTCTTCCTACCAGCCGGCGACAATAATGTTGCGTAAAGGAGGATTTTAAATTTTCGCAGTCAGCTGCTTTGCTTTAAGCTGTGTTCTGTGTGGGAAAAGGGAAAAAAATCCCTAAGAGTATTTATTTATTTAGATACAACAGAAGTTGTTAATTGGTCATATCTACATAAGTGTGCATTTCCTTATATATCTATATGTATCTAAATACATACATATGTAGATACCTATATACAGAGGAAAAGTAGTAATCCCTTATTGTAAAGATGTCAAAATATTTTGAAATGTGATATTGAGTGACACGTGCTTTCATTAATAAAAACACAGGCAGACGACTTCTAAAGTTCATCATCATAATACATATTTAACTTAATTTCATAAAGATATAAAAAAAAAGTATAAAAGTTATGTTTACATCTCTAAGTAGATTAACACTTAGATACTTTAAAGAATGTAAACGACAATACGCATCATCAAGAATCAGTCTGATGGGTATAAATAAATTATCACACGTTTTATAATATAAGGTAGGTAGAGTATCGTTTTCATTGCGCAAAAAGGATGCATACAAATCACAAGCATTGGGGTTGGTTGCTAAGGTCCACCCACTTGTCTTTGTTTTAGTTTCTATGTAAAATCTCTTTGGCTAGGAAATTGTGGCTGTGTTAAACGGGGGAAGAACATGCGTACTTCAACTATAATATGCAGCCGCTGGTGCAATAGGTTGTAAGCAAAAATAATATTTTTTTGCTCTTTTTTATTATTATGATAATAAAAAGTTTTTGAAAAAATATGATTAATTTAAAGCCATTGCAGTTTAAAATATATGAAAAAATTAATCAGACTATAATTGTCTTCAATTTGGAAATCTTTACAAACTACACAAACGAAACTTTTTTTGAATAGCTAAGTAAGCCAACCCAAAGAAAACGATGGATTTAGGTATGTATGTATCTATATTATTATTAAAAAATCCTCAGTTTAAGATGCAACTCTTCAATTTCTGTTGTGCGCAATAAAGTGTGAATTTAATGGTGTTTTCTTTTCTGAGCATAAATGTTGCCATTTTATTTTGTAACACTTTTTTAAAACTACCTAAACCTTTGAAAAGTGGTACATTTTCAGTGACTACAACAGAACAAACAATAACTATATTTTTAGATGAGACCTCGTTTTTTAATTCCATTTTATGATTTCTTTACAGAAATAAAATTTTTTTATTCAACGTCAAAAAACTGATAGCAAAAAAATAGATCTTCTTCTTTTTAAAAAGGCAGTGAGTAACCCTTTGATTATTTTAGGGGCAAAAATGTAGCATTTTTTCATTTTTTTAGGGCAACATTACCAGAAAAGAACTTACAACTCTGTAGCAATGCTGCCTTGCTTTTCAGAAAAGAACAGAAATGAGTGCATAGGGCAGAATAAAGGCAGCATTTCTGCCAGAAAAGAAAACGCCATAAGTTTACACTAAAAGGGGGTAAAAACTATTTCCACTTCCCAGGATCCGCGTCCAAATATAGCCGTTATCATATACAAAGGTAGTATTTCTTTACTTTTTGCATTTTATTTCTTCAAATTAGATACATACATACATATGTATTGTATAGTGGCCCCCTAACTGGCATGTTTATGCAAAATATGCTTTTTTATTATTAAAAAAGTAACAACAAAAAATCGTACTTACAGAATCTACCACAAGTTTTGACCAATTGCGATTTTCTATTTCCGTTTCAAGATTAGGCACTTTTAATACACTTTACACACTTTTTCTTTATATTTTTATAACTTTTCTTTTGTAATTAGTATCTTTAAATATTAATTTACACACAAGTAAAATGCTTTTGTTAAAATTTTACAATTTTAAACCTTTTTTGAATTTAAATTTATGTTTCTTAACAAATTACTAAACAACCGAACTTACCGTTTTTAAATTGCGCGTTAACTAAATAGGGAGCACAAATAAAGCTGCCAGAGTGGAAGAATTTTTTCTATATAAATATGTGAGGTGCCAGCTTGACCGTTTTTAACCAATAAAAAGTGGGGATTATCTTTAAAGTTGTTATTATATGTTCATGACCGTCTAATTAAAAAAACCGAATCCGAAACCCCCTGCAGTACTATATAGGCATACAATGCAATAACCGATAACAACGAGTCTTTAAAGATTACGGGTCTGCTGCATAGCATCATAATATGTTAAAAACAAACTATAACACTCGGTTTATACATGGTAAAAGCAGTGAAAAAATTCAGACATGTACACCCAAACTTTTATTAATCTTTTTACTAACAGACTTAAACTTTTAGAATACATGATAATACACTTGCAAAACTGTTTTTAAGTTGCTGACATGGGTAAGAATATAATAAAGCATCTCTCTATTGCCGCACGGCATAACGAAGTGATTTCAAGAAAAACAATAGAGAATGTTTGGTTTAATTTATTTAATTTTAACATACATATTATATACACCCAAGAGAGACTGTGGAAAGGAGCGATCATTTGCAAGTCCATTAATGCAACTAATACTAGGCTTGCACAAAAAATATTGGTATGAAATTAACTCTAAAAAATTGTATATTTGTATGTTTAAGTATATAAACCTTGTATAGTAAAATTTGTTCAACTAACTTAAGGCGCACATAACCTTACAAATTGCCTTTAAAATACAACAGATAACTGAAGTTTCGTCTATTTTGTGGTATTAATCCTATTTTCCATTTTTTTTTAACAATGCACTAAGTATTCATACAAATTTCAATTAATTACATTATCCAAACCAAAGGTTAAGCCATTACCGTCATCGTCGTTGTTCATAATCATTGGCGCGCCAGACGCGTGACGTGTGTTTCACAAGAAGTTTTTAATGTTGTTGTTATTGCAGTTTGTTGTGGTTGTTACTTATTATTATAATTATTTGTTTACCTGCTTGTTTCTTTACGGTTTGTTATACTATTCACAACCATAGGTGGTAAGAGTTTTATGCGTTTGTACTTATATATGCATATAGCTACCTAACAAAAGCATTCTACCCTCATAATATACCAATCGACCTTAAATTATTTGCTGTTTCAAATAAGTAGTATACGACCGTTTGTCCATTTTAAGAGTTAATAACATTAAAGCTGAGAAGTTATTAGTGGGGTTTAAAATTCGTTTATACATAAAAAATGTTTTTTTTGAGAAATCTAATGTTAAATCTGTGGTTAAAGAGAAAATAAATAAAATACGCAAAAAAATGTTCATGTTTTAAATACTTAAACTTTTAGAGGTATGTGTCTAAGGACATCGAAAAATTTCTTAATAAAAAATGCTGTTTTGCGCGGAAACCGTCCTCTTTAGACCTGCTTCTTTTTCAGCAAAAATCTAAAATTGTCTTACTTTCTCTAATTTTTTTTCCATTAAAACTTTTAAATTTTATGCATCGCAGTATTATCGCTGTTGTCAAATAATTTTACCTTGCTTGCCACAATTGCCAAAAATCTAAAGCTTTTGAGTACCCACTGGCAAATTTGTGTTATTTTTATATAATTTATTGCAAACTATGCATAACAATTTTAAACTTTTCATAAAAATATTTAATCAAGCTTTATAGCTTATTGTGAAAATTATATTAAAGAATATGCACCATTTGAATTCTTTATTTACGAATGTCGTAGTATTCCAATTAATGACTTGAATTTTAACATATGTCTAGGCATAAAGAAATTTATAAAGCATAAACAGAAACCACAGGTAACGAAAAAACGGTTTATAAAGTTTATGTTTCCCAATAGCCTTAAAAAGCTTCTGACAAGTTAAAAATGTGTGGCATCTTAAAAATTGCATTTACAGCAAAGTCAAACCTCCTGGCAACGCGTCTCGTCAGGTAAAAAGTATTCGGTTAGCTTTTTGCAGTTTTTTGTTTTAATTTTTAATGTAAAAAATAGTGAAAATAATTGATATAACAAATAGCTAATTATTCCAAAAGATGTTTTTTATTGCAATAATTACTAATTATTCAAGTAAAAAGTGTTTTATACAACAATAACTATATGTGTGTTTCCATTTAAAAGAAGAATTTCTCTAAACGAAAAGCAACTACTTACGACTAATAAAGTGTTATAAAATATTTTTGTAATTAATTTAAAAAAAAAAAAAAAACTATTGCCAAATTAACCGCTGTTTAATCGGTACCATGCTACCAAGCTACTTGGTATTTCTTTTAAAAGGAAAAGTCCTGCAATATAAAAAGTGATAGTCTTTTTCAAAAAGAAACGGCAGCCCTAGCCCTAAAGAACGGAAGTGCTAAAAAATGCGTTTTAAATAAAAAGGTGTTCTCGAGTGGGAGAGTTAAATAAAGAGAATTTAACAATTTAAAGGACATTTATGTACTTCTTGGCAAGTAATTTCTTAATTCTAATATCTTTTGTATTCACATTCTGTTTCCTTTTAAATACTGACAATTTTAAGATGAAAATAGGATTATAATAATTGTCTACCTGTTTTTGTATGTGTACATACGTGAGCATGTGTGTAAAAATAATAAATTTAAAAAATAATAAGATGTTAAACTCATTCATTGACGGAAAATGGTTTTTTGACAATACAATCGGCTTAATGTGAACTTAAAAAATAATTGTCTGCCATTGTTGTATTTACTAACAAATAACAGTAAACAAATTAACTAACAAAGAAAATTATTTCTTCATTAAAAAATTATGATTTAACTGGAAGTTAAAAGCGAGTGAAGGATTATAACTAACACTTCACATTTCTTTGTAAAAGGTTAATGTCTATCTGTCTGTCTATTTATTCAACTATTTGTCAACACCAATATATGTAAGTAATGCTAAATTCCAGTCTATTTACACATACATTTTTTTATTCATTTGTATTTTAAGTTTGGTTTTTTGTACATATTTATTAATTTTCTTTTTATAAATAATTTAAACATTTTTTTAAAAGTATTTTAACAAAATGAGAAAAAAATATTTAATTCTATAAACTACTTTATTATATTTATTATGTATTAATAAATTTTTGCACATTTATTTATTATATATTTACAAATTTATACAGTAGTACATTTGTATGTCCATATTTATTATTTTATTCCTAAATTTTTACATAACCTCAAAAAAATTTTGGAAAAATTTGCCTTATTTTCTCTTGGTGTGTGTGTGCTTTTTTTATATATATTTTATATCTATATCTTTTAAAATGTTTTGTAGGTTGTTTAGAAATACATATATAAATCACTTGTGTTTATGTAAATAATTGAAACTTTTTTATACGAAATTTCTATAAATGTTAATTATTTAAACCTGTAATAAAAACATGCATGGTCCCAATAAGCACAAATTTTTTGTGAATTCCAATGTTGGAATTCCGGCGTGAATCCAAGCTTGAATTACATTTAAAATCCATCCTCTTTCCAGTCTGTTTGAAATTTGTTAAAAAACAACAACAAATTTGTTTGAAGCATACGTTATTTATGGCACAGAGTTGATGGAAAATCATTGGCGGCGGTGAAGATGATGATTTTATAATTAAATTTTCAGATTCAAGTTCGGTTCAACTTGAATTACACCGTTATTCAAGGCTGGAATTACACTATAAAGGTACTGTTTTGTTCGACTGTAATTCAATGGTTAATTTTGCTGGATTCGCTATTGAATTCAACTGTGTTTCAACTGTAATTCAACACTGGAAATTGGAAATTGTGACTTGATTTCAAATGTAATTCCACTTGAATTTCAGCCAAAATGCTTATTGGCGTTTATTTTAAAGTTTTTGTTATATTTATACAAATAAACATAATAGAATGCTATATTTTCTCTAAAGGTGCTTTTAGATAAGATGTATTTTACATATGGCTTATCACTTTGTTTCCATATGTAATTGCGTATGCCTGTCAAAATTGTCATTGTACAAGAGGTTTCTAATTTTTTCCTTAACGAGTACATTTGAAACTACGTTTGACTTTACCCCAAAACTAGAATAAAAAAACTTGATTTTGCTTCTTCTTTTTCTTGAAACAGCTGATATCAGATCAGCGAAAAACATGGTCTAATTTTACAAAAGCAATGTTTCAACGGCTTCACTATCAATTTCGCAGTGGAAAATTTGACATGTCATATGTAAAATATATCTTGTTTTAAATCACCTTAAAAACTTAAGCTGAATCCGCAGATAATTTAATCTATTATTATACCAGTGTTGCCATTTTGCGCCTAATTGAACTCTTTGAAAGTCCATAAAGCTGGTTTTGTTAAAAAGGGCTTAACTATATCCTTCTATGTTGAAGGACAAGCTCTTTAAAGTGTATTTTTGATAACCGTTTTACTGATTTAATTTTAACTGCTCTTAGACCTTTTTCTCAGTAACACACTTTGAAATATCAGAAAGGCATATACACCCTGCTTGGCAGTGTAAACAAACTTGTTTCAATGTTTTTTTTTACCCTTCGTCTTCCATATTTTGTGATTTTTTCCTCTCCTTTAAGCTTTTTATAAGGATCTTTTATTTTTACAAAATTTTCATAATTATTAATTCGGTTAAAAATAATAATATTGTTGATGAAGATGCTTTTGTTGCTGCTGTTGCCTATGGGTTATTGCTATTGCTGCAGCAGGCGATGTCATTGTGATTGCACTTGTTGCAGATGCTGTTGCACTGGCGGAACAAGCAGCCGTTGTCATCCATTCACTGTTGTTCGTACAGATGGCATCTAACTAAAATCATAAATGTTGATATTCGCTCATATCATAGATGGGCATTGAACTCATGACATTGTGTAAATGAGAATAGGCCACGGCAGCAGGTAGTGGAGCCATTTGCGCTGAGGCCCCATTGCCGGTACTTTTATTAGAACCAATTGCTGCGGCCGATAAAGCTGGTCCCCCAACCAGTTGAGCATTTAAACTTTGATCGACTACTGAATTTGCTGAACTGTGATGGCTTTGTTGTTGTTGCTGGTGATGATGTGTATGATGATTACTAAGCGTTCGATTCGGTGATAGTTGTGCTGTGTGTTGTTGCTGCGTCATTGACTGTTGCTGGTGATGGTGATGATGTTGGGTTGTATGATGATTATTGCTATTCGATGTGATATTATTTCCCGTTGTTGTGCTATGATGTTGCAAAAGAGCACCCTCAATATCAGACTCATTGGATGAGTCTAAGTTTTGTTTATCCGAGTTGCCACTGTAATTAAAGTAAAAAATTTGGTAAATGCAGATGAAAAAATTGGAAATAATTAAAATTGCAATGGTTTTTATCGTAATCAACAACAAACATTTTTATAGAATTTCGTTGAAATTCTCTTTTCTTATGGCGCCGCACAGTGTGGTGTGTGTGGCCAAAAATGAAAATAATATTTTTTATAATTTTAGAACTTGATTGATACAGTTTTATTACATAGTTTTCAAATAACAATAATCAAAAATAAATTTAAAAATATGTTAATATATACAAAAGTTAGAGCTAATCAAAGTTGAATGTTTAAGGTGAATGGAGGAATGCAAAGAAAAATGAAAAATAATGCGAATATTCTAAGGAGTTAAAATAATATAAATTGTCGATAAAGCCGGCAGTATTTGCATTTATATTATAGTGTGATATTACTTAAATATGGTAACGCACTTTTTTTATCCATTTAGCTCTCATATGTGTTTCGCCGTTGTTCTGAATGTGAACCAAATAATAGTAATAATTATTAACAACTTGCAAGTTTGCCTGGCAATTAAAAAAAACTATCAAAAACTATTTTTTTTATAATTTAGTATAATATTAATACAAGTATCTATATAATAAAAAAGTATGTTACATTTGCGAAACGTTGCGAAAATACGACTTTTTTTCATTTTTTCAGTGTCATCAAAGGTACAAATTAAAGAATTTTTCAATATTTGGCTCAAACATACTTCTTACAGAGCAGCCCATATGGAAATAATTTACTTTTTGGAAAAGAAATTTAAGACTAAAGTGGAAAACAAATAAAAGACTTAATTTTATTTTAGCAAATTTAAAACGTAAATGCGTAAACATAAAACGTAAATGGGTAAAGTGCTTCAGAAAGAAGGAGCTGTTTGAAAAAAACAGTTCGTTGCTTAATTCATTTTTCAATATTAAATAAGAACACATATTCAATGTAAATGTATAATCTAATATTGATTTTCAACAATATATATGCAGATTCTCTTTGATTTTAAAGACAATTTCGATCAGTAAAACGATGAATATTTCAAATTTCAAAAAACTGCTTAGAGAAACAAGGACTTTATATGCTGAAGAATAATTCTGCTATTTTATGCCTGTTACTGTTCACAAAATACTTGTGCATGGAGCAAAATTTATAATAAACTTTAGGATTCCAGTAGGAATGTTGTCTGAGAAAGCTATAAAAGCCACTCAAAAAGTTTTTAGAAAAATTTGTTTGAACCATACTCGAAAAAACAGTCGTGTGAATACTAATAAAGACATAATAAAACGAATGATTTTTCAATCAGAACCAAATTTATCTATATACATAAAAGAAAATGGAAATTATAATAAAAAGAGCAATGCAGAGATAAATAATTTCATTATAGAAGAAAATGCTGGATATAGTTAATAGTAAATTAAATTTAATTAATAAAGGATATATGGGAAGGACATGAATCCTTGCTCCGAAAACTTAGAAATTTAAAATTTTGTTATCTTTTATTAATTCAAATATTTGTGCCAAATTTCAACTCTTTACAATAACTTCTCCTATTTATGGCCGCTCGTTATATGAAAACACGACACTGTGCGCCGATGCTTTACGAACCCACTTTTAATATTAATCTTTTAAGCAAATTTCTGTGATACGATCAAAAAATTAACTCTAGATATGGTGAACTTATTGATCAGGTGGTGTTACGAGCACAGCTGATCTATTTTTTCATGCATAAATCGAGGCTGGGTTGTCAAATTGGTTTACTTTCACACATCTTTTTTGACATATGAGCCAACGAAAACCACAACCTGATACATTAATTCACCTTGACTCTAGCTTGTGCACGTGCGTACATGTTGTTGTTATTCTCAACTCAACATGCTGGTAACACTTAAACAAACAAAGCACAGCAGGCTTTAAGGCGCAACCAATTTCCTGCTTTGTCAGTGAGAAAGAAAAATTTCGATGCGCTTTTTTAGAGATGATTCTTTTTTGTTTAATTGTATTCAACAGAATATATAAGCCCCATACATTGCAAGCATTTGTTAAGGCCAACTAAAAGTTTTAGCTTTTAAGAAGTTTGACAACTTTGCAGGCACGATTAAAAAATTATACACAAAAATTAAAAATATATCGGGCCTGGCACTCAAAATTATGTTTTTATATGTATGTGCAGACATACATCCATACATACATACATATGTGCTTGAAAAGAAAAATCATATTTTAAGCCACATTAGTCAAACATTAATTTAATTTAATTTTCTTGACTTTATAACTTTTTACATTTCTTCTTTAAAAAGTTAAAATATCATCTTCAATTACACCAAAAATAAAAATAATAATGATAATTCCAAAGCAAGGAATATATGACAAGCAATTTAACAAATGTTGTATTATAAATTACAAGTACTTAACACAACCTATTTGAAAACAAAACACATTAAAACCGGAAGGAAATAATGCCATTTATAGTTAAAAATAGACAGGCGACATAAAAACAAACTGTTACATGTTAAGGTTTCAAATTCAGCATAATATGATCTCTCTATGAATGAATTTTCGATTTCTCTGGGGAGTTTTTATTAAGACATTTGAAACACAAACAAATACTTTTGCTTCACATCAACAATAGTAAGTAACTCTTGACTTTCAACACCAAAAATATTTTTTTATTTCAAAAATACTCTTGAGAGTCCTAAACAAAAGCATTTTAGGTGTTTGATTTCATTTTTCAGTGTGCATATAAAATTTAAGTGGCAATATGTTTTGTAGTAATGACGAGCATGACACTTCAAGTGATTGTTGGGATATGAATTTGCCAGTGTTGCTACATTAGCGCTTTGAGAAAAACAGTTGTATGTTTTAAACTAACTTTAAGTTAAATCTTTTCCTAAAAACTATGGTTGTTTTTCCCATATTCATAAAAAGTTAAGTATGACTACTAAACGCTTATTTGACAGATGTCTATGGTTTAGTTGTCAAATAAACCCTGAATAAGCCTACTTTAATTACATATTATGAATACGAACGCAAGTTTTTTTAATTATCCAGAATTTTTTTTGTCTTCTTCTTTAAACAGATAATGCTGAAGCCGGCAACACTGCAGCAGATGACACTGATACTGCAATTCATTTAAATACATGCTTGTGTGTATCAACACCGCTACCCTTGCGGTAATTGTAGTTGCTTTGGGGTGTCAATTTTTAATTTTTCTTGTTGTTTTTGTATTAAAAAGTCATTTGTAAATTAAGTTATTGAAACAGAGTTGACAGTTAACAGCTGATAAAAGGTTAATGGCAAAAAGAACATCTTATTAATGGTTTTGTAGAGGGAGGTATTTTATTTCAAGGATGATAAAACCAAAGACTATGATAACACGAGCAAAAATTTGAAACTTTCTGCGCATGTTGGATTGGTGACGTCACGCAGAATGTTTGCATATTGACTGATATTTTTATTAGTAACGTGCTTGTGCTTTTTCTCTTGCATATGTTTTTTTAAGTTTTTCATGTAGGGTTGCGTACTATCACGGACAACACAATTTTTTTGCTAAAAGTTGTCGCTTTCTAATATGAAAATGATTGGTTTTTTAATGGTTGCATTAATGTTGGTTCTATAGTGTGAATCGTTGTTTATAGCTGGCATGAAACATTAAGAGTTCAAAATCAATTCAGGGGTGCCGCAAGGCTCCGTCCTCTCTCCTACTTTATTTCTTATCTTTCTGAATGACCTATGTCAAACTTCGAATCCTATCCATTCCTTTGCAGACGACAGCAGCATATGCCATTCGTACTCATTTGACCATAGGCCTAGCTCTTTGGAGATTGGAGCTAGGAGACAGAGTATGAATGTTTCAATTAACCGCGATCTGATGGTAATCTCTAATTGGGGCCGTGCGAATAGGGTCGCAATGTTGTCTTTTGACACATAAACGCACAGTGGACGATGCTGCCTCGTCTGTATTTACGGATGGTATAAGTGTTGAAGAGACAGACACGCTTGATGTTCTGGGCATGAGAATCCAGTGCGATGTCCGCTGGACGGAACACATTTTTCTTGTGTCGAAGAAAGCATCAAAGTGTCTTGGTTTTCTTAAACGGTGTAGGAACTACTTTACACTATCTGATCTTCTCAATATTTATACCACCTTTATCCGACCGAAAATGAAATGAAACTCTCATGTATGGGCTGGTGCCCCAAAGTCTATTTTGGGGCTACTTGACCGCGGACAGGAACGAGGGAAGATACTCATCGGCGACATTGTGGTATCTAATCGTCTTTATTCACTTGAGCACCGTCGTGATGTGGGGTGTGTTTCGCTGTTCTATCGATACTATAATAGAATGTGCTCTGAGGAAATCAGGGAGCTTGTTCCCGAGACCCGGAACTTTTTGCGTGATACGCATTTTCTAGAAGAGCACACCCATACGTGGTCGACTGGCCAGTGAATCGCACCACACATTACAGGGAGAATTCTTTCTTCATTTGCACAGTTCGTATGTGGAATAAACTTCCTTAAGATGTCTTTCCTGTTACAGGAAATATCGAGAAATTTAAATCAAATATACACAGACACTACTCCCTTTATCCTTCCTGATACCAACACAATGAAATGCATATATAGGGGCCATCCCCTGAGTGGTGCTTATTATTAAAAAAAAATCAAGCAACATCGTTGGGTAACCACTGGCATGCTGAAAAAAAATTTAGTTTCATAGTTTTATACCGATAAAATGAAATTGGAATGTCATAGTCAGTGTGGCCATATTAGCTTTTTTAGAGCTAAATTTAGCTTTATTTTTCTTCATTTAGTCCGAAATATTTACATTTAGCCTTTAGCATTTTTTTTGGCTTTTTTCAAAATTGAATTTAGCTTTTTTTACTAATTTTTGGAGCCAGATAAAGGTTTAAAATTTGTCGTATTATATTTTTTGGTATATATCTCAATTATACTGAAAGGTATCAAGCTCCAAATTTTCTTCGAATCTACAACATTACAGTTTCCAAACCATTGTTTTGTTTAATAATTTACTTCTTAGCGACATTTAAAAAACGTGAAACAGCACAAAACTTCAATAAAACAAAGATATAAAGAAGGTATGGTATTACAAAAAAAAAAACGTAAGAATTTGTTTTTCCAAAACAAATACTTTTAAATGCGGCAATTTAAAAAAAATCCAAATGCGACACAAAACGTTTTCCGTTTTTTGGTTATATTATAAAATATTTTAATATATTGCTCAAAAATGTAAAAAAACTTATGTCTTTCGTTGAAACAAATTATTATATTAATATTTTTATTTAATAAGAATTTTGAAGTATATTTTTGTCAAAAAATCAAATCAAACAGGAGCGAAATAATTTTTAAAAGAAAAAAGCAGGCACCATTTTGATAGTATTAAACTGTATTTGCTGAAAATCATGTTCTTTGTAAATTTCGTTTATTTAGCAGGACGGTAATTTTTTTAATTTGAATAAAAACGGATAATAACGATAATTATTTTATTTTTTATTTTTTGATTTTAATTTTTTCATTTTTACAGTCACTGGTTTTAAATACTTATTGAGGCACACATGTACAAAAAAATACTTTTAAAAATGCTTTCTTACAATGTAACTTTTTACATTAAACATTACCTTTTTTTCTTTTCTTAAACGAAATTTACATCAAAGCATTTTTCATGATATATGTATGTACTTATGTAACTTGAATAAAAATTTTCGATTTTTAACGAACTGTGTAGAAAAGTAGTCTCTTTATACTCGTTTTGCCAATAAACAAAAATTTCATTGAAGGAATATTAAAAAATTTGCATCGTGAAAATGCAATTTTATAGTCTCGATTTTTTATTGTTTTCATGTGCTTGTATTTATGAAAAAAAGTTTATAATAAAATTACAAAATTTTACGTGTTTTTGTAAAAAAATGAATAATTGTGTGTGAGTAATTTATATTTAAAACAAATTTTCGTTTTTTGTTTTTTTTTAAATATACATTTGTATGTATATCTTACAAATTATTTTTTTTTTACCAAAACAGGCAGCAAATTAACCTGCTTCTAAAAATTTTTTAAAAAGCTCTTGTATATGTATATGAACACATATTGTTTTTCTTCTTACTTAAGGTATGGATCTACCAAGTTTTTGTAAATAAAATCAAAATTTTTAAAACAAATTTTCTTTTTAAATATTTTTAGCACACAAACGTTTCGTTCATATTATGAGAAATATCTAAATAACGAAGAAATTTTTTAAAAAAGAATTAAAAAATTTAGCTTTATTTTTTGGCTTTAACTTTTTGTTTTTAGCTCTTTTTAGCTTTTTTTTAAACGTGATTTAGCTTTAACTTTACATGAAAATCTGGTCACACTGGTCATAGTTCATGTTTTCGGTACAGATTTCCAAAATGTATATCAAGCTATAACTTCCACTTTTTTACCGGCTTTCCACAACCTCGTCAGGTCTTTAGCCGAGATAATACTGATCTCCAATTAATGTCTGTAGTTTCACCAATGTTTATTAAAAATATGCCGTCAAGGAATGCAAAAACGCCCTATTCTGGTCTCTTAGATAAAAGTTAAACATTTTGCAAAATTCTTTTTTCCAGCAGGAATAAGTTTGTTGATCCTTTACAATTAATAACTTATACATATGGAGAAGTACCCACAGTCCTCTTGTACGTGTTGTAAATCGTCGCAATATTAAATTTTTTTAGCGTTTTATAAAGAAATATGTAGGTGCTATAGCTCGTACAACATTTTTCGAATGTTGTAGTAGATTGTAAATTGCCGTATTTTCTACGATTTAGAACACAGGTTGTGAATTGAATGAATGTTTATTCTTTTATTATTATTATGCATTGTAGTGGTTATTATATTTTTTTAATGTTGTTGTTGGTAATTTGATATTTAAATCCCCCATGCTATACCTACAAACAAACATACTACATTCAAATGTATGTGAGATTATGTGTTATTTTTTTAAGGACGAGAGAGCTCACAAATAAAGTTTTTATATAAAACTAGCTAAGCCCCGGTGTGCTTCGCCACCAAAATCATAGTTAAATTCCCAAAATATGTAAACAAAAGCATTTATATATTTTTTAATTTACTGGTTGCCCCACATAAGTTGCAACAAATTATAAGTCAGTCCTTCTATTTAATTTACATATAAATAAAAATTGGAAATTTACCAGGTTTATAGTTTTAGAGATATTCAGAAAGCTTTAGTTAGCAAAAACTCTTTTACAAACTACCCCTTAGCACCAAAATTGAAAAAATGTACCAAAAACATATCAATATATTTTGGTAACCTGACGAATGCAATTTAAATTATGTTTCTATCTTTATTGGTTTTAAAGTTACAAAAGGTACCAAAACATAATTTTGACCCTTTTTCCTCCTTAGGCTTCAATAATTAAAAAAGGACCCAAAAACGTACTCATATTTTTTAGGCCTGTCGCACGCTATTTGAGTTATGTTCCCATCTTTATTGGTTTAAAAGTTACAAAAAACGCCTAAAAAAATCAAATTATATTTTTTACCCTTTTTCCCTTTGGGTTCAAATTTAAAAAAGGTACGAAAAACGTAATCGTTTTTTTTAAGACCTATTGAACGCAATTTGAATAATGATTCTCTTTATTGGTTTAAAAGTAACAAAAAGTACCAAAATATAATTTAAGCCCATTTTCCCCTTTCGGCCCAAAATTAAAAAAAAAAAAAAACATAAAATTGCTGTCTGTTTATTTCTTAAGGAAAACGCAAAACTTTTTAAATTTTGTTTCTATCTTATATACTTCAAAAGATAGTAGGTTACAGATTTTTCCCTTTTTGCCCCCTTTTTATCCCTTTACGAGCCGAATTTTTAAAAAATTTTATCTGTATTTAAACAAAAATGAATTTAGCTCTACGCGTTTGATCATTGATTAATTTTGTTGGGCAATTCATAAACGGACCTTTCCACACAAATGGGCGAAGTATGGGCGTGGCAGCAATACTTAAAAAAAGTAGCCTATTATCCCTTCCAGAATTGAAGTAGCTCCCTGTATAAATTTCAAAAAAGTCGATCTACTGGTGTGGCCAGATATAAAATACACACATACATACATACACACATACATACAACCCTTCTTTATATAATATATATATATTTTTGAGTATTTACCCCGTAGGCAAAGGTTTTCAAAAAAGAAACTAGGTAATCCATTATTACCTTTTCAAAAAGCCCAAAGTAATATACCTTCTATAAACAACGGTGTCCATCGAGAGAAGATGATAGAATGTGTGGAAATTTTTTTACTGTGTGTATTATCAAAAAAAAAAACAGGGCAGGCACGAACACTAAAAAGCCCTTTGTAAGATTTCTAGAAATTGTAGCCTCGTAGATATAACATATTCCATTTTTTTGTAGTGCCCCTGTTTCAAGTCAATAGCACCCATAAAAGGTATTGTGTAAAAATTATAGTGTGAGAACTTGTAATTTTTGACAACCCTGACTGTATTTTTTAAATCATTTACCACCACGTTAATATTGTTCTACATAAATTAATGTACATTATTGGTTGAACGAAAAAGGCAACTAAAAAACTCTACATTATTAAATCATCACATACAACACAATTTTACATTAGGGATATCTGTATTCAGAGTATAAAAAAACAAGTAAACAAGTTAGTTAAACAAAAAAGCGCTACTTTCGTTTGTGTCGACTTCTTTATACCCATCAATTTTGCATGCAGATGCATGTTTAAATTAAGCTAAATTTCTAACTTTGTAAGTGGACGTTAGGGCTGACATATTACAAAAAAACAGGAGGAAGGAAGAACGCCCATTTATCTTAGATTGTGATTTAGTACAACTTTTGTTATAAGCAACGGATTTTAATAATTTTCAGGAAAAAACTGATTATGTCGAAAACTAAACTACAGAAATAGTAAAATATTACCTATACTTTGGAACTTTATGCCTAGAGGCTGACCTTGTTTTTCTGTTTAACCGATTTTAGCAATTTCTGTTTTAGGTTCGCTTGCTACAGCACTTTTATGGGGATAAGAAGACATGGTGATATAAATAAGTATGTACATACTTATGTAGGCATGTGTAATTTATGGAATCCTAAACAAATGCAACGATAAAATTAATATATCAATTTTAAATCATTCTTTTTGTACTAGATATGTATAATAAAACACAACACATTCAATGTTATTTTTTTTCCTGTCTTGTTCAGTAAAAAAGATATCAAATTACACACTCTGAGTACGACAAAGTACAAACAACGATAATTATCATAACAATGGTGTATTGAAAGCTAGATGAAGAAGAAGAAGAAATAACAAGCAGTACAGATAGAAAAATAATAAAAATACGAAATATGTACAATAAAATATTAAAGCAAACATTTTAATGATGTAAAAAAATGAAATAAATTAAATCAAAAAATTATGATATAACGATCTTTTAAAGAAAATTAAGTTTTTACTAAAAAAATTTAATTCGTCAAAATTTAACTGTCGATAATAAGTTTTAAATGGAAAAATTCTTATGATAGGTATAGGTAACGGTAGGTTAGGTTGAAAAAAGGAGACCTTTAAAGGCCTACACGACTATACAAGCTTTCAGGACGAATGTGGTTGAATTACTTGTTCACACCACGAGTGTGTAAGACTTGGAGTAGCGTAGGTTAGGTTACGAAGGGTAGTGGCGAGTCCAACTCACCACCTCCATTCGGAGGCTCTCAGGCCCATTGTAAATCCTTTCAGAAGAGTCAAAAGAAGAAAAAAAAAAGTAAACAGAGTCCATCAAAGTCCATCTAAGGAGAGCCCTCCAAACTACCTCTGTCGGCGAATCTGCATCCCAGGGCGGTGGCAGACAAGATTTTCTACCGTCTCTATCTCCTCCTCGTCCCCGCATACCTTGCAGATATCTGAAGAGTTCCTGTCCCATCTGTTCGTCCTATATCTCAGATCGCAGCACCCTGTGAGTTCCAATAATGCAACTCAGAACCCCCCTGCTCTCCTTGAAAAGCAGGTCAGTGCCCATCCAGTCCAGCCATAAAAGTCTAGAGATTCTGCAATCAGCCCTGTCCCTCCAGGTTTGGCTCCCTTTGTACATTATTCAAGTCCCTATCGGTTCATAATTGAAACTCAGTAGTGGCCTCACCGGCTCACAACTAAGTCTAATATGCCGAGCCGGTCCCTTCCTTGCCAGTTCATCGGCAATTTCATTGCCGGAAACGTCATATAGACCCGGAACCCAACAGAGTCTAACCCTGCGTACCTCCATGATCGCTCTAAAAGCACGTCTGCAGTCGCCCACGAGTCTAGACCTGACATATTGTCCCTCTAGAGGCTTAAGTGTGCCCTGACTATCAACGTAGATTGTCACGTCCCCTCTCCCATCCGCATTCTCCCCTATCAACTCCGCGGCCTTTATCACCGCAAGAGTTTCAGCCTGGAAAACGCTGCACTCGTCCGGAAGTCTGTAGGACATTCCTTCCCCCGTGTCCATTATATAGACACCAGCCCCGGTGCCTACCTCCATTTTCGATCCATGAGTAAAGGCTGCACACCTCTCATACAGCTTCTCTGATCCCTTCCATGCCTCCCTTGGTGGAAACACTACTTGAGGCAGGATCCCAAAGTCAAGTTTCGCTACCATACAGTCCGTCACACCTGACTGCCGCAGAAAGCGACCATCCCCGACCCTTCCCAAAATGCCTTTCGAACATACTCTACGCATACCTGACTCACTAAGTCTAAACAAGCTCCTGGCCGCCATTCCATCAACAAAATACTCGATGGGAAGATGTGGAATGATATCCAGCGCTACCTGTGCTGTACTTTTCCTGGCCCCTGTAATTCCTAGGACAGCACATCTCTGTTCTTTCGTCAAGAGCTTCCTTATGTCGCCCCTTTCTAGGGCCCTCCACCATACAAGGCAACCGTACGTACGAACTAGTCTTACAACCATAGCCGGTTGCAACCCCCAGTCCCACCTATGGTGTTCCTACAGGCATAATAGGCATTGAGAGCCTTTCTAACTCTCTCCTCCGCGTTCGCTCTCCAAGATAACTTGCCATCCAGGACGATACCCAGATACCTGGCCCTATTTGCAAGTTTCAGCTGAACCCCGTCAAGCTCTGGCAGCTCGAAATCCGCCACCTTGTACTTCCTGGTAAAGGGAACTAGCTCTGTCTTCCCTGTGTTTACTCCCAGTCCCTTGTCCCTGGCCCAAGCAGATAAATCGGATAATGCACTCTGCATTACCTCGCTCCTTGTGGAGAAGAATTTTCCTGTCACTAAAACTACGATATCGCCTGCATTTGCCACTACTTTGATTCCCTTTGAGTCAAAACGCCTCAATATCCCGTTGACTACCAAAGTAAGACCCTATCTTGTCTCTTGCCTCTCCTGCCTTCATTGAGAAGATTGATCATCTTCTTTACTTTTTCCTCCATATTGAGTCGGCACGAAAACTTGTTATCCAATGATAATAAGAACTAAGTCCGTCTTCTCTGGAAGATCCCTGGTGATTTCCAGGGTTGAAATTAGTCAATGGCTTAGCCAACCCCGACATGTGAGGCAATATCGCAACCCCTATTTCTTACCGTATTATGGGACAAATTTGGCAGGATGTAAATATCTACTCAGCCCGAAATGTCAGAATTAAATAATGTGCTCAAAGCCTCTTCACTGCTTTCTGTAAACTTTTAATTTTATTAGTGCTTTATCTGAACTCTCAATGTTACCAAAAAAATTCTTCCATAGCTTTTGCTTCACACTATATACGCTACGCTTAGACCTTCGTCCTTAGAACATTTTTGGCCTCATAAACATTGAAAAATACATTTGAATGCAACAAACCAATGACCATCCAACCATATTAAAATTAATCTCATTAGATTGTATATTTTTGACACTTATCTTCTTTTTTTCACCTCGCAACTGTCACTGGCAACCAACTTCCAATAAAAAAAAAATCACTCTTGGTGGTCATTTTTATTGTAAACATTTTTCTTTGTTTTAAGTTTGCATTTTTATATTTAATTCTTTATAATTATTACTGTTTAAGCATCATATTTCGTCAATAGAAAAATACCAACAACGATTTAAAAATAAACAACTTGAAGTTTTGTCATATTACGGGATTATGTTTTGTTAATATTTTTATGGCCCTGTGCCGTCATCTCTCTTATTACGAACGTTTATAAACAAATAAACATACATAATAGAGGCCAGCCCAAGACGACACTAAATAAGGCATCATCTCGAATTTTCAATTCATTTCATATACCTTACGTGTGCACACACAAAATTAAGTACTGCGTTGTATTGTTCGCCATCTCTTTTGTTTGCTTAACTTAACTTAAATGAAAAATATATTCACAGTTAAGCACAATTAAGCAAACAACCACGGAACATCGAGTGATCATGATCGCACACTTCCATTTCAATTCGTCTCGAAACTTTACTGTTGGCGGGATGTTCCTGGTGTGATAGTTATAAAAAACGGGGGTTGATTTTGAATGTTCATATGTATGTAATGTAATGTAATTACGCATGAGTTTTATATTGATTTGCCTGCTTGTGTATATGTTTGCTTGTGTATGTACCCACTCAACATTGTGTGTATTATTATTTGTTAACATAACAACAACATAACTCTTAAGTTTTTGTTGTTGTTGCCACACCATAGGCACAGTAATTTTTTTTATCGACCACAGTCTCGACACCACTCTTTATTCTTAGCTACTCTACACTGCAGCACAAAAACTGTTTTATCTACTCTACATTTCAGCACTTAAACCGTTTAACCACACAATAACACAAGAATTAGAAAATTATGCGGTTCTTGAATTATCTTGAATAGGACTTGGTGCAGGTCTCTAATACATAATGAAAAGATTGTATGATTTTTATTTGTTTTATTTTCTCTCTCTCTCTCTCTTTATTTGTCCCTTAAGAAATGTGATATTTTTGTATGAAGTATTTCAATGGTTGGCTTTGAATTCTAACTAACGGTTGTTGGCGTGAATGCAATTGTTTTATGAAGTTTTTTAATTCGCTGTTCATTTCTTTAATACCGGAAAGAGAAGAGAAAAGTAAAATGCCAGTGGTTAAGTTTTTGTTTTTGGAATTAGAAAAAGTTGCAGAAAAGTTTCTGTTAGGACAAACTTTTTTTAAATGTGCATGAAAGTGTGTTTATAAAACTTTAGGAATTACTCTACCTAGTTTTGTAAGTTTAAAAAATTCGATTTATCTTTTTACGTAACTGATTTAAAATAAACTTTTTAATTATTAAAAGGCAATTTGTATCTAAAGTATGTTTTTAACTGTGTGTCTTTAATTTAAACCATTTTCTTTTACATACCTATAAGGCTTCTTTTATTTTAAGACAAAAATTTAAAACAACACTTTTAAATGGGCAGCAACGCAATTAACATTTATAATAAAATCAGGTTTAAGTTCATGGTAGAAGCTTAAATTTCGCAAAACCTTAAAAAATGGGAAAAAAAATAAAAAAAGCTATATTTTAGCAAAAACCTAATTCAAATATTGTTATTGATTAATCTCAGCTTTAAAATTTTAACGTGACCGGACATGGATACCTTCAATGGTACTTTTTAGTAAAATATTGCTGTAGGGTACCAAAATCCTTCCAAAAATAAAGTTCGTTAAGATAGAAAAAAAAACAAAAAATTTTTAATTTTTAAAAGGGACAGAAAATAAAAAATTTTAACAGGATCGAAGCAAGGACATGAGTTTTAATATATCTATAAAAGCAAAAATACACATTTTGGCCAAGTTGGCAGCATGGATATAATAACTACATACTTTTCACATATCCTTTTTAGCAAAAAAATTTGGTAGTTTGATAAAAAGGTGGCATTTCATTTTAAGAGGCCTAAAATACAAATTTCAGGCAAGTTGGAAAATTTTTTATAGATTTTATGTAGGTATTCTTTTTATCAAAAAATATCGTAGTTTACATAAGGCTGCCATTAGTTATGATTTATTTAGAAAGTCAAAAATACTTATTTTGAATACCTTTGGAACGAAGATATAAGCTCCTTTCAATATATCCTTTGCAGCAAAAAAATCGTAAAAAACTTGAAAGCTGATATTTAATAGGATTTTTCTAGAAAGCCAAACGTTTAAACTTTGAGCGAATTGAAAGCAGGGATTGGGGTACCCTTCATACATCCCTTTTAGTAAAATAGGTATTGCCTGAAAGTTACCAAAACCGGATGGTGCTAAAATTTATTTTAAGAGACATAAACACAAATTTTTAGCAAGATCAGAACAAGGTTATGGACAACTCCCAAATGTCCTTTTTAGTAAAATATGGCCTTAGTTTAAAAAATGTTCCACAAATGACGAATTTTTTAGGGAAAAGGCCAAAGAATTTTTTAAAAAATTTTATAAAAAAAATTACATTTTAAAGGGGCAAAAAATTTAATTTAATGGAATTGTGTGGAAATTTTCTTAAACACAGAAGTACAAATAAAAAAATTTAAGAAATATGTATGTATGTATGTGTGTACGTCAATATGTATGTTTGTATTTCGTAAAGTAAAGAGAGTGGATATAAAAGTGGAACCCCCAATAAACGCTCTACAATTTTATAATGTTCGTTTTGTGTACAAAAGCAGCTACAAAAACAACAACGCGAAAAACAACTTAAACGTTATGGAAGGTAATTTGATACTTTCATAAAATACCCGCCACCCAACCATTAAACTTCACACACACACACACTAACAAAGTCAGTCAGCCAGCATTAGCACATGTATGGCAAACAAAAGCAACAAAAAAATGAACAACAATAAAGAATGTGTATGAACACTGAACAACAACTGTAACAATAAGAAGAAAAAGCAAAAATAGTGTTGGTAAACTAAAAAAAACACTAAAGCATGTATTTGAGAGACTTATCATTGAAAAAGTTAAATTTTTACAATAATAAATTATTAATATAACTGCGTTGCCGAAATAATTGTAATTTTATTATTTACACTAAAAAATTTGATGTAATAGCCATTAAAAGTAATTTAAGTTGAATGAGGACGCTAAAATTCTATTAATGATCTGTTGTTTCAAATATGTTTGTTTTATAAAATGCTTTAAATGTGTCGTCACTGCCGTTGTCACAGGATGAATCATTATTAAAACTTTTTTTAATAGATTCATTGTAAGTTCTCCGAGTCAATAAGTGTATATATGTATGTATTTATCCATATATCCAAGATGCAATTTGTGTGTACATACATTGGTACATACATTTTCTTTTTTTGTTATATGTATAATTAATGATTTTTGGGCCATTAAAGTAGATTCATATGTACATATGTATGTATGTTTTACAATTTTTGCATAATATGTAGGGGTATTTTTAAGTTTTTAATCGGTATACATAGAATTTCCCCATAATCTCCAAGTTATTTTTTATGAATATTTTTGATAAACTGAAACTACTCTCGGTATTATTAGGTAAATGGACTGAACCCTTCGAGTGCAGATATAAAAATAAATTTCACAGAAATTTGACGATTTAAAGGCATTCCATCAACATATCCAATTTGACATTTATCATGTGAGCCACTTGTGGTCAAGGCGAATTCATGAGAAGGTGGTCTTGACAGATCAGCTGACTATTTTTTGCTCGTGCTATTTTCCTCGTAATGTGTCAAAAGTTTGTATATGTGCTTCTTCTTGATTTCAAAAAAATTACGCGTCGGTTAGATTTTTGCACTAAAAATTTAAAAAAGTATTTTTAATTAACAAACAGTAAAACCAAATGATGCGTTCTTGTGCTTTGTGCAAAAAAAAACAGTGTAAAATTAATTTTATTCACGTTTTTCTTCTGCAAATAATTTGTGTTTTTTTTTTAATGATGCCATATACAAATAATGTGTGTTTTTTTTTCAATGATGCCATATTTGTGTTTGACATTTTAGGTACGAATTTTTCGCCTGCGTCCACCTTGTGTGAATTCGCCTTGCTTGTGGTATAACATCAAACATAAAACATTGGGAAAGCCTGTGCCAAAGCTGGACAAAACGCAGAAATCGTTTAATCGACTCAACCTTTATTAATCCCGGTTTGCCTGCAATTAAAGGCTTAGGGTTTCTCACGTTAACTGCCTACTATTTTCTTGCTTTAATCGTTAAATCATTTGACTCTTCATATCTATAACTCCGAAATGTCCAGGCACTCATATTAAGTGTATTGGCCTTGTTCTAAGCAATCATTAATCCTCTTCTTGCAATGCAACACTGTCCTAGATTTAGTGTTCTCAAAAATAACTGGTCTTAGCGACCCTTGGCTATACGTATAGATTAGATCTCGGTCTGTGAGTTTTCAACATGGAAGCCTAACTCCGTTCTTTCTTCTGGAATTTTCTCAAACACGCACCTCAGATATCAAGGCATATTCATATAAGGTGGTCTTATTAAAAAAATTAAGAGAGTCGTTCTCTTACTCTTTGTTTTTTTTATATGAATTTTGACACCAAAATTGAAAAATTTTTCGAGTTTAGTGTCAAACTCCATGTAAAAAAAATTAAGAGTAAGAGAACGACTCTCTTAATTTTGTTATTGCGGCTACCTTGTATCAATATGCCTTGTCAGATATTTATTCAACCAGGACTTTTGATTTCATATCAGCGCTTTGCAGTTAGCCCTAATCTTTAAATAAAGGTATACAATCAGACAATTTCACTTTCTTCGTATAACCCCCGATTGTCTTCGAAATGCGTTGATGGTAATCCGTTGCCTTTAAAGTTGTGCTGATTGTGCCATTTTGTAGCCTCTATATAGGCGTTTGAATAGGCTGGAAATTAAAAATCGCCTTCAAAGCGTTTGTTGAAATGGTCATAAGTGTCCTGCTTATTTAGAGGCAACGTGCACCCTAAAACCTTTGAAGAATTCTAATATTGAACTTTCTGACCATTGACGTCCACCATACCACGGAAGCTTAGGCTAGTAACAGTCTAATAACGTTTTTGTATTTCCAGTGTGTTATATTAGGACTAAGCCCCCATTTTAAGCATGAAGACCTTCTACATAGCGCCTAACATCGAGGAGTCATCACGTTCACTTCTTCCTACATTTGTTATAGTAAATAATTGTTTGTTTTTTTTTTGGTCGAAAATTTTTTTCCGCCAAATTTTGATGGAACACCCTTGTCATGGGCAAGTGCATACACATACATATATGCACAAATATTTTTTTGTTTTTTCTTTTATAAAAATTTTTTTGAATTCGCTGCCAAAGAAGCACTTTCAAATGATACGAAACGGCAATATGTGCAATATGTATTACAAAGTAAACAACGCCATCCATCGTCACTTAAGAATTTCTTCATCTGCACAGTGAAGGAAGCGATTACAGTTTATAACAAAAATTTTTCCTCAAGAAAGCAAAACAATTTCAAAAATAAAATTTGAGATGACAAAGACAAAATTGTATTTAATAAATTTTATAAAAAAAAAATATTTTCTTTCTGGTAAAGCATAGAAAAGTTTACAGTTTGAAAAAACTTGAATTGTATAAAAATACATTAAATTCGTAATAATTTACACAATTTGTTTAATGCCCACACGGGCAATTATGCATCAGACATACATTGTGAAGTTGTCAACATCTTTATAGGGATTAAACACTCTTTTCATTCAAATTATTTACAATGTGTTTTTCAATATTTTATCGAAATAAAAACAACATTTTAATAACTTGTTAAATTCTAATAAAAATTAACTTTTTTTTGTTAAAAAAAGGAAATCTTATCAAACAATCTCAGTGAGTGCCCCTTGTTGTTATTGTTTTTCTTTTTCAAAACAAATTTAACTGCAGGGTTTATATGCTGGTTTATGTTCTCGTTTACATACGTTTTAATTGAAATTTATGTTTTGACCACGATTTGATGACACTTTTCAAACACACAAAAACATGTGTTTGATTGTGTTCATATTACAATAAAATAACACACTATAACGATCGTTTTTATCTTTTCAAAACCATCTAATTTTATGTAGTCATCTGTTTGACAAAGAAAAGATTTAAGATTAAAATTTTGTTTATTTTTTCCAAATCGAAAAACTATAAATTAAACTATTTTTATTTTGTAAGATGTGTAAGGTGTTTTTAATGTGAAAAAAATTGAAACAGTAATACTGAATGGATTAAACAGTAATAAAAATTAAAATTCTGTCATAAAAATCACAAGAGTTTCAATCAAAATTTTGAATGTGAATTTTTCACATCGCTTGGTAAAAGATAATGAAATAAATTTAATTGTATGGTCAACCTCCTTAAACAATTTAAAATGTTTAAATGAATTTTCTATTTATTTTTTTATATAAAAATATTTCTATGAACTTTTGAAATTAAAAATTTGAAAAAATTGCCAAAAATAAAAAACCAATATTTGATAGATATTATCCATGGTTGGCCAACATACATACATATGTCACATATTTGTATATGTACAAGGTGGGCCAATAAAAATCACCCCAAATCTGTTTTGGCATTTTTCAACTAGACAAATGTAGAATACAAGTGAACAAGCCATGGAGATACAATCCCCAAGAACGCGCAAATTCCGTCGCCGATTCCCCGCTCGTCTGGCACCGACTGCGCAAACACTGCGCCGTTCGGCCACCAACCTTGAAGAGTATGGGCCCACACGAGACGCTGCCAAGAGTGGCCGGCCCGGAGCGCCCGTTATGCCAAGAATATCGCCGCTGTTGGCAATGGATGTTAAGCTGTCGCCAGAACCATCGACCAGACACCGTGCTTCGCAATTAGCCATCAGTCGGTCGTCCCCAAGGCCAATTTTGGTCAAAGACTTGCGCATGTTTTCGTACAAAGTCCAGTCCGTGTATCAGCTGTTGTTAAAACGGGGTCATTTAGACTCTACGTGACAGTTTGCGTGCAGCGAACTACCACGGAAACCAACCAATCGACCGCCAAACGCGTGTAACCTACGCCTAAGGCATTCTTAATCTCGAGGCTGAAGTGAATGATTTTTCGACCAAAATCATAATGAGCGATGATGCTCATTTCCACCTCAGCGGGTACGTGAACAAGCAAAACTATCGCTTCTGGGACACCGAAAACCCAAGAGGGATGCACGAGGAGCTATTACACCCACTCAAAGTGATTTCATTGTGCGCTGTTCGCGCTGGAGAAGCCATCGGGCCATTTTTTTTTTAGAGGGCGCCGCTGATCAAACGACAACAGTGGACGGTGCGCGCTATAAGGCAATGTTAGGCGAGTTTTATCTGCCGCAATTAAACGAATTAGGACTAGATGACATATGGTTCCAACAGCACGGAGCAAGGGCACACACTGCGATAGCTATAACCGATATTCTGCAGGCGGCTTTACCGGGTCACCTCATCTCTCGTTTTGGCGATTTACGTTGGCCCGCAAGATCGCCCGATTTAACTGTTACAAAATTTTTTTTTTAGGGTTTTTTAAGCCCGTGTTTACGTGAACAACCCCGAAACCCTGGAAGCTCTCAAGGCCAACATTTGATACGAGTGCGAGAATCTGTCACCCGAAGTTCTCGCTGAAGTAATGAAAACTGCCATACAACGAGCTCGTATAGCAATCAATTAAAACGGCGCCCAGTTGGCCAATATCGTCTTCTCGACTTGACCAATTAAATTCTTAAAGTTCAAATAAACAGAATCGAAGTTTTTATTAAAAAAAAATAAGAGCCAAACAACATTAAATGACTTCTTTTTGCCCACCTTGTACTTCGGTCAAGGAAAATAGGGTCAATGATTACAACATTTAATATTGACACTAATAAAAATTTAAACTTATTTTTTTGACACTAAACTCAGTTGAGAACTCAGGTGGTGTTAATATAGCTTAAGGAACTGAATATTTCTATCACCGTGTTATTAAGTAGAGCGCGCTTGTGTTGTTACAAGCCTCATGGCCTTTCTTTTCTTTATGTTAATTCAAAACCCAAACTGATGACGAAGAGTTTAAAGTTGGACAATTATATGTTCAAAACTATGTAGGAGGGGGCAAAGAGCGTCTGTGTAGCTTAAGTCAATTCGTTAACGGATTCCAAATAGTGTGCCAGAAGCTGCTGCGTTACTGCATTAATTATGAACGGAAACTGTAGTGGGAAAAGGATGCAGCCTTTGCGTTTCTAAGGTAAATGAAAAAGGCATCCCAACCTTGTCATTTAAGCGGGATTTGGTTTTAAAATAATTAAATGATTTTTTAAGACTTTTTTTAATTTTCCGAAAATTTTAATGATTAAAAATTTTAAAAGTTTATTTGATAATTAACAAAATTAAACCTTTTGCAGAAAGAAATTATAAAATGCAATTTTTTTACTTTTCATTTTAATAAATAAAATAAAATTTGTTTAATTAACATATGGTTCACTTTAATGTCTAGTTATTGAAAATGTAGGCTTTAATTTGATGGAAATATTAATTAACTTGTAATAGCAGACACAATTAATGTCTCTTGTCCCAGACAAATAACATTTGTAGCTTAGTTTTAGATATTTCTAATTTATAAATGTTTTTTTTTTCTCTAATCTATTTAAAAATGCATAAATAAAATATAAATGAAGGCTTTTCTCACAATTTTACAAGCAAAACTTAAATGTGTTATAATACAAAATTTGTCTTCTTTTTTTTCTCGACTAAAATCTTTGAACAATTTGTTATATTGTTTTTGAAGTCAAAGAAACTGAGTCATAATCTGTAAAGGTGCTTTCGCACGATATGTATTTTACACATGACTTGTCAAATTTTGCAGTGCGGAATTGATATCTGCCGTCTGAACGCGTTTAAACATTGCATGTGTGAAAAACATATGTAAATGTCATATGACAAATTTGTAAATAGAGCGTGCTCTATTTTTCATCTGACAAAGCATGTTCCATCAATTGTTTTTAAAACAACAAGAAGGAAAAGTAAGTTGTTTATTTTGGTTTGGAGGTTATGTCAGATGTAAATACACATGTACGTGTGAAAGCAAAAATTATAGACCATCAAAATGACAATTTTGACAGACATACGCAATTACATGTGGATTGCAATAGTGAAAAGTCATGTGTAAAATACATATCGTGCGAAAGCACCTTAAAATAGCATCTAAATGCAAGTGAAAACTGCTCTTTGGGGTGCAGACTGAAGTGTTTTTTTTTTCTTTCTTATAAACAAGATCCCCATATGTGTGTCTTATGGTTGGTTGTCTGCTAATTTACATTTATCCATGATTGTAAAGAAAACAACAAAAGCGTACGACTGCAACACTTTTCTGATAAACGAAGACTTAAAAAAAAACAAGTAAGAGTGCTAAAATCGGCTGTGCCGAATCTTATATACCCTTCACAACGTGTAGGGATTTTATCCTAATTTTTTCAAATTTTGTATGGCAACCCCCTTAGGGGGTGGTGGTAAGGGGGTAAGTATGTTGTAGGAAAATGTTTGCAAAGAAAAATGAGTCAGCGTCAGTCCTACATTTGACCTTTCCATCGGCACCCTGGAAACTGTAGAGGGAATTTATTACAATTTCCCAAACTTTGTATGGGAGACCCCTAAGGCGATGGTGATAGGAGATAAGTATGTTCTAGTTATATTTTTGGGAGAGGAAATTAATCGGGGACTGTGATACATTTTATTCCTCCAGGGGTGACTCCTATTTTTTTTAAATTTTGTATGTCGACTCCCTTAAGGTTCAATTATATATGTGACTTACCATAATGCCATAACCATAACCGTTGCCATTAAGACCAAAACTCAATTGGTTTCTAAGGTTATGGTTATGGCGTAATTGTAAGTCACCTATAATCAAATACAACGTTGCCCATCAGTTTGATTCGAACAGCTGCTTAATGTGGTATGGTTAAGTCACGTATAAATGAACCTTTAGAGCGTACACCCTTTTCTCTAAGATCGACTCTGGAGAAGTTATGGGCGTTTTTACATAATTTTTATAAATTTTGTATGGCAACCACCTTAGGTGATGGAGATAGCGGGTTGGTATGTTTTAAGAATATGCTTGGGAGGAAAATTTAATGTCTGTGGCACATTTTACTGCTCTAGAGGCGACTCCGAGGAAGTTGTAAGGGTTTTTATCCAATTTTTTCGAATTTTGTACGGCCACCCCCTTAGGGGGTTAAGAAAGAGGTGTGTTCTAGGAAAATGTTTGCAAGGAAGAATGGGTTGGGGTCAGTCCTGCATTTGACCTATCCATGGTCACCCTGGAAGCTGTAGGGGGGATTTATTACAATTTCCCAAACTTTGCATAGCAATAGGTGATAGGGATAGGGGATAAATATGATGGGGGTCGGTCGTACAATTGATTTCTCTAAGGCCGGCTCTGGGAAGCTATGGGCGTTTTTACATAATATTTGTAAATTTTGTATGGCAACACCCTTAGGTGATGGTGATAGGGGTAAGTATGTTCTAGGAATAAGTTTGAAAGGAAAAACTAATGGGGGTCTGGATTATATTTTATTTCTCTAAGGGCGACTCCGGGAAGTTTTAGGGGTTTCTGCCCTAATTTTTTTTTTTAATTTTGTATGACAGCTCTCTTAGGGGCTTAAAATAGGGGGTAAGTACGTTCCACAAAACTGGAAGGAAAAATAAATTGAAGTCGGTCTTCCACTTGACCTCTGTAGGAGCACCCTGGGAGCTGTGAAGCGATTTAAAAAAAATTAAAACAAATTAAACTTTGTAATGCAACCCTGTTAGTGGACAAAGATAGAGTGTAAGTATGCTTCACAAAAATGTGTGTGAAAAAAAACTAATGGGACAGAAGGGCATCGCTAAATCGGCTGCACTACCTTTAAGGACTTTTCTTTTACTTTATGGGATCGCAGATGTATATTAAAGAAATTACAAACGGAATGACAAACTTATATATACCCCTATCACTTACATATGTATCTGAAGGGTATAATAATAAAAATACCCAACAAATATATTTATTTAAGAAATGAATAAGTAAACTCAACGTGTTTATTTAAAATTGCTATAAAACATAACTCCCATCCTTGCTTTGTTTACATTAAAAAAAAAATAGCTCCCATCCTTGCTTTGTTTATGTTTAAACAAATGGTTGCCATATTGTTAATTTACAACAATAACGCTAATTAAATTTATTTTGAACTAAGCGATGAGACAAAAGTCGTCAAGCTTTCCTTATACAAATTTTTCAGAAAATTGCTTAAAGATATTTACATAAGATGGCATATATGTATGTCAGCAGAGGCTTAAATGACATTTATGCTTAGTTGTTTATGATAAAATATTTATTTCTAATGTTATATTATTTCAAAGTTGTCTTTATTTATGCGATTTTTTTTTTAAATTTGCTTATTGGGTTATTATATCCCAAGCTAGTGAGTAGAGTTTTTTTGTTATTATTGCATTTAAGCTAGTAATAAAATGTTTATTTTTATTTTATTTTTTTTTAGTTCAGTCTATATTTTATTGGTGGCTTTTAGTCTGCGTCAGTTTGTCTGGTGACTTAAAATGTGTCTTAAATCGTTTTGTGTGAATCAATTTTTATTTCCAAATGTTTTGCTGTTTGTTTTTTAATTTGTTTGTTAAGTTTTATTGCATGTTTAAGTCGAATATGTGTAGTGTTGTTTAAGGAGATGGGCAAAAAAAAACAGACAAAAATTTATAAAAAAACACAAGTTAAAATATAAATTTTTAAAAATCTAAAGTATGTCCACATTTAATCAATAAAATTGTAAATCGATTTTTTTATTGGTTTATAGTCTAGATTAGGTTAGAACCGGTCGGTCTTAAAAAGCTTTACGTAGACCCATGGTGCATTTATGTGTATCAGGTGGTGGTGATTCTACATCAAATTTGGTGAATAAAATTTTCGTTTTTGTTGTAGTTTTTTTTTGGCTCAGGTGTCAAAAAAAGATATGTTAAAGTAAACAATTTTCATAACCCAGCCTCGATTTATGCATGAAAAAGGTATATCAGCTGTGCTCGTAACACCTCCTGGTACACATAATTGCACCATGCGTAGACCATTAGGGTCCCCAGTGTTACCAGACAAAAGAAACGATATCCCGGCTTGTATTACTAATTTGAAGAAACTACCTCGAGGGTGTGCCACCCTTTCTTTAACATACCAGCAGTCTTATCTTACCAATTTTTGCAGGTCATGGAAGAAGTGAGACCTAATGGCGACTCGGTTGTCGGTGAAGATCAATTTATGCCTGCCGAATATCCTGTAGTATCCTAAACAGTCCTTTTTTTTAATCGCCGACAGCTCAGTTCCCCCCTTGGACTCGTCCGTGCATACCTCCAGATTGAACAGTCCTGAGGAGGCGATTTCATCTGCCACTCCCTCTGAAATAACATAGGAAACTTTCTTGCGAAGAAAATGTTTCGGGTACTGTGACATAAGATATATGACCAGTAAATCGGAAAGGAATACTTCAGAAGGTTGTGTAAAGACAGGGAGGAATAAGAGACCTTTTCTTCTGCTGCCCAAGGGGAAGCAGAAGGGGAGATGGGGAAGCGCTTGAAATATCCATTGGATGGTAATTTCAAAAAATAAGCGATTACGCGCATGTAGGTGAGACATCATATCTATTAATTTTTTTAATTTACGTAATGCCAACCCTTATACGAAGAACGGCGGGTGGTACTTCTTTATTCTCTTGTTTGCTCATCAAATTTCAAACTTCACATAAAAACCTTTTCAAAAGGAAGAACGTCCTAAAGGGTATATTAAAATAATTTTTTTTGTAAGTAATATTTAGCCATTTTAAGATGTGTAACAACTTGACTTGAACTTGTTTTCTCTCACTGTATTATTGCTGGCGACAAGTATATTGTTTCTGTCAATTTTTTTTTATTTCAAAACAGCGTTTTATTGCAATTTTTTCGCTACAAACTTCATTATAAATCGTTTTGTGTGCGCTTAATGTTTCCTTTAGACTTTTTAACTACCTTTTGATTTAACTTGTTGGTTTTGTTTTTGTCATTTAAACGATTTTTATCTGGTTAAACCTTTTTGACTGCGTTGTCAAATGTGTAGAAATTATATGGGAATTTTATGGCGATTAATTGTTGTTGTTAAAAAGGTTAGGACTTTATGTGCAAAAAAAAAATTTTAATATATTTTTTGTATTAAATTTTAACTAAAACAATTTAATAAAAACACTACAAAAGAAAATTAAATTATCTATCAACTTTGCTAATAAAAGCAAAAGGAAACTGTATTTGAGTTTCCTTATAATCTTAAGATCGATTTCTTTGATTTTTTTCCAAAAAATTTTAAATTTCAAATCTAAAAATCAAGTAGCAAATGGAAACTGCCTGGAACTCTTTTTAAAACAATTTTAATGTAAAAAAAAAAAATTATATTTTTTCTTATTAAAAATTAATTCCACTTCAACAGTTTTTTTATAATTTTTTTTTTTTGTTTGTTTCATTCCAAAATCTGACTGACCACCCACATTGTTTTAAATTCAATTTAAAGGAGGAAAAAACTCAGTTAAATATTTTTTATAAATTTAATGTGACACAAATAAGTTTTTCTACTTAATTTTAGTGTTTATTATTTTATCTTAAGTTTAATTTTATAATTTTTTATATGACATACTTGTCATTGGTTTTTTGTTCATATAAAACTTGTCCTTGGATTTTTTGGTGTGGAACATTTTGGTTTAATTTTTTTATTTTTGTTTTATGTTCTTTAAAAAACAAGTTTAGGTTGGAAAACAGAATGGAAAACTGTTTTTTTTAATTCACAAAAAGGTCTTCATCATCAACTCTATTGATTATCTTTAAGGGTTTTTTTTTGCTTTTTGTAAACGAAGTAATTTGATATCTTTGTTTGGTTTTGTCTTCTTCTTTCATATATTGCTGCTTTTTGTTTTTGTTGTTTATTTGTTTTCTTTGTATATGCCAATGTTTTAATAAAGGCAGATTCTTTGAAAATCAAAAAAAAAAAAAATTATAATGAATCCAGTGTATAGAAAAAAACAATCGATAAGAAATTATTATTATGAAATTAATGCGTATTCTGCTTTAAGCCCTAAAAACCGATAAATTTTAAAATTGTATTAATATGAAGTACTAATGCTTCTTTCTACAGTAGATAAATGCGGTTTTTATTTCGGGGGATCATTTCTGTTGTTCTTCTTGCAGTTGTTTGAAGGTAACACAAATGACAACTTCAAGTTGCAAAATACAAATTTATTAAAAAACAAGTAGAAGCGCTATATTCGGCTGTGCCGAATCTTATTTACCCTTCACATTGGTCTTTTTATATATACCCAACCAAGTTATTTTGTACTGCAAATAATATAATAAAAATACCTTAAGCAAGTTTTAAAGTCCATAGAAAACTTTACAAAATTTCAACTTTCGTATGAAAAATAGCAATAGATGAAGAAGGTTTGAGGTCGTGAGTTATAAAAGTTTTCGACATTATTCATAATAAAACGTTAATAAAAGTTGTTAATTTTTATGGGATGTTTTAGTTCGCCTGCTCCTCTCCAATTTTTTTTTCCAAAATGTATTAATTATTTGATTATTACTTTGTGCAGACGATACTTGTTATAGTTTCCCAGATGTAGCGTATCGAAAATTTCATAATAATTGTTAATTTGTTTGGGAGCTACCCCTTCTCCTAGCCCCACAAAAATTTTTTTTTCCTCAAAGTGTAGACCTTATTGTCCAATTACTTTTTGCAGAACATTTGAAGACGATTTCTGTTATAGTTTCGGAGATATAGCGAATCGAAAATTTTATAAAAAATCGTCAGTTTGTATTGGAGCTACCCCTTTCCCTGCCTAACCCAAAAAACTTTTTGCCAAAGTGTAGGTCTTATCATCCAATCACTTTTCGTAGACCACTAGAAGTCGATAGCTGTTATAGTTTCCGAGATATAGCGAATCGAAACTTTCATAAAAATTTTTAATTTGTATGGAAGCTACCCCTTTTTCACCCCCCACCCAAACAAAATTTTTCTTCAAAGCGTAGGTTTTGTTGTCCAATTTCTTTTTGCAGAACATTCGATGTCAATAGCTCTTATAGTTTCCGAGATATAGCGTATCGAATATTTCATAAAAATTGTTAAATTGTATGGGAGCTACCCCTTTTTTTGCCCCCACTCAAAAATTTTTTTCTTTAAAGCGTAGGCATTCTTGCCCAATTACTTTTTGTAGAACATTTCATTTCGATATCTTTTAAAGTTTCCGAGATATAGCGTATCGAATATTTCATAAAAATCGTAAAATTGTATGGGAGCTACCCCTTTTTTTGCCCCCACTCAAAAATTTTTTTCTTTAAAGCGTAGACATTCTCGCCCAATTACTTTTTGTAGAACATTTTATTTCGATATCTGTTATAGTTTCCGAGATATAGCGTATCGAATATTTTATAATAATTGTCGACTTGTATGGGAGCTACCCCTTTTTTTGCCCCCACTCAAAAAATTTTTTCTTTAAAGCGTAGGCAATCTCGCCTAATTACTTTTTGTAGAATATTTAATTTCGATATCTCTTACAGTTTCCGAGATATAGCGTATCGAAAATTTTACCAAAATTGTGAATTTGTATGGGAGCTACCCCATATTCACCCTCCACCCAAAAAAAATTTTCTTTAAAGCGTGGGCTTTGTTGTCCAATTACTTTTTGTAGAATATTTGATTTCGATATCTGTAACAGTTTCCGAGATATAGCGTATCGAAAATTTTACCAAAATTGTGAATTTGTATGGGAACTACCCCATATTCACCCCCCACCAAAAAAATTTTTACTTCAAAGCGTAGGTTGTGCTGTGCAATTACTTTTTGTAGAATACTTGATTTCGATATCTGTAACAGTTTCCGAGATATAGCGTATCGAAAATTTTACCAAAATTGTGAATTTGTATGGGAGCTACCCCATATTCACCCCCCACCAAAAAAATTTTTACTTCAAAGTGTAGGTTTTGCTGTCCAATTACTTTTTGTTGGACATTTTATTTCGATATCTGTTACAGTTTCCGAGATATAGCGTATCGAAAATTTTACCAAAATTGTGAATTTGTATGGGAGCTACCCCATATTCACCCCCCAGCAAAAAAAGTTTTACTTCAAAGCGTAGGTTTTGCTGTCCAATTACTTTTTGTGAAACATTTTAAGTCGATAGCTGTTACAGTTTCCGAGATACAGCGCATAAAATATTTCACCAAATTTGTGCAATTGTAGAAAAACTACCACTTCCGCTGATTCTATCTGAAAAAAATTTTTCCATTATTTAGGTGCCTACTTTAAGAGTATCCGTTCCAAGTTCTGTGGCAATAGTGACTATACTTACTGAGATATATAGGGATATATGCACGGATTTTGTCCTAAAAAAAATGGGTTGTTTTGGGTTTTCGCTTATATCTCGGTCAATAGTGAACCGATTTCGCTGATTTTAAATAGCGATTGTTAGCGGGATATTTGTAATCGTTTGACACCATTAACTGGTCTGTATCTTTTTATTTGACTCCGGAAACTTGATTTCAACAGACGGACAGACGGACATGGCTATATCAACTTCCCTATCTATAAGGATCCAAAATATATATACCTTATGGGGTCGCAAATGGATAATAAAGAAATTACAAACGGAATGACAAACTGATATTTACCCTTAGCACTATGTGAAGGGTATAACTAGTGTTGCCTGCATTTTTCTAATGCATGATTGTGTATGATCCCAGCAATCATAACATTTTCTCTGTAATAAAATTTGGTTGCTGCAAACAAATTATGGTTAAAATATTTTAATATACCGTTTACATTGTGCTAAGTTGAAATACATATATTTTCTGCAATATTCATTTGCGACACCATAAAATATATGTATGTAAGTTTTTAATAAATTTCTCTTTCAGATATAAAGTAACGCGTTATAAATTTTTTTTCTAACTTTTCCAAACATATGTAAAAGTTTATTTAATTATTAAGTAAACAGTATGCATCAACATGGGATTACAATTTTCTTTTTATCTCCCTTTAAATATTTAGCCTTTTTCATATTTGCCCAGACTTTGGAAATACAAATGGCGCTTAGCGAAAATTGACTTTTTCAAAATAAAATAAATATTAAAACATGTGTTTGCCAAGGACTTGTGTATATTTTGTGGTAGACAAAGTAAACACATAAAATTATTATTTTTCTTTTGTGAGAAGAGTTTCCAATAAGGCGGAAACTACTTATTAAAGGCCAGAGTGCAAGAGTCAGTTTAAGTATTGAAGGACTGGCTTACAGCTGGAATTGTTTTTAAAAGAAAACCAACTAAATAAATATTTAAAAGGTTAAAAAAAATAACACACATTTTTTCATAAACTTTTTCATTTGTATTTAAATTAAATAAATGTCAAAAACTAAATATGTTTGCGATTTTTATATTTTAATTTTTAAGCATTATGAGTCTGTTTTTTTTTTTGCTAGAAGATATTCAAATGTTTATGATTTAAATTAAGTTTTGAAGTGTTTTAAAATTCTATTTAAATACGGAATTAAAAAAAGGTTATAAATAAACCTTAATAACCAATCATGGGTATTTAAAATATCCAAAATTTAGTTACAAATGGTAACCATAAGATGTTGACAGTTTGTTGTTGTTTTAAAAACATATTTAACCTGCTCTTCTTAATACTCTTCCCATAGTAATAAGGGTATGAAACAGTTTGTAATTCCTACAATATTTATTTGAGACACTTAGTATTTATTATCTTGATCCTTAAAGATAGTTGGTTCAGCCATATCCGTTTGTCTGTCCGTCCGGTGTTAAGTAAAATCCTACAGACCCCGTTTTAGTGTCAAAATATCAGAAATATTCCTAAACAGGCCACTATTTAACATAAGAAAGATCGGCTTATGGCGACCCAAATATACGCAAAAACGCCATATCTTACAAGCTCAGCATGACAGCTATCGACTTCAAACTTGCTAAAAATAAATTATATCTTCTCCCTTTCGAAGAAAATTGGTTGGGTAGGGGCAGGGGGAGTGAAAACCCCAAACATATGGGCCAATTTTACCAAATGGGCCAATTTCATAAAAATGTTAATACGCTGTATTGCTTTTTACCTCAAACACGCTGCAAAGTAATTTGAAAAAATTATTTCTACATTTTGGAAAAAATTGGAAAGAAGCACAGGGAAGTTCAACCTTTTAACTAATGGGTAAATTTTATGAAATTTTCGTTCGTATCTTGAAAACTATTAAAAGAAACCGACCTCAAACTTGCTTCAAAGTTATTTTAGGATCAAATTTACTTTCTGAAAAAGTTTCGTTTTAAAGGAAGGCAGTAAGCGATAGCTCCCACGCGTGAAGGCCAATTTAATAAATTTTGGTTGCGCTATATTTTTTAAACTATAGCAGCTAGTTATCAACAGTAAATAAGCTACAAAGTAATTGAAAAACTATATCATCACTTTGGAGAAAAAGATAGGAACACGTTGAGTGCTAACCCCTCCTTAAAGAGGGCCAATTTTATAACATTTTGGTTACGCTATATTTTAAAAACTATGTATATTGATTGCAAACCATCTGAGAAGTAATTTTAGTGTTATGTAAACATACACTCAAAAAATTATTTAAGTATAAGTAAGAAACTGGAAATGTTACCTTTAACTGTCCAATAAATAACCTTCAACGAGATATCTATTTAAATCAACAAAAAAGTTCATTTTAATTTAAATACTAAAAAATTAACTTACGGAAAATTCTAAAATTTTTCATTTGGAAGAGTTTTTGTTTCAAAATTACATTAAGTCTTCTTCTTACCCAATTTTCAAAACAACTAATTTTGACAAATTAAGTCAGCCAAGTAGAACTAATTTTTAAACCCGGCTACGGATTTTCATCATCAGCATTCATCAGCTTTTTAACTTTGTACATGTTTTCCAAAAAGGCAAACGGAATTTCTTTTTTAAAAGTTAAAACGAAGTTTGCTGAACTTATTTTCTTAAGGAAAAACGATCAAAAATACAAAGCGAATAACTATTTTTTTTAGAGTTCTACTGTTGAACAAAAAGTTTCAGAAAAAAACTGACCAAATAAAATGTGTTATTTTGTTGTTGTCTTTCCTTGAAAGTCGTTTGACTTTTCCCTAAAAAATAACTGAAAAAATTATCCAAAACTTAAAATTAGTATTTTTTTGTAGTTGTTGTTGTTAATAATTGTACAAACTAGTTTAAAAAAATTATTATACTACAATTTTACTGTTTCTTCATTAAAAAATAATTTTTCGCAATTATTCTAAAATAATTTACAGTCAGTTACTGCAAAGATTTTTTGGGTGTATTGAAAAAAAAAGAGTTGGATAGAAGCAAGGCAAATGATAGCACCCACAAAAACGGACCAATTTTACAATTCTAAAGAAAAAAACTTCAAATTTGTCCCAGAGTATTTCCAAAATGATTTGGTAATGTCATGGTCCTCAAAAAAGTTAGGTTAGGTAGAACAGGCAGTTGGTAAAAAAATATTAGTGTTGTGTAGTTAAGAAAATAGCTGGTTTAATTGAACTGTTCATTTAACTGAATTATGTGAGCGGGTTAGTTCACTGAACACTTCTAGCTTCGTAGTTCATCATTCATTTCCCTTTTTTGTGCCTTTTTGTTTATGGTTCTTTGAGTTAAGTTTTTGTTTTGTTACTCTCATTAGTAAGCACTCAAACATTTTATTTTTTTTTTTCAAAATAAAAATTTGTAATTTTTTTGTTCTATTACCAAAAGTCACATAAAAGTCACGGTTTTCATATTTTCAATATAACATGGTTTCGCCCAAACAGTGTTGCAATAAAAATGTTATGCTGACCTACCAAACCAATTAAATTACTGAGCTCATTGTAATAATGAGCCTATTTAACTCCTGAATTCAAAGAGCGACCTAGTGACCACGTAAGTGAGCTGAACTATAAAGAGCTGTTTAACACAACTCTAGAAAGTATACAGCTCACTTGGGCCTGTTTATTCGGTTGGCTTTGTGGTACCTGCAGAGAGAGAGATAGGGTGGAAATAGAAGTAAAGCTGAGGTGAAAAGAAAAATAAAAAAACTAAGAAGAATAAAAAAACTAAGAAAAGTAGAATCAAGCAAATTTTTCAGTCTCTGGCGGGAATCGAACCCGCGACCACAAGACTGGTATAATTGCGCACTTAATCACTAGTCTTAATCATTAGTCACCCCTATGCAAGCGAACTAAATTTTAGAATTTTTAATACGCTATATCTCAGAAATTATTGCAGCTATCGACCTTAAACCTGCAAGAAATTATTTATTTATTTAATTATAATATTTATTATCATAATAAGTTATGAAGTTGAATCTAAAAGAAAAAAGATGCTAATTTACAGCTAAGGTTTTAGACCTAAAAGAAACTCTTCGTAATTTGTTTTTGAAAAAAAAACTCAGTTGGATCGGATCATGGAAATGGTAGCCCCGATGACAGTTTGCCAATTTAATGATTTTTTTTTGCAACGTCCTAGATACTTTTGACTACAAATTTTAAAGGCATCTTTTAAAAAAAAACTTTTCCATCTTTCCCTCTGCTTATTTTCAAGTAAACTTTTTAATTTTAAATAATTTAAAAATTATTTTTGTTCATAAGAAATTATTTAAGTCTGTCAGTCTGTATATATGTAGTGTTTAATACATTTTTGGCAAAATGTTTTGTCTCATTTATTAATTTAAAAATTTCATTTGTTTTTAAAAAAGTACATACGTTTCGAATAACTTGTGTGAAATTTCCATGCAAAAATTAAAAAAAAAATATTTGTTCAATTTTATTTTAAAAATAAGAACAAAAATTAAATAATATATGATCTTCACAAAAAATAAGTAAACCTTGACATATTTATTTTATTTTCTTAATATAAGCAGTATGTAAAGAAATATTTATAAATTCTTGTAAAATCATTATTTTTCACCTTGTTTAAAATATTTTTCTGTTTCGCTTTTTTTTTTGCTGATAAAAATTAAATTTCTTTGATAGGGGGAACTAGCTAATTGCGTTTGAAGTGAAAATAAAATTTAAAAATTTTTGTGTAAAAAAAAGGAAGATTAATTACCCCAACATAAGCTTATGGGGGTAACCTTTAGTTGACATACATCATTATATTTAATTTTTTTGTGTAACTTTGTTTTTTTTTTTGCAAATAGAATTATATGTTTTTGAATAGAAAAGTTAACTTACTCTTTGTGTTCGGCTGCTCGATCTCTTTGTCGACGATTTTTAAACCAATTAGAGACCTGTAAATAAAATCAATTTTTTTACATTTTAGAAAATTTTTGATTTTTCTACTTTGTTTCTTTTAACATAAAAATTGTGTACAATTTGCAAGAATATCTATTTGCTACCAGTTTCAAAGAAGTTTTTAGAAAATATTAAAATGTTTTTTTTTAACATTTTGCTTCTTCTTTAACACATGCTGGCAAGCTGGCATTCACATGATTTAATAGCCTAAAATTAAAACTTGTATGTAAAATTTAATTAAAGTATTAATTATATGATATGTTCAAGCCAATTTATTATCACTGTTTTTATTTTTTTTTAGTCCTCCGGTCGTGTTAGATTTACTACTATTAATCACTTAAATTCTGTATTACAGGTCCAGTTGCGCAGTTTTCGTCGAACCTTCGAACTGTTTTCCTTTTGGTATAACCTTCACATAACTTAAAATGGTACATATAAGTTTGTCATTTCGTTTGTAATTTCTTTCAAATCCATGCGCGAGGCCAAAAAGTATATGTTTTCTTGGTCTTTATAGACAGGGAAGTCATTTTTGAAGCCACCGATGTCGCATAGGCCCGTAAGTGGTATCAAACTATAAGAAATATCTGCGAGCAAATCGCTATTGAAATCCAACAATATTGACAGAGATATATGCCAAAAACCAAGACTGCCTCCGTTTATTTCTCTAAAATTTGTACACAAAAACTTCTACAACTGCCCCGGAGTTTCCCCTACACGGGTGCAATGTAAGACCGACCCCCATTAATTTTTCCCCACGCTTCCAGGGTGCTGCTACAAAGGTCAAATGTAGGACCGACCACAATTAATCCTTCCTCCCAAATATTTTTGTGGAACATACTGACCCCCTATCTACAGCTCCTAACATGGTTGCCATATAAAATTTGAAAAAAATAGGGTAAAAATCCCTACAAATTCCCTGGAGTCGCCCTAGAGGAATAAAATGTACCACAGACCCCTATTAGTTTTTCTTCACAAATATATTCCTAATACATACTTACCCTCTATCTGCATCACCCAGTGGGTTGCCATACAAAATTTACAAAAATTATGTAAAAACTCCACCAGAGTCAATTTTAGAGAAATAAAATGTACGACCGACCCCCATTAGTTTTACCCCGTAAATATATTACTAGAATATACTTACCCCCTATTTCCATCGCCTAAGGGGGGCTCCCATACAAAGTTTGGGAAATTGAAATAAATCCCCCCCAACAGCTTTCAGTGTGTCCGTGGATAGGTCAAATGTAGGACTGACCCCAACTAATTTTTCCTTGCAAATATTTTCCTAGAACATACTTACGCCCTATCTCCTCACCCTCAAAGGTTTGCTATGCAAAATTTTAAAAAATTAGGGTAGAAACCCCTACCGTGACTGTGTAAAAGAGCAGTGATTTATAAAACACCGTGACTGTGTAAAAAAACAGTGATTTATAAAACACCTTCACTGTTCGCAGCAGTCTTTACAAATCACGGGATCGCTTAGCTCTATTTAAAAGTGCAGACTACGATGTGTTATTCTTCGTTTGTGATTTTTTTTTGATGATTCAGTTTCTAATGTTTAATTTAAAATATACTTTTCTACGGCTTTTTGTTTTTAATTTTTTTTATAGTTTGACAAACCCTTACACAACTCACCTGCGTTGTTGTCAGTCCAGTGGCCTCTGCAAGTTCACGTTTTTCACGCGGCGATGGATAAGGGTTGTGCGCATACCAGTCTCTTAAAACTGAACGAGATTTTTCCTAAAAGCAAACAAACAACATGGAAACACATTTGTTAAAAAAGGCCTTAATAAAATTATATATAACATCATTTATTATACAGGGTGTCTGGTGGGAAATTTATATTTTTATATACAATTTTTTAAAAAAGTAATAAACGGTGCGGAGTAAGGGTGGCGCCATTGGAATAACCAAATTGTCAGTCATGATGTCGCAGTGGTCGAGTAATTATAGCTCGTTCGCTGTAAGCTTTGCATATTAAATGAAACAAGGAAACTTGCACAAACATGATTTTTCTTGGTCTTTTTCGCGGTTACTTATGTACTATAAATTATAAAAAAAATTTTAATGTGTTACAAACGGAATTAAATAATTAATGAAAGCATTTTAATCACAAGTGCATTAAAAATATTCAACTTCTCTGTAAATAGAAGGTTTTAAAATCTTCCAACCCCTTGTTTTATATGATGTTTTGGCAAAAACGATTATAAACCTTCGAGACTTAAAAACAAGGTAAAATGAATTAATATTTGCATTTTTAGAGTTTCGATAAATTAAAAAGTTCCCATCATATTGTTACATATATGCAACTTACTACCTCTATCATGTGTTAACTTTATTTATTACTCATTGCAGTATAACAAACATTACTATGATTTCTTTTCAAAAATTGTAACTGACATGCATTACCTGCACCCCTTACAAAAACTTTTATGGGGATTCCACAAAAATGCTCAAGTAAAGAGAAAACAAACAAAAAAAAAATAATAAAAAAAAAGGTAAATCAAAAGCAAACAAAAAACAATTTACCTTAAAACAATAACTTGTAACTTCACCATCCCAAATTGTACGCGGCAGGGGAAATTTATGACGAACACGATATTTACCAACAGGACCTAATGGCCTTCCACGCACTTTTTCGGCATCCACATAATGAGCTGTTAAAACAAGAAAAAAAAACAACAACAAAAGTTATAAAATTACAACAATTATAACAAATTCGATTTAAAAGAAACAACAACAAAAATACAATTTATTTATTTATTTATTTTCTAATACTCACCTTTTAACCACAGTGCCTGTAATTTAGCATGATTGTGTGGTGAGAATTGATGATGCTCTAACAATCGATACAATTCTTTATGTTGACCGCGATGGAATGCAACAACGGCCTTGGCTTTTAGCACAGATTCATTTAATTGCAATTTATCACATTGTGGCAATGACCATAGAAAACGGCCCAGTCTTTCAATATTACCCGCTTGTTGTAAAACCTTTTGATATCAAAACGGAAAAAAATGTATTTTAAGTTTGGTAAATTGTTTTGTTTCAAGGCACAATTTAATAAGGAATTGATTTAATAGTGTTAATGTAATTTCTTTAGTATCAAATCTCACTTTCAATGAACTCCGGTTTTAATTTCTATTCGTCTCTTTCCGGGTCCATGTAAACTTTGTAATTGGGGTAAAGATCGAATACTGAATTTTGGTACGGACAAGTTCATCCTTTACCCTAACCGTCATAAAAGGGTTAACCCATAAATACTGTTAACCTCTATAAGTACATAATGCAAATGCCTCTGATGTATAGATCTGCTAAGAAGGAATTTTGAAAAATTCCAACTCTAAGGGAAAAATGGGTCAAAACGAGAAAATCGGTAATTTGTTTCCTCCTAAGCCATACACGATAGAAAATTTAAAAAGTTTCGTATCCTACTTCAAAAATGATCTATGTTTGATATTTTTTTGAATTTTAGTATTTAAAGGGGTGAAAAAGGGAAAATATTATATTTTAGTACTTTTAAGGTACTTTTTGTAACTTCTTAACTAAAAATGGTAGAAACTTTATTCGAAATGCTTTCAACAGGTTTTAAAAAAATTTAAAATGTTTTTAAAATTTTTACCAAAAAAAGAAGGATTAAAATAATTTTTGGTCCTTTAAAGTACTTTTTGTAACTTTAATACGATAAAAGATAAAGACATAATTCAAATTGCAATCGACAGCTACAGAAGACAATTGAGGTTTAAAACGGTGTATGCAGGCAAAACGTACTTTTCTCAGGACTTGAGTACTTTTTGGGCAAAAAGTACTTCTTCTTCTTCTTTTATTACTTTTTTGATTTTTTTATAATTTTTTTTATAAATTATTATCAGACTAGAGTTATAAAAAAGAACTGCTTATCCCCATTGAGGTTGAAAGAAGTCAACTAAATGGACAAAAAGTACTTTTTTCACAATTTTAATACTTTTTTGCATTATTTTTTGTTAAATGATCAGTCTAAAAATAGGACTATTGATTCACATTATTGTCAGAAACCAACTTAGTGCCAGTAGGTCTAGTCCCACCAATGCTATGGGGGCTGTGATTGCAATAACCACGCTCTGTTTGTCTGTAATCGAAATCCTAAAGAGTGGGGACTTGAGCGGACATTTGAGGATATCGAAATATCTGGTTCATGATACTATTTCTAGGGTAAGGGATGGGATTCCGGGGATACATATCTTTGCTAGACACTTCGTTGTTAAGATCTTGGAGCGATCTTGCACCAGTGGACCCTGGAAGCCTGAAGAGGGGTCTCAGATCTGGCATACCGATGGGTTGAAGCAGCTTAGCGGTGACACTAGCGCTGGAGTATTTGGGCCCGGTGTTTAGAAGGTTAAAGCAATGGACAAATATTCATCAATATTTCAGGTTTAGAAATACCCTTTATGCGTATGTGTCACAAGGGATGTAGGAGGGACTGAAATATACATTCTTTCAGACAACTAGGCGGCCTTAAGGGTCTTTAAGGCTTATAATGTTAAAACTGCTTTGGCAACGGAATGCTTGGAGCCTCTAAATAGGCAATAACCTAACACTGCTATGGGTTCAGAGTCATGAGGGTCATATGGGCAACGAATGTGCCAAACGTCTCGCCAACTGCGGCGCCCGCCCTCTTTTAGCCAAGAGCCGTTTTGCGGTGTTTCCCGAAGCTACTCTTGTAGGAAGTTGGCTTCTCTAAGAGATGCTAAATTTGCTGGAAACTGAAGTGAGGCCCAGGGACAGCAACAGGCCAAGAGATTTTTGACTCAATTAAGAAGCAAATCTAGGAGGCTTCTGTCTCTTGAAAGGAAGGATCTAAAGGTTCCTCATCAGGCTTATAACTGGTCACTGTAATCACAAATACCACTTGGAAAACATCGGCAGGGCCAATAAATCTATCTGTAGTTTTTACTGTATGGAGAATGAGACCTCAGAGCATGTACTCTGCGAATGCCCGGCACTCTGTGGCAGGAGACTGCTCTTCATGGGTAGCAGTCTTGTGGAAATGTGGAATTAGTTAAATGCTTGCAGCATGTTCATTGTTATTTTTATTATCAAATACACTTATTAACGTAAAGGTATTATCTTATCTACTCACCTCACATACACACGCCACCTGCTCCTGGGTAAAACCAAAACTCGGCAATGATTCACGACCGTTGCCACCATTATTGCTGATACTATTTGTACTTGTGTTATGATTTCCCAAATGTGTAGAACCCGCTACAGTATTGGCATTTCCATTATGTGACAACATATCCATATTGTTGTTGTTGTTGTTACTGCTTGTATTATTGTTTGTTAAGCTTGAGGTCGTTAGACCAGTAGGACTGTAAGGTGGCGTTTGACGTGAACTTAAGACTGCAGCATTGGCTGCAGCCAAATCATAAAAATCTGTGGCGGGATGTTGTAGCATATTCAGTGTTTTTTATTTGTTGCTTGTAGCGGTTCTAATTATAAAAAGAATTTAACTACCTTTTGAACAACTTTTCACTTTCATCGAATGAGTTACGAACATTATTACGCATTAAGTCACATTAAACAAACTGTAAAGAAACAAAAGATGAACTTAAATTAAAGCAAAAAGAAAATTTTTATTTATTATTTTTATATTTTATTGTTGTTTTTGTTGTTCTTTTTTTATATATTCAATTTACTCTGCGTGGGTTGAATTTCTTTCTATTTTGTAATCGTATCGTTTTTATATTTTTTTATGCAAAGCACTCTAAACACTAAAGTGTTGGGATTATGAAACAAAATCTTAAAATATCTCAAAAAACCGCATGAGTTTTTTTTTTTTTTTGGTTCCGATTTTCTTTGTATTTTTTGTGTGTATTTTGTTATGAAATTTTAAACAAAAATTTTTTGTTTATTTTATGTGCGTAATTTGTGTTTTACTTTTTGAATAGCATGTAAGAACAATTCAAATTTAAATACATACATACATACATATGTATTAGCACCAGACCATGAAAGGTATCCAGAAGATTACTTGCCACCCTCCGCCTCCCACATGACATAGCCACTGTAAACCTTCTTCCTCCAGTTTCTTTTTTTATTTGAAAAAGCGCACAACAGGCCTATCACTGGCTTAAGTGGGTGTCACGCGGGTCTTCTTTCAATCTACCTAACAGCTTCGCTTATGAATCCTGCCCTCTTATTTTTTTTTTTTTGCTAAAAGCGTTAACATTTTTAGTTCAATCATAATATCAAAATCGTTGCTTAAGGTACCTTTACACGGTAATACATATATTACGATATGTCAAAAAATGTTGTGGGATAATACAAAATCTCATCATGTAAAAGCATAATGTATTGGGTAGGAGAGAATACGGATGCAAAATTTGACAAGTGTTCGGTAAATGTTTATTTTCTAAACCATTTTAGAAACTTGTGTATTCTCATTACATCAGAGGTGTGAAAGATTGGCAGCACTTACAGCATCTAATGAAGGTGGCTACACTTAATGAAACAATACACAAACAATCAAAATAAAAGCAGATTTTTTTCATGTTGTTTTTGTTAATATTGTTGAACCTTAACCAGATGGCGTTACCCCAAAAGGAAAGTGGCAAGAAACAACCGATTTTGATTTTACCAAGCTCATCCGTGTAAACATGAAAAATAGTTAGAACAGATTTTTATTCTCTTTTTTTAAACACGGAGAGAATTTCATAATATTTTGATTCTACAAAATCTAATTACTTTGTATTACCGTGTAAAGGTACCTTTAAGGGGAATTTTCGACGTCGACATTAAACTCTTGTTGTGATTTGATTTTTTTTAAATATCGGGTGACCTTTCTATCGGCTTAAACTTAAGTCAACGGTTATTTTGAATCTGGCAAAACTTATGTCATTCCAATCCAGTATATTATCTCCGCTAAACGAAATGAAGCGATTTACGCTTTAGCAACGTTGGGGTTTATTGGAAATTTATTTCCAATTGGTTGGAAGTTGCTCGGAAATGTCGTACAAAATTTTGTCGCAGAGAAGGACCAACAGAGTCCCCAAGTTTTTTGCTTAAGTTCATCAAACTGGTTTTATTGTTAATGCGCCAACACGTGAGCGTGCTCGTGCATTACGTACCTAAAAATATCAAAGCTGTGGCTGATAATGTGCGTGAGAACGGTGCAACCATAACGGTCAATAGAGACACCTATTGTACCTACGGCAGTCGGTTTTAACTGACTAAATGATCACGAAACTTGACTTTGGGGGACCTTAACTCAGGATTCCGAATAGGGAGGCGTGGAAAAGATCCGAAAGAGGGGTTTGCAGTCTTCACTGATGAATCAAAGATGGAGGTGGATACCGGGGCTAGTGTTTATATATTGGATACGGCAGTAGGGATGGCATATAGGCTTTGCAACAAGTCCAGCGTTTTTCAGGCTGAAATTCTGGCAGTGACGAAGGTAGCGGAGTTGAAAGGAGAGGACGCTGAGGGAAGAGGGGATGTGAAAATCTATGTCTGCAATCAGACCGCGATCTAGACTCAAGAGGGTTATAATGTCAGGTCTAGACTTGTGGAATACTGTTCACGTGCTCTTTAGCCGATCTTGGAAGCATGCAGGCTTAGGCTCCGTCGGGTACTGGGTCATTGTTACGTTAACGGCAATGCACTCCTAGAAAATTGGCAAGAAAAGGATCGGCCCGGGATATTAGGCTGTGTTATGAACCGGTAAAGCCACCAATGGGTGGAATGAATTGATAGGGACTTGGGTTATGGAAAAAATGGGCTAAACCTGGAGAGACAGGGCTGGTTGCGGGATCTCCAAGTTACTGTGGCCCAGGCTAGACACCCCTCCTGTCCTGGACTGCTGATCAAGTAGAGCAGGGGGTTTTGAGGTGTATAATTAGGACTCTTACTGGGCACCACAATGTAAGATACATATATGACAAGTAATGGGTAGGAGTTCTCCGGACTTCTGCAGGTTATGCTGGGTTAAGGAGGAAATATATACTGTGAAACACTTTGTCTGCCACTGCAACAGGTTGATTTCTGCCAACAAAGGTGGCTGGCAGGGCGATGAGTTTGTAAACTTGGTAAGGTATCTGGCTGTGGGCTTTCGGTTTTTGAGATCACGCTCAGCCAAAAATTTGTCATTACCCTTTAAATAGGCCAACGAGAATGTAGATCGTTTGCCGAGGTGTTCCATATCTCAAAAACGAACAGTCTTTCGTTTTTGGAAAAAGGAAAAGTTTGGGTTTTAAATAGATTTGTGTGGGTCCTTACACATTTCTTGCAAAACTTACTCTAATTTTATTTCCAGATTCATTTTCAGCCATTAATCCGGTTTCTGTATAAACGTTACGTCAACAAACGAAATGTTAAATTTTAGATAGTATCAGTACACAGAAGACTCCAAAGCTTGCAATGCAGGCCGGAAATGTCAATGATTGGTGTCGAGTTTTGGCCAGCGGCGGCATCGATTCATGTTTCTACAAGACCGAAGTTAGCCGGGTCATCACCGTCAACGGCAAGAGCTATAGGTTGGTAAAAACTAACTTTTTTCGGCCTAAAATGTGGTTTCATTGAAAATTTTAATATAAAGGCATAATCATTGACGTGGACGTTATCTAAAATAACCACCAAGATCGTGCGATATAACTCCAAAAGACCACCGATCCATTAAGATATTTAAACTACAAGCCTTAGCGACCCTCAAGGCTAACATTACCCATACCATCGTTAAAATTTTTCCTGATTTGTCCGATAGTCATGGAAAATTGGTCAGCTTAGATATTCGTGACTTTGTGAAGCCATGGAGGACATTTAATGTTATTTAATTGTCAGTATTCCAGGTCGAATAAGGGGCGCCGCGAAAGACATTTTTACGATGTATATTCTGTCAATAATGGCATTGATGACACGTTTAAGAATTTTACTTGTATAAAAAAAAGACTTTTATACCTTTTGTTAAACTGAGCCTTAATGGGAGCGGTCCAACATTTACCACGGGTCCAATAATAGTCCTACTTCCGAAAACTACATTTTACCGCTGAAACTGCAAAGTAAGAGGGGCAAAACGTTAAGCATAAATTTGTGGGCGACAATTAGTATTTGGCAATAAAATTGAAAATAAGCTGGTCAGCCCAAAACAACAGACTGCAAGATTTTCAGACTTCTGTGACCCGGCCTTAATAAAGTGTGCACTAACCAGCTTTTCACTGAGAGCAAAAGGGATCAAGGGGCATAATTGCGACTCTTGCGGGGCACTGCGATATAAGATATAAATATTATCAGTAAGTGGAATACGAATACTTCAGACTTCTGTAGGTTGTGCGTAGATAAGTAAGAAGGAAGTCAATATTCTTTTAAAGTTTTACTTTAAAAAAAAATTTCACTTTTTTTTAATTTGGATAAAATGATTTAAAAAAATGTTTAAGACTAATTTAATACAATACACAAACAATTTTTTTTATATAAATAAAAGTTTAAAAAACGCTGTTGTCATTTGGTATTAGGACTGTTCGCTAAAGATTTTATTAATCCAGTTAAAAAAATTCTTGCCCTCCATTTAGTCTAAAAATAAAAAAAAAAACTTACATATGCCCCTGTACGTGCTTTTTTGAGCACAAAGCACGAGCTAAATGTTAAAAGTGGCCTTTTTCTTTGACTTAAATATAGAATACAGAGATACACGCACCAAAAAGTAAATTTGATCTCTCAGATCACATTGCCATTGGAACACAGAAAGCACACATTTCTTACGTACTACAACGAATTGATATATAATTTTATATGAGTGTATAAGTGATCGATACATATATATGTATGTATGTATACGCATACGAAAACTTTTTCTATGTATCTCGCTTCATACGATTTTTCTTCTATACACGCTCGAAAGTAAATGAAATAAAACAAGTAAGAGCGCTATATTCGGCTGTGCCGAATCTTTTATAACCTTCACATTGGCCTTTCGAACCCCCGAACTTGTTCTTTTTTTATAATTTTTTTTTATTTATGAAATATTTCTAATTATTAAACACGGGGAAGTTGAAGAGGTTTTTACCCTATTTTTTTCAAATTTTGTATGGCAACCCCCTTAGGAGGAGAAAAGGAAAAATGCAAGGAAAAATGGGTTTGGGTGGGTCTCACCATTAACCTTTCCATGGGTACCCTGGAAGCTGAAGGGAGGGGGTGGGATTTATTACAATTTTTCAAACTTTGTACTGGAGCATTCTTAGGCGATGCAGATAGGGATATGTATGTTGTAGGAATATGTTAAGGGGGGGGAAAGGGACTAATGGAGGTCAATCGGACCCTTTATTTTTTTAAGACCGACTCTGGGGAAGTTATGGGTACTTTTACATCTTATAGGTGATTAAAATAGTAGGAATATACTAATGGGGGTCTGTAATACATTTTATTCCTTTAAGGGCGACTCCGGGGAAGTTGTAGGGGTGTTTAACCTAATTTTTTTAATTTTGTATAGCAACCCTGTTAGGGGCTGGAGATATGGGGTAAGTATGTTCGACAAAAATGTTTAAGAGGGAAAATTAATTGGGTTCGGTCTTACATTTGACCTTTGTGGAAGCATTCTGGAAGCTGTGGGAGCGATTTAAAAAAATAATAAAAAAAAATTAAATCTTGTATAGCAACCCTGTTAGGGTCCGTGAGGAAAACTTAATGGAAGTCGGTCTTACATTTCACCCATGTGGGGGCAACTCCGGGGAGTTGTGCAGGTGTTTATGTAAAAAATTTTAAGAAATAAACAGAGGTATTCTTGATTTTTGGCTTATATCTCGGTCAGTTATCGGACGAGTTTTGCTGGATTTCAATAGCGGTTTTCTCGCAGATATTTTTGTTAATTTGATACCATTTACGGGTCTATGCGGCATCGGAAGGGTATAATTAAACGTAAAGAATATCACATTTGAGACGTGTGTAGTTTTAGAATTCTTCGTAACTTGGTAAGTTTATTTTTAAAAAAGAAAAAGAGAACACAAAATCTTTTATTTTATTTTTTAAATAAAAAGCAAGCAAGAAATTAAGAAAAAAAAAATTAAAAAAGTTCAAAAAACAAATTCAAAATTTATTCATGTAGAAAATTTTTAAGAGATGCTTCCATACAAATCTTTTAAGGATTTTTAACAGAAAAATTAAAAATCCCAAAACATAAAAAATTAAAAAACAAAAAAAAATTTCATATTAACTTGCATAAAATCGTTTGGCAAATATTTTTACTACGTCATAACGAACCTTAATAAAATCTTACGAAGAAGAAGAAGAAAACTAATACAATTTTATTAAATATTTTCAATAAAAAACAAATGTTTGTTTAAACATGTGGGTGGGTGTTTTTAGAAAAAAAATATATATTTGGTTATAGAACGAGGAATTTGCCCAGAAATGATTCAATAATAAGCAAAAACGTTCAAATACATTTTTCTTCAGTTTAAAAATTAAAACAAATTAGAAAACTAATAGAGTTCTTCGTGTACAATAATAAAAATAATCTATCCATTTAAGGTCAACGACTTTATCTTTTGTATATTTATTTGATAGATGTTTGGAGGTAATTTTTTAAACTCTTTAATGAAAATATTACGGTTATTCATATTGTAACCTTGCATAAGACAAGTAAGATCTTGCATGAGACAAGTAACAGAGCTACATTCTACAGCAACTGACTGTAAGCTTAAGGTACCTTTACACGGTAATACATATATTACGATATGTCAAAAAATGTTGTGGGATAATACAAAATCTCATCATGTAAAAGCATAACGTATTGGGTAGGAGAGAATACGGATGCAAAATTTGACATGTGTTCGGTAAATGTTTATTTTCTAAACCATTTTAGAAACTTGTGTATTCTCATCACATCAGAGGTGTGAAAGATTGGCAGCACTTACAGCATCTAATGAAGGTGGCTACACTTAATGAAACAATACACAAACAATCAAAATAAAAGCAGATTTTTTTCATGTTGTTTTTGTTAATATTGTTGAACCTTAACCATATGGCGTTACCCCAAAAGGAAAGTGGCAAGAAACAACTGATTTTGATTTTACCAACCTCATCCGTATAAACATGAAAAATAGTTAGAACAGATTTTTATTCTCTTTTTTTAAACACAGAGAGATTTTCATAATATTTTGATTCTACAAAATCTAATTACTTTGTATTACCGTGTAAAGGTACCTTTAGAAGTATTCCGTAAAGTTATTTTTAAATAAATAACTATTTAAATTGTGGCATAAAAAATTTTTTATCTGGTCTAGGCATTTATTTATAACAACGAATTTACAAAAATACTGATTTTCAGTTGGACTTTGTTTTTTTTAATTATTTTTTAAGGAAATTTCAAACGATTATCACTGGTAGACAACAGCAAAAAACATTTTACTTTGTTTGTTTTTTTTTCTAAAACTTTTTCTTTAACAGTAAAGTTGTGAAAAATAAGTTATTTGCTTTCTATTTTTCTCCTTTTTGTTTTAAAGCAATAAGTTCCATAAACTTCGTTCGAACTTTTAAAGTAGAAATTCCGTTTGCCTTTCTAGATAACATTGAGGTTTTAAAGGTAATGTTTACAATGATGATGATGAAAATCCGTAGCTGGGCTTAAAATGGATTTTACTTGACTAGTATTCGTTTCCATATATGGTGTTTTAAAAGTTTAATAAAATGGGCTGGTTTGTATGGGGGCCGACCACTCCTCGGGCTTCTGTTCTTTTTTTCATTTTTTGAAATGTAGACGTTTTACTAGATTTGAATGGTTTTGTGGAAAGGAGACCATAGATAGTAACTGAGATATAAATAGATGTTGCCCCTAGAAACGATTAATCAGAGTTTCTTGTTTAATTCCTTACCCATAACTAACCGATCTTGCTGGTTTTTAATAACGATTATCTTAAGGATATTTCTGGTAATTTTAAACCAGATCCCGGTCGTAGGTTAGACTTGGTTCGAAGACTTAGCTTTAACAAACGGACTGAGATAGCCCACTATAAAGACGGCCAGTTAAATTAATGAACATTTTTTGGAAACACAAGCAAGAAAAATAATAGTACCTTACAAACGCATAACTTTCATTAAATTTTCCATACAAACGGACGAATTTTCTAAATTTTTGAAACGACATTTTTTTGGAAATTGTAACAGCTAATAAATTCAAACCTCAGTTCTAGAATTTAAAAAAAATATCTGGGTATGTCACGAAAACGACTGCAGCTATCGACTTCAAACCTGTTACAAAGTTATTACAATTGGGGGATTCACAAGGTGTTCTATTTGTCCTATTGTCATAAAATTTTCACAATTGTTTAAAAACCTTTACAAACTATTGGACACTCGGCACATGTGTATGTGGAGTTGTTGTGACAATTTAATAAGCATATTAAACGACGTAGTATTTTTAAAGAACTATTTTTGTGTAAATGACAAAAAAACCATTGTGAAATTTTATAACAATATGACAATAAGACATAATAGGACACTGTAAATCCCCTAAATGTTATTTGTACATTAAGGAAAAAAGATAAATTGGTTGGGCAAGGGAATATACCCTTCATTCATATTGCGTTTACCAAACGACTAAAGTGTTTTTATAGGACTAATAATAAATGGAAATGGTGTTTAATTTTCATTGGTTTTAAATAATCGTAATTAATTACCTTAAATTTTACTCCCTCTTTTAACAACTTTTTTAATTTCATTAATAACCTGCAGTCCCTTTTTTAATCAGTGTTTTGATTCTTTTTTTTTTTTTATTAAAATTTTTGACAAAACAAAAACTTATGAAAATAAAGGAACGATATAATATCCTGCTGCGATCTTAAGTGTTTAATAGTTTGTAACTTTAAAATATTTGTATATGTTTTGTATACATACACATACATACATATATATGTACGCGTTTCTGTTAGCAGAGTCTTAAAGTAATGTAAACTTCATTAATTTAATGGAATTATTTTATTATCCTTAATTAATACAAATAAAAATAAAAATAAATTATTTCATATTAAGTACCGGCATTCAAAGCAAATTTTTGCTAAATAAAGGGGTTCTCATACATATATATATGATATATTATAGGAAGTTATTATGGGTCGATCAGCTGATAATAAAAGATGTGTTATAGACTATTATTTTTGGGCGTTAAAAAAGTTTGCACAGAAGCATAATGCCCCCTACCATGTAGGGGATGTTGTAATACAAATTATGAAGTTTTGAGTGTCGTTTCTAATGTTGAGGGTTTGTAATATTTGGCCCAACTAAATGGTGAAATAATGTACCAGGTGATTGCAATACAAAAATACTATCTCACTTTTTTCTTATTTTTAAAGATATATGTATTAAGTTTAACACTAAAATAGTAATACTTTTTCAATGGATGTGTCAAACTTCATATATAAAAAAGTAAGAAAGTCAAAATGTCTGTTCCGAAATGCGGCCACCTGGTAAATTTTTTTTACCATTATTTAGGGATTTCGTTCCTTTTTATTTACATATTTCTCGCAACTGAGTTGACATCACTTAGCAGAGGGATATTTTTGTGATGATTATACTTGGTGAATTCACAAGGTCTTGTGAAATCATATATTGTAAAATAATACAACCAAAAAATATGACCGTTGTGAACAACTCTTCGTATATTTGTAGGTGTCGTATTTAAAATCTAAATCAGCTGATACGACCAAACGATAGAGAAACAAACACATATTTATGTACATAAATCTGGTGCTGCTCTTGGTTTAACTTAATAATTTGTGGAAATTAGACCCATGAAAACACAAAATAGTATATATCTAACCTGGTTAGAATCTCTAAAATCCATTAAAATAAACAAAGTTTTAGTAAAAAATCACAAGAATTTTGTTATTTTTTACGTAAACAAAAAACAGCTGATGTGTCAGAGAGCAGTGCCGGCTATTTTTGCCGGCGGAGGCGGCTTAAGGAATCTTCTTTGGCGGTTTTGCCTAAGTTTTTAGTATAGACGTTTTTAACGGATGCGAGTGCTAGCGGCTCTAAAAATAAATTAAAAAACTCGCCGTTTCGTTTTAGGCGCTTGGCGCATGACTTTGTATATAATATGACATCACAAAAAACATATCAAACAAAGTTGTATTGTTTCACAACAAGTTTCGTATGAAAAGCAACAACAAAATTTTTATGCTATTGTGAAATTATATGACAATAATACAATATGCTATCGTATCGTACCTTGTGAATTCGCCAACTGTGTGTTTAACGTTATAATTTTTTTTGCTGTTATGATTAGGGTGACCATTCGTACTTATTTCATCAGTACATGCACTGTTTTTTTGTTTTGCAGTACTTATTAAAAATGTGTGTACTAAAAAGTACTGGAGGCAAATTACGGCATTAGATTCGAAATTTAAAAATTCTTATTAGAATTTCTATATTAAAAGCATCGATAACTCGATCGATCGGGTAAAATTTTGATTAGAATTGAATGCCGTAATTTGCCCCCTGATTTTTAAATGAAGTTCTTATTGTACTATTTTTTTAACATTATTGGTGCTGCTCTTGGTTTAACTTAATAATTTGTGGAAATTAGACCCATGAAAACACAAAATAGTATATATCTAACCTGGTTAGAATCTCTAAAATCCATTAAAATAAACAAAGTTTTAGTAAAAAATCACAAGAATTTTGTTATTTTTTACGTAAACAAAAAACAGCTGATGTGTCAGAGAGCAGTGCCGGCTATTTTTGCCGGCGGAGGCGGCTTAAGGAATCTTCTTTGGCGGTTTTGCCTAAGTTTTTAGTATAGACGTTTTTAACGGATGCGAGTGCTAGCGGCTCTAAAAATAAATTAAAAAACTCGCCGTTTCGTTTTAGGCGCTTGGCGCATGACTTTGTATATAATATGACATCACAAAAAACATATCAAACAAAGTTGTATTGTTTCACAACAAGTTTCGTATGAAAAGCAACAACAAAATTTTTATGCTATTGTGAAATTATATGACAATAATACAATATGCTATCGTATCGTACCTTGTGAATTCGCCAACTGTGTGTTTAACGTTATAATTTTTTTTGCTGTTATGATTAGGGTGACCATTCGTACTTATTTCATCAGTACATGCACTGTTTTTTTGTTTTGCAGTTCTAATTAAAAATGTGTGTACTAAAAAGTACTGGAGGCAAATTACGGCATTAGATTCGAAATTTAAAAATTCTTATTAGAATTTCTATATTAAAAGCATCGATAACTCGATCGATCGGGTAAAATTTTGATTAGAATTGAATGCCGTAATTTGCCCCCTGATTTTTAAATGAAGTTCTTATTGTACTATTTTTTTAACATTATTTGATATTTGGTTTTTTTAAATTAAAACTTAATGATTTAATATTTTTCCAGCAATAGAAGGAGTATTATGAAATGACTTATCTAAATTTTTGACTTCTCACATAATCAAATGTATTAATACACTAAAATAATTATTAAAGTAGCTGACTAAGTTATTAAGGAAGTATTCCGTAAAGTTTTTAAATTCAAAAACATTTAAATTTTATTTCAATATTTTTTTTTAAATTGGTTTGAAGGGTTATTCAAAGCTTCAACTAAACAAAAATACTGATTTCTGTTGAAGTTAATTTTGTCAGTTATTTTTAGTAGTTAATTTTCATATCAAGAATTTATATGAAATATTTTGTTAATTTTAATTAATATCTTGTTGGATGGTTTTTAAATTAATATCCAGTTATTTTAAATAGATTTCCAGTTGATTTGACATAAATAATTTTTTGAGTGTATATTACAATTAAACAATTTAAAGGCAATTACATCCCAGCAAAAAATAATCGAGATTTTGTAAGCAGTAAATACTTTTTCTAGTATACTAATGCGCTTCGCAGCAAGCACTTATCTATTCCCTTAATAAATGCAATAGTGTATGGCAGTAAATGTAAAAGTTTTACCATTTTACACACTCGCTTACTCAAGTGCACTACTGTAAGGCAGTGAGTAAAAAAAACAATAGTTTTTCGTCAAGTAACGAACATAATAACTCGGCAAAACATTTATTTCGATGACGCAATAAATTTAAACAACTAAAGAAGCACTAAAATTACATGAATTAACTGGATATTCATAGCCCCGAAATAAGCACTTAACATGAAATGCAACTAAGTGGGACATCGCGAACAAATATCATGCCATACGTAAGCAGGTTTGTAAGCTTTGCTGTCTTGATATTCCCTTACAAACCTACCTACGGCGAAGCAGCAGTTTTTGCTGGGATGTCATTAGTATTTGAGAAAAAGTCCTTTGTTTAAATAACTCGAAAATTAATGGGAAAATGCATTTTGTTGTCATTAAACTTGGCGCGGAAACTTTAAAGACGAGTTTTACAGGGGGAAATTTTTTGGCTAGGAGCAAAGGAAGTTGGAGCTTCCTTTTTCTTTCATATACATATTTTATACAATTTTTCATAACATCTTGATAAATCTTTGACCAAAAATTTACTACAAAGTATGTGTAGGTACATAAAGTCACATCTACACCATGATAAAATTAGGAACAGGGAAAGTGGCTGCCCCTATACAAATAGAACAATTTTATTTAATTTTTAATACTTTATATTTTAGGAGCGTTACAGCTTGGGGCATTTAACCTAATTATTATCTATGTAACTACAGATATTTATTTTATATATAAAAGTGCGACCTGTACAATGATGTTTAAATACTTTTGCAGCCAGACGGACGGACAGACAAGATTTATTCGACTTAATAACTGATTTTTTAGTCAGTCGTTATAACTGAAGGGGAAGTTTGGCTATAAAACTTAGAAAAAACAATTAAAAAAAAATTTTTATTAATAAATAAAAATTATATTGATCTTAAAACAGAAATAAATGGTCACCCTAGCTACATATGTTATGCATGTTGCAGATGCAGTTGTTTTTGTTGTTGCCATACTGTTTCTGCTGCTATAAATAAATAAGTTTTATATTGTTGTTGCTTTTCCTTAGTTGATTGTTGGGTTCTGCTCAATTCACTTTGTTTGCATCAAGTTCTTTGATTGCTGTTGTGCTTTTTTTTGTTTTGGTTATAAATGTTTAACGTTTTGCATACGATTAGTTTGTGTCACTTGTATTGTTTTTATTCTTATTCATCTTTGTTTTGGTTTGAGTTTGTGTTTTTGTAAATTTGTGGGTATTTGCACTGTGTTATTTTGCTTGTAACACATCATTGGATTATTAAAAAAATGAATGTATTCCCAATAAGCACAAATTTTTTGTGAATTCCAATGTTGGAATTCCGGTGTGAATCCAAGCTTGAATTACATTTAAAATCCATCCTCTTTCCAGTCTGTTTGAAGTTTGTTAAAAAACAACAACAAATTTGTTTGAAGCATACGTTATTTATGGCACAGAGTTGATGGAAAATCATTGGCGGCAATGAAGATGATGATTTTATAATTAAATTTTCAGATTCAAGTTCGGTTCAACTTGAATCACACCGTTATTCAAGGCTGGAATTACACTATAAAGGTACTGTTTTGTTCGACTGTAATTCAATGGTTAATTTTGCTGGATTCGCTATTGAATTCAACTGTGTTTCAACTGTAATTCAACACTGGAAATTGGAAATTGTGACTTGATTTCAAATGTAATTCCACTTGAATTTCAGCCAAAATGCTTATTGGGTTTTTACTGCAAAAAAATTTTTTTCCCCTTAAAGTCAGTATCAAAAATTTGACAAATATTAAAACAAAATTTGATTCAAATCATTTTTATTAAAATGAAAATGTGTAGTTTAAAGAAATTTCCCAAAAGTCACCTTAAGCTCTGAACATTCTTTAAAGAGTAATTCTGGTTTGCCACATGGCACAATAATGTATTTTCAAAAAAATTTTTAAGATTTGTTTTTACTAATACCTATCGAGCCTGAATATATCTTTCTAGTTAAAACATTCAAACAGACAATTTTTTGAATGAAAGTTGTTCAGATGTAAGTAAAATAAGACAAAAAGTGTTTGTGCCGCATTTATTATTTTAAGCTCTCATATGTCAGTATTTTTGTTGAAATGCGGCAAAGAATAATAATTATTTTGTATTTAATATTGCTAAAAAAAATTGTGATCATATTGATCGTAAAAAATATTTAACTTTTACATTGAAAATGTGTCTCATATCGCAAAAAAAAAATAAAGAAGCAAAACAATGTTTATCCAAGTGTAAAACTGTTCATATGAAGCGAAGTTTGAGTCTAATATCGAAAAATGGTAACGAACTTAAATAAGAATCATAAATAATTAAATCCTAACTCAATTTCTTTTTCAATGTGCCGTGCGGCAGACCAATAATCAACCGACGAAAGTATGTAATTCTATTCAGATGTAGGATATAATATGGCCGACCACAACTTTCTTGTTTTAACTTTTAATTTTTTTTATTGCTGTATTTCAAACACTTAATTACCATAAAATTTTTTAAGATTATTTTTTTTTTGTAATAAGTTCGTCAGTTTTATTTTTTAACACAAATCAACAGCTACAGAAGGAGCAAACTAACGAACTTAAAATAAATTCTTCTGTATTTTTCTACATTTTGTTTAATGAATGAAATTTTTGCACAAAACATTTAATTTTGTTTTTGAAAAAGAAAAATTGTCACAAAATGCGTTGCGATTTTGTTTTTGTTGTAAAAATAAAATTAATATGAACGCATTTAAAACAAAAAGTTTAAGGCCTATTTATCAATGTGCTGCCGGGAGGGGGTTAATTAAGGCTAAAAAGAAGTAAATAAAATAAAAAAAAAAAAACTAAGCAAAGCGTTTGCAGTTAATCAGTGGGATCTTCTCAAAATAGCATATTTTATGACAAAAAATATAAATATTCAACTGAATTCTTTTAAAATTCTTCATCCCTCACTAGACGCTTTTTAATAAAATATTTGATGAATACATACTTGCATCCAAAAAGTAAAGAGGAGAAAAAAGCCATTGGGTTCAAAAGTTTTAATTGATCACCCAAAAACTATTCTCGAACAAGTACAAGATTCCTTCTTAAAAACTCCCGACGCTGAACGGAGTGGTACTGACTTTATCGTATAGTGCAAAATATCTAGGAGTCATTCTGGACAGTAAGCTATCCTGGAGGCCAAACGTAGAGGCGAGAGCAGCGAAGCAACATACCGCGATGTACATATGTGTGCAAACGCGCCATTGGTAGGACCTGGAACTCAGTCCCCGTAATGTAAGCTGGTTCTACAGGACGGTAATAGAGCCGGCTCTCTTTTATGGAGCCATGGTCTGGTGAAAGGCTATGGACTCTGTCACGAATCGTTATCGTATTGAGAGAGCGATGCGCAAGCGGCGATCCTGATAACAGGCGCAATGAGGACGATTCCAACTAGGTCACTTTTTACCCTACTCAACTGGCTCCCAGCGGATCTTCTAGCGGGAAAACTGGCGCTGAACACCGCGGTAGGGAGGATGGAAGCACAGGACATGCGGCCACGCGAGTATTATCGGTACTGTCGATTTTGTTCCCAATCTGATTGACTACTGCACACCGGAACCTTTTCTCCGCAGGAAATTTTCCTTCGTTGTTTCGGAAGGAGGGGCGGACGTATTGATCTCCTTGGGACCCGTCGGTGTGGAGATATACACGGACGGGTCTAAGGGGAGAACTGGTGTTGGTGGAGGCATATACATTGTACAGGCAGGAGTCCGGATTTCATTCAGACTTCCGGACGAATGCAGTGTTTTGCAGGCTAAATTGTCGGCGAAAGGCAAGACGGCTAACTGGCTACGGTATTACAAGATATTCGGCAAGAATATCGGGATCTTCACTGACAGCCGTGCTGCCATCAGGTCCATTACTGATGTTTATTCTACATCACAACTAGTCCGCAAATGCCGGGCATCCTTGAACTGGATCATCATCTTGGCGTGGGTGAGGGGACACGGGACCAGTGCGGGCAACTGTACTGCTGATGCACTTGTCAGAAATGCTGCTGGATTGGATGATCGGGCAATTGACCACTTTTGTGGTCAATTTTTTTTTTCTTTTTCTTTCCCAGGCATCACAAAGGGACCGAGGAAACGGACCCAAGTGGGCTGCACTACTTTTACTTCATCACTTCCGCAGCCGCCTGTTCTACCTAACCTTATCTAACCTAAAAACGGAGTTTTTAATTTAATGCAAAAAATGTAAAAAAGGAAATCTTATCAGACGCTTTAAGTAAGCTTTGTAAAAAGGAAAAGACATTAATCTTTACTTTAGCCTATCAGACAGATATACTTAATAATGAGCCTTAAAAATAAATAACAGAACACATCAGGAGTTTTAACATCCTTTTTTATTACAATAAGCCAAGAATCATGATACAAATAACCAGGTAGACTCGTCGGCCCAGCTGATTAGAGTCAAAATGTCAAAATTTCCCTGTAAACAAAAACTATTACACATCATTTGGCTTTGGCTCTAATTTGTAGTTGTTGCAGGGACGAGTATACCTATTAATTGTATCATGTTAAGAAATTTCCAACAAATGTTTGTCATAAATTGTGTCCCACTTCATATGTTTTTGAGTCTGAAATCTGACAGAATCTATTTTAGCTATTTCTTCGGTAAATACATACTTGCAAATAACTGAGAGGTAAAAATGAAATAAATTTATGTAAAAAATATTAAATGCAATCATTTAAACTTAAAAAAATTGTGAAAAAATACTTTTAGCTTTTTAACACCTTAAATGCATTATAACAGTAACAACACAATCATATATGCATGCATGTATGTACATATGTATGTATATTATCGACTTGTATGTAGTATATTTGTATCTGGTATACGGAAATAATATATAGAAACTAGCTAGCAAAACAAGCAACATAACAAAGTTTTCAATTCTTTTATATCTGGTCGTATCATTTGGCTTTTGACTAGCAACTTTTGCTGTTTTCTATTCGTTTTTATTTTCTATTTTCTGTTCTATTTGTTATAAGATCACAAGAAACTTTGTATCATTTGTATTAAAAATAAATTGGTACCTACATATGTATGTAGGTATACAAGATACAATATTTATTTTTTAGTATGCGACTTAATCTGTGATAAAATATCTTATACACCTGCTAAGAAATGCTTGTGTTAAATGTTGTACAGCGATGACACATATCAACTTTAAAGATTTGCACGGACACTCGTACAGATAATTTTTCATTAAAAATATTCTTAATGTGTGAGTATGTGTATTGAATATACCCAATAAGCATTTTGGCTGAAATTCAAGTGGAATTACATTTGAAATCAAGTCACAATTTCCAGTGTTGAATTACAGTTGAGACACAGTTGAATTTAATAGCGAATCCAGCAAAATTAACCATTGAATTACAGTCTAACAAAAAATTTAATTATAAAATCATCATCTTCACCGCCGCCAATGATTTTACATCAACTCTGTGCCATAAATAACGTATGCTTCAAACAAATTTGTTGTTGTTTTTTAACAAACTTCAAACAGACTGGAAAGAGGATGGATTTTAAATGTAATTCAAGCTTGGATTCACACCGGAATTCCAACATTGAAATTCACAAAAAATTTGTGCTTATTGGGTAAGGGTCTTGATAAACATACTAAATACATATATGTATACAGACATGTGTATGTTAATATTGTCGTGAAAAATCCTCAATATGAAGGAAAGCTTCAAAAAGACGATCGATGCGATTTATACATAAAGAAAAATACTTGAAAAACAGTAGTTTCTGCTGTCTTCTGCCGAAAACTTTCGAACTGTTTAGGGTCTCATTTTTTTAAGCGCCGAAGGAACTATCTGGGATGGGTATATTGAATTAGTTTACTGTTAGTCACCGGGTTGTAGTTGCTGGGCTGAGAATGCTTTTTTATGGGCACCTTAGTTGGGTGGCTACCAGCAGCCTACTTTTCAATCTTCCAAATTTTCTTTAATAAACAAAAAGATAATCACAGCAATTGCTAAGGGGAATAAGGTGTTAAGATGATTATAAAGTAACAGCCTGTCCAGCAAATAAAATCCGATTTCAAGTAATTAAAAAAATTGTTTGAAAATCAACTATTCTAAAAATTACTTTTTTTAAGCCAATTGTATATGATTAGTTGTGTTTAATAACTTTCAATATTTTCAAAATTGCTCTCAAATATATTTAAAAGTAAATGAACACTTTTACAGTCAAAACTTGCAAGCAAATGTATTTTGTTATTGTAAACTTATAAAAATTTAAAACATTAACGGAAAATAATAATTTCTTCTAATAAAGAGAAATTATATGAACTTAAGCCAAACTAAAAATCAAAAATTTGTATTAAAAAATTAAAAACTTAAATTTTTTTTCAAAGCATAACGACAGAAAGACTGTTTGAATAATTTCTGATAGTAAAATTTTTACTAGTAGAAATGATCCTAAACATTTTTGTTTCTAAACATATTACGCTCTTTTTTGGCTCTCTAGCTGCTAATTTGTTGTGTACGTGATCACTTACTAGTAATAATTATCGAAAATTAGTGATAATTTTCTGTAAATGAACACACCTATTATTTTTTTTAATTTTTTTGAAGGTTTTTATGTTTTTTAAAAATCAACTCACACTTTCTGGTAACAAAAATTTTAATTGTATTTACAACTTCAGTTTTTAGTGTTATTTAAAAAAAAAGATAATTGCCGAAATGTTCCATCACTATTTATCTTAATGCAACCCGGGCAGGCATCCCTTTATATCCGAAAAACGAAATCAGCAAAATAGTTTGGGTACCCAATGCGCAAATCTAGTCCTTTTAATAACTTAATTTGGGAAATTTTTAATTTTTTGCAAACCTTCAGCAGATTCATTTTCTTTTTTTTATTCTAGCCTTTTAAAACTATAATTTTTTTCAAGATTATGAGAAAATAGTATTTTGGAGCTTAACTTATATGAATGTACATATCTATAATGATGATTAATGTTTTATTTACTTTAAATATCCAATTTCTGAGGAAGTAGTAAGTTTTAATATATTTTTTATTTGTTATTATTTATGTAAAAAAATATGAATTAAGTAAAATATCGATAAAATTAAAAAAACTGTATGCTCAAAGCTGGCATCACTCTCTCTCTTGGTTTGTTGCTTTTAATTATTACTAGTGCTGCCATTTTGTTGCCTTCCAAGTATTTTTTGGTCCTTTTTTTCTTAGGCAATACCTGATTTTTTTTTTAAATTCTCGTTTTTTAAATATTGTTTTACTTTCTTGGGAATAACAAGTTTATAAATAAAAATAAGTCCAGGGGGCAAATAACTGCATTCAATTCAAATCGAAATTTTTATTATAATTCCTATATTAAAAGCATTTTGATTTGAATCGAACGCCGTAATTTGCCCAAAGGAAAGTTTTTCTTTTCATAAAATGTAAACATATTTATTAAGGGGAGTCTTAGAAACAAAATTTTTAATATAGTTTGGCGTTGTAATCAACTCTGCATCAGCTGTGGAACAAAAACTTATGACGTAATTATTTGACGCAGTTTTTTGAGTTTTTCCAAAATTTTTCTCTCCCAAAAAAAGAAAACGGTCAACAATTGTCCTTAACTAAGTATAGGGTTTTACTACTCTCTGTAAGTAAAATTGAACCTGTATTATCCCGTCTGTATATTTCCTTTTCACTGTTGCACAGTGTTGAAGTATGCTTTAGTTTGTTTTATTATAATAAAAATCAAACGGTCTCAATATTAAAATCAAGCATTTGCTTATTTTTCGTTATTCAACATTATTAATGACCCTGCAAATAACGGGACTAGTCCACAAAGAAGTAGGACCACTCCAAAAGTAACCCAATCGTATGTAAAAACCAAGGTCCTTCAAACATTATGATGTCCTAGGGCCAGACCATATAACCCATTTTTGCATTACATCGGAGTAGTTTTATAACTACTCTGTGACACACCATAAAGGATTAGTTTTACAACTGCAACACCTTAATATGCTATCATTGAAACACGAACACCTGTTGCTTAACTACAAGTTCTGGTTTTTCAATGACATAATCCATGACTGAATTACATAGGATCATGCTGGCCACTAAATGGAAAATGTGGTTCAATATTTTTTAAAAGGAAGAAATATTTAGATGGGTACTTTTTTACCCGCGATTTTTTAACTTTTTCCCTTTTTGTATGTTCTCACATTTTTAATAATGCAAGAGTTGGCATCACTGATTAATTATCACACTGTCAAAAATTGATGGGTTTTAGTTAAATCAATATTTCTTTATAATATATTCTTCTTATACACATAATATTAATGTTAAAAATATTTTTAAATATTTAACATCTAAAAATAAATGAAAATTTCTTACAAATAACTTATTAAGTTTTATTGAACAAACAATTTTTTTTCTGCCAAAAACAAAAAATTCTTCCATATATTTTTGTAATTTTTTTTTTAAATTTAATAACAACTACATGTTGTTTAATGCTTGTTTAATTGTAAAATTTATGGCAAAGTGAAAAACAACAGCAAACATTTTAAATGCAAAATTTTTACAAAATATTGAAATTTTAATAAAATTTTTTTTTTTTGCCAAATCGCATATTTATCCAAAAATATAAAAAAATTAAGGAGCCAACCAGCCAGTCAGCCAGCATTAGCCGCATAATAAAAAGTACATTTAATAATGAAATTCAAAGCAACATTTGTTATTCATTCATCATTTTTATGAATTTGATATAAAATTTTTGGTTCTAATAATTATAAACATAATTTTTTCTTAGTTTTAAAATTTACTCAAATTGCATTGGAAGCTGAAAAGAAAACATGTTGTTTTAGGTTTAAAAAATAATTATTAAGAAATTTTTCTTTACTTTGTGTGTGTGATATTTTATACGAAAAATATGAGAAGAACCGTGACAGAAATAGTGGGCGTGAAATTTGTTTAAAGTTTTTTAGATTTTAAATCGACATCGAAGTGTGAAAAGTTTTCAAAAAAAAAACACTGAAGTAGAAATAGAAAAAGTTAAGTTTAACGAAATAGTTTTACTAAAAAAAAATGGAAACGGAAAAGCCTTTCTTTGTTAAAAAACAACGTTGCCAGAAAGTTTGGTCTACCATGTTTGGGGAAATTATATTCATTTAGAGATTAAAGGTACCTTTACACGGTAATACATATATTACGATATGTCAAAAAATGTTGTGGGATAATACAAAATCTCATCATGTAAAAGCATAATGTATTGGGTAGGAGAGAATACGGATGCAAAATTTGACAAGTGTTCGGTAAATGTTTATTTTCTAAACCATTTTAGAAACTTGTGTATTCTCATCACATCAGAGGTGTGAAAGATTGGCAGCACTTACAGCATCTAATGAAGGTGGCTACACTTAATGAAACAATACACAAACAATCAAAATAAAAGCAGATTTTTTTCATGTTGTTTTTGTTAATATTGTTGAACCTTAACCATATGGCGTTACCCCAAAAGGAAAGTGGCAAGAAACAACCGATTTTGATTTTACCAACCTCATCCGTGTAAACATGAAAAATAGTTAGAACAGATTTTTATTCTCTTTTTTTAAACACGGAGAGAATTTCATAATATTTTGATTCTACAAAATCTAATTACTTTGTATTACCGTAAAAAGGTACCTTAATACAGGAGGCACTAAAGAATTAAGTCTCATCTTTAATGCATTTTGGAGAGCACGTAGCGGCCATACGCAAACCACCAAATATTTTTCCCTCTTTCATTTTAATTTATTTCCGAAATTTGAACCAAAAATATTGGACCTGGTTTTTATTTTTCGGAAACCGAGATATATGTATGCACTTCCATCTTCCAGAAAACAATGCTGTCCTGCAAACATTCATCAGTTTCGAGAAATCACGAAATGCTTGTTCTAGTTCACGGAATGAAGGCCTTAAACGCACTGCCAAGCGTCTATTAAAGCTCAGACCTTAAATCCAGGACACTAAGGTGATTTGGGTGCTTGGCTTCTACCAAAAGTAAATGATTAATATCGGAAAATGAGAAGGATTCAAATGTTATAAAAATTTGAATTATGTGGACCTTTGGCCTTTGTTACAACGAAGGTCGAGTTGAAAGAATTTATCCACAGGGCACCGTAGATAAAACTAAACAGTTGTTTCAATGACGTGAATCCTTTGAAGTGACCCGGATGAAAATAGGACTAAGAAAATCTTGAATTTAAGGAATCCTTACTAAGGTAAAAAGATGAGTGTACTAAGGGGGACTTAAAATGGCGATTGCAGGGAGGGCATCGAACCGATGGAGCATTTGATGTGTCTTTGCCCAGCTTTTGCACTGGCCGAAGCCCAAGGTATTTTGTCTAATGTGACTCACTTGACAGAAAAGAAATGGAAAACGTTTAGGAAATTCATCTGCCTCGAAATACTTCTTAGGATTTCAGCTCCTAAATTATTTTCCCATTTCTAGGAGCACAGAACAAGCCGATAACTGTCTTAAGTGTATATCCTGCGTGACTTAATGACTTTCTTTGGAAGCGATGAAGTATGTAGAATAACAAGCGGACGGCATAAAATTGACATAACCGTTTTCTGTGCCACTCTCCATTTTTTTTTGAAGCACAAAGTCGGATGTCCTACGTCGGACACCGAATAAAACCCCTAAAAAGTTTTGGGCGCATCGTAGACAAAGCTCCTGAACTTGTTTTGATGCAGATCGCTAAACAATTAATTAAGCAGTAAAAATGTATGTCGTACTGGAGAAAACTTATTTGTTGGCCCCTCTACGAATATTGCGCAAAGAGCGTCTCCGTCTAAGTCGTTCTTAACCTTACTCAATTGACTTTCGGCTGTAGGCGAATGAAGCTGCAAAACAAGTGGTCTCACCAGTATTATTTGGACCTTGTGAAACTATTTTTAATTTAATAGACTAATCCACACCTCCTTCGATATGTCAAATGAAGGTGGGTGAAAATCACTTCCTCGGTACCTGTCCACCTGGAGGTGTATACGGAGGGATCTAAGGATAAACTGGTACCGATAGAGATATAATTATTGCACAAACAGAAGTGCGGCTTGCGTTAAGACTTTCCGATGATTGCAAGGGCTAAACTGTCAGCGATTAGCAAAGCGGCTTACTGGCTGCGGTATTACAGAATGTTTTTTTAGAAATACCACCGAAAGTCAAGCTGCCACTAGCTTCCTTACTAGTGTGTACTTTACATCATAATTAATTTTCAAATGCCGGACATACTCATGATACATAGAACCAGGTAGTCTCGTCGGCCCAGCTGATTAGTGCCAAGATGTCAAAAATATGCTCTCCCTGTGAAAATAAAACAACAAAAATTATTACTAATCGTTTTTTTCTATGAGCTTTTGTTTGACACGTTGGTACTAATTTGTAGTTGTTGCAGGGACGAGATTACCTGATTAGCGGTATCATGGACATACTTGAAGTGGATGGCGATGTATGCTAACATCTCTCTTGTATGGGTGCAGGGGCACAGAAGCAATGAACGCAAATGCGTTGTTGGTATACGTAATTTGATGACGGGGCGATTAAAAATTGAATGGCATTCCCCTTTCTATCCTCTGGACGAACTCCTGGGACCAGATAGTTTACTAAACCTAGATGCGAAATTACTAAGATAACCTGGCCAAACTTGAATCCGGCTTAACAACTAATCCAGTAAAATATAACTGCCTCTTGACGAATTCTTATAAGTCACCTAGATACAGAGAAGAATGAGGGTAGCTACACTCTAAACCGCTTTTGTTGAAAATTACGTCAATAATAGTAGGCAACACTTTACAGACTATTTTCGACCTAAAATTAGACACGTAATTTTTTTCAACTTTTTGTTGAGTTTTAAACAAAATATGTTTAAATTTTTTACACATATTGTGCCTAATTTTTTCTTCACCTTTGACTTAATTTTCAACCCTTTTTTAAAAAAATTCCATATAATAAATAGTTTACTTTTATTTATTTAAATTAAAAACACCAACAAAGTTACTTTAATTATTTTATAATTTTTTAAAATACTACTCCAACATGTATATACATATGTATACTTATATACATAAAAATACTGCAAGGCTTCATCGTCATCTATATCTGTTTCATTAGAGTTTAGTACCAGCCTAGTGCCATTTAGCGAATAATCTTGAGCTAAAATTTTAAAGCAATGATCAGTATCGTTACTAGGGTAAATACTATAATATATACGCATTTGAATTAACCTTGCGTGTTTTTTTACCTACCCTTTCTTAATATCTGGTCAATCAGTGGCTGGCACTTGAATTTTGAATGAATTTTTTATATCTTACACACTAGATATTATTTTTTTAATTCTGTAGAAAATCACGTGTTCTTTTATTAAATCGTATACACTTTTATGCTTCTTCTTTCTTAACTGTTTATTTCATACATTTTAAAAGTGTTTTTAGACAGATATGCTTAATATTAAACATTTTGATATTTATAGGCACATGTTGCTAGCTTTTAAGCATATAGTGTTGAAAACTAAACACTTTTAACAGAAAAATATCACTTTTGTTTAAAATTACATAATTTATGTTTTTTTATTTCTAATAATATAAAAATCGACCCAATTTAAGGCATCAAGACTTTTTTCAACAATAAATTAGGTCATATATGATCGTAAATTTTTGAAAATGTTTTAGAGTGTAGCATCTCTTATACCTTTGTCCGGCACTGAACGATGTCCGGGTTGGGCACTTAAATATCCGGGATCAGCAGATTTGACAGTCTGTTGGATGTGGCCCATCTAATCTCATTCATTTCATTAGGTTTAGCGGTTAGTTTGCGGTTGATATAAATTAGACCTTTCCTTAGAATATCGGAATTTCCTTGTATAAACTTTTTTCTCCGTCTCTCTTCCACAGGCATCACGAAGAATCCGAAGTAACGGACCTAAGTAAACTGCATCTTGATCTTCTCTTCTTTCCGCATTTGCCTGTTCTAACTTACCCCACCTTGTTTTACCAATATCCAATTTTTAAGCCTACCCTTCCAAAGGAAAACTTTATTCTTGATAAACGGTCTATTTTACTTGGTCTATCCGAACACATAACCACAGCCCTAACACTTTTTACAAGGGATCGCTCAATCTTTTTAGATTTGAATTTATTTGTTTTGCAAATACGCCAAATTTATGACTTTGCTATTTCGTTGTAAGTATCATACACAATACAACGTTATGTATTATGATACATTTTACAATTAAAAAATTCCTGAAGATTTTCCAAAAATAATGCCATGAGTTAAGGCTTGTTTTTGTCTTGATATTCCAGTTTTTTATATAATTTTTACACAGAAAAATTTTAATATATTGTCTTAATTTTTTTTTTTTTAAACTTTTCTTGTTACGCCAGTTTGCAGGGGGGCAAAAGCCTGCTACTGGCAGCCCCATGTGTTTATTTTCTTGTAAAACCACTAAAATAATCAGTTGTATTGACAATAATCGAACGTGAAAAAGCCGTCGGTAATAAAAAAACTATTTATAGAATATCAATATGCGTACACATAAGTATATATGTATGTACATACAAACAAAGTATATACCTATGTATATGTATATGTAGGTATATACCTATGTATCTTTTTATATTTACCTTTAAAATTTGTTGATATATTTTGGTTGTTTTTAAAAGTAATCCAAACCGAATGTAAAATAAAATTTTTAAAACAATTTATTGCACTTTTTTATATATTTTTTTTAATTAAGTGGGTAGGTACTTACATATCTACAATAAATTTTATAAATAAATATTTTTGCAACTTCACCTAAACCTCGTAATTCGTTAAAAAAAAAATTTTTTTATTAATAATTGATATCCATATTTTTATTTTTTTTTAATTTTTAAAAAATTATAGGTATATTGTATAACAATTTTTCTTCTGTTAGATTTTTTCGTAGTAGGTATAAATTCGCCACACACGATTTTTAAACAAAAACTATCATAATACCTATTTATTTTATTTCCACCAAGTATTGTAGGTATCTCTTTCCCGTTTCGACTATAAGAAATCGTTTTTCTTTTTCTTCGTTACATTTTTTAAAAGCAACCACACGCAAAGACACAAAACGCTAAACTAAAATTCAAATATCGTCTCAATTTATTTGGTACCACATTGAGGATGTGTGCAAGTTTCAGTGTAACCAAATCAACAGAATACAATACGATCAGCAACAAAAGTAAACAGTTAAAAAAATAAACAAACGAAATGAACAATGAATGCCATAGCAACAAATAACCACAGCATATAAGCAACTACCACCACTTCTAACTTGGGGCACTACCACTATCACTGTCATCACAATGTTGCCGTCACATAGTTTAACATTCATTGATATAAATTAAATTTAACCATCATTGTACTCTTTTATCATCACTGTTACTTTTTATCACTGTTGTTATACTCTTCTCACGAATTGGTTTTGGGTAGGTGTGAAAATAACGGTAGATAATTCTAGAGAGAGCGAGTTTTCCAACGGTTTCAAAACTATTAAAAGAGAAATTGTTTTATGAGAAAAAATTCAGTGTTACCAATTAAGAATTTTTTAAGGTTAATTAAGCATAATATTTTCGAATAAACCGCCAACTTTTAAGTCGTTATTTGGGAAAAACACACGGAGGGGGAAAAATCTAAATCATGAACGGCTGGTGTCAAAATGTGAACGAAGCGTTCTCCGATTTTTAAGAATATCCGCTCGCAAATGTTAAACCAAATGTTGTCAAATCAAAAACGAAATAGTAAAAATACCAAATGACATATCAAGAACGACAAACTTAAAAATACCAGTCGTTGTCATATTGTAAACGGTTTGTTCTTACTTTAATATTAAACACTCTTTTGTCTGTGCGTCCAGAATAACAGAGTTTTTAAAATATTTGAAACAAGCAAATCTGCATAAGAAATAGTGCCAAATATTGGGTTCCATGCAGAATATAGATAAAAATTTATTATGTGGAAAAAAACATTTGTAGTACATATGTGCAGATATATTCAGTTTAATAAAAATTTTGCCATTTTTGTTTTTAGTTCTGAAACGATAAATTAACTTTTTCGGTACCATCTAAGTTCTGTTTTTAGTAAAATTTATAAAAAGGTAGAGCAACTAGTTGCTAAAATGTATGTATCCCTTTAGTACATTTTGAAAATTTATTATATGCTTCGAAGGCTTGGTTGAACGATTCAACAAATACACGCAATCAAGAAATGAAATTGTGAGTAAAGGGTCGAAATTCTAAGTTGCATTGCAAGTTAAAAAAAATACCATAATAACTGTAGAAGCTGTTAGTTACTTTATTTTTGATTGTTGTTACTCATATTCCTAACGATGATATCCGAAGAATAGCGAAATATTGAATAAAAATAATAGTAAAAATAAATAATTACTTAAAGCTTGAATAAAAAATTGTTTCAGGATTGCAACAAAAAGGGCCACAAAGAAACTGTGAAACAACTGTTGTTAAAAATAAACATTAGTTTAATTTAAAATTATACTTCTCATTTGTTTTTAAATTGATTGGTTTTTAATAAGCTGTATCTTTGTAAGAAAGTAAAAAAAGCGTTTTCAAATTAAGAACGCCTGTTATCGAAATAATAGCGAAGCTTTGGCTAAATAAGAACGGTTGTTCTCAAAATAAAAACCTGGTGTTCTTAAAATTTTACACCATCCGTTGTCAAGTAGAGAAGAAAGCTTTTTATCGACTTTTGACAACGTAAGGTGTCGAATTCGGTGCGTTTCGAATTTTTTTTCCGCTCTGTGCACCCCTTTTCCAAATTTTGACTACATTTTCTCATTAAGTAACCCAAATATAAATGAAATTGTGCAAGCTTTTTACTAAAAATAGAAATACAATCCAAAGTATAAGTATGTAAGATTTTGTTTTAGCAAAATGAGATGGATAAAAAAAATTTCGATTTAAATTCAAAGAGCACAAAAGAAGTAGTTTAATAAAATAAGAAAATACCTACATATTAAGAAAAATGTCTACTTAAGTTTGAAAAAGTGTGGGGATAACGCATACATTGAATGTTATGAATGCGCTGGTTTTTTGTTTTCGAACGTAACTATTTTTCGCTTATGGCACACTATAAAAGAATTGCATTTAAATCAAGCCAGTTATGCTTTAGAAAAAGTTTAATTAATAAGAAATAATTTTGCCTTGCTACTAAATTTTGCATAGCGTACCTATGTATATTGACAACATTTTATGCGGATAATTTTTTCGACTTGAGATGTCATTTAATTCAAACATTAAATACCTATAATATCAAAAATTTGTTCATTAGACATTCTAAAAATCCTAAATGGTCACACTGGTTGTCTGTAGAAAAAGGGAGAACAAAACCTATTTATTTATTCTTACTCTACTCAATGCTAAGGGAATATTCGCACGTGTGCGATCTTTTGGGGGTCACTGGTTTAAAATTTCATTTAAAGATTGTTACTAAGAGAAACACCTTAAATAGTATACTTTGTACCTATCATATGTTAAAATATTTGTTATATTTTTAACACATTCCTTTCATTTAAAATTTAAACAAATTTTTTTCGCCTTTTCCTTAATAAGAAAAAATAACGTTAGTAATATTAAAAATCAAAAAACTTTATGCATATTTGTATACCTATTATGTTTTTGCTTTCAAGAAACATATACCTAGAAGTCAAAGTAAAAAAAATTCTGAATTCAAAATGTATTTATTTTAGGGCATAATTCTTAATTTTTTCGGTACCTATTCGTTTTGCATACACAAAAATGTTTAATCTTAGTTTAAGTCAAATTTCATAAAAACTCTTATAGCCAAAATAAACATTTCCCAAAGTACTGATAAAAAATTATTTCGTCTAAGAAAAAATTAGAGAACTGTTAAATTATTTAACTCTTTTTATATGCATATTCATATACATATGTATTTTAAATATTTTTAAATTTTAGAAATTAACAATTTCTAATACCTAACAGGTGGCAGCACAGAAATATCTCGTATAGATAAAGAGCATTTGATCCTTTAAAGAGCAATTACCACTTCATTTTTTAAGTTTTAGCTTAGGAGCCACTGCTGCACGCAACCAAACACTCATTCAAAACAAACCAGTTACTGTTATTAATGGTGTTCAAAAGGTAACGCCCCATTTTAATTTAATATTTGTTTACCGTTTTCTACTCTCTATTGTTCTCGTGCAAACCTGTTTTCACAACAACAAGACTTATTTACGACAACAATACTAATGGAAGGTGTAAACCTTTTCATCGTTGTTTTTTTGTTATTTTAACAAACAAAAGCAGCAATGAAGTTTCTATCTATGTAATTGCAAATTTCTTATTGGTTGTTTTAATTTTATATTTGCCCACATGCGCAAATAGACGCCATATTTAACTTAACAATAAGTACACATATTTGTGTTTATATTCAATTGGTATACCTAGATGGGTCTGGGAAAATTTTGTTGCTAGGTAGGTATATGTTATAGATGCTGTTTGCTGTCTAACTACCTATTTCCTTAAGGCAATTTTGCTTATTGAAAAACCTAAATTGTTTTTCTAATGATAATTTATGTTTATGTTGCTAAGTCCTGAAATATGTTAAGTGTGTATGTTTTGTGTGTTACTTACATAGGTATGTGGAAATAAAAAGGATAGGTAGGTACCTACCTAAGTATCTACCATGATAAAATGGGAACCTATCTGTATGTTGGTTGTAAACAATAAGAATGTTTTACATACTTACATATGTATGTAATTACATACATTTACCTGTATGTTACATCTTTAAACATGTTACGCTTTACTGGGTACAAATTTTTAAATTTTGTGATAGGTATTTATTTTAAAACCATTTTTTCTTTTGGAAAAGCTTTTTCCAGTTCTGAATTCTGTAACTAAATAGGTATGTTGGTATCAATTACAGTTTCAGTAATTAGTTAATCTAAATGTTTGGTTTTTGTGAAGGTTTGGCAGCCACTTACATAGCTACGTTGCAATGATTTTTTATTATTATTGGGCCCTACCTACCTGTTTATATACCTACATTACTTACTCAGTTGAATGAGATTATTAGGGATGTTACCCCCGGAACCAGAAGTTTAATTTTAAAGGTAACTAGTTCGAGTCTTTAAAGCTTTTTTTCATACCTAGTCCTAGCTTAATAGAAAAATAAACATAGTTACGTTTAATAAAGAAGAAGTATCATTAAAAATGTAAATATCTACATAGGTAGGTACACAGGTACATATTTTTACTCTTATAAACGAAAAAATTAGCTTATAAAAAATACGAGATAAGTCTTTTCATACCTATTGAGGTAACGATATGACAATTAAGCCCGATAGATGATAACTTTTTAGTACCTTCAAAAATTTTCACCTATAAAATCATAAATTCATATCAAAGAAAAAAATAACTGAAAAGAAAACAGGCAACCAGACGTGCCTTCACACCTTTTTATATATCATAAAATCAAATCACAAAATACACAAAATTTTAATGTTTATTTAAACGATTTTTAAACTCAATACCTTAAAAATGACAACAGCACTAAGAAAATATATTCAACCACAAATAATATAGATAATTTTCGAGCAATAAAAAATCCATGTAAAATATGAAACAGTTCGAGGACACCAAAAAAGGTGTTAAATGTAAACAAATTATTATCGATACGACTTTATGCACAGAAAAAATTATTCCCACATTTTTTTCAATTAATTTATTAACCAAAAAATTTTGCATTTTTAATAAAATTTTTAATTGTACCAATTAAAATTTTAATCGTTTTTGAAAATCAAATGACAACAATAATCTTTGTTTACATAGGTATTCTTTAAAAAAAAGCTTTCATTTTACTTAAAGCTTGTTTGCCTTTGCTTATGCAAAATAAGCGAGAAAATTTTTTTTGTTGTCATAGTCTTCCGATTATTAACAGTGTGACTTAGATAATACATTAACTCTTATTATACAACGTTAAAAGTTAAAATAATTAGGTTATCGTGTTCATCCTGTCTTTTACAAGGCGACTACAAACTTTTCGATGCGAGTTCTCACTAAAGTTACAGAACACAGGCACTGGTAAGTTTTTATTATATTTTTATATCTAAATATCGTTTACCCTAATATAGAAAGGCCCTAAGTCGGCCCTAGGTCGAGACCATGTACCGAAAAAACGATGATCGGGGCTTATAAAAAATAAGCATTTCTTTATAAATGTAACGATATACATACATATGAACATCATAAGTATGTATGTATGTATGTTTATGTAGGTACTTCGTCTATGTTAAAATTACGTACACATTTGGCGAATTCACAAGGTACGATACGATAGCATATTGTATTATTGTCATATAATTTCACAATAGCATAAAAATTTTGTTGTTGCTTTTCATACGAAACTTGTTGTGAAACAATACAACTTTGTTTGATATGTTTTTTGTGATGTCATATTATATACAAAGTCATGCGCCAAGCGCCTAAAACGAAACGGCGAGTTTTTTAATTTATTTTTAGAGCCGCTAGCACTCGCATCCGTTAAAAACGTCTATACTAAAAACTTAGGCAAAACCGCCAAAGAAGATTCCTTAAGCCGCCTCCGCCGGCAAAAATAGCCGGCACTGCTCTCTGACACATCAGCTGTTTTTTGTTTACGTAAAAAATAATGATTTTTTACTAAAACTTTGCTTATTTTAATGGATTTTAGAGATTCTAACCAGGTTAGATATAGACTATTTTGTGTTTTCATGGGTCTAATTTCTACAAATTATTAAGTTAAGCCAAGAGCAGCACCAGATTTATGTACATAAATATGTGTTTGTTTTTCTATCGTTTGGTCGTATCAGCCGATTTAGATTTTAAATACGACACCTACAAATATACATACGAAGAGTTGTTCACAACGGTCATATTTTTTGGTTGTATTATTTTACAATATATGATTTCACAAGACCTTGTGAATTCACCAATTGCGTGTTTGCATATCATGTAAACATTCATGTATTTAAGATCATTATTTTTTAACACCAACTTAAACATTAATTTTTTAAATAAAAACAAAACATTAAAAACATAAAAAACACACGACATGATATCAATTTAATGGTTTTACAAACGAGCGATTGATGACCATATCGTATAACTAAACGAGTAACACATAGCCACACGAACACATACCTATTCACACATTCATAAGTGTAATCATTGACACAGGGAATCATCAGAAGAAGAGAATTTTAAAAGATAATCCTTAACACTACTGCATTTACTCTGGTGCCTAGAATTTTTGCTGCTGGGAGACAACAAATTAGTAAAAGTATTTTTTTTAAATGTATGTATAAATGGATGAGTGTGTTTCGTTACAGACCTGATAAAACTAATAGCATTTAGTTAAAAAAATTTAGTGTAACATTTTGATTTTCGCTTAAGAGATGCCAACAACGTTGTGAAAAACACAGAAAAAAATTTATTTTCATTTAAATATTAAAACTCCAAAAATTATTTCGCACCAGTTTTAAAGTCCACAGGAATTCAACTTTCCGAGATAAAGCGTTTTACAAATTTCATAAAATTGGTGCGTTCGAACTGGCTACCCTTTAGGCAGATAATTGCAGCTGATATAGAAGGCATTTTGATTGAAGTTAAGTTACATTCTGAAATAGATCCGCCAGAGGGAGGACTTACTCATGCTTTGATAATGGGTATAAACAACTAAGCTTGTCCGTTGATCTTTTCGGGGAAGAGGAGAAACCGAAATGGTTGACCAGGGAATATAGGATTTAAAGGTCTACAGTTAGAAGATTGTTTAATATGGTGAATGCTAGTGGTGGAGCTGGGGACTGGTATAGCTACTGAGTGAGTTTTTATAGGCACAAAGGAGATCTAGAAAAAGCTAAGAGCCTAGTGGCCAAACAACTGCGAATCCATAGAGTTGGCAATGAACTGTTAAGCTTCCAAAATGTATTGTTTAAGGACCCAACGGTAAAGGAATACATCCAAAGAACGACTGGTTCAAGGACTCACTCCGGCTCGGAGGACCTTCAAGGGCTACAAACCCCGGTTGACAAGTGGTATTTGACCAGTAATGCTACAGAACGTCACTAATTAATTTTTCACATTGTTGGTGGTTGCTTTTAAGCCAAAGCTTTTTCGAAAATTTATATCTAAAATGTGTAAAAAGGTAAGGGTTACTTTTATACCCAAGTCCTTTAGAAAAGGTCACTCAAACCCGCTCGATTTAAAACCTATTGGTTTATCGGCTTTCTGCCTACGACGTTGAAAGGACTGAAATACCTCTTTCTGAGAAATTTTCTTTATCCACACACCATTGGTGGGAGTAAACATGCTTACCTGCATAGAGCTGGGCCTGCAAAATAGGGAATAATAATAAAAGGAGCCTCTAACAATGTCGGTATTGAAGAATTAGATGAAACTCTTAGGGACCTAGAAGTCAAAGTGTTCTTAGTTAGATAGACAACCTTGATACTTCAGAACAGGATTATTAATTCTGAGCTAGATTTTGGGAGAGTAGGGGGTGGTTTCTTACACCAAATATAAGTAGTCCTCTTTACCAGGAAGTATAAAGTAAGGGCTTTCAGAATTCAAACACTCAATGGGGTGGAGCTGAGACTAGCGCACGAGGCTTTACATTTTGGGAAAGTCGTTAACAGTAATTTATTATCAAAGAGGAACATATAGGAGGGTCAAGAGGGACCTTAACGCTTACTATACATGCTCTTACTCTTCGTCGTGACAGCTTCTTTAGCAGTCGTTAAATGGGCGGCCCCAACCTTGCTATGCAGATTTAAAGTGGCTGGTAATTGAGGTCACGTTTTTCTCTAGCTCTAGTCTAAGTTGTCCATATCAAGAAGAAATTTTGAACGTCTGGAAGCTATTCTCGACCAGGTCATCCTAGTGGTTCCACATATCGGCTCGTTGGACTATTTGGACCTTACTTGGCATCGCTGGTGCAATAAACAGCAGGCCTTAAGCGTTACTACTGGGGAAAGTGAATATTGGCAAAAATCTTGTTTAAGAAAGGCGAGGCGAGGAAAATTTCCTTATACTGGCTATACTTGGATATAATAGGAAATTGGTCTTAAGGACCTTATAATGGGCTGCAGATCTAAAATGGATTATATGGTCACAGATGTCAGTATGTAATATATGTAATACCTGCGAGGGATTGTTAATGAAGAACCGAAAGCCTGTATAAGGGGTTTGCAGTTTTAACCGAAGATAGATATGGACTCCAGAGCCGGGATCAATACCATAGTGAGCGTAAGATGTGTTCCAGGTGGAAATGCTGACAATTTTAAAGTCAATAAATCTTATATTGAGCCAAGTCTAGGTTGGTAAGGGACTAAAAAGCCCATAGTAGACATATAGACATTCGAACGTCAGGTTATGTTGCATAACGGGACACTGTGGCATAGTTGCCAATGAAATTTCTAACGAGTTCGCTCGTAGTAACTCGGCACATGAGATAAAAACTGTTACATCGTCAAGAGGTCACTATTATGGAAAGATTACAGCTTGGAGGCTTAACATGACGAATCATAAGGGTGGAGCATCAGTGGATGTGGCCAGGACTGAACTCAGCAGGCACTAGATTGCTCATGGGCTTAGAAAGATAAGATCTAAGAACCACGATTGGGGTCATAATTAGATACTGCCCGGTTAGGGCTAAGACAAGCAGAGAGAAACGTCGCACTTTTGGTATTTGTAGGATGTATAAAAAGAAGATAGAATTCAAAAAGGATAGAGCATGTTGTCTGTCGCTGCCAAAAATTACAAAACCAGTCATTGGGCAAAATATTCCACAAAAAACCAGGCGATGGAAGATAGGCAATGTAGAGAAGGGTTTACCTTAATGTCGACTATCTCTGTCTTCCTTGTTAGTCTAACTTCTTATCTCATTTATTCAATGTTAAGCTTTTCTATTTTTCCTTGACGAAAAGCATCATAGACCCAGGAGGTCTTCGAGTGCTGATGTTCGCGAGGGTGTGCTGCTATTAATCACGTTTCAAGCTTAAAGCTTAAAATCAGAAGCTGTAGTAGCTTCTAAGCTTCTTAAAACTTACTTCAATACATGGACACCGCTTGGTTAATCGTATTAACCAAGTTCAGTTCTTTTAAAATTGTTAATAAAAATACCCATAAAAGCTATTTTGCTATAATTTTGCTCTTCTCTATAAACTTTAGGGAATTCTTCTTTAGTTATGGGGGGGAATATTAAGCTGGAGCTTGGCGTAGTTTTTCGTCTTCAATTCGTATCTGAATGAATAATCTTTAACACTTAACTATTCGTAAAGTTTTATTTATTAACCATTATTATAATGATTGTATTGTGTTCTATCTGGGATAATCTGTTTTTTGTTTAACCACAAAAGATATTAAAACGATGAAGGCGCTAGATTTGATAATGTCAAAACAAAAATAAAGGTTTTAAATAAGATACGAGTCAACATACAAGAGGACACAGTGATTTTAATGATTAAAAAATAAAGAAAAAAACTATTTGCGCAAAAGAATTCATATTTACATATGTATGTATGTATGTACATATGTATGTAATCCTTATATTATTTTTTTTGCAAATTAAAGTTTTTTAATAGTTTTAGACTAGATTGAAAAATTTTTTTGGAGTCGGTAGTCTGCTGTCGTTTTGTTGTTTTAATTATACCCTTCACATAGTGATAGGGTATATATCACTTTGTCATTCCGTTTGTAATTTCTTTATTATTCATTTGCGACCCCATAAAGTATATATATTCTGGATCCTTATAGATAGGGAAGTTGATATAGTCATGTCCGTCTGTCCGTCTGTCTGTCTGTCCGTCTGTTGAAATCAAGTTTCCGGAGTCAAATAAAAAGATACAGACCAGATAATGGTATCAAACGATTAGAAATATCCCGCTAACAATCGCTATTTAAAATCAGCAAAATCGGTTCACTATTGACCGAGATATAAGCGAAAACCCAGAGTAACCCATTTTTTTTAGGGCAAAATCCGTGCATATATCGCTATATATCTCAGTAAGTATAGTCACTCTTGCCACAAAACTTGGCACGGATACTCCTAAAGAAGGGACCTAAATACTGGAAAAAGTTTTTTCAGATAGGACCAGGGGAAGGGGTATTTTTCCTACAATTGCACAAATTCGGTGAAATATTTTATGCGCTATATCTCGGAAACTATAACAGCTATCGACTTAAAATGTTCTACAAAAAGTAATTGTAATCAAAGACCTACACTTTAAAGAAAAAAATTTTTGAGTGGGGGCAAAAAAAGGGGAAGCTCCCATACAAATTAACAATTTTTATGAAATATTCGATACGCTATATCTCGGAAACCATAACAGATATCGAAATGAAATGTTCCACAAAAAGTAATTGGGCAAGAAGGCCTACGCTATAAAGAAAAATTTTTTTGAGTGGGGGCAAAAAAAGGGGTAGCTCCCATAAAAATCGACAATTTTTATGAAATATTCGATACGCTATATCTCGGAAACTATAAAAGATATCGAAATGAAATGTTCTACAAAAAGTAATTGGGTAAGAATGCCTACGCTTTAAAGAAAAATTTTTTTGAGTGGGGGCAAAAAAAGGGGTAGCTCCCATACAAATCGACAATTTTTATGAAATATTCGATACGCTATATCTCGGAAACTATAAAAGATATCGAAATGAAATGTTCTACAAAAAGTAATTGGGCAAGAAGGCCTACGCTTTAAAAAAATTTTTTTTTGAGTGGGGGCAAAAAAAGGGGTAGCTCCCATACAAATCAACAATTATTATAAAATATTCGATACGCTATATCTGGGAAACTGTAACAGACATCGAAATCAAATGTTCTACAAAAAGTAATTGGGATATAAGTCCTTCGCTATAATGAAAAATTTTTTTGAGTGGGGGCAAAAAAAGGGGTAGCTCCCATACAAATTAACAATTTTTATGAAATATTCGATACGCTATATCTCGGAAACTATAAAAGATATCGAAATGAAATGTTCTACAAAAAGTAATTGGGTAAGAATGCCTACGCTTTAAAGAAAAAATTTTTTGAGTGGGGGTAAAAAAAGGGGTAGCTCCCATACAAATCGACAATTATTATAAAATATTCGATACGCTATATCTCGGAAACTATAAAAGATATCGAAATGAAATGTTCTACAAAAAGTAATTGGGTAAGAATGCCTACGCTTTAAAGAAAAATTTTTTTGAGTGGGGGCAAAAAAAGGGGTAGCTCCCATACAAATCGACAATTATTATTAAATATTCGATACGCTATATCTCGGAAACTATAAAAGATATTGAAATGAAATGTTCTACAAAAAGTAATTGGGCAAGAAGGCCTACGCTATAAAGAAAAATTTTTTTGAGTGGGGGCAAAAAAAGGGGTAGCTCCCATACAAATCGACAATTATTATAAAATATTCGATACGCTATATCTCGGAAACTATAAAAGATATCGAAATGAAATGTTCTACAAAAAGTAATTGGGTAAGAATGCCTACGCTTTAAAGAAAAATTTTTTTGAGTGGGGGCAAAAAAAGGGGTAGCTCCCATACAAATCGACAATTATTATAAAATATTCGATACGCTATATCTCGGAAACTATAAAAGATATCGAAATGAAATGTTCTACAAAAAGTAATTGGGTAAGAAGGCCTACGCTATAAAGAAACATTTTTTTGAGTGGGGGCAAAAAAAGGGGTAGCTCCCATACATAACAGATATCGAAATCAAATGTTCTACAAAAAGTGGTTGGACATCAAGGGCTATGCTCTGAAGAAAAAAATTTTCGGATGGGGGGTGAACAAGGGGTAGCTCCCATACAAATTAACAATTTTAATAAAATTTTTGATACGCTACTTCTGGAAAACTATTACAGCTATCGACTTCGAATATTCTACAAAAAGTAATAATCAAATAATTCATACATTTTGGAAAAAAAGTTGGAGAAGAGCAGGGGGACTAGAACATTTAATAAGTTTTATTAACCCTTAAATATAAATAATGTCGAAAACTTTTAAAACTCTCGACCTCAAATCTTCTTCATCTATTTCTACTATTAATACGAACGTTAAAATTTTGTTATTTTTTCTATGGGCTTTAAAACTCGCACAAGGTTTTTTATTATATTATTTGCAGTACAAAATTACTCGGCCAATGTGAAGGGTATATAAGATTCGGCACAGCCGAATATAGCGCTCTTACTTGTTTTATCTTAACTTGTTTCAATATTTATTACTTAAATATTTGCATTTTCTATTTTAATTATTTTACATTGTTTTACCATATCTTGTGTATAAATATGTTTCATTATAATTTTTTTCTGAAATTCCCTAAAACAAATTCGATTTAAAAAAGAAATCCTTTAATAAAACCCCAACAATATCATCTTCTTATCATTTAATACTGTTGTTGCTTGCTGTTGCCACAACAAATTTTGTTGATGATAATAATGATGATGATGATGCAGTTGATGACGATGATACCACATGGTGTGTTTAAAGTGATAAATTTAACAAATTTCTTAGATAAAAATCTTGTTATTTTATTCTTCCCTGAATGTGTTTTTATGTCTGAATTTCTTGTTTTAATTTTTTTTGTGTATTTTGTTACCTCTACAACATTAACAACAACAAAAATGCGTGTCTGTTTGTTGTTTTAACATGGAGCTTAACAGTTTTCTTTAAACTCCTCGTATTGTCTTGTGTGTAAATTTAGGAGCCTCTTTAAGTTTTGGATTGCTGTTGTATAACTTGTGTTAATTGAATTGAACAAGTGTCAAAAGTTCATTTAGGAGTTTAATATGACACAATCAAATTGGTGAAGAGAGTAGAAGAACTTTTCTTATTTATTATAAAAATATTCTAGTACGTTTTAAGGTGAAGTTTAAACTCAAGAAATCTTATCAATGTTACAATAATTTTAAAATTTATTTGATTTATGCATTCATAACTTTTAAAAAATTATGTTTGCGACCGTATTTAAAGTACATATATACTTTGGATCGAAATAGATACGCAAGTCAATTTTGCTTTGTCCATCTGTCAGTATGCTGAAGATAGCTGACCAAAGTTCAACTCCCGCGAACTCTATATTTATGTAAAACAATGGAAATTTTTATTTTTAAATAAGTAGGGGTAGTATGAGGTCTCATAATAGGCGTTTATTCGTAAATCATGTTTATGCATGTTGGATGGGAGCCCGATCTTTTATATACAAGAAAATGATCGGACAGAGTTTCTTGATAGTCGGTCAACAACAAATATAGTGTAAAGAAACATAAACGATGCACTAAAAGGTAAAACAACTAACAACCAAACTTTGCTACGTTGGTCTAGTTTGAAGGGTGTCACTTCACTATTTACAATGGATCAAAGATTAAAAAGTTCTTATCCAAATGAAGACGTACATATTTCCTATCTAACATGGCAGAGCCCCCAGAGAAACGGCGACAAGTGGGAAAATAAGAGGGGGCCTATCAACACAAATTAAATGGTTAAATTATAGTCGAAAGATTCTTCCCACTTAAGCAGTAGGGTCGGATAGAAACCTCCTGGCTATCCTACAGAATAGAATCGTATCATTTTTTGGATTTTTTAGTACGTTCTTTACCTTTCAATGTATCTTTAACGACTGACAGAATGCCAGGGTAGTATTCATATTCAAACCCACCATGGGAAGCTACGAAACCCTAAGGCTTTTCAAATTATAGCTACAACTTTCATTCTGCTTAAACCCATAGAAAAGTGTCCACTATCATATGACTAATAAAATGATAAAACATGATAGGCTGGGATGGCTTTTTGAAAGTCAAGGTGACACACAAAATTAAAATATCTTTTAATGAAAATTTGTGTGCCTTGGCTGTATGCATTGACATCAAGTGAAAAAAGAAAGCATAAATTGCGGATTGTATAATCTTTTTTTTAAGGACAACTTGAAATATGAACCCCAAATAGGTGGCATTCTTTCGCCCGTTCTTTCAATGCATTTTGGAACTACTAGGAAGGAAACTATCCAATAGTATACCTTAAGTGAAGATCAAGGGTAATTGCACTGCGCTGATAGCAGATCGACAGATGACAGGCTATGGGGCCAACAGGAACGTGTTGAGCCCCCTTGTTAAAAACCCGTAGATCCGAGATATTTTTCCGCTTCCCAGACCATAACGTTATCGTTCAGTCGAAGGTGTGAGCAATGACAGAATATTTATCCTGGGCCAGGCCACACGCATTTCCAATGAAAGTGAATACCTATGCAAACAGTCAAGGACCAATCTAGCACTATATTAAAGACTTACTATTACTCAGAATGCATAATGCATTATATGGTTTCTTGGATATTTCAAAGTAATCGAAAATTAACGAGCGATTTAAGTTAGATATCATTGATTCGTTGAGCTGTGAAACCTGGAGCAAAGAATGTCGACTGACTAGAATCCTTTACTAGGATAAGACTTGGGATATCTTAAAACCGAGGAAACCATAATGTGGAATGAATGCGGTGGGGCCACTGAAACCCTCAAGTACACCCCCATCGGATGAGGGCTGCGGAGAACATCAATTGCAGGTACCGGCGTAGCAAGGCAATTTACCTAAAGTGGGCTGAATTTCTCTTTCTTCTTTTATCGTTATTGAAGTAAATATTTATGTTTGAAATTCTAAACGATGATCTGCTTTAATTTCTGCAATTTCAAGAAAAAACGACTCTCTGAGAAAACAGGCCCACAACTGAAACGTCGGCTTTTGGCATATGAGATTAAAAACAAAATTTACTCTCTCCAACTATTGAACTTACCCAAATCTTCTGGAACAGAAAAATGTAATATTGTTATTAATGTGGCCAACTTTTTAATTATACCCTTCACATAGTGATAGGGTATATATCACTTTGTCATTCCGTTTGTAATTTCTTTATTATTCATTTGCGACCCCATAAAGTATATATATTCTGGATCCTTATAGATAGGGAAGCCGATTTAGCGTTGTCCGTCTGTCCGTCTGTCCGTCTGTCCGTCTGTCCGTCTGTCCGTCTGTTGAAATCAAGTTTCCGGAGTCAAATAAAAAGATACAGACCAGTTAATGGTGTCAAACGATCACATATATCCCGCTAACAATCGCTATTTAAAATCAGCAAAATCGGTTCACAATTGACCGAGATATAAGCGAAAACCCAGAGTAACCCATTTTTTTTAGGACAAAATCGGTGCATATATCCCTATATATCTCAGTAAGTATAGTCACTCTTGCCACAAAACTTGGCACGGATACTCCTAAAGAAGGGACCTAAATAATGGAAAAAATTTTTTCAGATAGGACCAGGGGAAGGGGTATTTTTTCTACAATTGCACAAATTTGGTGAAATATTTTATGCGCTATATCTCGTAAACTATAACAGCTATCGACTTAAAATGTTCTACAAAAAGTAATTGCACGCTAAGGGCTACGCGTTTAAGAAAAAATTTTTTGGGTGGGGGCAAAAAAAGGGGTAGCTCCCATACAAATCGACAATTATTATCAAATATTCGATACGCTATATCTCGGAAACTATAACAGATATCGAAATGAAATGTTCTACAAAAAGTAATTGTACGCAAAGATCTACACTTTAAAGAAAAAATTTTTTGAGTGGGGGCAAAAAAAGGGGTAGCTCCCATACAAATCGACAATTGTTATAAAATATTCGATACGCTATATCTCGGAAACTATAAGAGATATCGAAATGAAATGTTCTACAAAAAGTAATTGCACGCTAAGGGCTACGCCTTAAAGAAAAAATTTTTTGAGTGGGGGCAAAAAAAGGGGTAGCTCCCATTCAAATCGACAATTACTATAAAATATTCGATACGCTATATCTCGGAAACTATGACAGATATCGAAATGAAATGTTCTGAAAAAGGTAATTGCACGCAAAGGGCTACGCCTTAAAGAAAAAATTTTTTGGGTGGGGGCAAAAAAAGGGGTAGCTCCCATACAAATCGACAATTATTATCAAATATTCGATACGCTATATCTTGTAAACTGTAACAGCTATCGACTTAAAATGTTCTAAAAAAGTAATTGTACGCAAAGATCTACACTTTACAGAAAAAATTTTTTGAGTGGGGGCAATAAAAGGGGTAGCTCCCATACAAATCCACAATTACTATAAAATATTCGATACGCTATATCTCGGAAACTATGACAGATATCGAAATGAAATGTTCTACAAAAAGTAATTGCACGCGAAGAGCTACGCCTTAAAAAAAAATTTTTTTGGGTGGGGGCAAAAAACGGGGTAGCTCCCATACAAATCGACAATTATTATCAAATATTCGATACGCTATATCTCGGAAACTATAACAGATATCGAAATGAAATGTTCCACAAAAAGTAATTGGGCCATAAGGGCTACGCTCTAAAGAAAATTTTTTTTGAGTGGGGGCAAAAAAGGGGTAGCTCCCATACAAATCGACAATTACTATAAAATATTCGATACGCTATATCTCGGAAACTATGACAGATATCGAAATGAAATGTTCTACAAAAAGTAATTGCACGCAAAGGGCTACGCTTTAAAGAAAAAATTTTTTGGGTGGGGGCAAAAAAAAGGGGTAGCTCCCATACAAATCGACAATTATTATCAAATATTCGATACGCTATATCTCGGAAACTATAACAGATATCGAAATGAAATGTTCTACAAAAAGTAATTGCACGCAAAGGGCTACGCCTTAAAGAAAAATTTTTTGGGTGGGGGCAAAAAAAGGGGTAGCTCCCATACAAATCGACAATTATTTTCAAATATTCGATACGCTATATCTCGGAAACTGTAACAGATATCGAAATGAAATGTTCTACAAAAAGTAATTGGGCCATAAGGGCTACGCTTTAAAGAAAAATTTTTTTGAGTGGGGGCAAAAAAAGGGGTAGCTCCCATACAAATCGACAACTATTATAAAATATTCGATACGCTATATCTCGGAAACTATAACAGCTATCGACTTCGAATATTCTACAAAAAGTAATAATCAAATAATTCATACATTTTGGAGAAAAAGTTGGAGAAGAGCAGGGGGACTAGACATTTAACAAGTTTTATTAACCTTCAAATATGAATAATGTCGAAAACTTTTAAAACTCTCGACCTCAAATCTTATTCATCTATTTCTATTATTCATACGAACGTTAAAATTTTGTTATTTTTTCTTTAAAACTCGCACAATGTTTTTTATTATATTATTTGCAGTACAAAATTACTCGGCTGGGTATATTTAAAGACCAATGTGAAGGGTATATAAGATTCGGCACAGCCGAATATAGCGCTCTTACTTGTTTTTAACTAAAATAGGCGATTTCGGTCGTTAAAAGTCATAATCAAAACATGTGTATCACTGGTAACACACACTTTCTTTATTAATCTATAAAAGCAAACACTTTTTATATTTAAAATTATAGAAACAAAACACAAATACGTTCGTTTTCAAATACTTTAGAAGAGTTTTACATTATTTTTCTTTTAAAAATAAATTTTTATCACTTTTTTAATTTGTCTGATTCATAATTTGTATACATGTAAATAAAAAACAGCTGATAATAATTTTTATGCACAAACTTACCCAAAGAAAAAGTTTGTGTAACTTTGTGCATGAAGAGAACTAAATTACTCTCTCATGAGCTTTCTCTCCTGCACAATTTGTGTTATCTGAAACGCTTTTTGGGTAACTTTGTGCAAGTTTGTGCATCATCTGGAACAAACCTATTATTTACTTCCGCATTAAAAATATTAAATTAATAAAATATTTTAAATTGTGTTCTTAGGTTTCTGTTTTAAATTAAATTCAATAAAACTCCTGCATAAATCATTGTCACAAACAAATTGTTTACAAATTGTTTTTACTTTATCAACATATTTCCAATACGTACATACATACACTTAAACATACTTTAACAACATTTTCTGTTTCAACCAATTTTCCCTCAAGCAATTTCTCGTATTGCAATCAACATTGAGTGCATAAGGCCAAAATGTGAAATTTTTATCAACTGAGAAGACTAAAAAAATCTTTATAGGAAATCGAAACTTTGAAAGGTGTTAATATTCAATTAAAACCCTTATTTTGTAGATAGAGTGAAACATTGAATACTTTTGGAAGATGGAAAAAAAATAATCTGAAAATTTGTATTACTGTCATTTACTTTATGTATGTAAGTATATATGTTTGCACCTAAATATACTTTAGCAAATGATACATTCATACAACATACATATACATATGTACATATGAAGAAACTGTGATTTAAAACAAGAAACTTATTTTTGCCAACTTCTTTATTGCCAAAAGCGAAAGAGTTAAGATTGGAAGTAGTCGCGGCATGGTTATCTGACTTAAATAACTAAAGTCAACGGCAAACAACTTCTTCTCTGTATCAAAAATAATTACATACACAGAAAAAAAAAACAAATTGTAATATCAAGAATTTTATTCTTGAATTTATCCAAAATAGTACTTGCGTACGATTCGTACTAAGGTTTTCTTAAATCAAGTCTAGTTGAATTCACTTAAAAAATCAAGCAAATTTTAAAAATAAAGGGTCTCGGTAGCCTAGATGGTAGCACGCTGGTGTTGCAGTTCGTAGAGTCCCAGGTTCAAATCCCAGTTAGAGCAAGTACAGAAGAAGAGAAATTTTCTACATAATAATTATTAAATATGTATAAAATAAAAAATATATATAAAACTCTTCCTCTTTAATAAAGCTCTGTTAATTAAAAAAATTAATTTCTTTTTTCGCATTCACCCCTTTTAATCAATTTTTTTCAAGCTTAAATCAATCATTTTTTTGTTTAAATGATATTCGTCCTTGATAAATTGTACTTGTTTTAAGAAAATCAGTACTTTTGACACCGCTACTACTCTATTTAAGTTATTATTTATTGGTTTATTTTATGCAAAACTTTAGTTTCTAAAATTTCTTTCTCTGTATTAAAGATCGTAAACAACTCTTGTTCATTGTTGGCTAAAGCTTTCTGTTGTAGTTAGGGTGGCCTACGCATAATAAATTAAGCGTCAACAAGCTGCAGTAATGCCAATTTCAATTTGTTTACGCCTCTTTTTGTCTCGTTTCCCTTGTCTATCTATAGTCAGCACCAGGCAAACCAATTGGCCAAAAAAAGCTCTTAAATCTTTTACTTAAAACAGTCAAACATGCGTACAAGAAGCATTCTGTACTGTAGGCATACAGAAGTTAACTTGAAAATGTCATGGTTTAACTAACGATAACTGACTTATGAATTTACTCAGGTGCTGCCAACCAAATTCATTATTGTTTTTATTGTTGTTGTTGTATGAGTTTTGACTGGTAATGCTGCTGACTTTTTAAAGTTTTTAATGGTCTTTTGTATTACAACAAATATATGTTTTAACTCTGTTACATCTAAAAAAAATTATTTGTGTAAATTGTGATCTAAAAGGATTTAAAATATAGTTTTAAATGCAAAAAGAACACGTGACACCTTCAAAGGTGTCTAAATTTATGATTTTAGTTTAATAAATGTAAGCAAAAATATAAATTTTAAAGTTATCATTAAACAAGGAAATATAAAATGGTGTCGTTAATCCCTTTTGTAGCTATTTTATCTTCAGGAGGGGTTCAAAAAGTAAGGCAATTACACAGTCAATCCTTTTCTAACGCCGACATCACTCACGGCTTGGAAGTCAAGGGGCGATCCAGGATCAGATGCGGTAGCTTAATTAACTTTTCATCCTAAGCAACTCAAATAATAAAACCACAACACATGTCACAAAAATTAATCCAATCAACCGATTCCGACTCATGGAGCGACATTAAGGATAGGATTTAGAACGTGGGGCATGCATATCGCGTGGATGACTGCTAAACGGAATAAGATTTTTTTTTTGTGTCAAAAAAAGCATCAAAGGGTATTGGTTTTATAACTTAGTTAGGAACTACTTCACACCAGCTAATCTTTTAAGTATTTATATCACCTTTACTCGAACAAAAGTGGAATACAGCTTTCATATATGTGCTGCTGCTCTAAACTCTATTTCGGAGGAGCTACTTGAGAGCGTACAGGAGCGGGCGAAAATACTAATCGAGGATGTTAAGGTATCTAACCGTATCAGTTTACTCGATCATCGTCGTAATATGGGATATGTTTCAGGGTTCTATCGATACTATAATGAAATGCCTTCTGAAGAAATTAGGGAATTTGTTTTTGAAACCTAAAATTTTGGGAGTGTAAAACGTGTTTTTCAAAAAGAACACTCCAATTTTTGATCGACTGGCCAGTGATCGCAACACGCTTTTCAGGAAAAATTTGCTCTTTAATGGTACTTCCTAAGAATGTGTTTTCTGTCACCTTTAATACGAAAAAATTTTAAGCCATATGTCCACAAACTCTACTTCTTCTATCATCCTGTCCCAGCTTATTTTTCTGACGCCAACACAATGTTCTGTATGTTAAAAGGCGATTCCCTGAGTGAAGGTTATTAAAAACATCTTTTCTCTTCGAACTTATGAACCAATAAACAGTTTACACTCCGGATAGTGTTTCCGGATAGAAAGAACTATAAAGGATCCAAGAAAACTATTGGAGAGTGTGCAGTTTTAACTGATGGATATAAGAACCGGAGCAACCGGTTTATACATTGAATACGAAAGTTCGAGATTCATACTGACTTTCAGAGAAATGTAGCGTTTACTAAGCGGAGATTCTGGCGGGGATGAGGGTTGCAGTGTTGAGAGGAGGTCTGCGGCAGGAAAAGATAAAGTTGTTGTGTATGTAGACAGTCTGGCTACCCTTACAGCTCTAAAAGGACATTACGTCAAGTCTAGACTTGTGAAAGACTGTAAACATGCTCTTAGGATGATCATGGCGACATGCAATGTTATGCTCTGTTGGGTACCAACTCATTGTGATGTTACCGTTAATCAAATGGCAGATGATCTGGCAAAAAGGCTATCGGTCCAAAGTATTGGGTTGGGTGTAAGTCAGTAAGGTTTCCAATAGATTTTTATGGTTTTAAGGTTTGATAGGATCTTAAGTTTTGAACAAAGGAGGGACAGGGCTGATGGTAACGATTTCAAACTGCCCGCACTTAATAGAAGAAGTATTAATGTGCTTCTTCTTACTTAACGAAAGCAGAAGGGATCTTTGGTTTATAAATGGGACTCTAATGAGGCCCTGAGATGTAAGATATATGACTAGTTATTGAGATAACAATACTCCAGGCTTCTGTGGGATATACAAAGATGGGGAGAAAATAGAAACTGTGCTGAGGCGCTTTTATGGTAGACTTGGTGATAGTTCTGGTTCTAGGGGCATCTTTGGACTTATCAAGGTTGGTAGGTGGCTAGGTAATAGGCGGCTTATTGGTGCTTTCGTAAGAGTCGAGGCTCACTTTATTTTTCTCTTTATTCTCCCTTTTGCTTTAAAGCACCTTTTATCTTTTCTTCTACTTTTCTGAAGGCCCACAGACCTCTAGGTGTAAGTTGTTTTTATGTATCTTTGGTCGTTATTCTCGCAACTTAACCCACATTATTTTAAAATACCTTGCGAAAACACCCTGCTTCCTTAAAACTCCTAAATGCAAACGAACTCCTCCTCTATGGGACCGGAAACTGTTAAGTAGCCGACGAATAGGAAGACCTTGACATATCTAGTAAAGGCGAATAAAAGGTAAAAAAAATTGAGTTTATTTCTAGTAAACAAATTAAGTTAGCTGCAAGAGTATATCGTATATGACAGGAATAGAAAGGTTGGTACATTTTAAAATTTAAAAGCTCGAACAAATTTTTGATGGAGTTGTTGCAGGTTAAGTTTGTCTATATTATTTTCATTGGTTGTTACACCAAATCATCAGTAGACTTCAACCAAATTCTTCAAAAACTTCATGAATACATTCTGCCTTTATATAAAAATTTCAACAAACTTATTGAGAATTATTATAAACAAACCAAAACGTTCAAGAGTTTTTTTAATGTAACAGACAATTTACCTTATCGAACTGCTTTGATTTTCTTTTCTATTATACATCTGGATAACCATTGGTTGCCACAAAATGTTTTAAAGGGCTACCGGAAACAAACCCATTTTGTATTATAACAACTTCAATTATTATTTAGGATTTAATCCCAATTTAAGTTTATTTATAGGGTTTGTTGTAGGTTAATTTTGTCTCCATAAATTTAATTGGTTCTAACACCAAATCATCAGTAAACTTTAACCTGATTATTGGAAAACCTCATGAGTTCTTTTACATATTTTACAAATGTTTTGTTTTCTCCTATTTTTTGTATTTAACACAAAACCGTTTGCATGTTAATCTAACCTAAGTTTTATTCAAAAACATCCATTTTAGACCTATTTTAAAAACTTTTATCAAACCACCAACAAATAACTTTTCTATAACAAACTTTTTTTTATACATGAACACAAAACAAAAGAACAATTTTTAGAACAACAAAAAAATATTGCAATAATATTTGGAAAAGTTAATATTGGTTTTTGCCAAATTTATTAGTTTTTGTTTCTTATCAATTGATGGAATCTAAAATTGCATTTCCGCTGGCAGCGACTCATAAAAGCATAAATGCTTGCGTTTTGCTAATGGCCTAAACGAGGCACAATAAATGAACAAAAAAATTAGAAAAGAACAACAATAAAAACAAATTTGCAAACAAGCTGGCATTTAAAGTTAAAAAAGTTTAAAACGAATTGACAGAAAGCAAAAATAGTTTTAGTTTTATTGGAGAAGTTTATTTATTTATTTATTGGGTTGATTTTTTTTAAAGGAAAACAAGTGGTAAAAGGAACTTTAGGAAATTAAGTTCCATGAAAAGATTTAAATTTAAAACATTTATGTTTGTTGAAAATAAAATTCATATTTGAATTGGGAATATTTATTTACTCATTAAATATTTTTTTTTTATTTTCCAATGCTTTTGAGGAACTATCAAATATCTAGAGTTGCCTCTATTTATTTTTTAAATGAGAGGGAGAGCCTTACGCAAGGTGCATTGAACAAGATAGGACAACTGATCAGCTGACTTCTATTTCTAGAATATGGCTTCTAGTTAACTTGTCAAATTTACATGGAGAATTTTTTACAAGATAGTATTAGGTATACAGCAAATATAAAACTCCGAAAAAAAAACATATGACGATATGACAAAATAGCTAGAACTCTATGCATGCTGCGTGTGTCTAAAAGATGTTGTTGTAGGGGCGAGGTCACCTTTTTATTTTACCATGGCATTATCTTTTTCTTGGACCTGTGTAGGATGTCTGGTGGCAAATTTATACTTTTTAATACGCGGATTTAAGAAAGTATTAAACGATGCGGAGGGAGGGTGGGGCCGTTGAAATTATCGATTGTGCGAATTCGCCAGTCACGATGTCGGATTTGTCGAGTGAGCCGCGCGTTCGCTGTGGAGACATTTTTTAAAAGTGATGACTCTTACGTAATTTCTCGTCGATAAAGTTTGGTATTCGACGAATACGTGATCGAACAAGTGTAAATTTAATTCGTTCGTGAGTGTAGAGATTCCACGCAACTGCTTCGGCTTTGAATTTCCCAAGGCCAGGGCCCAGTCGATCTTTAACGACTCCCGAAAGCATTGAACTGGTTGAAAGCAGTTTACGTGAAAATCACTGGGGCTTCCAAGATAAAATTTTTAAAAAATCATCTGAAGTTCCATCTTTTTAAAATTAAAATCGTTCAAAAACTGAATGAAAGTGACTTTGATTTACGCAAAAGTTTTTGTGAAACGATGTTGGAGCGTTTTCGCACTGTAAGTCCAATTTTTTTGAGACGACGAGGCTCATTTTCCTTTAAACGGCCACTTTAACAAGCAAAACTGGCGTTAGTGGTCTCGCAGAACCCACAACCCTCAATTGAAACATCAAAAACCATAGCATTGCCCCAGGGTTTGGTGTGCCTTATCTACGCATGAGATAATTGGACCATTTTTTCGAAAATTATCGAGACCAGGCGACGAATGCCAACGGTAAAAATTATCGGCGCATGACAACGGAATTCTTTTTGGTAAACATCCGAGCTCGTCCATAAAGACAATCCCAAATCTCTTGTGGCTTTAAAGTAAAATAACCGTCGAGAAATCAGCTCAATTAAACCAAGTTTACTGCACGGTGTGGCGCATAACACAAGGCTCTGTTTTGAACAGTGTGTTCGACTCGATGGAAGACATCTGGATGGCATAAATAAAATCCGCATTTTTATTATATTGTTCAATGCTGTTAATAAAACATTGTGCCAATTATTACGTTTTTTATTTAAGTTTGAAAACATAAATTTGACACCAGGCACCCTGTATTCGACGACACTTAACAGATTTGAAATTACTTATATGTAAGTAAACACGCTCTGTACTGTGGAAAATGTTTCCTTACCCGAGGTCTGTTTCAGAAAACATGATTTAATACCGGTTGTTTTCCCTTAAAGATTTTTCATGTGACAAATAAGTTCTGTGTTAGTTCTTACCTCTTTAAGGCAACTCCCAAATAACAATTTTTTAAGCACAAATTTTCATTTACAAAAAGAATCATAAAAAAAATTTATTTCACTTAATTTCATAAAATTAAACCCAATAATGACAAATAATCACACGTGGCAGCCAGTTGGATTCAAAATTTATTTCTTTTAAAACTTAATAAAAAAATTTTTACTTTTTTTAATATTTCCACTTTTTGTTTTTTTTAAAAGAAGTGTTTTTGATTATCTCAAGCCTTTGTACATTCAATTTTATCATCCATTCATGCAATCTGATCAGTATCTAATTTCTATTATAAAATTAAAAAAAAAAAAAAAACTTAAAAACAATTAAAAAAAATGTTTGCCTGGTGTTAAGAACAATTCTTTTTTAATAAAATAAATACAAAGAATCAAGTCAAAAATCCTAGTGCTGCGGGTGACCCAACACTTAATCATTTTATTAAATCTATAATAAAAAAAAGCAACGGCCAAGTCCGACCACACGGAGCCATACATTGCAATAAGAGCATTCTTACCATTATGTATTTTAATAATTTAATTTAATATTTTTGATGATATTCAAGCTAAATTTTGTTTTGATACAGATTGCAAACGGTATTTACCTTTAAGGGTATCCAGATTTTAAAACATATATGTATAATTAAAATTTTTTATATGGATCGCTCGGTATAAACCTTTTGTAATAACATATGTTCAAAATACAAGGTGGGCCAAAAGAAGTCATCCGATGTTGTTTGGCTCTCATTTTTTTTCTAAATGAAAAACTTCGATTCTGTTTTTTGATTATGTCCTTTTGAACCTTTAGAACTTTTCGGTCAAGTCGAGAGGATGATATCGGCCAAATGGGTGCCGTCATAATTGACTGCTATGCGGGCTCGTTTTATGGCATTTATTACCACTTCGGCGAAAGCTTCGGGCGACAGATTCTCGCAATCCTGTCGAATGTTGTCTTTAAGGGCTTTCAGGGTCTCAAGCTTGTTCACGTAAACATGGGACTTAAACAAAACTCACAAAAAAGTCTGGAACGGTTTAATTGGTCGATCTTGCGGGCCAATCCAAATCGCCAAAAACGAGCGATGAGGCGACCCGGGAACACCGCCTTTGGTTGTGGCTCGCGCAGTGTGTGCCGTTGCTCCGTCCTGTTGGAACCACATGTCCTTCAGCGAAAATAGCTCACCATGCAGTCACTTTGAGCGGGTATAATGGCTCCTCGCGCATCATTCGTGCGTTTTCGGTGCCTCAGAAGCGACAGTTTTGCTTGTTCAAATACCTGCTGAGGGGAAAATGAGCCTCATCGCTTATTATTATTTTGGTCGAAAAAACGTCCACTTCGGCTTTGAGATTGAGGATGGCTTTGGCGTAGCTTACACGCGTTTGGCGGTCGACAGGCAGCAGCTGGTGCACCGACGGGAACATGTGCAGGTCTTTGACTAAAATTCGCCTTAGGGACGACTGGCTGATGGCTAATTGCCTGGTCGATGTTTCTCGACATCCTCGCCAACAGCGGCTATATTCTCAGCAGACTGGGCGCTCTGGGGCCAGGCATTCTTGGCAGCATTTTGTGTGATCCCATACTCTTCAAGGTTGGTGGCCAAACGGCGCAGTCGGTGCCGGACGACCGGGGAATCGGCGACGGAATTCGCACTGCGCCAACACCACAGACGAACTGTTACGCAAAAAAATAGACACGATTATTCCGCGTTCTTGGGGATTGTATCGCTCCATGGCTTGTTCACTTGTATTCTACATTTATCTAGTTCACAAGAGCATCTCCCAATATGGTGGTTTGTAGTATTGAAATATAATATTAATGTATGACAAGTTTTAAACCATTTAAAAATATTGTGGCGGAATCTTTTTATGGGGGCTTGGTCCGGTGAAGTGACTTCTCATCTTTAGGAAAAAACTAACTTTCCCTGCAAATGGGAAAACCTAGTGCAGATGCTCGAGCTGCAGCTAATATGCAGTGAGCTTAAGATCTAAACAGAATCGCAAAAAAAATATGTGGTAGCAAACGATCTTTTACGTACCCACTGAAAGATCCAGCAGTTGGGATCGTCAATCAGTTGACGTTAGCTGGGTTGTTTGTTAGCGATCTGTGGCTCTGACCCTCATAACCGGGTCTCTAACCCTATTGTTGTAAGAACTGCTTGCCTTGCCAGATCGCTCGCTATCTTATTTTTTAATACTCTCGTGTCTTATGGGGCAGAGTTCATCAATGGGTTCCTTTCACGCTTGAACTTTCCATCTTTAACCCATTCGAAAAAGATTGTAGATCCTGTGATCTAGACAAGAGCCCGCCAACCAGCTATATTCCTCCTACTTGGTTTTCCAATAAAATTAAGTTTTGGGACATTTTGCTCTCCCAATAACCTTGTCAAGGCCATAAGTCACTTAAACGAATTGTTCAGTTGACACCAACCAGATCTCTTCGATATATTCTCTGCCCGATATCCAGGCACCCTCGGCTAACTTTATTTTTCAGTGAAGTCCAACAGTGTGTATTTAATTATATGACTTAGGAGGCCAGTACACTGCAGGGTGATGTAACTATTTTCTTGTTTTCTTTCGTGTAGAGTGCAATAACAATAAATATTATAATAAACATATTTACACACAAATATTGTGGTAAAATAAGAACAAAAAAAACTGTGTATAAAAACAAATAATAATTTAAAAAAAAGGTGTTTAGACAACGAGTTAAAAATTAAGAACAGCAGGTGGCAATTTCTAAGTTTCCTAATGAAGCAACAGTAAAACTCAACGTAAGTAATTTGTGTTATACGACAGAGGGGGGCTCTAAACACAACAATAATCCATTCAATGATTTTTCTATATTTTATTTGTATGATTTAATATGAAGAAGATTTATTTCAAATTTGAATTGTTATAGATTTTGTAGAGTATAAAGTTTAAAGACTTTTCATTTTATAAGAAATTTAAAATTCTATTATTTTTTAGAATTTTAAAATTAAGGAAAAAAGTTGGTAAACAATTCCATAGATTATCTTTTGTCAAAATTAAATGCTTATTTTATTATTTTAAGCTCAAATAAAATAAAACTATTTCAAATAAACTTTTTTGAACTTCCTTTTTCTCAGCTTGTCACCTTTTTTTTTTAAAGATTTTATAAATTTCTATTTGTTTTACCATGAAACTTGATCTGTTATTATGTTAATCTTATGATTTGACACATTTTTATGGTTTGTCTTTGTTTCATGTAAAATAACAGAAAAAGGTAGATTTGAAAGTTGATCTGGCGCCTTAAAAAATCGTTATAAAAAAACATTTGTATGTTTAAAAACTTAAATGATTTTTGTTTTCTTTTTTAATGTTTAATAAAATAGTGCCTTTGCTTACCCTATATCACAAAAACGTAGGTTAAAACGCTTTTGTGATGATGGCATTTAAATAATTCCATGCTTAATTCGAACTGTATCGATCAACTTGAGATTAAAAATGAATAGTTGAAAAGAAGGGTAGATTCTAATTACATGGTGGGCAAAAGTTGCCACCGCCTGCTTCTAATACGAAAACAAACCGCAATTTATGGTAAAGGGTGATAGATTTGATAGGTTAATGCGATCATAGACTTGGCTGTCAGTAAAAGTCCCGATATTTCTGCCAAGTACCTTGTAGTATTGCAACTAGATATCCGCTCAGCAAATCGCTGACAATTCATCTTGTAATACACTGCATTTTTTGGGTTGTCTGAATAAATTCGGAAACCTATTTGTGCCATGTAAAAACCACCTCTAAAACTTCCTTCTCCTCTTCGGCTTATTAGTATACATCTCTAGGGCCGTAGGTCTCGAGGAGGTGGTTCCTTTGTTTCCCCCATTGAGATATAAAAGAAGAATTTTATTTAGATCAAAAACTCTGGTGCGTAATAGTCGATTAGATCCATAGTTCTAATAATGCTAGCATGACCCCAAGTTTTGTGTCTTCAAAGGTTAACGGATGGTTTTCTGTATTAATTTTATTGCCAGATATATGCGGCAATTTAGGCGTCATATTGGAAATATCTTATGCATGCAGGTATTAAACAAATTGGCTCGATAATCTTTGTTCATTTGCAGTACATTCAGTCCATAGTTAAGTAGGTCTTCTATAAGCTTCACTCCCTATAATCACACTAGGAAAAGTCGAAGAGGCAGTTGCGTAAATAGTCGAAGAGTCAGGGTTAGTCCACATGGATTCATTACTTTGGTCCCTAAATGATACCTGTGAAAGAGAGAGAGAGAGAGAAATACAAATAGAGAAAAGGAAGGAAAAAGTAACAACAAAATTAGAAAAATTCCTTTAGTTAAAGACAGAGACTAATCTGTATGGTTGGAAATAATCGTCTTATCCTGGTTCCTATTCGCGAACCAACTGCTATTTCTATTGAAGGATAATAAACTATATAATACAATGTAAGCAGGACTCGAAAGCATGGCCGCTTTCCTGGTCCCGGAGTGTGTAAACCGGTCAATGTCTAGTGCCGGATAAAAAAACAGAAGGTGCTGGATATCCTCCTCTTACTCTGCGTATTGACAGCTCCTACAAAAGTCGTTGAAAGGTAGTCCCATTATACTGGCGGAAGTGTTATGTAAATCAATGTTAACTGGTAAGGGCGACCGCGATGTCTCTCAGCTTCCATATGTTTAGAAGAAGAATGCGTTCAAAATGTTTCATATCAAGCCTTTTCCAGGCTATCCTTGCAGTTTTGCATCTGGGTTCATAAAACCATCTGTGGCCAACACTTTGGCCAGTGTATGCATTCACGTAAAGTTTGCAGAAGAGAGTGGAATGCCATAGGGGTGGTAACTTGCCCCATCATTCAATTTGGCAACATTCTTCGTCAGTGCATTAGCAACGCAGTTGCTTGAAATGATCCCGTGTTAAGGTACCCAGAGTTATCTTGGAATAAATCGCCATCCAATTTAAGAATGTTTGGCATTGACAGACAAGTCCTTATAAAGAGCATAATGGCGCTTAGGCTGTCGGTAAAATTCCCAATATTATTTTCAAATATCCTGTAGGTTCGTAACTTAACAGCCGCTTTGCTAATTGCTGGCGTTTTAAGCTGTAGCTAGTGCATTCTTAGGGAAGTCTGAATGAAATCCAGACCAGTTCTTTCCGTCTGTATATATTTCCAGATAAACAAGTCCCAAAAAGTTAATTATATCTGCCTTCCTCTCTGAAATATCGAAAGAGAGTCTTATGCAAAAAGAAAAGTTCGGGTGTGTTGCAGTCCATCAAATTGGGAACAATATTCATCATCTCAGTAGTTCTTACGTTACCACATGTTCTGTACCTCAATTCGCCCGCAGTATTTTGTCTTATCGCGGCATTCAGTTTTCTCGCAGTAAGCAAATTGAGTAGAGTCCGACCAGATTTAGTCGTAGTCGATGGTAATTCATGTGCTATCAGAATTGTCATATTTCGAGTCGTTCTTTTAACATATGGTCAATTTCCGGCAGAGTCCATAACCTTCTACCAGCCTATTACTCTATTGAATATAATCGATTTTCCCCTTTTGGTGCGTCTGCAAATATACATCGTCGTTTAATACTTTGCCACTCTCGCCTCTACGCTTGACCTCCAGAATAGTTTATTATCCAGAATGACTGCAGATATTTCGCGCAATCTGATAGAGTCAGCTCAACTTCATTTAGTTTCAGATGGTTAATCTTGCATATGTTCGTGAACGCTTAACCTTCATTTTAAAAGGGTTGAAGTAAAGTGTGCTTAACATTAATTTCATTCTATCAAAGACAGTATCTAGGTGACCACCAAATATCGCCACTGCCAAGACATCCTCAACATGTTAAGAGTCTTGTTTAACAGTAACGGCGATAAAACTACTCGCTAGGAATTCCAGGCACTTTAACCTGCATGTAGTTTTTGGAAAATGAAAATTTTTAATTTTCCTTGGAACAAGCCTTGACGTAGTGGGTAGGTACTTCTTAAGTAAAAACCAATAATTAAGAAAGAAACAAATTATTCAGCGAAATATATTGTGGTGAATCATGCCAATGGTAATCTAGATGTAAAATGAAAAAAGAAAATCAAGGCAGTTGAATAACGAAAAATGCTTTGTTGAGTTTGTTTTAAAGGAATCTTTAATGTTTTGGTTTATTTATAATAATTCTCAATTAGTTTATTAAGGTTATTGTATAAAGGCAGAAAGTATTCATGAGTTTTTTCAAGAATTTGTTTGAAGTCTACTGACGATTTTAAGTGAAAACTCATGAAGTGCATGTGGACATACTTAACATAAAACAAACCTTGTAAATATATTTATTACGAACTTTTTTAAATTGCCTTAATTTTTTTTGATTGACTTTAACTTCTGTGTAACACCAGTAGCCACATTTTATCAGTCATTTATAAATGAATGCCTTCTAGACTAAAAACTAAATACCTTTTTAGAAAAATATCCATTACCAGCAATTAATAAACAATTTAGCCAAGTTTTATTATGATAAATTACATTTATTAACGTGCATATTTTTCAGCTGACAAACATCTACTTATACGACAATAAATCAAAACTTTAAAGCGCTTTTATTATGAAAAAAATATTCTTCGTTATGAATTTCTTGGTTTATGTAGACAGATATGTATGTCTACAAGTTGTTATACCGCAGACCACCAATACAAAAGGCTAAACACTTTTAAATAAACCATAGATGTACACGAACATAAAGACAGATGGATGAGTGGAAAGACGGACGGACGGTTGGACATAGGGGCAAGTCAAATGGATAAAATTAAAATTTTGTTAACCAACCAACACCCTTAAGGGAAATTGTGGATATAATTATTTAATGCAGCGCAAGGCAAATGCAAAACTGTCCGAATGCCAATATTTATTACATATTCCTTAAACACTTTAAAGTTAAGCCAGTGGAAAAGCAGAGCAAAATAAGTGGCAATATTGTTCTGGTAGGGATATTTGCCATAAATCACTTTCCAACACGAAATAATCACTGCAACAGGGAAAAATGTTTTTAATAAATTTCTTGTGTGTGAAGCCACAATAATTTCTTTCTCAATTTAAAATTAGTTAATTTTAAGATTTTACACCTTTTTAACAAAAAGAAAAAATAATTTTATAAATTTATACAATTATATGCTATTGTTTTTGCTGGGAAAAAAAATAATAAAAATTTCCATGATCCAGTTAATTGCAATTTATAATTTAATTTATTTTCTTAAAATTCTTATAACTAATCATGCCGTTGACAAATGTCAGTTGTTTGACATTTTGTAAGGCCTACTTAAAGTGGCTGGCCCAAAGGCAAACCAAAGAAAAAAACAACAAAAACACAAAAGAAACCCTTGTTCTAATTTACAGTGCTATTGTTTTAAGGGGCGCAGATAAGACACTCTTTTAAACATTCTTCATTGTTAACATTGTTAAGATCCTTAACCTTGACCCTTCTCTATTTGTATTTTCTGTAAGGGTCAGTCTTTTCTAAGGGTAAATAAAATCTTAAAATTAAAAAAAAATATTTCTAATTAAGACATCAACATTTTCTTTTACTTTTAAAATTTTAAATTCAGTGAGGAAAACGACAAAGTATTTTTTTTTTGAAAATTATTTCCTTGATTTGCAAACCAGTATACCATTTTGAAAATATTTTTTTTTGACTAGAGAATTTATTTTTATAAAAATATTCGAGTTTAAAAAAAAAATACTTATACACAAAACCATAAGCAATCAAAATTCAAAATTCAATCAATTCATTTCTATTTTTTTCTTGGTTGTCTAACTATGTATTATGAAATGCGTCACCATGAACATTTTGCTAATCTGTGATCAATATTTGTCCCGTGTGCATTTCAGAGCCCGCTACAACTTCTCAAGAGCACTCTTTGTTCGGTACTGAGCATTGGTAGTAAATATCTTCTATTTAACCCAAGAATTAATAATTGTTAATGAGATTATGTGTAAAATACAAATAGTAATTTCGTATTCAAATTTCAATTAAAACTTGGGTTAAATAGAAGATATTTACTACACAGAAAGAAAACCCGCTTTCTAAAATTAAGAATTTTATTCTTGAATTTATCTAAAACCTTTCTTGAAATTTTTAAGTACGATCCGTACTTACATTTTCTTAATCAAGCCTGTTCGGATTGCTGCAACAATTCAAGCAGAAAAAAACTTGTTGTTTTAATATATTATTTTGCATTTCAAAACAAAGTGTCTCGGTGGCCTAGAGGTAGCGCGCTTGTGCTGCAGTGCGGAAAATTCCTGGTTCGAATCTCAGCTTCGGTAAGTACAAAAAATAAAATTTTTAAATTATAAATTTTAAGTATCTATAAAATAAAAATAATATATAAAATTCTTGTTCTTTAATAAAGCTCCATAAGTCAAAAAATTACATTTCATTTTTGGATTAATCGGCTTAAATCAATCTTTTTCACGCTTACATCAAGTACGGTTCCGACCTTAAATCAATCCTTTTTTGACTTAATTGTGGGTAAAAGTAAGAAATTCGTAATTGAAAAATTTTAATTGGAGTAAGAAATTTCGTACTTGATTTAAGAAAAACCGTACTCTTGACACCGCTATGTGCTTGATTTAAGTGAAGTTTACTTAATTTATTTTTTGTGTGTACCAATGCTCAGTACCGAAAAATGCATTCCACTCGGCTAGTGTCGGGAAACTAAACTTTTTCCAAATATTCCTTCAATAACAATCTTATCACAATAAAATTAAACCATATAGCATGATAAACTATAAAGAAAATCATATCCAATTGTTTCTAATTAGATAATATTTTGCCAAAAAGGATAAATAGGAGGAACACAAATCCCTGCTCCGATTTTGCTTAAAATTTTTATTTTTTATCTTTGTAAGCTGAATATATCACCATGTTCAACTTTTTTAATCATTCAACAATATTTTCTAAAAAGGTATCCAAATTCTTGTTTTGGTTTTCCCTAAAACTTGTATTTGTATTTTTTTTTTACTAAATATAACACCATGTCAATTTTTTTTAATGTACGATAACATATTGCCAAAAAGGATATATGAAAGGCACAATGATATGTTCTGATTTTGTTTCAAACTTACCTTTATGTCTTTTTAAACTTAACTATTTAAGAATAAAAACATTGCCATGAAAAATTTTGTTAATTTAAGACAATGTTTATTAAATTAATTATTCTAAATTGGCTCAATCATAAATCCCTGTTAACTTTTTTTAAAAATTTATATTTTTGTCTCTTTGAACTGATAACATTACCATGTCAAGCTTTTTTTAATATGCGAAAGTATTTTGCCAAAAATGATATGTGGGAGGTACCTAAATCCTTGCCATAATTTTGCTCAAAATTTGTATTTTTGCCTTTTTCAACTAAATAAATCAAAATAAAAAAAACTTGCCAAAAACAATATTTGAGATTTTTTTAATTTAATTTTTTCATTTTTAAACTGAATGCAAGTCCAAGTCGACTTTTTATTATGACAGTATTTTTCTAAAAGGATATACAGCGAAACCTAAAAATACTTGTCCCAATTTTTCTGAAAAAATTTTTTCTCTTTTTGCGGCAATATTTGCTTGAAATTTGTATATTTGTCAAATATTTAGCAAATATTCTTTATATTCGGCATTATTTTGTCAGAAAAGATACGAAAATTTGTCTGCAAAAAGGATATGTGGAAGGAATCTAGATCCTTGCTCGTAATTTTTCTGAAATTTTTGTATTTTTCTCTCCTTAAACCAAATACATCACAATGTCTAACTTGTTTTAAAATACGTCAATATTTTGCCAAAAAGGATAAATAAAAGGTATCCACGTTCTGCTTTCGAATTGACTCAAAACGTTTTTGTAAAAAGGATACGTATATGGAAGATGCCCTCCCAAAAATTCTGCTCAAAACAGCTTTTGCCTAAATTTTGTAAAAAATCAACCAAACTTTATCTTAAATATGAAAGTCACGAATCTAAATATAAATTGCACTTTAAATATCTTTCGATTACCAACATTTAAATTAATAAACCAATAGTTCCCAACAAAATTGCATTTGTTATTTAATTTAGTACTTTTTATCTGTAATTTTACATTCAGCATCGTTGCCATTATCAAAAACCACAAGAAGTGAACGAAACTTAAAAGAAATTAAAGACCTCCCTCTAACAAAAATTGTGAGAATATGAATGTAAAATTGTTGCCTGAACGAATATGAACGGTATAAGTCAAATGAATGAACGAACAAACGAATTGCCTCAATTACCAAGTAATCATATTTATGCCAAAAAAACACTGATATATATATGAGGTGAGTTTAAAAAGAACTTGAAAAATTCATGTAGGTCTATCGGTTGTATTTTAGTCACTTTTTATTTAAATTTACTAGAAAAAATAAAAAAAAATTTTTGGCCGCATTTAACGTTTTTAGCTCTACTATATTTTATTTTGGCTGAAGTGCGGCAAGGAAAAGTACATTTTATTGTTTGCTTTTCCATACTGATTGATATGCATTATAATATATATCATCTTTTTTGTTTTGATTCACCTTCTTTGGCATCAAAAATGTACTTAATATTAAACAAATTTTGTAATAAGGCAAAACAGTGTTAAAATGTTAATATGAAGCAGAGTTCAAAGATAATATATTTTTTAAAATTACCCAGATACCGAAAAGAAAAAATATATTAATAATACTCACTACTTTTTAACTCAGTTTTTGTAAAAATGTGCCATGCGGCAAACAATTAATCACCTGACAAACGTAAATGCAAATGAAAGCTCAATTTTAGGTATTTTTATACCCTTCACATAGTGATAAGGGTATATATCAGTTTGTCATTCCGTTAGTAATTTCTTTATTATCCATTTGCGACCCCATAAAGTATATATATTCTGAATCCTTATAGATAGGGAAGCCGATTTAGCGACGTCCGTCTGTCTGTCTGTCCGTCTGTTGAAATCAAGTTTCCGGAGTCAAATAAAAAGATACAGTCCAGTTATTGGTGTCCAATTGTTAGAAACATCCCGCAGCCGATCGCTATTTAAAATCAGCAAAATCGGTTCACTATTGACCGAGATATAAGCGAAAACCCAAAACAACCCATTTTTTTTTTAGGAAAAAATCCGTGCATATATCCCTATATATCTCAGTAAATATAGTCATTCTTGACACAAAACTTGGCACGGATACTCCTAAAGCAGGGACCTAAATAACGAAAAAAATTTTTTCAGATAGGGGAAGTGGTATTTTTCCTACAATTGCACAAATTTGGTGAAATATTTTATGCGCTATATCTCAGAAACTAAAACAGCTATCGGCTTGAAATCTTCTACAAAAAGTAATTGTACAATCAGACCTACACTTTAAAGAAAAAATTTTTTGAGTGGGGGCAAAAAAAGGGGTAGCTCCCGTACAAATTAACGATTTGTATGAAATTTTCGATACGCTGTATTTTGGAAACTATGACAGATATAGAAATCAAATGTTCTACAAAAAGCAATTAGACAACAAGGCCTACGCTCCAAAGAAAAAATTTTTTGTGTGGGGGCAAAAAAAGGGATAGCTCCCATACAAATTAATGATTTATATGAAATTTTCGATACGCTATATCTCGGAAACTATTACAGATATCGAAATCAAATGTTTGGCAAAAAGTAATTGGACAACAAGACCTACACTTTAAAGAAAAATTTTTTGAGGGGGGGCAAAAAAGTGGTAGCTCCCGTACAAATTAACGATTTGTATGAAATTTTCGATACGCTATATCTCGGAAACTATAAAAGCTATCCACATCAAATGTTTTACAAAAAGTAATTGGACAACAAGGCCTACGCTTTAAAGAAAAAAAATTTTTTGGGCGGGGGGTGAAGAAGGGGTAGCTCCCATACAATTTAACAATTTTTATGAAATTTTCGATTCGCTACATCTGGGAAACTATAACAGCTATCGACTTGGAATGTTATACACAAAGTAATAATCAAATAATTCATACATTTTGTAGAAAAAGTTGGAGAGGAGCAGGGGGACTAGAACATCCCATAACATTTAGCAAGTTTTTTTAACATTTTAATATGAATAATGTCGAAAACTTTTAAAACTCTCGACCTCAAACCTTCTTCATCTATTTCTATTATTCATACGAACGTTAAAATTTTTTATAGTTTTCTATGAGCTTTAAAACTCGCACAAGGTATTTTTTTTATTATATTATTTGCAGTACAAAATTGCTCGGCTGGGTATATATATAAAGACCAATGTGAAGGGTATATAAGATTCGGCATAGCCGAATATAGCGCTCTTACTTGTTTGTTAGTTTTTGCTAAAAGTTTGAAATGCCTTGCAATCAAACTCTTAAATTATTTTTACTTTTACCTCTAGACTGTATTGCATGTTATTTTAGGTCTGACCTCCTATGCACCCAAACGTTTGTAGTATTCATTGTTGTATGTGTAATGAGTAAGTACGTCGTGATAATCATGGCGTTTATGTGATGTAAAATATATGACAGTTTGTTAGTCATAAACTATGGCAAGGTGTCAGAAATGATTTTGCAATTGCATGTAATTGGTAGCAATTATCAATAAAGCAAAAACTCAAAACTTAACTCAGCTCGAAGAGACTAAACGAAAACACATAAAGAACAAAAGCTGCAACTAGCAAACCAACAGACGTACAAAAAAAGCTTAAAACGCAAAGACGAGGTCTTAAGCAAAGTTGTAGAAAACGACCGAGAAGTGATAGAGATGGTAGGTTAACTTTACTTTAAGAAGTTAACAAGTTTGATAGAAGCTTGGAAAGTACTACCCTTGCATATAAAGTGTTGTATGGCAGTGTTATGGGATGTCATGACGAGACTCTTGTTCTCTTGTAATTCCAATTTGTGTGCGTGCGTGTAAACTAGAGACCTGCACCAAGTCCTATTCAAGATAATTCAAGAACCGCATAATTTTCTAATTCTTGTGTTATTGTGTGGTTAAACGGTTTAAGTGCTGAAATGTAGAGTAGCTAAAACAGTTTTTGTGCTGCAGTGTAGAGTAGCTAAGAATAAAGAGTGGTGTCGAGACTGTGGTCGATAAAAAAAATTACTGTGCCTATGGTGTGGCAACAACAACAAAGACTTAAGAGTTATGTTGTTGTTATGTTAACAAATAATAATACACACAATGTTGAGTGGGTACATACACAAGCAAACATATACACAAGCAGGCAAATCAATATAAAACTCATGCGTAATTACATTACATTACATACATATGAACATTCAAAATCAACCCCCGTTTTTTATAACTATCACACCAGGAACATCCCGCCAACAGTAAAGTTTCGAGACGAATTGAAATGGAAGTGTGCGATCATGATGACTCGATGTTCCGTGGTTGTTTGCTTAATTGTGCTTAACTGTGAATATATTTTTCATTTAAGTTAAGTTAAGTAAACAAAAGAGATGGCGAACAATACAACGCAGTACTTAATTTTGTGTGTGCACACGTAAGGTATATGCAATGAATTGAAAATTCGAGATGATGCCTTATTTAGTGTCGTCTTGGGCTGGCCTCTAGTGTAAACCAGAGATATAGTAACAGCAAAATTGAAGTAAAACTACCATTTTAATGATTGCTGACATTTTTTTCAGTAACCAGTAAAATTTTATTAATAACTGCAGTTGTTTAAGTATACAGTTAATAGTACTTTGAATGTAAACTGACTTTAATTATCAGTACAAAATTACTGATTACTTAAATACCTAATGCAGTCAATATATAATGCAGTATGCCTATGTATGTTGTGAATATATATATAGTAGACAGTTTTGCAAGTGCAGCTTCATTTATTTTATTACTTGCATGTAAGTAACTTTTATGGTTTGGCCAGTGGTTAATAAAGAACCAGAGAGTTCGACAAAATGTAGCCGCTGTGATGCCCGAACATACTGGCTTCGTCGACGATCTTGCCACTTTCCCTAAATTGTTTATTTTAAAAAGTACCCAACTCATTACTAAACAAATGGTCAATACTCGCAATGTCATGCCTTGAAAGCTATACATTTTGGTTCTAACGAGTCAAATCCATGTCTTGACAAACGTCAAACCTTAAAAAAAGGTATTTTTATACTGGGAGAAAATCGTCTAATCGAAATTCAAAATTTTTATTAGAATTTCATATAAAAAGATTAACTTAAATCTCACTTCGAATCGAATATGACGATTTGCGTCCTGTGCCTGTGTTCTGTAACTTTAGTGAGAACTTCTCGCATCGAAAAGTTTATAGTCGCCTTGTAAAAGACAGGATGAACACGATAAACCTAATTTTTTTAACTTTTAACGTTGTATAGTGAGAGTTTATGTATTATCTAAGTCACACTGTTAATAATCGGAAGACTATGACAATAAAAAAAATTTTCTCGCTGCGAAAACTTCTCGCCAGTTACAGAACAGGGGGGCTGGTTGTTTTTATATGTATGCTGACAGCAGCTGACCTCAAACTTGATACGAAGTAAAGGCGGTGTCAGACAAAACTTCGTCGCTTTGCGTGACATTTTTTACTTGGAGAGAAAAGCGCAAAAAAAAATATGTATGTCACAATGAAAGCTTTGACAGCACGTGTGCATTATTTAATTTTCGTATTGCCAAATCTTGGAAACCAAAATAATTGCCGGATTCTAGCCTGCCCCCCTGTTCTGTAACTGGCGAGAAGTTTTCGCAGCGAGAAAATTTTTTTTATTGTCATAGTCTTCCGATTATTAACAGTGTGAGTTAGATAATACATAAACTCGCATTATACAACGTTAAAAGTTAAAATAATTAGGTTTATCGTGTTCATCCTGTCTTTTACAAGGCGACTATAAACTTTTCGATGCGAGAAGTTCTCACTAAAGTTACAGAACACAGGCACTGGCCTGCAAAAATTTCATTAAGGGGATTCACAAGGTGTTCTATTTGTCCTATTGTCATAAAATTTTCACAATGTTTTTTTGTCTTTTATGCAAAAAGACAAAAGACTTTTAATGGAAAAAAGCATAGTGTATATGAAAAATAAACTTCGTCCTAACTTACAAAATAAAAACAGAAGGAAAACACTGATACCGTATACTTTTCTCTGTTACTATAAGTTAAATAGGTGATGTTTACAACCAAATACACTACTACCGTTCAAAGAGTACTGATGATGAAATTGCGTAGCTGCTTTCGAAAATGCATTCTACTCGGCTAGTAGCGGTAGAAAAATCAGCTTATTTCAAATTGAAAGTTTCTTTCAACATTTACGGAAAATAATAATTTCTTCTAATAAAAAGAAATTATATGAACTAAAGCCAAACTAAACATCAAAAATTTGTACTTTATATTAAACTTTATATTAAAAAGTTATTTTGACTGACGTTCGTTATAGCGCTAAGTAAAGCTATCTTACTTGGTTTCTTAGAGAATCAATTGAAAGATTTTAAACAATTTTATAAAATTTCAAACAATTCTAAAAAGTTGGTACTTTTGGAAAGTACAATTAATAAATTTCCGCCTGCCTGTGTTGTTTTGGCTAAATGTAGCTTAAAAATTTGCTGTTGTTATTGCTGTTGCTGCATAAATTGTAGTCGTTGTATAAATTGTAGTCGTTGTATAAATTGTAGTCGTTTATTGTTTAAACTGTTGCCCATAAATATTGCAAACATTCTGACCAGTGTGGCCATATTAGCTTTTTTGGAGCTAAATTTAGCTTTATTTTTCTTCATTTAGTCCGAAATATTTACATTTAGCCTTTAGCTTTTCTTTTAGCTTTTTTCGAAATTGAATTTAGCTTTTTTAGTAGTTTTGGAGCTAGATAAAAGGTTAAAAATTTGTTGTATTTTATTTTTTGGTATATATGTATCTCAATTATACTGAAAGGTACCAAGCTCCAAATTTTCTTCGATTTTGCAACATTACAGTTTCCGAACCATTGTTTTGTTTAATAATTTACTTCTAGGCAAATTTCAAAAACGTGAAACAGCACAAAAATTCAATAAAACAAAGATATAAGGAAGGTATGGTATTACAAAAAAAAACGTAAGAATTTGTTTTCCCAAAACAAATACTTTTAAATGCGGCAATTTTAAAGAAAAAAATCCAAATGCGTCACAAATATTTTTTTCGTTTTTTGGTTAAATTATAAAATCTTTTAATTCTAACTAATAGTATTGAACTATATTTGTTGAAAATCATGTTCATTGTAAATTTTGTTTTTTTTAGCAGGACGGTCATATTTTTAATTTAAATAAAAACGGTTAATAACGATAATTATTATTTTAATAGATAGGTTTAAAAAAATAATAATATTTTTTATTTTTTTGATTTTAATTTTTTCATTTTTACAGTCATTGGTTTTAAATACATATTTAGACACACATGTACAAATAAAAATACTTTTAAAAATGCTTTCTTACAATGTAACTTTTTACATTAAAGATTATCTTTTTTATCATGAAGGCATTTTTCATGATATATGTTTGTATGTATGTACTTATGTTACTTGAATGAAAATTTTTGATTTTTAACGAACTGTGTAGAAAAGTAGTGTCTTTATACTTGTTTTGTCAACAAACAAATATTTCATTGAAGGAATATTCAAAAAATTGCATCGTGATTTTTTATTATTTTCATATGTTTGTATTAATAAAAAAAGGTTTGTAAATAAATTACTAAATTTTACGTGTTTTTGTAAAAAAATGAACGAATTGGGTGTGGGTATTTATATTTAAAACAAAAACAAATTATCGTTTTTTGTTTTTTTTTTAAATTGTATATATCTTACAAATTAGTTTTTTTTACCAAAACAGTCAACAAATTAACACCTTCTTCTAAAAACCTTTTTAAAAAGCTCTTGTATATGCATATGTATATGAACACATATTTTTTTTTCTTCTGACTTAAGGTATGGGTCTACCAAGTTTTTTAAATAAAATCAAAATTTTTAAAACAAATTTTCTTTTTAAATATTTTTAGCACACAAACGTTTTGTTCATATTATGAGAAATAGCTAAATAACAAAGAAACTTTTTAAAAACGAATTAAAAAATTTAGCTTTATTTTTTGGCTTTAAGTTTTTGTTTTTAGCTCTTTTTAGCTGTTTTTTAAACGTGACTTAGCTTTAACTTTACTTGAAAATCTGGTCACACTGATTCTGACATGTGGAAATTATCTCCTTCGCTCACGCGCCATTTAAATCAATTTAACACGTTAAACTTCCACCGTAAATTTTATGTATGTGGTATAATGATAACAACAACAAAAACAACAACTTATAACAACAGCGGGTGCGTTTTCTGTTGTTGGATTAGTATACAGGAGTCCCTCTATTTATACATAAGTATGTGTGCAATATTAAACGTTTTATTTGTTTAGTTTTTGTTGTTTTTTAATTTAATTTTACTCAAATTCCTTATAAAGCAAATATAAAACAAATTTATTGCGAAACTAATTTAAGATAAGGATTTAGACAAATTAAAGGTCAAGATTAATAAAAAATTGACACATGATCAACAAGGCTGCCAGAAAATCGTAAATCTTTTAACTTAAAAGCAATGAGAAATAAGCTAAATAAAATATTTTTTTGCAAAACTAAGTATTTTATAAAGCGCAACAAAAATTAGTTTTTTAATATTAATACTTTCTTTCTTTTTATTATTATTAATATTAATATTGCTTGACTTTTTGGCCCATAATAAAAAAAATACCCTAAATCATATAAAAAATTATTAAAAAACTAACAATTACTTAGTCATTAATCAAAAGCTTGAATATGAGACCCCATACATACATATAAATGAGCGGTTTGTGCAACATAACTTAAATGCCATGCCACCATCATTATTATCATCGCCACTACCACTGTTTCTCCAATAACACCAAGGGTTTCAAGTGTCAATAAATAATCACACTCGTTCACAAAAAAAAAAGTATAGACGTATGAACACCAAGCGTCTGACTTCTCCACAATTGTTTTAAAGAAGTGTTTCCCAATATTTGTTTTATGTCAAAATTCCTCCAAAATATTTTGAAAAAAGAAATTTATTTACAAATAAAACAAGTAAGAAACCTTCGGTCAGCCCAACCCGGCCATATTACACAAATTATTAAGTTAATTTTAAGTTTAGCCAAAAGGGAGGTTGTAATAACCAAACATTTTTAAGGTTACTTTATTGTTCACTTTGGGTGAAATAAACTTTACCTCAATCACACTTTATAAACGACACCCGCGAAACCAGTACAGAATGAGGAAGACTCATTATCTGACCATATTAAACCTCTATCATTAATGAGCTCATTAATGAGCTAAAAAAAGCTTAAACGGACGTATTAATTTCTGAAAACCTTTGGATGACATATGAATCACAAATCGGGTGTTCGCACGCCTTTGCGAACATCTAATTTATCTAACTTGTGCAACAAACAAAAGCAACTTCAATTTTCCAGTCATTGGGACTGCTGAAATAAGAGGGCTTAGCTTTGGCGAAATAAACACTCCCGAAGGTCTCAAACCTGGAAAGTCAAAACGGCGTTAAATTTCTACTCTCAAAGGAGGTACACGGAGTACCGAAGTTTCTGAATTTTATAGCAGTCTTACAAATGTCTTAGCTGCCATTTATCATGGAGACATAATTATTTTTGTAGCTCAACGCTTAGCTTGGCTGTAATAATAATGGTTACCAACGAGTAAGGGGGCAACATGTTTACAGGAGTATGAACGAGAATGGTGATCTATTCAGTGAGTTATGTGGGAACAAAAACTTGTTTTAAAAGGCACATTATTTCCACATAGGAGTATAAGGTTACCCTGCTTTCTCTCGACCATAAAAACAAGAACAGAAAAGACCACATCATCATTTCAATCATGTATCGGAAGCCTTTGCTGACGTGCTAAACAGGGGAGGGGCTGTTATGGGCAGTGACCATCATTAAGTTATCGCAAAATTTCGATAAAAAAAATGCGGTCATTAACAAGAAACTTGATGTTGAACAACTAGGACAATCTAGGACTTTCGAAAAGTTTACTGAGACGCTAAAAAAATCTAATGAAATGCAGCTCAAGATTTATTTCTTTCTTTACCGTTTAATCAAAAGATGTGTTCAAGATTATTGTAAATACCTGCGATTTTGGCATAAGAAGTCACTGGAGAAATAAATAATAAAGTCAAGAAAAGTTTCCAAAGCTTAAGCGGCTACAAACACGAATTGTACATGAGACACGTAAAAATTAGGCATTGTGTTCCAAAGAGGACCTACGGAAAACTTATATGATCCCAGTTATAATTAGTCATTTCAATTTACAATAAAATAAAAATAAAAAATAAAAATATTTGATCAATTTAGTATCATGCTTTGTAAAAAGAATCAAATCAGTAATGCAGTTGTCAACCGCTACTTCGAAAATACTTAATTCTCCACTCAATCACATTTTTGAAATTTATTGCTGGGACTCTGCCTAAAAAGATTTGTGATCAGGGTGGATTCAACAAGGTGGCCTTTAAATTTTCTAAAAAATTCCCCGCTTACATACATTGGGAAATACTGTCTGCCATAGTAAAAAAGAACGAACATAAGTGGCAAACTCAACTGGCAACTGCAACAAAACGTAAGAAATTATAATCGTACTTACAACTTACCAAGCTTTGGTGGCGATTTTGATGACGGTGGTGGTGGCGATGTTTGTGGTAATGGTGTTGGAATTTGCTGATCGTGATTCAAAGTTAAGATTATAAACCGCTGATACAATATCACAAAATGCAACCAACACCATAGAGATAAAATCTTGGGGAAGGGCGATATTAAAGACGGATTTATTATTAATTAATTATGATGAAAAAAGTTTGTCAAATTTAAAAAAATTTTTTATTTTAGTCAAATACTTATGAAAGCTACTTTGAATATTGAATAAATTGATTCAGAAAATACTACGATAGCTCTGAGATGTATTTTAAGGTTTCGGGGTTTAATAAAATCAGAGGTTGGCTGGTCTCACGCAGCGTTGCAATTGTTGGTCTATTCCGACCAAATTGATCGGCTTTTTCTCGTTTGGTCGAATGGTCGGCTAAACCTCTTTTAAATATTCCGCTGTCCAATAATGACCTGTTACCATCCCAACAAGAAGTCTACAATCGCTCCTTTTTAAGGATAGAGATAACCTTGTCTTTCCCAGGTCCTCTTCTAGTCCCCCAGGGCACAACGGAACCTGTAATAACTGCTGGCCAGCCTTCTTACCTTTTTTAAATGTACCGCTGTCTGATAATGACCTGTTACCATCCCAACAAGAAATCTACAATCGCTCCTTTGCAAGGATAAAGATAACCTCGTCTTCCCCAAATCACAGGATTCTAACATAATCCTAAAGACTACATGAAGTGATATTCATCCAGACCTCCATCGCCTTTTGCCCCTTAACAGTATATTTGGCCATTTTAAAATCAGAGTGGAGCTCGAGCGTCCATCGTTCCTTCCCCTTAATCCCCTAAGCCAGTGATGTGTACCTCTAATACCACGCATAGTTTAACAACACGTTCCTTGAACCCATGGACGATTGAGGAGCATGTGAAGTTTATGGAGATAGCCTTGTTCACCGCCTGACAGTCAATAAGCATATTCTCAAAGAGTTCTTAGTGAGGGAAAACAGGGCAAGATCGGCGGCTGTAATTTGTTGCCAGAATTTAAAGAAGCTAAAAGATAATCAAGATGTTAAGGAAACCCAGGATCAAAGCAGCTGATTATCTAGCACGGAGAGAATCTAAGCTTAAAACTAAACTAGCATTTAACTCAGTGCTCTCTCTTTCCAATCGAAAGCGAAAGCCAAGTTTGCCAGATTTCGTGAGCACCGTGAGGATCTAAGCCAGAGACTTTACAGGCAGTGAACTCAGTGCCTTCTCATTATTATATGAATCAAAGAATAAGAAACGCTTTAGGGATCTTGTTTACCTATTCTAGGAAAATGCTAAAGAAACCATGGAGACCAGACTGCGGAGTAATTGAAGCTACCTTTAAGTTAAGGATTGTTTATAATTAAGAATAAAATAATTTAAGAAACAAGTAGGCTGCTTTATGTACATAAGCTTATGCCCTTCCCCAATATTTTACATTAAAAGGAGTTAAATGCCACCAGCGTTGTTGTTTCTTTTATTAAATGGCCCAAAATCTTGAGAAGAAACAAACGCTTAGTTGGCACTTTTTCCTTTTTTTTCTAAAGCTGCATTTAATTTCAAGACATTTAAAAATAAAACAAAAGTTTCTTAACAGATGGTTGGGGTTCTTTTTCTACGAGCACATTTTCATAATTTTGATCGTGGCGTCATATTTTAGCAAAACAATTTGGCAGATTTTTTCTTGTTTACTGTAAAAAAAACTATTTGATTTAATTAATTATTTTTATTATTTGTTAAATTGATTCTAGTGCGTTTATTTTAGTTTATAAAACTACAATTTTATAAACGTTTTGCCCCCAGTTATTAAATAAATTTAAATGCGTGCAAGTTTACTAGCAACACCACTCCCTGCTGTTAAATTAAATGCAGCTCTGGTTACAACGTACACACGTACTCGAAAAAAAATCAGCAGCAAAAGGTTTAAATGAGTGTTATAAAAAGTCAGCTTAAATACTTAATATTTCTTATTTGTTTGTTTTACAATTTTAATTGAATATCATTAGTTAAACATGCAATTGTCATATGACAGTTGCTGGCAGTCATTTTAACATGCAAACTTAGTTAAAAGTATCGAATTTTATCGCATCACAATTATCGTTAGCCACTTAAAGGTGTATTACAATTTAGGATCCATATTTAAAGGAGTTTAGATTAATAATTTATTAAAACAGAGGTTAACATTAAAATTGTGTAGTCCATAAACGAATTTATTCAAGGTGTGCGGGCTAGTTCAGTGGACGCTTTTACCTTCTAAGTTTAATTATTCATGGTTCACTTTTCTTTTTTTTAGTGTTTTTTTTTTTGTATATAGTTTTTTTCGTTAATTATTCTTTGAGTTAATTTTCTGCTTCGTTCACCCTCATTGCTAGCCCTTCAATAGTAAATAATATTTAAAAAAAATAATATTTTTTAAATTGTGCACATTTTACAATTTTAACACCTTCAATATACCACGGTTTCGCTCAATCAAGGTTGCAATAAAACCAAAATCAATTAAACTACTATACTTACTGAACTACTTAACTATTTAAAAGAGCAGCCCAGCTCAGTTAGGTGAGCTAAACTCTAAAGAGCAACTTAACTCAATTATAGTTTACATGGTAGCTTACCTTAATCGCAAGCTGTCATGCAGGGTCTCGAATGACCCCGATTAGCACGACCACAACAGAAATATCGTCCTTCATTACCCGCTATTATATTAAGGTTCTGAGTACTAGATCCAATCTGTAGCCGAGAGGTATCTTAACAGGTTATTCAGCCTACACCTTAATATTTCACAAAATTCATTAATTAGTAAACTGCACAGAAATCTACCCCTCCTGACATCTAGAAGGGGACGTCGTAGAGAAGAAAAAAAACAGTCTCCTCATTTTCCCTATTCCCGAAACAGTGGTCGTAATCAACAGTGATCGTTAGAAAAGAGGTGGAGTCTACTTGCCTATTTACCCATAACCCGGTGACCCATTAATACTGACACCAACCTTAATACATCCTTCCGATTGCGGCTTATCAGCTGGCTCGTATGCTGGCAATCAAAAGACCACCAACTCACCCTAGACAGCCATGAAGTGTCAAGATTACGCCACTAAAGTGTATTTAGATTCCGCTCTTGATACTCCCTAGCGGAATTTCAACGGAATGCGTATTAAAGATATGTAAAACAGATCCCACTTAAGTAGTGCCTATGCGTAGAGACCGAAACTAAGGTATTATAAAGAGACGGCTTAGCCTAGGCAGCTGCCTTCTTTTCATTGGCCGACCAGTGCACTTAAGTACCGCCTCGTATATTCCTGTCATTCAGTAGCCTACATGCCTACATAGAAAACAAATGTTTCAAAATAAAAGCTACTGCATTCATCAGGCAGACGAAATGGGAAACCTAAGACCCTCCAAGTAAACGACGGATCTAACCCCACAGTCAATCTTGGAGCCGTCTGTATAAATCCTGGCATCATTAAGTTGCCCGACATTATCCCTACACCTCCCACTCCTGGAGGAGATTAGAATCTTACACCTCTATGTCAAAGACTGGATGGGGAGTAGCATAACCGGAATGGATACCCTAAAACAAGGGAAATGTACTCAATACTTTTGCGTGGCCGTTTGTTTTTGATCTTCAATATTCACTGAGCCTCACTGAGCTGCTGGTAAAAATACGGATAAATAGGAACCAGGGGTGTTCAGTGCCCTTAAAGGACTAAGACGTAGTGCTCCTGTAATTCTTATACCTTATCTTTGGACTTTCCTTTACTGGTCTACCACATATTTCCTATCTGCTGCATTCGGCAATGCCAAACATCTTGCATAAAGTTGAGTTAAGGACAATAGTCCGGTATCTCGCACTGTCCGCATTTAATTTACCTTCCAATCGCCTCAATTAATTTCTCAAATAAAATTTTCTCAAGTTAAGAGGGCTGGATATTTTACAGATTCTTAGAAGGCTAAAAAGGAAACCCAGACAGATGGACAGACAGAAAATGTTAAATTTACTCAAAAGAAATTCTGATTCGATTTTGTTTTGAAATGGGAGTTGAAGTTTTAACTTATAATTACGGGCGTTACAAACTTTAGCACAAACGTATTATTTCTGTACTCACTTAGAGGTCGGCTATAAAGAGTATAGCATGCTTTTAGGCGAACAATAAAATTAGAACTAACTTTCGAAAAGTTAAACAAAATTTTTTTTAATTTCTATAAATTTTAGAACTTTTCATTTATACTAAGACAAACTTCCTTAAGTTGTAGTTAAGGAAAACATTTCTTCAAAGCCTTTTTCCAGCTGCTTTTTACTCTTTTTTCTTTGTCAAATATTCCAAAATAAAAGCAAAGAAAAAAATACTTAAAACTATTTTAGCGGAGATCGATATCTTTAAACAATTTTTTTCTTATTGTTATTATGTTTTTTTTTGCTCTATTAAAAACAAATTTTAAAACAGGTACTGCCACCAACAACAAAAATAATGCCAAATTCCAAAGGAACAAAGAATTTCTGTGATAAGCATCACGCAATCTGAAAATCCCTTTAAAAGATGAACAGAGGGAAGAAGCAAGAGAAAAGGCAAGATTGTGCCTTAAATAAACTGTAGAGTAAAAGTGAATATTGAAACAATCTATGAAATAACAAAATAATATAAGAGGCGCCTTATGATCCGCTTTAACAAAATCTTTTTTAAAATACCAAAATATATTTTAAACTGGTAGCAAATACAACAAGAGTCAAATTGTCTAGCTGTCTGTCTGCAAACGAAATGCAATTTGTTTACCAACTAGCTGTATGTAAGAATGTGTATTTGTCTGTCAGCCAGCTTACGTTTTTAAATATTATTGATTTGTGTTTGTTTTTTTTTTTAATTCACTATGTAGTTGTTTGTGTATTGGTGATAATAACAAAGATTTCATTGATTGATCCTTTTTCGTATTTATTCATGAGGATGTTTGAATTATTACCCTCTCTTTCACCTACTCACTCTTTTAGTCAGGCTTGCCATTTTAGCACTTTAGTGCCAGATCTAGTACCTTTTTCTTAAGCGGTGTTATTGAACTATTTATTTTGAAGCAAACCCCATTCTGGTAAGTTTTGATTTGCAAAAAATCGATACCCAAATAATTTTGAAACCGTTAAATTACACATTATTTAACATCATTTTGGTTTCCCCTTTTTTTATTTTGTGCCAGAATTTTTTGGCAATGTTAATTCTTTATTTTGGTAAAGCAATTTAATTTTAAATACTGCGCTTTCGGACTCCTAGGTCTTAGTTTCTATTATGTATTATTATTTTTAAAGCGTATATTTTTTATTCGTCAAGGCATATTTTTAACTTTTTCTCCGCATTTTTTACGGGCATAGAACTCTTTTTTAAGAGCATATTTTGGGTTGCCCTGGTGATTCGAAGATAATTTGTTGTTAAAATTTTCAAAATTTTTTCACTTTTGCAAGGTACATTAATACTAGAAGTATTGAGAACCCAACTGATAACAAATTCGTCTTTACGTTTTGTAAAAGTAAATGTCAAATTTTTTATTTTTTTAATTTTTTTCATTTTTGCCTTCTCAAAAACAAAAAGAAAATAAAGAGGACAAATTTAATAATTTTCCTTGTTACCAACCATATAAACATATCTTGGCCTTTTACTGTCTTCAATCCAAAAACAATATATCAATTAAGGATATATAGTTTCCCTTGATACCACCTGTCTTAATACACTTAATTTTATACTATTTTTTAAATTACATAGAAAATGGCAACCCTGAATAGCTTAATTTTTTCTAATTGCAGCCAGATTGTCCTAAATCCTTGTTTTATGCCATGGAATTTTTGTGTGATGTAGTTTCTACTTAATATTATTTTAATTAAAATTTTGTTAATGTTTTGTATAGAAGAAAATTTGTGCATCTTGAATACATTTGTAAATGAAATTGATACCTTTTCTCTTTAAGACCTTTCAAAGATGTGCGATTTTTTTTAAAGATAACTGACATATCATTTACAATCTTTTTCTAAAAAAATTTTTGTAGTTTTTTCAAATAGTTTCTTATATGCCAAATTAATTAAATATTTTTTTATACTTAATAGGTGGAAGTTTAAAAAAAATCGACAATGTGAAAAAAAATTATTTTTCTTTTTTTGTGAAAAAAATTTTATTATTCTTTTTTGGTCAAAAAAAAAGTTATTTTTGTTTTTGTCAAAAAATTTTTTTCAAAAAATAATAATTTCCTTCTTGGCAGAAATATTTGTTTAACTTTGATTAAAATAAATTATGATGACCATAACGGTTATTTTTTTAATTTCTACTATAATTAAAAATGTAACAATTATTTATGCAAAAAACTACTTAAAAACAAAAATATCTAATAATGTTTATTGACAAAAAAATTTTAAGAAATATTTATTTCTTTTAAGAAAAAATATGACTGTTTAAGAACTGCCTAGACAAAGTTTAAAAATACTTTAAAATATTTTTTTAATATATCCAAGCTCATGGTCTGAAAACTACCAGAACTCAAACATTCCATAAATATTTCTCTTGAAATACAAATAAATATTTTAACAAGAAAATTCCAAAGTCTACATTTAACGAAAGTCTGGCAACTGAATATTTAAAAATGCCTCTTCTTTTTAAATAAATTTTGCAGGAATGATAGCACACTTAAACCGTTTTCCAACACTAATTAGAAAACTAAAAACAGCTGAATTTGCCAAGCAAATAAACAAAACATTTTTTGGATCATAAAACAACTTTTTACTTTGCATGTTACCTGTGGTTGGTAATTAATATAAATAAACATATTTGCATAAAGAAGACAACGTATTAAGGAAACCTGTAATATCAAATAACATGCTAACGGCAAAAATTGGCAAAGTTGGTAAAGTATTGATATGTGGCATGAAAGGTGTGGGCAAAACTGCATTAATGGAACAATTGATATACGGAAATGTCAACATAGAAACAGTAAGAATGTGAAAAATTCTATTGTATATGTATACATTTAATTAAATGTTTATATTAAGGAAATACACCCTACCATAGAAGATATTTATGTGGCCAGTGTGGACACGGGCCGTGGCACTAGAGAAACTTTACGCATTTATGATTCGGCTGGCTTGCAGGGAAAAGCACAACTACCACGCCATTATTTATATTTTCCAGATGGGTATGTTTTAGTCTATGATCCTACCGATCCACAAAGTTTAGATATGTTAGCCGACATTAAACAGGATATCGACAAAAACAAAGAAAAGAAAGAAGTCCACATAATAGTTCTGGCCAATATGCGTGCAAGGCGAAGAGATACCCCTCCTTCGCCCACGAAATTCCAGCAAATAAACCAAGCAGATCCTGTAGAACTAATATTAAATCGTGCCAACTCATGGTGTTCACGAGAGCGTATTAAACACTATACAGTGAATGCCATGGAAAGACCGTCATTATATGAACCATTTATTAGTTTATGTGCAAGATTGCATCCACCACAAACAAAATCATCGTTTCCACAACTAAGACAAGTAATGCAAAAAACGCAGAAAACTGAAGGTTAAAATGGTATAACCATTAATGTGAATGTATTTTGCAATCGTAGGCCTAGATAAAAAAGTGCATTACAAAAAAAATCGACTCTACTAAATAAAAATAAAATTTAAAAAAATTCTTATTTTTGGAATTTATACATATTTGTATATGAACCTTTAACTATCTCAATTAAGCAGTATTTGAAAATATAATTATTGATTTAGTTCATTTTTTCTTTTATGTGCTTCTTTTTTAACTTTTTGTATTTTGTCATTAATTTAAATATATCATGTCAATCATTCAAAAAAATTATCTAATAACTAACCTTTACAATACTTAAGCAACGATTTTTTTATACCTAATTATATATAAGCTATTTTAACGTATATTAAGTTTAAGTTCTTTGAACAAATCTAATAAAGGGATATTGGAAACAAAATTGTCACATAAAATTTTTGCACCTTTTGCAGATTGTAGTGATCGCAAATTTTACAACACATTTTCAGAGTATTTTAAAATCTCTTAATTTCGAATACTAAGGTTTTAGCAAAATTGTTGAGACATTGCGAAAAACTGAAGTAATTAAAAATTATCGCCCATGTTCTGACAATCGCATTTCGCAAAATATTGGCGATGCGATTTGAAATCGCATAACAGGTGTTCTGAAGTTCACAATCGCAAGAAAGTTTGCGACTTCAAATCGCAAGAGGTAGATGAGGTGAACCGATGTTTTTTGCCCAAACTAGGTTAAAAACAGCCAATCAAACTATGCATAATTATAATATATGGGGTTTTTGTTATAATTTTCACAATTTGTTTTATCTTTTGTAAACAGTCTCAATAAAAATTAAATTTTAAAAAACTGTTAGTTATGTACATCTTCATTTTTCAGTTGCTTACTTTTTTTATGTATGAACTTTATTGGAAAACAAGAAAGAAAAAATGTTGTTGCAATTTGTTATATATTCCTTGGTTTCTTGTTTTGTATTTTTAAAAGAAACATGTTTTTATTTTCGAATACATCATCGAAAAAAAAACAAAACGCAAAAAAAAAACGCGTGAACTACAGAACATGCAAAAAAAATTTTTGCGATTTACAAATCGCATGTGATTTGACAATCGCGTGAGAGTCAGAACATGGGCGTATAACTACCATTACTTTGAGAATTAAAAATTAGAAGCATAAATAACATAAGCATAATAATTGAGCCAATGGTCATAAACTTACCAAGTTTTATCCCTAGTTAAAGAAAAAATAAAAAATGTTTTTAATTTTTTAATTTGACAGTATAAACACTTCTTTTATTCAATTAACTTTTTTGTATTTTAATATTTTTTCTTATTAGAAAAAAGTTTTTTTGCTTAAGAACTTTATATATTCATTTTTAAACATCTTCATACATTTCTGCCGAGTCATGGTGTAACAAGTTTGTATTTCCATTATGTCAAATTCATTCATCGGCTTTGCGAAAGCCGGCGCTCCGCCACAGGAGACTGCCTTTCCTTTAAAGCAGTTTTGCTTCACCAGCAGGCATTTGAAATTTATCGCCACACAAGCTATGAGGCTTTTTATAGGGCCTATGCTTGTGGGCTTGGCTGCACAAAATACCTATTATTGTGTCAATAATATTAATAATTGTATGCCTTGAAAGCAAATTTATGCCTAGACGAATGTCAAATTCCAAAAAAATCGGTATTTCTATACTAGTTTTTATATACTGAGTTTGACGTTTGTACAGACGTTACAATGTCTCGTCAAACGTACAATAAAATAAACTAAACCTAGTTATAAACTAACCTATTTTTCCTGATGTATTTAACACATCAAAATCCGTATACGTTCTTTCAATTAATAATATAAAAATACCATGCTAAATATTAAAGTTACGTTTAATCTGGCAGCTCCAATTCGATACAATGCTAAAATGTCAAAATTAAGTAGCTGACGTGAAAAAAATTAAAAAAATTTAAAGTGCTCGCGGAAGAATTGTGTAAAGTCGTAGAAAAAAATTATTTAAATTGTTAATATATTATAAAATCCTTAAAAAGATTATTTTAGTTAGATCTAAGGAAATTGTACGTTTCTTATATTTAGCAACATTTTTACAGGGTTACAAATAAAAGACTGTGCAAAATGAAAGAACAAAAAAATAAAAAATTTTGTCATAGCTGAAAATCAATGAAAAAGTGAAAATGTAGTACGTTAAGGAAAAATTAAAAATTGGAATAACTATAAAAGCAAAATATTTAAATTAAAAAAAAATTTTTAAATATCCTAAAAACGGATGTCAGAAAAAAAAATTAAAATGTGAAAGTTCTTTTTTTTGGTGTTTTATAGAAATAATATCTTGCAAAATTTTTGAGCCTGTGTTAATTTGTTGCTTTGTGACTTGGTTGTGTTAACGTTGTCGATCCACTTTAAAGAAAACTCCTGTCCCCTTTCGTGTTGCATCCACCCATGTGTTCCGTCATTAATTTCAGGGAAAAAAATTCAACAAATGTTTTTTTTGGTTTCACAATGAGTGGAGCCCATACATACTTAAAAAAATAACCAGCCAGCCAGCTGTGTTGTCTTGCGTACGTATATGTAATTGTTGTTGGGGTTTTTTGACGTTTATTACTTTGGTATTTTTATACCCTACCCCCTTGCTATTTTTTTGTATATTTTACACATTGCTTATTCCTCTTTGAACACAATGCAAAAACGTGAACACAAAAAATATTGTTTTGGTACTTTAGTCAAAAATCTGTTCGCAAATGAAGTTATCCAAATGAAGTGATTGCATTATTGCTTAAGTTTATAGGTATTTAACAATGATTAAAAAGCATTGCTTAACAGTAAATAAGTCTTGCCACAAAATCTTAATTTACATTTTCTAATATATGTACATGTTTTTTAATTACTGCTTTATAACCATACCATAAACTAAAAAATGCTATACGTACAGTTTGTAAATTATTGTGATACCACCTCTAAGCTGTTATGTTTTTTATTAAACTTCAACACCCATATTCATTAGTTATAAAGCGAAACTATTTTTAACTACCGACGTTAGGTAAAGTTCAAAGGAGGAGATCTAAAGTCCCCCAGGACATACACCTAAGCCAGTGATCGGCTCATTTTGCACCCCTAGAAAAGAATTTGGGAGCGGGGCAGAAGTTTACAGAAATTCGATAATGCGGACATTTGTCATATCACGCCTCTCAAGTGAGCCACGCCTGGTATATCATTACTACATGAAATATCCTATTCTGTTCTGTGCAAAACTGAGCAGTAACTCTACAATTAGATCGATGTCCTCCTTGCATGCCATTCAGTCGTTCTTCTCCGCAACCTCCATCAGATGAAGCTGTTCTTATAAGTTTATTTGTCCTGTCAGCACACTCAACACTTTGCTCTGTTCAGACTTCTGCAGTTTCGAAATAACACTAGTCCTATTCTCCTCTAGGTCTCCCAGACGGTTCTTGTCATTTTGTCAATCTTTAAGGCTAAGTTCTCTAGAACTAACCTTTTATGGTCCAAACTTTGTTTTACTCAATAATAATGGCTTAAAGGAAACATATGTATGTATCTATCTTTGTCTTGTTAAAAATAAGCACTAGTTGTAAATTATGCAAATAATTTTTGCATTATAGGTAAATCGCTATGGATCTAGTTCTATGCAAGTAAAATATTCTACTAAATACCTTAGTTTATATTGTATTTTGAATACTTTCTGCAACGGTTTCCAAATACAATAAATTTAGAATTGTCATTCTTACACTATAATATAAAAAAATGTTTAACCTTTTGAAGTTGAGTGAAGGCAAGCTACAGAGTCTTTACTGCAATTATTTTGCAAAAGCAAAAAAAGTAGTGGCATCTCTATTTGGTGTATTTTTTTGCACTTCAATTGTCATCACCCCCGTCAGTTATGGCGATTTTATGTTTTTTAAAATTAGCTTAAACCTTCGAAAATATTATTTTAATTCTAAAGAACAATATTTCTTTATTTTCTGTTCTGATTTTAAACTTTTAAACTATTACATTTTTTATTAGAAAATTATTTCTAACTTGACCCATTTATAGGGTTTGTTGTTGGTTTAGGTGGGATACAATTATGCATACCATTGGTTCCTACATCACATCACCATTAGATTTTAGCCAAATTCTTAAGCATATTCCTGAAAACTGTCTGTTTAGGTTAAATTATTTTTTTTTTTACGTTTTGAACTTTGAAACACGATTTTTCCTTTTTATTGAATCAAAAAATATGTTGTTCATTTCACAAAAGGAAATAATTTTTTAATTTTTTCCTCAAAAACCTAATTAAGTTTTATTTTGGAGGTTTTTGGCGATTTTTGATATCATTTCGGCTATGGAGCCTGAAAACTGTGACAACCTTGTTTGTCATCAGTATTCGATTCTCTCATACTTTTTATACGATAAAACAATCTTACGGATACCTCTGCTAAAACTCCTACACCTATGTAAAACAAAAATTACTACATTAAAGCAGACTAGATTCAAGTGAATCGCCAAAATTTTAAATTATAATGTGAAATGTGTTTTTAAATACTAGAGGTACTTAGTATTTATTAGACATCTGCATGACTATATTCATTTGATTGCCTATACACAACAAAAACAATATTCATTCAAACATTTTTCATTCTATGGGAGATAAATAAAGTTAAGCCAGTAACAACACAAGAAAGAATGTATTGTGTGTTACGCTCAATGATATAAGAAGAACACATTCATTTTACAGTTTTCGTTTTGAATGTGTATAAAACTCACTTGAAAATACAAAAACATAGCAAAGTCTCATTACAGTTAGAGTTTTTATAAAAACATTCAGGTGTTTTTTCGAGTTAATGAATGTTTAACAACAACAATAACGACAAATTTGCAAACACAAATGAATGCGCTGAATAATAATTTTTTACACCAATCATACAGCAATATTCACACATTCTATTCAGTATTTATTTATATGAATGTATGGGTAATATTTTGTTTTCGGTTGGAGTGGTTTTTAATTTGCTTTCGCTTGTGGGTTCATTTATTTAATTTGTTTAACATTGAATGAAAAACACTATGTTGTTGAAAAACAAACGAAAGTATTTAAACGGCATTTATGTGTAATCACGCAGACCTCTAGTATTTATAAACAATTTACATCCATTGGGAAAAAAAGAACTATCAAGAAGCATACATATCTACAAATTTACATGTACATAAGCAAATTAATAACAAAAAAAAATGATTAAAACGCTAACACTTATATTGAAACATCAAATATGTTAAAAAAAAAACAAAAGTGAAATTTCATACATAAAAAGCAAAATTGTTTGCGTAGTATTATTTACAATTAATTTTCTTGCCAACATATGTTATGCATATCTCTTGTATTGTACTTTTTATTGATGCGAATTCTTTCAGGTAAAAATAGTTTTTTTGTCTAAATTAAAAAAAAATCCTCAGGTGTTTAAAATAGTTTGATAGAGTTGGTATAGTGTGTGTGTGTGTATTTCCTATTTTTGGCATTAAAAAGTCGTTGGATGAAAAATACAAATGAAAGAATAAACAACATGTTTGTTCTAACAAGGTGTTTTTTTCGTTTTATGATAAGACAACCAATAACAACAATGTAAGTGTTGCCACTCAATAACATACCAATGGTCAAAGGTTGACATAAATTAAACAAATTCTTTTGGCAAAAGATACATGTAAAGGTAGAAATGAAAGCAGAAAATAATTTTTTGTAATGATAATGTTTGCGATTATTATTTAATTTCAATAAAAATACTCGCTTTCGTATTGTAAACCTTTGTGGTCGCCGAAGTCATATAAATATGTATGTATATTGGTAGATCTTTATATTAAAAAAATTAAACATGTGTTTTATATTGTACATATATAAGTTTGCAGAAGTACGAATGTACCTATGTACATACATATATATATAATAAAATATGGCATATTATGCCATGTATGCATACACACATATGTATGTTTAGATATGTACAGTGAGGTGCACAAATGAGTACAAGTTTGTACTTTAAGCACTTTTTGTGTCATAGAATTAAAAGTAATAAAGCAAATTCAAAATTTTTTTTGTTGTTTATTAAGTATTAGGTTCTCAACAAAACAGTGTAAAATTTAAAACTTATAGCATCAAATTCTAAAAAAAAAAAAAAAAAAACCAAAACAACTCCAATGTACTCAATTTTGCACCGTTGGAAAATTTTGCAGAATACGAATTTTTTTAGTACTTGGTTTTGGACCCTTTATTTTGTAAGACATCATTTACGCGATTTGGCGTACTCTTCACCAATTTCTGTACAATTTCTTTTGGAATATGCTTCCATTTATTTTGGATCCGCTTCCAAAGCTCGTCTAAATTGGTAGGGGCTGATTGGTACTATCCCATCCGTCTCTTCACGATTGACCACGAATTCTCAATCGGATTGAGGTCGGGACCTTGTGCTGACCACTGCATAAATTGAAAATTTTGCTCACCAAGCCATTCTTTCAGGATTTTGGGCGTGTGTTTTGGATTACCATCCTCCTGAACAATGACTTCTTCTGCAGGATAGGCACTCTTATCTACGAAATCAGGAAGATGAGTCTGCAAAATCCTCAAATAGTCTTCTTTCTTCATTATATTATCAATTTTTTGCAGTGGTCCAAGGTACCACCACGTAAAGCAACCCCACACCATGACGTCTCCTCCACCGTGCTTCACAGTTTGCTTCACATGGCGCCTTTGATTTTTTTCACCAGAGCGGCGCCAGCAATACTGTTTACTGTCGGATTAGAAACGGTTGAATTTGGATTCGTCTGACCAAATCACACGTTTCCAGTCGTCCACTGTCCAAATTTTGTGCTCTTTGGCAAATTTTAACCGTGCCTTTACATTTTTTTCCGACAAAACAGGTTTTTGTTTTTTTACTGCTGCAATATAACCAATGTCGCGAAGGGCTCTACATGTTGTCCACCGACTAACAACTTTTCCAATTGCTAACGAATCATCTTTTGGTGTTAAAACTTATCTCTTTTAATTTCTCTTATTATTAGACGTGCGTCAGCATTAGTTAGAAATTTTTTACGACCTTTAACTTGAGCCGTAGGAACAACGGAACACCGTTTTTGTATCCTTATAACCACTGATTGACTCACTTTGAGTTCTCTTGCAATTTCCAAGGTAAAACAGCCTTTTTCAGTCATGGCCCGGATGCTCTCCTCGGTGGATTTTAAAAGCTTCTTAAATATTTATTATTATTAGGTATTTATTTGATTTTTGTTCGAAAAATTTCAGAATGTTTTTACCACATTCGATTTAAATCATGTCGAGCTTATATTTTCTTAAAAACACTAATAAAAACCAAAAAAAAATTAAAAATAACGGTACTTTTTCATTTCTTTTCTTTAAATTCTTCATAAAATGCAGAGGTGCGAAATTGAGTACATAAGAGTTATTTTAGTTTTTTTCGTTTTTTTCTTGGTGCTTGATGCATTTTGTTACAAATTTTATATAATTTTATTAAGTACTAGATACTTAATAAACGACTATAAAAATTTTTGAATTTGCTTTACTACTTTTATACTTATGAAACAAAAAGTGCTCAGAGTACAAACATGTACTCATTTGTGCACCTCACTGTATGTGCATACATACATAGATATCAACACCTTTTTATGTATAAAAACTGCATTCCATTTTAATTAGAATTGTGGCCACTTTAGCAGAGTTGTTATTGCATACTTACCGTTGTTTGTTTAAGGTAACCTGTTGTAGTTGCCTATGTGGGAGGTAATATGTTTGTTCTTTAGCTGCTTCCATTAAAACAAGTGGACGTTTAGTTTTCAGAATTTCAGAACTTTCTTAGCGTATTTCAGAAATTTCTAATTCAGTTTAATGTTGTTTGATATCGCAAAAAGTGAATAATTAAACAAAACAATCCAGAAAACTGTAGACATGAAAAAAGCGTGGAGTTTTATATCTTTCAATATAATCGAGATACCACAAAATAGATTGCGGGTTTAGAAAAAGGGTGCATTAATGATATATAATCAATTTCTAACTCAATTTTTTTAAATATTCCATAAGGTAAATAAAAATATTTAAATTACAGAAAAATACTAATAAAACAAAATTAAATAAAGAAGAACTTAAGAAAGAAATTCAAATGTGAGCAGAAATGTTAATTAGAAAATTTATTCTAATGCTTTCCTTAAATCCTTCTTCCAATTTTAAACAAAAATATCCAAAAATAAAAAAAATCTCCAAAATATAAAAAGCCGAATAATATTACAAAACTTTCAACTAAAACTCCAATATACTTTAAAACACAATTGATATTAAAATTTTGTTAATTATAAAAAGGTGGTTATTGGTGGGCAATTTTTTAAAAATTGCTTCCACCAGACCCTAAAACAGCCAAAAAATTCCGAAATCTTCAAATTCTGCTTCAGCGCTACAAAAGCTTAAAGCCAAAGCCACAGGCACTTCCGTTAAACGCAATAAAAAGTCAACAAAATCAACGAATCAACAACAACAGCAACAACCATTAACATTAGCGACAGCGACAGCTTCAACATCGAACCCATTAGCATTACAGCAAAGTGGTGGCTCCTTTTACGGAGTCATCGGCAACGCCAGTGGTGGTGTTGGTGCAGAATATTTTTCGCAAGGTCACAGTTATAGTTATCAACAACGCAGTGGCGCCTTTAAAAGCGACACTGGCTTCAGCGGCGGCGTTGGTGCCGGTGGCAGTGGAGGTCCAAGCATCAGTGAAGATATTGCTACAAATTTTTCTAAAACAACTTTTTCGCCAAATTCAACACAAAGAATTCCGTCATCATTTTACCATTCGGCGTCATATCAACAGCAACAGCAATATAATCAAATTAATAATCACAGCCACAATAGTAATCCGCCAACACAACAAACCAATAGTGCCAACATTATTAACAACTTTACAAACTTCTCATCTACATCACTACCAGCGATGATGATGAAACAAAAGACATCGTTGGGGGAGCGTATAAATATTGGCGATGAGGTGCGTGAGCTAAAGTTGGGTTGTACATTTAGTAATAAAAATACAACGAATGCATTTCATACGATAAAATGTAAGTAAAAATATTATCAATTAAAAAAAAAAAATCTTTCATTGTAAAGTTATATTGCTAATTTACTTATACACGTTTTATTTTAAAGTTGACATAAATATTTAAAACTAAGTACCTACTTACTACATAAAACTATTCAGGCTAAATTTTTCTTAGATAACATTATTTTTAATTGATTATTTTTAAATTTAAAGTTTTCTATAAACCGATATCAAGGTGCATGTATGTATATCAGGTGGCCTTAGTTAATATATGAATTTTTTTCTTTTTTACAAACAACAACTGTAGTGTTCTAAGAAAAGCTCAAAAAGAAAAAAATGCATTTGTGAATTTTTGTTATCTGTCTGTGACATTCGTTTGACGATTTAGTTGTTTTTGTAGAACTGATCCTATCACAAAGGGACCGAGGAAACGGACCCAAGTGGGCTGCACAACTACTACTTCATCACTTCCGCAGCCGCCTGTTCTACCTAGAACTGATCCTACCTGATATAACACCCCTTAACCGATATACTGCAAGAACAGGCCAACGCCGGTAATCTGTAACCCCAATTAATTTTTCCTCCCAAACATTTTTGTGGAACATACTTACCCCCTTTCTCCAGCCCAGTCCAGGGTTGCCAAACAACACTTGAAAAATGGGGTAAAACTGCTACAACTTCGCCGAAGTCGCCCCTAGATGAATAAAATGTATCACAGACCCATATTAGGTTTACCTCCCAAACATATTTATAGAACATACTTACCTCCCATATGATGGAGATAAGGGGGTTGTCATACAAAATTTACAAATATGATGTTAAAATGCCCATAACTTCCTCAGAGTCGGTCTTAAAGAAATAAAGTTTATGACCGACACCCAATAGTTTACCCTGCCAAACATATTCTTTGAAAGTAGATGCTTATCCCCTATATCCATCGCCTAAGGGGGCTCCCATACAAAGCTTGAGAAATTGTAATAAATCAAGCCTGCAGCTTCCAATGTGCCCGTGGATAGTTCAAATGTAGGACTGACCACAACTCATTTGTAATTTGCAAGACGAAATAACTCGGCTAGATCAGATGGATGGGCATATAAAAATAACAGTGTGAAGGGTATATAGGATTCGGCACAGCCGATCATAGCGCTCTTGTTAAATATTGAATTAAACTTACTTAAATAGCCGCAGTTTGCAAATACCATCACGTTATTCAATTAAGAAAATTGGTTTGCAGTATGCTTTTATGACTTTAGTTCTTTATCCAAAAATACCTGCAAATATTTTTTTTCCTTTAAAATTACCCAACTTTCTTCATGATCAAAACCATAAAACGAATAGTGCATGACCTGTGTAAAATCAGGATACCACATGTCAGGCTGGGACTTAAACAACATGCCTACATCAGGGAAAGATCAATTGAAACTTCAATGACAAATTGTAAACCTTGACTGTATACATTGCGGGAACTTTTAACAAAATACGGACCGACACGCTTATCCAATCCATGGACCAGTTTCATGTTGATCCAACACTAAGAGACTGGATAAGTCGCCTACTAGGAAACAGGAGGATAATATGCGGATTGTATTGAAGACATTGTGGAACGTAAAACCCGTAAAAGTGGCATTCTTCCGCCTCTTAATTGGACTATTACAATACACAATCCTCTCAGGGTCTTGACCGACGGAGGATTTGAATCAGGTGGCTACGCAGAAGATGATGAAAAAGTCTCCGAATCATCTTTGTAGGAGGACAAAGGACACCCGGATAAAATTAAGATCTGTTTTTCACTAATAAAACGAAAATCGCGTACTATGACGAGCCATGTTTCCTGAGTAGGGCGATTATGATATCCAAGATATTTAAGTACCCGGGAGTAATCCTGGATCGAAAATTAAATTGTATGCACCATTTAGAGGAAAGGCCAGTTAAGGCTCACCGATCTTGGGCGCTAAGAAGAAGGACTTTAGCCTCAAAATAATCTTAAGTCCTCTGTGCTAGCTCAGGGCACATGCAGAAAGCCAAGGGTCTATCTGTCCAAATCTGGGGCGATGTTGCAATGCAATCTGAAGATTAATGATTACTCGGAATATGACCAGGATCGCATTGTATTGGTGCCTGGACATAATGCGGGGGTCGGAAATGAACGGGCAAATAATCTGAAAATTATGACTAGGGAACATCGCATAGTTGACCTGGAGGAACCGAAGCCTTTCCTTGCCTCAAAAGCCGAGTTGAAAGAGTTGACGGAAACTGCCCACAGGCAGCTGTGGAACAACGAGACGGTTGAAAAAATGAGATGGATTCTCTGGGGAAACCCTGATAAAGACAGCAGGAGGATTCGGAAACTGAAGAAGCCTGCACTGAGCAAGGTGATGTATTTATTCCGTTAAGTAATTTAACAAGAACATCTTCATCGGATGGGGGTCGCGGAGAACTGTGATTGCAGAGAGCACATTGAACGGATGGAGCATCTCTTTACCCAATAAAAACCTATCGGTGGCCTTATCGGCTGTCACCTTAACCCAATATTCCGTACCGATCCTCTCCTCCCGAGGATATCGTAAATTTCATCACTGGTAAAAGTAATATTGTATGTATGTACCTCTACTACGTACATATGTATGAGGTATTGGTATGATAAAACAAATACTCGCATTCTTTAGCTAATCAAAAAATATCATAAAAATAAAACTTCTGTTTTTTTATGAGTTATAATAATAATTTATTTATTAGTTTTATGTAAATAAAGCAGAAACTCACAGTGGGGTATTTTGTAAAAAAATTGGAAACAGCGCTGAAGATTCTAAACGGTCGTTGCATTGGATTGAAATTTCATAGTCCATGACGAAGAATTATTAGACAATTGAATTTTTCTATTTAGGCTCAACGGCTGATGTTTACAACCAAAAATAATAACTAACAACCGAATTACGAGTACTAATGATGAAAATCGTAGCTGTTTTTTGAAAATGCATTCTACCACATGCCCTCCAGTCCTAATATGTTCAATTGCGACAGAAAAAACTTGGCCCTATAGCGCGTACCGTCCACTGTTGTCGTTTGACCAGCGGCGTCCTCGAAAAAAAATATTCCGATGACTCCTCCAGCGCGAACAGCGCACCATGCAGTCACTTTGAGTGGGTGTAATGGCTCCTCGTGCATTACCAATGGATTTTCGGTGCCCCAAAAACAATAGTTTTGCTTGTTCACGTACCCGCTGAGGTGGAAATGAGCCTCATCGCTTATTATGATTTTAGTCGAAAAATCGTCCACTCTGGCCTCGAGATTGAGGATGGCTTGTGCGTAGGTTACACGCGTTTGGCGGTCGACAGGCAGCAGTTGATGCACGGACAAGACTTTTTGCGGGAGCATGCGCAGTTCTTTGACCAAAATTCGCCTTAGGGACGACCGGCTGATGGCTAATTGCGAGGCACAGACAAGTTGTTACGCAGAAAAATAGACATGATTATTTCGCATTCTTGGGGCTCCATGGCTTGTTCACTTTTATTCTACATCTGCCTAGTTCACAAATGTTAAAACAGATTTGGCATTGACCGCCATTTGCAAAAATAAAAGCATCTTCCAATAGGGTGATTTCTTTTGGCCCACCTTGTATAATAACTTCACTAAACTTATTGAGAATTACTATAAACAAACAAAAGCATTTAATCAAAATATCTAAAAGCGAAAAATGTTTTGTTGTTATTTTGGGGGAACTATTGAATGTTTTAGTTTGTTTATAGTAATTCTCAATAAGTTAATTGAAGTTATTATATAAAGATTTTTATTAGGTTTTTCAAGAATTTGGTTAAGGACTACTGAGGATTTGGCGTAAGAATTGATAAAATGCATATAAGCAAACTTAACCTATAAAAATCCTATGAACAATAAGGCTAGATTCCTAAACGCAGTTTGCTTTGCAGCACGAAATTTTAACTTCTTCCCTTTTACAACCCTTACAATTTTGGCAATGTTTTCTATTTCCAAGGCATTAATATAGCTATAAACACTCATTTGGGAGCAGAAGATATTATCAAAACCCTCAGCTTTGCTGTCAGTTGGAATTTGAAATTTTTTGATGCAAAGCAAACTGCGTTTAGGAATACAACCTAGTTATTTTTTGAAAAAAAATTTCAAAAATTAAAAAATAGTTTTTAATATTTTTTTAAAGATTTGTGTTTTTCTTATATAATTATTACGACCCCTGAAAAAATTTTATTGTTTAAAAATTTGTATGTAGTAGTAATTAATTTCTAAAATACTTTAAAGTTAATTTTTTACAATTTTAGATGATTTTAAGCCTGCAAGTGTGGATAAAAATCGTGTTGCTACTGTAGATGTTGGCTCAAATAATCAAGTTACTGTTACTGTGCCAAATTTAGGTAAGATTAAATAAAACGTGTTTTAATTTTTTTATTTATTTTAACAAACCACAATCAAAACACAAAAAACTGTATTTGTTTGGTGTACACTTTTATTAAACCACAATCATAAATATTTTTTTATATAAAAAAAAAATTTAAATAATAAAACATGTTGATTAGGCTTTAATTTTTTTTTTTTTTGATTTCATAACTTGTAGGCAAAAATTAAAAAAGGTTATTTAATGAACTTGATTATGTTTGGGGTTTATGTGTGCCTGACAGTCTACAAAGAATTATTCTTTAATCAGCAATTATGTTAAAAAATGTTTAAAAATTTATGTTTTTTGTTAATTGATAAATAAGTTTTAAAGTGAAACTATATAAAAAGCGAGTTATGTTCAGCCCATAAATGCATAAAAATTTTAATTTTATTTTTTTTTGTATTCTTTTTGGAAAAATTTAATTTTAAATAAAAACTCAAAATTTTTATGTTAAATAAATATTAATATTGGGCCATATTCATAAACAATTTAAAATATACTTTAAATTTAAAATAGACTTTTTTTAACGAAATTTTTTAAAAATTAGTACTTAAAATCTACTTTAAATTAAAAGTCGATTTTTAATTTTTTTATGAATATGGCCCATTGTATTTTTAGCCATCACGCACAAGCTTTGATAGAAATTAAAATATATTTAAAGTTATTAGTTTCTTATTATTTGAAATTGTTATTTATTCGTTTTTAGATTTCTAAGTGTTAGTTTTGATTTTGCTGATACAGAAAAAAAACTGCTCTTTCCTGTCACTTTTTAAATTGAACATAGCCTTGGTTGTGGTTTTTATTTTATTTTCATTCCTATGTATGTTTTCTAGCCCTAAATATTAGGATGAGAGGAGTATATGGTCACGCAATGAGCTGCGAAAAATTAAAACATGAAATACTATGGAGGTGGCCACGCTCACATACCGTTAATTGCGAGGATACTTCGGATGTATTTATGTTTTAATTTTTTCCGAGCACACAACTTAAGTGATGCCGGTCGGATCGAAGTCAGCTGTTGAACTGTTATTAAAGTACTGGTCACTTATTAGATACTTAGTTACTAATTTAGTTGGCCATTCATAGCAACCCATGTGTGTCATTGGATGAAATTTTTAAGCCCTTCCGTTTTCTCAAATTCTCACGTTAAAATTTCAACACATTTTCCTGGGCCTGGTTTTTAAAAAGAATATCGTTCGTACCCTTTTAAGTTTGCCTTCGGAAAAATATTCAAATGCCTTTTGCACTGGAGCATCTCTTTTCATTTGCAAAACATTTCCAAGCCAGTAAAATCTTAAGATTTTTACGAGCTTGCCTAAATTGATGTCGGCATTTTGATCCATATATCTTGCGAAGTACTTTTCTCTCAAAGACTATAAGAACTGTCTGCTTGAGAAAGTGCACATACCTTCACGCTGCATAGGATATAAACAGGATGTTGCAAGCCTATTTTTTATTAAAACAAAGCAACTTGAGATCAGTTAGTTCTGTGCATTTGCTTTTATTCATGCATGTTTTAGTCTTCAGGCTATTTGATTTACTTTTGTACAGATAATTTTGTCGATTTGCAATTTAAACCAAAAAAACTTAAATTTGTGGTAAAATTTTGTATTTCGTTGTATAAAAGTTATGGGCAGGGATCGCATATATTAACTGTTTTTGAATTTCTGAAAAAAAGCGGCCACAAAGAAACATCGAAAAGTCAAGTGAGATACACCATCTTAGTAGTATTAAGCTAGATTTTTTGAAAATCAAGTACTTTACGTTGTTTGATTTTTTTACCGAGATAACTGTTGTATTTTTAATTGAAATAAAATTAAAAACCATTCATTTTTTATAGGGGATGTTGTAGGTTAAGTTTTTATGAATGCATTTCAAAAAAAACCTCATAAATGTTTTCTGTCCTTATTTTATAATCCAAAACTAATAATTTTCCTTATTCAACTGTCTTGATTTCCTTTTTCCCTTATACATCTGGACAACCATTGGTTACCACTAAATGTATTGAAGGGCCTACAACAATTTCAAATATTATTCATAATTAAGTTTTGGGGAGTTATTATGTTATTTGATTCGAATCGAAAAAGCGCTTTCGAAAAGAATTTTCGTTTTTTCTAATACGTTCATTCTGCCTCAAGTAGTGTTTCCGGATAGGGAGGCATGGAAGGGATCAGAGAAGCTGTATGAGGGGTGTGCAGTCTTTACTGGTGCATGGAAGATGAAGGTAGGCACCGGGGCTGGTGTTTATATAATGGGTACGGGGAAAGGAATGTTTTACATACTTTCGGACGAGTGCAGCGTTTTCCAGGTTGAAATTCTGACGGCAATGAAGGCCGCGGAATTTATAGGGGAGGATGTGGATGTGATACGGAACGTGACAATCTACGTTGATAGCCAGGGTGCGCTTAAGTCTCTAGAGGGACATTTTGTCAGGTCTATACTCGCAGGCGACTGTAGACGTGCTCTTAGGGCGATCATGGGAACACGCAGGGTTAGACTCTGTTGGGTTCCGGGTCATTGTGACGTTTCCGGCAATTAGATTGCCGATGGACTGGCAAGGAAGGGATCGGCTCGGGATGTTTGACTTGGTTGTGAGCCGTTGAGGTCATCGCTGAGTTTCTATTATGGGCTGATAGCGACTTGGAGCATGAACAAGGTGGGCCAAACCTGGAGGGATAGGGATGATTGCTGGTTGGACGGGATGGGCACTGACCTGCTGCTCAAGGAGAGCAGGGGGGTTCTGAGGTGCATTATTGGGGCTCTCACAGGGCACTGTGATGTAAGATGCATGACGAACAAGTGGGATAGGAACTCTCCAGATTTGTGCTGGCTATGTGGGGACGAGGAGGAGATGGAGACGGTAGAAAATCTTGTCTGTCACTGCCCTGGGCTGCAGATCCGTCCACAGAGGTAGTATGGAGGGCGCTTCTTCGATGGACTTAGTGAGGTCCCTGGCTGTGGGCTGGGGAGCATCATAGATTTCATTAAGGGGTTTGGGTGGCTGGGCAGATAGGTGATTCAGCGCCTATGACTACTGACTTCTTTGGATATCTTGCGGACGGCACTCTTGCTCTCTTTTCCTTTTACCTATGGAATGCTTGTCTTGACTTTTTATTTTTCTCCTCTTGACTCTTCTAAAGGGATTTACAATGGGCATGAGGGCCTCCGAGTGGAGGTGGCGAGTTGGAATCGCCACTACCCTTCGTAACCTAACCTAATACGTTTAAAAGATTCATAGTTTTATGGAATAATTTAAGGTAAATATCAATTGATACTAAAACTAAACATGTTAAGAAGCATAGTGGTACCTTTAAGTTTTAGGAAAGCATTCTAAAAATGTCGATTTTCATTAAAAAATAAAAGTTCATTTCCGAACGTTCGTAAATACATTTTCGAAAATCGTATTATGTTCGAAAGATTTTTAATTCGAATCGAGTTACATAATAATCCCCCTGATTAATTTGATTATTTTTTTCCAGATTTATTTTTTGAATATTTTTTACGGTCCCTGGTAATGTGTTTAATTTATATTCATTCACGTTTGTTTTTAAGTATATTTTTTCTTATCTTGTGTTTTGTAAGCGATATTGTACATTTGTAATTGTATATGAATTTTTTTAACCAACAAAAAATACCCTTTCACTTTTTTGTTGCCTTTTTTTATTTATTTTTAATTTTTATTTAAGTTCCAGTAGGAAATGATTATGCAAAATAAATTAACGGCTTTAAGTTACTTACTTACATACATACATATCGATGGCTTAATAAAAAAGGAGTAACTCGCTTTTTTCAATAGTGTTTTTAGCTTACTCTGGCAAACAAATGTTAAATTATTTAAATTATTCTTAAATTTGTAGGTTATTTTAATAAAAACTTAAATCTTTTGCTTATTTTTTTTGTTAAAAATTGCATTAAAACTTTTTAAATGCAAAATTTTTTAAAGCGTTTTTCTTCCCCTGTCAACAAACAAACAAATTGAGTTACACCTGTTTTATATTAAGCCATCGATACTTATTATAAGCCACATTTTTCAATTTAACAATTTTCTTACACTCTATAATTTTATAATTAACTTAATTGAAATGTGTTTATTGAAACAGATTATGAATATGATAAACTGCAGCAAATAGAGAAAGAACCTTAAAGGAAAAAAAAATACAAAAAAAGTAATTTTTTTTCTAAATAAGAATTTTTTAATTGTTTTCTTGACTGTGACGGACACAGTTAACTAATACTAAAGCAATATAGTATTTTACGACATTAGACCTAAGACAAATATACATACATACATATACATATATTTACATATCACATGCAAAGAAGTTAATTCGAATTTTCGAAATTAAATATTCTATTATTTTTTTTAAAGAGGCTGCAGTAGTTTTTTTTAATGCTAAAATTTATTTTTTCCGGCATCAGCCCAGAGAAAAATGTTTTTAAACCAGTTTTTTACCTTAAGTATTGAATGTAAATATCATACACTTTACCCACAATTTTATTCGAAATACATAGATAACCTAATAACATATTATTGTTTTCTTAAAATTTGTTTTTATTTTCAGTTTGACTAAAATTTACATACTTACTTAGTATAATAAATAAATAAATAAGAATAAACAGAGACCGAAGACAGTTTTTTTACACATACATTAACACTTGTTTTTATTAAAAACACTTCTTATTTGTTTTTGTTTAGCTATTTTTAACAACAATTAAAGTTAACATGTTTTGTTTTAGCTTAGAGAATTAAAATATGATTTGAAATTTAAATTTTAAATTGAGGCTTGCAAGGAAAAAAATAATATTAAAATTATTTTTAATATTCGAAAATATAAAGTAAAGTTCGAAAAAAATTTTTAAACTAGAAATACATAACAAAAATCATAAAAAATTATTTAAAACAAAAAAATTGGAATAACAATAACTCTTACTGGCTATGCCGAGTCCCAATGAAATTTTTTTGCCGAAATCGTTTAGAATTTGTATCGAAAGTCTCCAAAGGCTTAGATTTCGCAACCGATGTTGGTACGAAAACGTACCAAATTCGGTTATATTTAGTGGTTGACCCTAATTCGGATCTATTTGTTTAAGAAAATCTAACAACTTTGCAGATTTGCCGTTAAGATATCTTTGCAAATTCTGAAAAAAATCTTTGGGAAATTCCTAAAGGATTTTAGACATACCGGATAAATGTCAAAAGGAAATCTGAAAAAAACATCAGACAGTAGTCAGTAAAGCGTTAAAGAAACCTGAAAAAACATTAGACCTTAACCTGAATATTCTAAAATAATCTAAACAAGTAAAAGCCTTATATTCGGCTGTGCCGAATCTTATATACCCTTCACATTGTCCTTGCGAAACCCCGAACTTTTTTTTTTATTTTTATTCAATTATTTTTATTTATATAATATTTCATATTTTTATCCTTTTAGGGCCAATAGGGATTTTTACCATAATTTTTTCAAATTTTGTATGGCAACCCCCTTAAGGGGTAGAGATAGGGGGTATGTTCTAGGAAAATGTTTTCAAGAAAAAAATGAAATGGGGTCAGTCTTGTCTTTGAACTATCCACGGGCACCCTGAAAGCTGTAGGGGGGAGGGGGGGGGGGATTTATTACGATTTTACAAAACTGTATGTGTTTAGGCCGATGTAGATAGGGGGTAAGTATGTTTTAGGAATATGTTTGGGAGAAAAAACTAATGGCGGTTAATTGCACACTTTATTTTTCTAAGGCCGACTCGACTCTAAAGCTATATTTACACCACCTGAGTTCTTATCTGAGCTGAATGTCAAAAAATAAGTTTAAATTTTTATGAGTGTCAAAAAACAATTAAAATTTTAAATTTTTAGTATTACATTACATCTAAAAAATTAGGTTCAGTCCGCTAATTATAAAAGTTTTTAAACTGGTACAAATTGTATGGCAATACAACAACAAGCATTTAATCCTGTAACTTTTAAATACTTAAATTTAAAACTCAGACGTTAAATAATTTGAAAATAGAAAACGTTCTATTTTCAACTAAGGTTAGACAAAAATATTAACAAATGAAAATATACATGTTATTACACTATAAAAATAAGTCTCAGTTGTGAAATTCAGATGATAACGCAGGTAGTGTAAATATAGCTTAAGGAAGTTCTGGGAATTTTTAACATCATTTTTGTAAATTTTGTATGGCGACCACCTTAGGTCATGGAGATAGCAGGTATTTTTTAGGAAAATGTTTAAGGGGGAGAACTAATGGGGGTCTGAAATACATTTAATTCTTCTAGGGACGACTTCAGAGAAGTTGTAGGGGTTTTACTCTATTTTGCTAAAATTTTTGTATGGCAATCATGTTAGGAGCTGGAGACAGGTGGTAAAAATGTTTCACAAAAATGTGTGGGAGAAAAATTAATTGGGCTCGGTCTTACATTTTACCTTGTAGGAGCACCTTGGAAGCTGTGGGAGCGATTTAAAAAAATTAAACTTTAAATGGCAACCCTGTTAGGGGGTGAAGATAGGGTATTAGTATCTTCCACAAAAAAGTTCGTGGGTAAATATTTGTGGGAGTCGGTCTTACATTGCACATTGTACGGGGCAACTCTGGGGCAGTTGTAGAGGTTTTTATCTACAAATTTTAGAGAAATAAGCAGAGGTAGTCGTGGGTTTTTGCTTTATACCTCAGTCAGATATCGGGCGATTTGGCTGTATTACAGTTACTATTTGCTCGCAGATATTTCTGATAGTTTTATACCACTTAAGGGTCTATGCAACATCGAGGGGCCTTAAAAAGTAAATTTCAACATTAACACGGACAGACAGACATCGCTAAATCGACTTCCCTATCTGTAAGGGCCTTTATGGGATCGCAGATGGATTATAAAGAAATTACAAATGGAAAGGAAAACTTATATAAATATCCTTATCACTCTTGTAAAGGGTATAAAAATCAGCTGGTAGCTGTCAAAGTACCCGACGTACATGCGCTAAAAGCAGAATGTTGCCCAACTTATGTACGTTGCGTTAACGCAGACGTTTTGTATTAAAAACAATTAGTTCAACAAAAATAATTAGCAGTTAAGTCACTTTTTAACTAAGCGTGCGATATGTACATACATTTATTACTTTACTTATTAGATTTAAAATTTTGCAATCTGTTTTACTTGAAAGTTGTTACTCATGCGTTATTGTCCATAACGTGTGTACATATGTACATACATATGTATATGTATGTATATTTCGACCATGTGCAATAATTAATAAATAAAAAAGGAAAAAAATATATAAAAAAAGGCAGCCAAGCGTTACAATTTCCCCCAAAAAAAAGATAAAGAATATATAAATTGTCTAAATAAAGATAAATACATACACGTATATGTATGTACATACTAAGGTATATATGTATTTACATATATGTAAATATCTTAACCTAACATGCAACAGACATATCGCTTGCTCAATATTACAATGCAGTGAACTTTAGGCGGAGTGGAAGATGACCTAAATAATAGTGAAGTCACTATTCATGTCGGCAGTCAGACAGCCTTAAGGTCTTGAAGGCGCATGGCGTCAAGTCTGGCTGGTACGTGATTGTAAAAAATCCCTTGGTGGTGTTGTGGACTTCTTTAACCATATACTATGTTATGTTCCGAAGCACTGTGAAATAGTGAAATAGCCGACGAGCTCTGATTTTGACTTGACAAACTTTTTATGGAAGATTAGGAAATGGGTTCGTTCTTAACACGGTGAATCTTCAGTTGGAAAATAGAAGTGGCTGTTGTGTAGTTATATGCCCAGGACTGAGTTTGGCAACCATTAGGCTAATAATGGACTTGGAAAAATTGGATTTTAAGTCTTCACAGCTGGGCAGTGTCCAGTTAGGGACGAAAAGATGGAATCACGGCAGTTTGTGTTATTTCAGGACGTGTAGGGATGAGAAAAATTAGAAACGATAGAAGAGCATATTGTATGCCGCTGCCGGAGATTTGAGAACCATAGTCAACTGGTTTGGTAAAAAATTCTACGAAGAACTAAGCGATGATTCAAGGTGTAAGCTAGAAAACATCATTGAGTTCATTATGGGATTCAGGTTGCTAGGGGATAGAATGTGAACAGAGGGTCTCTTACTGGTACTTGAGTTCTTTTTCCCCTCCCGGTTTTAGACTATATCTTTCCCTCTTGTTAGTCTTTGAAATTTTTTACTGCTTTTTTTATAAATTTAAATATAACGTTAATCGATCTTGTTTGGGCAATTTATTATTAAATTGTGTAAACTTGTTATTAGTAGAAAAATGCCATAAAATAAATTCAATTATAACTTACTGTTTCATAAACCGAGTCGATTTTTTATCAATGGTATTATGTAAGTCGATCGATTTGGTGCATTTGATAGGTCGATTTAAAATCGAGTAAATGTTTGAAATCGATTTAAAATCGAGAGAATTTACCCTAATTTGGTTTACAAAAAAGGGCCAAAGGTATGAATATTCAATCAATCACCAGGATAACAAGTTTATGCATGCTCAGTTTGCAGTTAATTTTTAATCATATCAAAATTTGGATAGTGTATTTGGAAAATTTAAACTTGTCCTACCTTCAAAATAAAAATATTTTGGTTTTCCCTTCTGGATAAAATCTAAGTTGAATAGGTGATGTTTTCAGCCAAAAGTACTACCACAAGGTGGGCCAAAAGAAATCGCCATATTGGAAGATGTTCTTATTTTTGCAAATGGCGGCCAATGTCAAATCTGTTTTGATATTTGTGAACTAGACAGATGTAGGATACAAGTGAACAAGCGATACACTTCCTTGGAACGCGAAACGATCGTGTTTATTTTTTTGCGTAACAATTCGTCTGCGGTGTTGGCGCAGCGCGAATTCCGTCGCCGATTCCCCGGTTGCCCGACACCGACTGTGCTGTTTGGCCACCAGCACTAAAGAGTATACGACCACACGAGACGCTGCCAAAAGTGGCCGGCCCCAAAGCGCCTGTTCTGCCGAGAATATCGCCGCTGTTGACGAGGATGTCGAGCTGTCACCAGAAACATCGACCAGACGCCGTGCCTCGCAATTAGCCATCAGCCGGTCGTCCACAAGGCGAATTTTGGTCAAAGACCTGCGCATGGTCCCGTACAAAGTCCAGTCCGTGCTTTAGCTGCTTTTGTCGACCGTCAAACGCATCACAAACAACATCGGATGACTTCTTTTGGCGCACCCTGTACTTCAACAAGTACTGATGATGAAAATACGTAGCTGGTTTTAAAAATGCATTCCACTCGGCTAATATTGGTAGAAAAACTGGAAAATAAAAAGAAATTAAATAATGAACTTAAGCCAGAATAAAAAGCAACAATTTGCCCTAAAACAATAAGTTCACCTTTTTTTATTGTACTGTTTGAAAAAATAATTTTTTTGCAAAGTTTCAATCTCAGTAGACCTTCCCCTGTGGAAATGCTCATATGTGTAGGACCTTAAACCATCAACTGTCGTACACAATTTTATTATGATCGGCCCATTTCTTTAGATAACTCCTACACAAATGTCTCTTACACAAATGTCTCTTACACTCAAAAAAATCTATGCGACATATGAAGCAACTCGTTTGTACATTGTACGAAATTTTTCGAAATTCTTGCGTAGAATCTACGAAATGGAAAAAAAATTCTCTCGTATATTTTAGGAAATAAATTTTTTATATATTACGAAGTAATTTAATATATACTTATATAAGAAATAAGTACGAACAATGTTCGATTTTTTAGTAAGATTATTAAACTCTGCAATTTTTTTCTGCAAGTGAATGAAAGTTTCGTAAATACTACGATAAACTTATGAAATATAATCGTTTATTTTAAGAATCGCTTCTGGGACCTAATATAAAAAAAAATTGTGTTGAAGGGTTTATAATGGTCGGGCGTAACTGACTATAACTTTCTTAGTTATTTTTTAAAGAAGTTCTAAAACTCTTCTTAGTAAACACTGATAAAAAAAGTTATTTTTATAATTTTTTTTTATTAACTATCTCTTATAAAAAAACAAACATACATACAAGTATGTATGTACAAAATAGTATGTATATATGCGTGTCTATAATCGTTTTTTTATGACATTTTGTCTATATTACAGTTTAATTATTAAAGTACAAACGAAACTTAAAACAAAATGCAATTTCAAATTCATAACGCAAAGTTCAAGGCTGATAACAAAAGTTTATTTTGTTTTTGTTATTGTTGTTTTTTTTTTATTGTTTAATAAATAATTGGCTTGTGATGGCGGTTTTGGCCCCCAAACGTTTTCTTTAGCTAAAGTGGTTGTTCTCGTTTGCTTTTTTCTTATCATTCGTTATCAAAGATTTACGTGTGTATGTGAGACAATTTACACATATTGTGGCAGGTGAATTAGTTATTTATTTAATTATTATTTTTTATTTAATATGAATTTTATTTTGTTTTTGTTAACTTTCCAGATGGTAACAAGAATTATAAAAAATTTAAGTTTAGACATAAATTTAAATACGTAATTAACACGTAGCTTTAAAATAATAAAAAAATGAATTTTTTAAGACAATTAAAAATATTTGAAATTTTTTTTAAAGCAAATTATTGCAAAACTAGATTATTTTTCAAATTGTTTCTATTTTTTCACTTTAGTTTTTTTTTAATATTAAATGTTTATGTTTACTTTTAGTTAGTTCCGGTGTGCCTCATACCATTTATAAAGGAAATCAAAAGAAATATACAAAAGAATGTATATTAATTTTTGATAAAAGGACTGGTGATATTACAATAGAAAAATTAAATCACAATATACAAGTGAAAAAGACGCGGTAAGTTTATGAAATATGTGATCATCTGTTAATATTTAAAATAATCATTTTTTTTGTCCTTAATTTTTTAGTGAAATGACAAACAAACCAAGTGTACCTACAGCAGCAGCAATGCAATCGGTATCCGCATCCTCAGCAACAGCTTCCTCAATAGGATCAGCACCAAAACTAGAAAACAGTACAATGAGAATATCTTCTAAAACAAAAGTTTCCACTGGCAACAGAAAAAATACTATAAGTAAGTCCTTATAAAAACAATAATCCAAAACACAGTTAAGAAATTAAAAAAAAAAATAAATAAGATTTTAAATGTTTGGTCAGCTAAGGTTAGAGAGAATAAATTAAAAGACACTTAAACAGCATAAGGACACTTAAGAAATGCATAAGTCCAGTAAGAACTTTATATTCGGCCATACCTCTCATATAACTTCGGTTTTGTTGCTACCAAAACGTAAAAATTACTTTGTGTCGTTTATAAAGTTGGTAGCTAATTGCATGAGGGAAAGCAGCTCCTCTTGCCTTTATCCAACTATTTCTTAAGGTGTTGATTATTGTAGTTTACCAAAAGTAGCGTATAAATAGTTTCATAAAAATGGTTTAAGTGTGTTCTACATATTCCCTTTGCTCCTTTCCAACTATTTTCTTAACTATGACAGTTCAATTACTTTGTAATGGGTTTGAAGTCGATAGCTGTTACCAAAATGCCAGCGTGTTTGAAATTTAAACGTCACAGCTTTGCGCTAAAAAAAACGTAAAACTTTCTGCTCTTGTTAAGAGTTGTCCGTAGCTTATACAAAACACATATTATTAAATTATTAAAAATTTAACAAGTTTAAACAAATTATTTTTATTTTCAGTTGAATTAAAGTCTCGCAATTCTCCTATGCAAAGTTCGCCCTCAGCGAGTATAAGTCATCACAGCAATAAAAGTCCTCAATCTGCTCCAGCGTAAGTGTTTCTGTTTTTGTTTTTAATAATGGAAATATTTAAAATTTTGCATTTGCTGCGTTCTCTTTCAGATGGAATGCTAATAACGGCCAAGCCACATTACCTAGTATACCCATGATTGTGGACGATGATGATACGGTATTTGGTATTGGTGGTGGCGGTAGTGGAGGTGCTGGAGTCGGCGTAAGTGGTAGCGGTAGCGCTGGTCTAGCTAATATATCTGCCTCTTCAACATCCAGTCATCAAAACCATTCAGGACACGAATATGATATACAGCAACAACAACACTATTCAACATCAGCACCTTCAATGAAACAATCAAAACAGTCACATCACAACAACAACAACAACAGTAGTAATCAAAAGCGGCACAACAATCATCAACGGCATCAGCAGCAGCAACAGCAAACATCTTTACAAACGCAACAACAACAAGTGCAGCAGTGGCAACAACAATTGCAACAGCAGCAGCAGCATCAACAACAACAACAACAGCAACAACAAAATCAATTTAATCGTTACCATACAAATGGCAATTCCTCTTCTACATCCTCATCGTTATATAATAGTAATCATAGTAGTAATAATCATGGCAATGGCAATGTACGTAATAACAATCATCAAAATACCAACAACCACATAAACAACAACAATCCTAATCATCATCCACATAATGATCTTGCCTCATCGCCAACCCTGGCCAGTGAAGCAGCAGCTCTTGAACAGGTTGGTTTTTTTATAATTTTCCTAAAAAAAAATTAGGATACTTTTTAACAAAATATTTTAAATTAAAAAAATCTTTTAAAATTTAAAAAAAGTCCTTGAAAAATTTTATCACAAACATTGTTTGAAAAATTCATTTTAAGGAATCTTCAATTTTGACACGTTTAATTTAAGCTTTAAGTTTAAGGCAGTCTTTAAAGCACTTAAATAAAAAATTGCGACCTTAGGTTAGGTTAGATGTTTCTAAAAACCCCACGATCCTCTGGATTCTTAGTGTTATTAGTCAAGAAGAGCCGATAACCATCTTATTTAAGGCAATAAACTTGAGTGTTTCACACTCTCTTGACAGTTTCGTCTTACCTAGCTCAAATATTTCCTTCAGGTTTTGTAAAATATGATAACCTGGGCAGCCTGTCTCTATTAAAACAGAGTATAATTAAAAATCTCTTTGTCCCCCGGTTCATCATAGAACTTGACATCATTGCAGGTAAGTTCTGTTTTTTTTTCGATTTAAAAAGCTGTACAGCATCAACCTGCTATCAGTCTCCTTGCTAAGAAAGTAAAAACTTTGTCGCCTAATTCGGTTTATAAGATCTCTACATAATGATAAAGACTATAAACAAAGTGGTATCTACTCATACCTCCGTGGCCCTTACCCTTCTCTCAGAATCTTAACCCCTATTAAAGAGCTAAAGTAAAGCAGGCACGTTCATTGCTCTTTCGTTGGGAAAACGGAGCGCTTGCTTCTATAGTTTGTTCGCCTGCTTGCTCCCCTTAATACATCAGTATTCTCGAAACCAGTTAATGTGCACTTGTCTCACGGCACATAAATAACCAGCGAATTCCTTGCACGCTTGGACAAAAGAGGATCAGATGTAATTTGATTTACGTCAGCATCTGTCATGTACGACCAATCGAACTCCACTCCATTCACCCAAAATCAGATAGTACAGCCTTAATTACCATCAGTATATATAAGTAGGTCCTTTTATTTGGTCCGTAGAAAAAAATAGAATGAGGTGGGAATAAAAAGGATGCTGAAGTATACTGAAGGAAAACTAGGAAAAAAACAGACTTAGCAGACTTCCAGCCTGGCATACTTGCGCACTTACTCACTAGTGTACCGGGGAACCTGCTGTTGGTACTCAATAACAATAAAAACTCTTGAAACTTAAACATACGAATCACTCAAACAATTTAAAACAAAAAACCAGGGGCCAAATAGTGTTATTAGATTAAAGTCGATCGAGTTATCATCGAAGGGATTTTAATAAGAATTTTTTAATTTCGACTCGAATGCGGCGATTTAACCTAAGCTTTATCAAATAACAAAAAAAAACAACTTTCACAACTTTAAACGTGTGTTTATTAAAGAGTTTTAAAACATACATATATCTCCTCTCACTTATTTTAAGTTAAAAGATGAAAGAAAAAAAGATTAAAATGCGTTGGCAAATTCAAAAATTTTAATTACAAATTAAAAACAAATTTTTGCATGAACAATTTCATTGTGACGGGTTTGACGTTTTTGCTTAAAACTTTCTTTTTATTTTTAAGGTAAATTAAAACCTATGATTCCTAAGGACTTTAAACGGCTTATAATAGGTAGGGACTGAAAAGGAATGATGTCTGCTAAGACTAGCCAATTAAAGACTATGGCGGGTGTGACTTTAAATTTCAGATTTTGGTAATACTGATTTTGAAACCATATTTTCTAGAATACTCTAGAAAACGCCGTTTTTTTTATCTGTTAATTATACGAAAGTTAAAATTAGTTCGCAAATTTAAAAATTGTAATTGTAATATACGGGCTCGACCACTTTCTTACAATTTTAATTATCATCAAAAAACTTAAAAATTGTAATTTATCAGTCATGTTCTGAAAATCACGTGGTTTCAAATCAATTTTGATTTTAAAATAATCATTGATTTTAATTTATTCATTAATATATTTTATTGCTAAATTTAAAATAAGGTTATTAAATTTATAACCAAGTAATTTTAAATCAGCAGGATTTTAGCTGACCGGTTAAAAATCACAAAAATTTAAAAAGTTTTGTATGCTTCTTGTGATTTCAAATTACTTTCACAAAAAGTGATTTTCCGAACATGCCTGTATGATTGCCAAATATGTTAAGAGTTAAAACGTCTACTAGTAGGTAGGGAGTAAGATGTTTACTTAGACCTTAGACTACACTAGAAACTGCGAGGGGTGCAGCTTTATAAATTACATCTTTTTACAATATTGACTTTGAAATCATGTTCTACAAACAGAAATAATTATGGTATTCACAAGGTAGTCATAAAGTCATATGTCTTAAAAAAATAAAACGAAAAAATGCTAGTGTTGTGAGCATTCGCTCATAATTAAGTATTCTATTTTAAATTTGAATCAGCTGCTGGAGAAAACTGAAAAATAAGTAATTTCAAAAATATAAATTAATGACTGCGACGTGCTAATTATATCAACGGCTTCACTAAAAAGTTTCGGCCGCCCGGCTCAGGTTTCTACTGTTTATGACAAAACAATAAACGCAGTTCAAAAAGTCTTATTATTATAGAACTTTTTTTTAAGCACAACAATTTTTTTATACTATTGTAAAATATTAAAACTTTAAGACAATATGACTTGATAGCATACCGTTTGAATACCCCAAATATTTTAATTAAATGTTTAAAGTGTATTCTATTGCTTTTAATACATATTTAACTTCTACAAAATGTTATTTAAAAAACAGATTTAGAATCAGTGACGGGGGTTCAACGTTTCTATTAAACCTGCAAAAAAGAGGCATATCTAATGATTTTTTCTTAAACTGCTGTAGTTTTAGCTGCCCAAATGTTGCCAAAGTTTTTGACTTAAATTGATTGACTTGGCCGTTTTAGCTTTTAAATTTAATTTTGCGTATTTATCGTCTTTTTCAGAATATTGCTGGCGATTTAAGTTCATCAACTTCTAGCTCTGAGTCAGAATCGAGTGGTAGCGACAGTGGTTCAGATTCTGATGACAGTACAGATGATGATAAACCGACAAGACCTGCTACAAATCAAATGAATCAACTGCCTAATTTGGGTATGGCACCAATTGGTAACGCTTTGCCACATATGCAATACCAACAACAACAGCAGCAACAGCAAAATAATCAACATTCGCACAATCATACAGGAGGTAAACACGGACCCGGAGGTAATGGTGGCAATTTTGTAAGCAATGGTGGCTTTCCTAATGACTTATTACAAAATGATTTGCAATTATCATCAAATTCGTCCGATGATGATTCCGATTAAATTAAAATGTAACAAATAAAACATATTTAACTTACATATAAAATCTACAAGATAATTTCAAAAACAAAACACACACAACAACAACAACACCACTTAAAACTAATAAATCAAATAAAAAATATATTTTTGTAAAAAAAAATTAAAGTAAATTTAGAAAATAATAAACAAACACAGACATGCATATGTATAAAAATATGTATGTGTGTATGTATGTTTGTATTTGCATATACAAAATCAACCAACTCAATAGTAATGAAAAGCTCCACACACAAGTTAAACGAGTCCTTATTAATAGTGAAAATTTAATTAAATTTTAAACAGAATTTTCACATAATAAATTGTTTTTTGTTCTTTTAAGAAATTCATTAAAAATTAGGCAGAAATAAATTAAGAATCTTATTTAAAGTGACAAAAAAAAACAAAAAAAAAGTTTGTAAAATATTAAAAAAAAATATTAGTTTGTATAATTATTATTATGTATGTAAAAATATCTGTATGTATATTATTTAACATGTTTAAAAATTGTTTGATTTTTTTTTATGATAAACAAAACAAAAAAAACATTTAAAGTCTGATTCAAAGATTCTTACTTTAAATATTTTGTAAACATAATGCTCGATCGTTATTTTATTTCTCTTTTGCAAATTTATTCAAATGGTGTAATTTTTTATTATTATTAAAGTTATGTTAATATATAATTATTATTATTATTATTTAATTTTGTTTATTTTACTTTGTTTGTAAAAATTAAAAATGCTGAATGAATACAATGTGTATTCGGTGGTACTATTAGTAAATTGTTTCTTCTATTTTCATTACTTAATTTTCCTTTTTTTTTCTCTTTATTAATTATCTAGTTTAAAATAATTTCTAATAAAATATAGTTGAAATTCTAATTAATTACTGATGCATACATATTTATGTACAACTATTCATGTACTTGATTCCTCTTTTTTTTAGTTCTTGCTTAGAATCTTTTTGCTGTTATATATTTAAAAAAAAAATTATTTTTGCAACTTTTTGTTTTATCTTTTGCCAATAATTATTTAATTATTATTTTAAAAATTATAAGCAAAGTTGGCTTTACATTTAATACTTGCTACCAACTAAGTTTCTTTCTCATTAACATTTTATTGTTACAGAAATTTTTCAAATTTATGCAACTTACCGAGTAATAAGTATCAAATGCTTTGCCAACTTTACTACTATTTTTATTAATTGAATTTAGTAAATTTAAGAGTTAAAAAAATAAAATAAAAAATATATTACAAAGCGAAACAAAGAAACCATTAATGGAAGGAAGATGTAACAATTTATGAGACCAGAAAATAAAATAGTTTTTTTTGCATTATATATTCTAATAAAATATATCTACATATACATATAATACATATGAAAATACTATATATTTCCAACTGTGTTATCTTTCAAAACTTAAGGGGGAATATCTAGAGATGGAATATAACCCAAACATCGGTAAAAACTTTTTTGGGAATTTTTTAATAACACAGTTTATACCCACCATTTAGACAAATACTTGGGTATTTAGCCATTTATTTATTGTGTGTTTCAGTCATTAACAAAAGGAAGGAAATTATATACTTGGATACTTTTTTGGAAGCTGTTGTCACCAAATCGGTAGGTAAAGGAAAGTGGGTTAAAAAAACGCAATTTCTATCTCTTATTTTTTTCCATTCGCGTTTTTATACGAAGTTTTAACAAAAGTTGAAGCAGCGGAGTTTCTAGTTATGGACACAATTAAAACTTGAAAAAAATATTTGAAGATGTTATGCAACAAATTTTTTATTGTTATTTTTTTTTATTTTTATTTTTACCCCAAGTTTTCAATTTTATGTGACTTGTTTTTGCATTCACTCAGTAAGTAAATTGCAGAAAGTTTTACTTTAACACCTGGCATCACCTAAACTGGTGGCTACGAATATTTCGGCAAAGATTTGCCTAGTAATAAGTGGTCTTTATATAAAAGAAAAAGGGGAAAAAAATTGTTTTTTTGTGAGGAGTTAAAAAATTAAAAAAAATTAGCAGATTATCTGAGGTGCGATTAGAACAGAATTTTTTTTTATATTTTTTTTTATTATGCCAGCAAGTGCTCTTTGCTCGTAAAATGCTGGGGGCAAATTACGGTATTCTATTCAAATCAAAATCTATTCGATCGAGTAGTCAATGCTTGTAATATAGGAATTCTAATAAGAATTTTTAAATTTTGATTTGAATCGAATGCCCCCTGATTTTCTAACAGATTTTGAAGTAGGTACACACTTCGTAACATATTTATGCAATTAAAAAAATAACAAAATTTTTTGTTATACATATTTGAAACCTTGATTGCAACACAAAATAATACCATAAACACGAGTTCACACTATACAACCAGCAACGAAACCTGACTGGTTGCCTAAACATGTGTGTAGCTAGCACTACACAACAGAGGCATCGTCTAAAAACCGCTTTTATTTAATTTGGAAAATAAAGAAAATTATCAGCTGTGCAATAAATAATGTCTTACTTATTTACTTAAACAACGTCATAACTCACTTTTAAAAAAAACCCCGCCATCGCAGTCAAGCAAAATCAGAAAACCAAAAATAAATAATTGAACTACGTTTTACATATGAATGTATGCATATATGTACAGTAAGTATGTATGTACATACATAGAGCATTTCATCACAACACATGTATCTCCATGAATTTATTAAAAAATCCGACCCTATCTGCTTAAAAAATCAAATTTTTTAAAACTGTCCATAGTTTTAAAATAAAAAAAGAAATTTTTGATTTTAATTTTGTAACTGTTCAAAAGCAATAATGTGCTGTTAAAATTTTTATTATAAATAATTTCCTGCCGTTACTTTAGCTGCGAATGTGAGATTTTTTTAAAAACAAGCAGACACATTGGTTTGCTTTCAACAGTTAAAAAAAATATTGTGACTTTTGCTTATTTGACTGGGGTTTTTAACATTGGTTTTGAAAATTGGTTTAAATAAATTAGTTGTAAACAAAACGTAAAGAAGGTCTAGGAACAATTTAAAACCAGTTTTTCTTTTAAAACGTAATTTAAAATTATTTTCAATAATCAGTTTAAAATTTGTTAATTTTAAGTTATGACATTGTTCGAGTAAATGTGCGATACATACATATGTATGTATGTACTTTGTTTTCAACGTGTTCCCTAAGTAATAAACTACATATTTACATTAATTTTAAAAGCAGAAATTAAAAAAATGTCTAATGTTGCCGGTTTATCTGATGAAGATGCTGATAAATTATGTCAATTGGCGCCTAGTTTTACAAAAGTAAGATTTTATGATACATTAGCATAAATATTTATGTACATCATACAAAGTATTTATACGTTTGTATACGAAAACATTTGGTTATCTTTTCAATGAATAAAAACTAACCTTAACAATTTTAATTTTAAGGACTTCCTTTTCCAACAAACCATGTACCGTATAAAGGATCCACGGATTTCATTGCCTTTTTATACTGGAGTTTTGGGTATGACTTTGTTGGTTAAGCTGGATTTTCCTGAAGCTAAATTTTCTTTATACTTTATGGGGTTAGTGTTGAACAATAAGAGTCAGTTGTATAAGGTAATTCAGTAATAATTTTTTTTAGCTACGAAAATCCCAATGATATTCCCAAAGATCAAAAGGAGCGTACTAAATGGGCCATGAGCCGTAAGGCAACAATTGAGTTGACACAGTAAGTACAGAAGACGATTTGATCCACATATCTTTTTATAATAAACATAGCATGTGAAAATTATTAAAAATATAAATAATTTATCAATTTGGGTATTCAAACGGTATGCTATCAAGTCATATTGTCTTAAAGTTTTATTATTTTACAATAGTTTAAAAAATTGTTGTTGTGCTTAAAGGAAAAAAAGTTCTATAATAATAAGACTTTTTGAACTGTGTTTATTGTTTTGTCATAAACAGTAAAAACCTGATCCAAGCGGCCGAAACTCTTTAGTGAAGCCGTTGATATAATTAACAAGTCGCAGTCATTAATTTTAAAATATTTTTGAAATTACTTATTTTTTAATTTTCTCCAGCAGCTGATTCAAATTTAAAATAATAGTATTTTTTCGTTTTATTTTTTTAAGACATATGACTTTATGACTACCTTGTGAATACCTTAAATATAAAAGTATGATTAAAAACGTTTTTCAATTTAATTAAAGCTTTATATTGGCCTACTGTCTTATGGGCAATTGCATTGTGGTGGATGTAATTATTTTATTTATATTTTTGGTTTAATGTAATTTAGCAGTTTTAAACAGGGGCCATTAAAATGAAAAAAAAAAAATAAATCTCAACAAATAATAATTATTTTTTGATTTTTACTTTTTTGTGAAAAAAAAATTTGTATTTTTTGGTTTTTATATATTTTTTGGCAAGAATAATGATTATTAACATTTCAAATATTATTTAAGATTTGATCCCAATTTAATTTAATTTATAGGGTTTACATGCATTTTATTGGTTCTTACACTAAATCTCATCAGTAGACTTTTATTAAATTATTTAAAAACCTCATGAATATTTTCTGTCTTTATATATATACATACTTATATGTATAACTTAAGCAAACTTGTTGAGAATTATTATAAACAAACCAAAGCATTTAATAGTTCTTTCAAAAAACCCAACAAAGCAATTTTCGTTATTCAATTGTTTTTAATTTTGTTTTTGTTATTTTTTGACAAAAAAATTAAAATCAAAAAATAATTATTTGAAAAAATAAAAAATCAAAAATTAAGGAAGCACTTGATTTTTATAAAACCTTGTTTATTGCCATTACGATGGCGTACTTCACTTGAATTTCTACAGTTTCCTTGTTCATGTTTTTTTTTTCATTTAAAATTGGACTATAATGGTTGCATTCCTAAACGCAGTTTGCTTTGCATCACAAAATTTCAAATTCCAACTGACAGCAAAGCTGAGGGTTTTGATAATATCTTCTGCTCCCAAATGAAATAGAAAACATTGCCAAAATCGTAAGGGTTGTAAAAGGGACGAAGTTGAAATTCGTGATGCAAAGCAAACTGCGTCTGGGAATGCAACCAATATTTTTATTATTTACAGTATCTGGTTTTTTCTTATAAAGAGTTATCAATAAAGTCTTAAATTTTTTTATTTCCAGTAATTGGGGCACAGAAAATGATCCTAATCAATCCTATCACAATGGAAATTCAGATCCCCGTGGTTTTGGTCATATTGGCGTAATGGTGCCCGATGTTTATGATGCTTGCGATAGGTTTAAACAATTGTTGTTAAACTTTAAGTAAATTTTTTTATATCTATTTTACATTTTAGGTTTAAAGCTTTGGGCGTTGAATTTATAAAAAAACCGGATGATGGTCGCATGAAGGGTTTAGCCTTCATTAAGGATCCCGATGGTTATTGGATTGAAATTTTTAATGCAAATACTGTGTGTTGAGTATTTGGTTTTTAAAATTTTTATATTCATAAAAAGCTTAGGGCAATTTACATCATTCTATGACAGGAGTTTTTAACTTCCTTAAACTTAAGAAGAATTTTTTTTTAATAAAACTAATATTTTGTTTGTATAAAGTGTTTTTTTTTGCTGCATATGAAAATGATAACGAAATGATGTTGGAATAAATGTTTGCTTTTAGTTTTTAAATATTTAAATGGCATTTATGTACATATTTGGCTGGTGTCTATATAATGGACACGGGGGTAGAAATGTCCTACAGACTTCCGGACGAGTGCAGAGTTTTCCCAGGCTGAAGTTCTGGTGGTGATGAAGGCTGCGGAATTGATTGGGGAGAATACGGATGGAAGAGGGGACGTGGCAATCTACATTGATAATCAGGACTTGGTTAGTGCTCTAGAGGGACATTATGTCATGTCTAGACTCGTTGGCGACTGCAGACGTGCTCTTAGGGCAATCGTGGTGACACGCAGGGTTAGACTTTGTTGAGTTCCTGGTCATTGTGAAGTTTCCGGCATTAAGATTTCCGATGGACTGACAAAGAAGGGGTCGGTTTGGGATATTGGACTTAGTTGTAAGCCAATGAGGCCACCACTGGCATTCTCTTATGGGCTGATAGGGACTTGAATAATGGACAAGGTGGGCAAAACCTGGAGGGACAAGGCTGATTGCCCATTATGCCCATTCTGGGCCATAAGTCTCTAGACTTTTATGGCCCAGAATGGGCACTGACCTGCTGCTTAAAGAGAGTAGGGGGTTCTGAGGTGCATTATTGGGACTCTCACAGGGCACTGCGATGTAAAACATATGCGGACGGCACTTTTGCTCTATTTTCCTTTTACCTATAAACTTTTCTGAAGGAATTCACAATGGGCCTGAGGACCTCCGGGTGGAGGTGGCAAGTTGGACTCTCCAACTCCCCTTCAAAACCTAACCTACATATTTTATTTTTTAAATGTTTTCACGAGTAGCACAAAACTAATTAATGTTTTTATAAGACGTTATATTTAAGTGATGCATAATTTGTTTGTGGATTTATGTATATTAATTACGAAACAAAGATAAAAAAAACTAATACGGTTAATTTTAAATCCAAAACTCAGTTTTTTTTAATCCAGATTTTCAATGGTCTGCTCATATATGTATGTATCAAAATTAGCCAAAAAATCTCGCCTTAAAAAACCGAGTTAGGGCCTTTTAATATTTGGGTAGCGGTAGTCTTCAATTAGTATATTAATGATTGCACTTCTAAAATAACTTTTACAAAATACTAGTTAATGTTAGACATACACAAATACATACATACATTTGCTAAATAGCAGTTAGTTTTAATGGTAAGTAAATAACAAAAATTTAAAAACTAAAATAAATGTTTGCACTGAGTGGTTCTTTTAAGTGTCACTTTTGTAAATATTAAATAAACATTTAATAGATGTTTACAGCAACAAAAAAAAAACAAGCAAAAACGTTATAGTTGGTAAAGCTTGACATAAGTATACCCTACACAACATCGGTAAGAAAGAGGGAATTTTCTGTTATGTGACATTTAGCAAATTATGGATAAATTTTTGAGGCATTTAACTCAATAAATTCCTTCCCTATGAAAATAATTCTAAAAAATTTCGATTTGATAACGACGTACATAAGGTATTTCTAGGGTCTACTTTTAAAGGCATAATCAATATAAAACCAATTTTCATAAACCCAGCCCTCTAGACGAAAGAACGGACATTGTTACATCTGCTTTAATTACGGAAACAATACGACACGAAAACAACACAAATTAAGCTAATAGACTCAGATAATGATTCTAGTTTGATCGGTACAAAGTGTATTTAAAAGGTGACTTCGTCCCTACAACAACAACGCAGCATGCATGCAGTTCTAGCCATCTTTTCAAAATCGTCATATGTTTGTTTTTGTTGTATTGGATTTGTAGTGCTGTAAAACTTTTAAGTACTCAGTACCGAGTATTTTTTCCCAGTATTCGGTATTTTGTGGTATTAAAACATATAAATCTAATACCACGCTGCGTAAAAAAATTAGAGCATTCTTTTCAAATATATATTTTAGTTTTTATTTTTAATTTATTTTCATTTTCTACATAAACTACATTATAACACATAATTGTTAAATTCCCTCTTTCACGTGTATATGTATATATTCGCGTTTTTAGTTTTATATACAAAGCGCATTTAAGTATTGAATAGTACTCAGTACTCGAGTACTCAGTTAAAAAAAAAGTATTTAGTAGTATTGAGTACTCAAAAGTAACTACTTTTTACAATACCAAATTAAAGGTAAATGTTAAGCCTTTACTTTGAATTATTGACAATGATTCATTGCAAACATCAGCCCAAACGTATAATACCCTATGTAGGGGTTTAATGGTTTGTTTGTAAACTGTGAACGAATAGGTGATAACAACCATTAAGATATTTAATTAGGGAAAAATGGAGAGACATGTGCTTTAAATTGTAATACATAGAGTTAAATATAAACAATTTGTATGAACTTTTCTTTTAGTTAATATTTATCTTTGCATTTTTGTCAAAATCTTTATAAAAATTTTTAAGGAAATGATTTTTTAAAAGCTGACACTAAGTAAGATAAGTTTGACTTACTTCTGGATTAAGCATTGACCATTTATATAAATGATGTTGTAAAGGCTTAAACTCATCCATCCCACTTTCACCACAAAATCAAAAATATATGTATGCCGACTTGTCAAATCTTCCACATCCCTAAGGGCCATTATTAAAAGTTGTTTATAAAGTTTACTTTAGCTAAAGTTAACCATTAATAAAGGTAAAAATAATGTTTCCTTAAAATGTTTCGTTATTAGAATCTTTCTTTAAGCTAAACTGAAATTTTGTTTAAAGTATAGCAATATTTAGGGTACACGTATATCAGGTAGCCTCAGATAAACAGTAACGGTATTTCGTTATATTAATGCAAAATTTTGTTTATGTTTATGTATTTTCTTCGTTTTTTACAAACAACAACTGTAGTATCGTAAGAAAAGCTCAAAAAGAAGAAGAAAGATATTGTGAGTTTTTGTTATTTGTCTTTGACATTCTTATGACGGTTTTAGTTGTTTTTGTAGAATCGTTCCTACCTGATAAGTGTACCCTGGCAATATCTGTGCAAAAACCGACTATTTGTTTTGAATATTTAGGTACGCAGTGCCAACGACTTGATTTAATTTGTCTGATTTTACCAACAGCATACAAATTAACAATAAATACAAAATAAAAGATGAGTTTCTTTCTAACTTAAATCATACTTGTATTAATGAAAAAGTACATCTTTACTTTATAGCCTATCAGACAAATATAATTATGGGTCTATGACTACTTCCACTATAAAACAAGAAACCCCCACTGTATATTTGGAAAGAAAATTAAACCATTGACATTGGAGACCGACAACTAGTCAGGTTTTACATGTGCATAACACAAGTATCAACCAAGAACCATTACACAGCAAGTTAAACAAAAATAAAAAATAACAAAAACAAAACAGTTATATATAAGGTGTATCCCTTAACTTCTTGGGTAAAGTCCGGCAAAATGAAAATAAAGAAATACTACCAAAACAACGAAAACACACAAAAGAAAGGAAACAACAAAAAACAAATTTTTAGTACGAAAAACACATGAAATGCAGTAACAAAAAAAATAATATTCACTTCCGAAATCCCTCTCTTTTACCCAATCTTTGTGTATTAGAACGGGATCCGAATTTTACCCAAGAAAAATAACAAGCCTCTTATTTACCCAATCTTAAGATGTGAAAAAAATTGTTTGTAAGATTGAAATCCTGCGGGACTTTTCTATAAATAAAATAATGTTTGAATAGTTTTTGGTGCCTTGCCCTCAATATTGGTCCTACCTGCGCTTTATTACAGCTGGACAACAACCTGTTTACGGACTAAATTTATTTTTGCATAAATTTGAAAAGGATTTTATAATACATATCTATGTGTGCATGTATATTAGTTTGTTTTTTTTCTGTTCACACGCCATTTAAAAATCTGCATACAAGAATATTTTATTTGTAAAAGCAATAAAAACATGAGTTTACCAACGCAAATATATTTCAAAAACTTCATTTATGAAATCCCTTAATTACAGTTGTAAATAATATTTCAAAGTGTAAAGTTTGGAACTAAAGTACATAAAAAAATACTTCTTAAACATAAACAAAAAAGAAAAGGCAAAAGAGAATAATGGAAATATCTGAACCGTCGATAAGTATATTTTTCGTTAGCAAATTGTTGGCATTGGCCCCTTATTCTGTGCGTAAGAACTCCAAAGGATTCTATATTATACAGAAAAGTATTCCATTTGTATTTTATGCCTCAGGAATAACATTATTAATGGGTAAAGTAAAGGTTTTTTTTATATCTTAGGACGTAGTTGACAGATATTAAATTTTTTGAGATATTGAGTGTCGATACATACATATATAAAAGGTCTTTTAACCCTGATTTAGGCCAAAAGTCAACTAAGTGGACAAAAAGTGATTTTTTTACATTTCTGGTAGTTTTTAAAATTCTCTTTTGTATTTTTATTGTAAAAAAATATGAAAATAAGGTAAATAAAAAGTAAATAAGTCTATTTTTTTAAGCTTTAGGTCTATTTTTATATTTATTTTTTTGTACAAATTTTTCAATATTTCGCCACTCCGTTGTGTGGCATCATCAGGAGGTTATTTTAGTTAATTATTATATTTGTTATATTGGTTTTTAAATTCGCTTTTGGCTTTTTGAATAACGATTATAAAATTAACAAATTTTTTATATAAACTTCAAAATATTTGTTAAAGAAAATTTTACAAAAAAGTACTAAATCTAAAAATATAAAAAAAATAAAAATATTTTTTTTTATATTAGAATACATTGAAATTGGCATACACACTTATTTTGGTATATGGATACATTTTCTAAAAGTATAAAATTTTGTAATAACACATTTTTTTTAAATTTTCAAATATTTTAGATTTAGTACTTTTTTGTAAAATTTTCTTTAACAAATATTTTGAAGTTTATATAAAAAATTTGTTAATTTTATAATCGTTATTCAAAAAGCCAAAAGCGAATTTAAAAACCAATATAACAAATATAATAATTAACTAAAATAACCTCCTGATGATGCCACACAACGGAGTGGCGAAATATTGAAAAATTTGTACAAAAAAATAAATATAAAAATAGACCTAAAGCTTAAAAAAATAGACTTATTTATTAATATTAAAAAAGGTCAAAAAACTAGAAAAAATAGATAGTAAATAAAAAGTACTTTTTTTATATTTTTGGTATATTTTTACAAATTAATGTATTTGATTTTGTCGAAATTTTAAAATTTTGAGACTCTGTGCTAAGTTCATATAAAAAAATTAGGAAAATTTAATCTTTTTTGCTTATTGCACTTATTTGCATTTAGCACTTTGTCTATACTAGTATAACGATACCGATATAATCGAAATACCGATACCAAAATGATAAATTTTTTTAATACCGATACTGTTATTCGTTGCGCTTGCCAACCTTACCCAAATGTTATATATGTATGTACTTTATAATAAACAAAATTTTTTTGCTTTTAGTATTTCTTACATATCGTGGCTTGCTTTTTGATGCCAATTCAAAGATCCCGGTAAGGTAAATAGTTTAATCATTTTTAAAAAATCTTTAATACACATAGTCAACCCAACATTGTTTTACTTGAACTTTATATTTTATTAAAATTTCAACTAATAAAAATATTAAACTTAAGAAAATTAACATACTGTCTCCACTAGCAATGAACTAGGTTTGAACATTACAATGCTCATGAATTCGGCTAATGCAGACCGCTAACGTTTATGTTTCGGCCATGTTCTGCCATCGACATCCGAACGTATGGCTGATTAACCATGCTCGCCATGAGGTTCGACGTTACATTTACATTAAAAAATACGCCATACGTGTTTCCTACCTACGAGCTTATAAACAAATCAGTAACGTTGCCCTGCCGACGTCATGTTCATGTGCTGTTCAAATCGATGGCTTATGGAGACAAGGCGTAAAACGCATGTCAAACATAAAATTGCAGCTTAAAAAACCTTCTAAAGGGTTTTGTAAAAAAATAAGACATCGGTTAAGAAGCCTTCACGGTCTTTTATTTTGCACTTATGTAATGATTACTTATTTTAAATATTTGTTAAAAACCTTTTTTGAATCTTCGTAGTGCTCTAATTTTATTCGTTTTTAAAATATTTTCTAAGTTAGCAACACTTTGTTAATATATTTAATGGCAAATTTTAACATTCAATTATTTAATTTAAAACTTGAATTTACAACATCTAAAAAAACTTTAACACTTACTATTCCTATTAAAACTTTTTTTTATGTAAAAACCTAATATTAATCAAAATAAATAAAAGGCTCTCCATCACTTTTAATTTGTATATAGAAATTTTTATAAATTCAAATAACTATATATTCCTAATAAATTAAATGCTCTCTTAAAGCTATTATTTACATACGTTCCTATGAACACATATATTTATAAATATTTTACACTCTTTTTTACTTAATTTTTCCTATTTTCTTTTTTTCCCTAAAAATTTCTATAACTTTTTATATCCAATTTCTTTTTGGTCAAAAACTCACATATTTTTTATAAAAAAAATCAAAAAAACTCTTTTTGCTGACTTCAAAATAATTTTTCTGTCGCAAAATTGTAAATACCATTTGGAAATGCTTCAAATTTTACATATAAAGAGCATCTTTTAGAATGAAATCGGCAACATCAAAAGTAGTCACAGCTCTGGATGTATCAGTGGTGGTAATGGCGATAACAGCGGGTGTTATATGTGGAATTGTGGGCTTAAATGCTACCCAAGACTTGAATATGAGATTAAAAAAGGTAAATTTATAAAACCATATTATATTTTTTGCAAGGATAAAGATAAGTTTTGAATAATAAATAATAAAATTTGTTATACAGAAGAAGTATCTATTAGTCGCTTTAAAATCAAATTTTGACAGCTGTCAGTTTTCATGACACAACCCCGATTGGCAGATAAAATATTAAATAATCTTTAGCTTTCTTTCCAAATCGGTTTACTTTTATTAAATTTAACTTTTACAGGTAGATGATTCGTTGGGATCTATTGCTAATTTAAAAATGGATCGTTTAAAGTCATTATTATTGCTAATCTTACCTATGATAACCATAACTATTTTGTTGGGTAAGATAAAATGTTTCAATTCTGGTACATAGAAAAAATCGTGATAAAGTTTAAACCTATGCTTTATATATAAAAAGAAAATCAGGGGCAAAATACGGCATTCGATTCGAATCGAAATTTTAAAATTCTTATTACAATTCCTATATTAAAAACATTGACAACCCGATCGATCGAGTAGAATTTCGATTCCCCGTAATTTGCCCCCCTGATTATAAGTTTGATATTTATTTATTTTTTTTTTTATACCAAAAGCTTTGGACATATGGACTTGGTTAAGATTTGCTGAATCTATGCAAACTGATAAAGAAAATACTGGTAAGTCTTGACTATTGTATAAGTGTATTTTAAAATTTTTTAAACTCAAAATTTGTAGATCTTTGTTTGAATATTATCCTTAAACTATTGAAAAGGGCTGTCAAAAAAGTATTTTTTTTTTTATAAAAAAAAGATTCGTGACATGCGGCAATGCCAAAAAGGATTGGCATTTGACTAATGGCGTTTTCTTTTCTGGCAGAAATGCTGCCTTTATTCTGCCCTATGCACTCATTTCTGTTCTTTTCTGAAAAGCAAGGCAGCATTGCTACAGAGTTGTAAGTTCTTTTCTGGTAATGTTGCCCTAAAAAAATGAAAAAATGCTACATTTTTGCCCCTAAAATAATCAAAGGGTTACTCACTGCCTTTTTAAAAAGAAGAAGATCTATTGTTTTGCTATCAGTTTTTTGACGTTGAATAAAAAAATTTTATTTCTGTAAAGAAATCATAAAATGGAATTAAAAAACGAGGTCTCATCTAAAAATATAGTGATTGTTTGTTCTGTTGTAGTCACTGAAAATGTACCACTTTTCAAAGGTTTAGGTAGTTTTAAAAAAGTGTTACAAAATAAAATGGCAACATTTATGCTCAGAAAAGAAAACACCATAAGAATAGACTAACAAAAAAACAATATTTAAAATTTGTGATTTGCTAGTTTTTGACTTAGTCGGTACGTCAAAAAATGTACACTCAAAGATTGATGCGGTTTTTGAGCCGGCGACATTATAGAAACGTACTTTTTAAGAGCTCTGAAAATCGCAAGGTTACAGGTAAAAAATCAAGGTACTTAGGGGTTATTTCCAGTTTCTATTTTAGGCACTTAATTGTCATGTGGTTTAACAACATGGTATCATACGTCACGCGATATCATGAACTCATTGAAAACAAGTATCCAGTTTTTTAAGCAATAAGTGAAGAGTCCGAGGAACAGGAAAATTTTGAACCTGGAAGACAACTTTAAAGCTATATTGTGATAACCGGCTGATATGCTGAAAAAGAAATCAAAATTGAAGCTCACGGATAGACAATAAATGGCGTAGCCTCTAACAACATTCAAATTAAGTAATCTTAAAAAGCAAATTGCATGTCATCAGTTATCCCCCCAAATAAATATTAACTCTTGCAAATTTTCTGTTTTTATTCTACCCGTTTTCAAATTTTTAAATGAAAAAAAAAACACCCCTCTTAAGGGCAATTCTACGTAAAAAGCCTCCAGAAAAAATAAGCGAAAAAAACTAGTTTTCTCATACATACATTAAAAACCGATACACAATCAAAAAACATAAAAACAAGCAATTTAAAGAATTTTATTTTGAAGCCAAACTACTTTGTAAGGTCACACCCGTACCTGATCTTCTGGTGGCCACTCTGAGTCCAAATCATTTTTTTAAACGTTGTATATAAATCTCCTTAGATTTTAGATCAATTTTTTTTAATTACAAATTCAAAGTTTTTAAATTATAACAAAAAAAAAAAAAATATGCGAAATTACCGCACCCGTATGAATGGAATTGCCCATAACTAAACGGCTAAGTACGTTTTTCAGCGTTTTTTTTATAAAAATCGTTGTTTGTCTAAGTGTAATTTTTTGTAGACATGCGTTTTAAGACATCATAATTAATAAAAAACTCAATTTAAGTAATTAGGGCAGTTTGCGCTTTAGGTAACGATATATATGAGTGCATGTTGCTATCTTTACATTGCCGGGAATAACAATATCACTTTAATAAATATTATACAAACCTAACTTTGTGTATGTTATTGGTGTTGGCTTTTGTTAGCAATACTGTGTAACATTTTAATTTTTAAACAAACAGAAAAAGTGTAGCATACCTTAAGGCTCGCCAAGGAAAGAAAATTCTTTTTTCATGCCTACTTATACTACATTTACACCGAAGAAAATTTGGTTTGAAATCTTACCCCAAATCTTTATCGTTCACACTGAATGTTTGTGAAATAAGCTAAATTTTATTTTCATATAAAACAGCTTTTGGTAAATGGCGTTGATGAAACAAAGCCAAGACAATAACATATTAATGGAAAGGTTTGTGCCGTAAATGTAATTAATACCACATAATGAACAAAACCACAATTGTATTACTAGGTACTACTAGATTTTGAGAAAATTTAACAAAATTTTGTGCGGCACAAGATTTTGTTTTGTATTGAAAATAAAAAAATCAACTAGATTTGGCTCGAAATCTCTTAAATACTAGATTTCGCTTAGGTGTAAATGTAGTAACAGTGGCGAAGCGTATATAAGGTGATAAAATTGACAAATTAGACCGATCAGTTCTGTTACTGAGACTAACTGATAAAAAATTCGCCCTGGCATTTAAAAAAATTTTTGTTTTTAATTTAAATGTCTTAACTAAAATATTTCCATTTTCTTTTTTTTACAGATTTAAATGTCCAATGGTATATACCCTTTTACAGTTTATATTTTATTTTAACCGGTTTACATATAAACTTTGCCAATACATCTTTCGGTTTGGCTAAACGTTTTCAGACTTTAAATTCAATGCTAAGGCATACATATTTGCCAGGTAATTTATTTTCATTTTATATTTGAAATTTTAAAGAAATCTTGAAAATTTTTGATTAATAATTTTTTAAATACAGAATAAATAACTGAAATATATATTTTTTTACTTTTTAAAGCTGATCATAATAAAAAAACACAAGACACAGTAAAAGTCAAAATAACAACTGTCAAAACCACATCCCTAAACACATCTACATTACAGGCTAATTTATCAAAGTTAGCTTTGGAGACTTATCAAACTACAGGTAAATTAACATAAGAAAACCAAATTGTTATAAAACAATTTTCTAAAACTTGTTTCTTTTTAATTTTTAAAGGAAAAAATAAAACAATATTATTAAGGGTTTTAGCCGAATGCCATGAAAATTTGGGTAAATGTGTCAATATAGTGGCGAGGTAACCTAAATATTTATAAAAAAAAACCAGTTGTAGTTGCTGTTTAAGCAATTTTAAGTGCAGCAATTCAAATTAAAAAAAAAAAGGGGGAAAAAAGAAATGAAATATCAATGCTTCCTTTTACTTTCATATTAAACTCAGAGTTGCTGCAACAAAAATCGCTTAATGAATATTGTGTCTTTTAATAAGTTCTTTTAATATTCTTTTTGTGCTCTATTTATCTTTTCTCAGTGCCTATGGTATGGCGGTTTTATTTATTTTAATATCCTGTTTTTTGCATTTGGTGGCAACCTCTTATTTTCTTTTTATTGAACTTTTAAGTAAAAAGGATAATGGTTACGTTTGGTTGCAAGTTTTATGGATAATGTTTCATTCTTGTCGCCTTTTAATGGTAGTGGAGCCTTGTCATCGCATAACGCGCGAGTCAACAAGAACTATACATATAATATGTGAAATTGAACGTAAAGTACACGATCCGATACTGGCAGAAGAGGTTTTAAATTTTCTAAACAGTAGCTTGAAAACGTTTTAAATTTCCCCCCCTATAGATTAAAAAATTCTGGCAGCAGTTATTAGTTTGCGAGAGTGGATTTTCAGCCTGTGGTTTATGTCTAGTGAATAGACAGCTTTTATCATCGGCAAGTTGAATTAATTTTTTTTTAACAAACTTCTGTTTTACTTTTCATTTCATAACTTTCTTTTTAGTTGGCTTCTGCTATTGCTACTTATTTGGTTATTTTAATACAATTTCAGAAAAGTAATGGTTAGAACTTTTTAAATAAAAGAAGCTTCGCCTCAACTTTTTAAAAATTTGAAAATAAAAATAAAAAAAAAATATATTTGTGTATGTGTAATAAAAAAGGGGGATTCATATTTTTTTCTTCTAAAACGAGTACTAGAAATGACACTCAATTACATCAGAATCATACCATATAAGAGATTGGTTTAAGATATTATTGAGCATAATTTTTTGTTATGTACATATATTATAAATGAAGTAATAAACCGGGAGAGATGGTCACATGAACCCATAAATTGCCTTAAAAAATTATCTAAATCTTCACTTACCCCAAAATTAGTTATACATGTTAAATTGCTACAATCGGCACAACGACTCAAACCACGGCCTTTAAGTATATGCTTTAATTGACATTTAATAGCTAAATTTGAAACCTGCCAGCCACCACTTATTTTAATCCATCAAATGGTAATTTTTTGCATTCTTCTTCTTTCTTGTAATATGTAATTTACGGCTTTAGCATTTTTGAAGACTATCACATAAGCTTTTCATATCCTGTAATTTTATTGAGTACAAAAAGAAATTGTCGGTTTAAAGCTGCAAAAATATCTTGATATGTAGTAAATATAATAATGAATAAGTTTTTAAAATTATTGAAATCAATTATTTAACATTTTATTAAATGTTAAAATATCTAGAATAATGTTAAGTTTTGTTTTAATATTATATAAAATGTTTTTTTTATTGTTTATTATGGATAAAAGGATGTTTAACTATTTTTATGTCCCCTTAAAAAACTGATTTACGTTGATTTCACATACATATGTGTAAACATATGAAAATATGAAATTATTTAATAAAAAAAAATATATAAATGTAGGTTAAAAATTAATTTGAAATCCAAGTGCGGGCGTTTAGAAACCGGTTTGATATTGTTTAGATTCTAAACGTTGCTGTAGCATTTCCAATTGACGCTTAGCCTCACATTGGGGAAAGTTATTCAGGTCATAGTATTGAGGTGAAAGAGTTAACAGCCATTCAGCTAAAAGTTAAAAAAATTATAAATAAAAAATAAAAATAAAATATAATACGACACCACGTGTCTCCTGATACTTACGTTTAACATCTGTTACCGTACGTATATAGTTTTTAGTGGTAAGCACAAACTCATTGTATATAACCCAATCGGGTTTATGATCTAAGCATGTAGATGGATGTAATTGTACAATCTGATTATCCTTAATGGTAAGATAATGGCCAGTGCGTTCCAAATGAGCCACTTGCATAAAAAAGCCTTGTACTAAAGCTTTGCGTATATTAACATAGTAATCCTTGGATGTAAAGTCTGTGCTACTGCGTTTTAAATTAAAACGATCCATTATTCGGGCTAATTGTTGTCGTACATTATCGGCCGATTTTAAGGAACGGAAATTAATAAAGTTCTCATAACACCAATTGGGATCTTCACTGCCTATCAGATGGAACATATTAAAATATATATTATTAAATCATTAAAATACTTTTTTGTACTTAAATCATTTACTTTAGAACTATAAACTTACTTTGTTTAAAGGCATGATAGACATTAAGTAAAGTCAAATGGTCACCGTCTATATGGGCAAATCTCATCTTGGCCTCATCGGCCGCCTTCTTAGCCTCGTTGGGTCTAACAAAACATTGTGGTACTGTTGGGTCATCAACCATCAATTTATGTTTGTTTCAGTTTAGGCAAAATAAAAACAAAAGAAAAGCATTTTGTGTTTGGGGGTATTTGGTTTAGTTTGTGAACAAACCAAACATATTTTACCATTTACCCGTTGACACAAGTTGGTTTTTTGTTTAAGAGTTTTTTCATTGTTCAAACTTAAGTGTTTTTTTTTCTTATATAATAATTGGTGATAAACAATAGAATAAAATCTAAAATTTCTATAAAAGGAAGAGGTGTTTTTGTAAAGGTTTAATTTTTAGCAAAAAGTTTCAAGAACGTTTTTATTTTATTACATAAAGAGCAAGTTTTTCTTTCTTACAAGCATTTCTTTTATTTGATAATAGCTTCACAAGAGATTTGTAAAAATCTCTTTTCTCACATTTACTTGTATTTGCTAAACGCTATTGAAACTGTAATATCAGTAGTGAATGCAAAAGACAAATATTTTATTCTAAATAAATTTTAAATTTTTCTTTTGCATTGTTACTATAACTAAAGGCCTACTAAAAATTTAACGAAATTTAGGAGCAAATTACGAAAAAGTTTTTCTAATAAAAGAAATAAATCAAAATGGATTTAAGGAACTTAAACCAAATAAATTTGGGAATTAAATTTTTGTGCAAATAAACTTAATAAAAAATTAAGGTTAAAAATCGAAATAAGAAAATTTTTATTTTAACTAACATTTCTAAGCTCAAATTTCAAAACTATTTAAAGAGAAGCCTATAAGTGTGAATTAAAACACTTTCTGACCCTTTAAACTTTCAAAAATGTAAAACAGCCTTTAATTTTATTAAGCTAAGCTTAACACAATGCCTGCAAAAAGGCTAACATAATTTTTCTTTTGTACTAAAGGCTTGCTTAAGCCAATTCTTAATTTCTGCTATCTTTTCTAAACTTTCTGTGCCCCATTTACAATTTAAATCTATCTCATTTTTCTAATTTTTTGAAAAAGGTCAAGAAACTAAGTTATAAAAAAAATCTCACCCGACAGCATAGCAGTTATTGACAGAATTTCATTTGAGCAATTATGCTGGCAGCTGGCTATTAACATTTTAGCCAGCTGGGGATCCAAAGGAAATTCTGACATGACAGAACCCAAGTCAGTCAAATTTCCATCATCATCTAGGGCAGCCAAATAGTTCAGCAGTTCCAAAGCACGCATAAGTGTTTCAGGTGCTGGAGGATCCATAAAGTCAAAGTGTACAAGATCATCAATACCCAACTTTTTAAGTTGTAAAACCACAGTGCCTTAAAAAAAAAAGAGTTTTGTAACACAATTCTGAAGCCTTTATAATTTTCTTACCTAAATTAGATCTTAAAATTTCCGGATATGTGTTATCTTGCATTTCATTTTTATAGGCTTTTTCAGTATATAAGCGGAAACATTTGCCGGGACGAGTACGACCGGCACGACCAGCTCTCTGTTGGGCCGAAGCTTTTGAAATTGGTGAAACTAATAAACTTTCCACACGTATACGTGGATTATAAACTTTCTGTTTGGCAAAGCCAGGATCAATTACAAAGACCACACCATCAATTGTTAGAGAAGTTTCAGCAATATTGGTAGACACTACCACTTTACGGCCAATGCCACCGTTGGCATTGCGTGGTGGGGCCGGTTCGAAAATACGCTGCTGTAAGGCTGGTGGCAAAGTGGAATATAATGGTATACATTTGAGTTCACCGATTTCTGAACCCAAGTTGTCAATTTCTCGTTTAATACGTTTACAGGCCTCCTCTATTTCTTCCTGGCCTGTCAAAAACATTAAAACATCTCCCTCAATGTCTTCGCACATATGTATTTGAATAACAGTACGAATTGCAGCCTCCAAATAATCACGTTCCGGTTCAGGGGTATAGAAAATCTCTACAGGATGTGTTCTACCGGGTACATTCATTAGCGGGGCATTATCAAAATATTGCTGGAATTTACCAGCATCCAAAGTAGCAGACATCACTACCAATTTTAAGTCATTTCTTTGACGAATAACTTCCTTTAAAACACCCATTAATATATCGGTAGCCAAGGTCCTTTCGTGGGCTTCATCCAAAAGAATAACCTGATACTGTTCCAACATGGGATCTGACATTGCCTCACGCAACAACATACCGTCTGTCATATATTTCAATAAAGTTTTTTGCGATGAGCAATCCTCAAAACGTATAGAGTAGCCAACCTCTTCACCCAAATTGACATCCATTTCCTCTGATACACGTTGGGCTACAGACATGGCAGCCACACGACGAGGTTGAGTACACGATACACCCTTCTTACCTTTGGACACAGCATACTCTACACACCATTGTGGTATTTGGGTCGTCTTGCCAGAGCCTGTTTCACCAACTAACACTATGCATTGGTGATTATTTAGCAATCGCATAAAATCTGTTTGATACTCAAATACCGGCAAGGTTATTCGTTTCTTATATAGTTGTTGAAAACGTGCTGAATAAGGCTTTAGGTTAAAAGGGTTCATAGTGCCCGGTGTTTTTGTCTGAGAACCCACAAAGCCGCTGAGCTGGGCAGCTGTTGCTAGACATGCCGACATCGCCGAAGTTGTTGCTGCATCATCTCTAGAAAAATTAAGGTTTAATTAAAATAATTTCAATTTGCATATACACAAAATACACCATTATTGTAAAATTTGTACTTTTGGTAAATTTTTTTTGCGGTACTTACTTCTTTACTTTGGTGGTGTAGGTTTCACCAACCTCAATGCGTCTTTTCGACATATTGTTCACAAAATTAATACGTATTTTTTTTCTGCAAAACTTTTTTTATTAGGATTTTCCTAAATAAAATCCGCTTTTTTTAATTTAATCAAAGAATTTACTAACACGCTTCAATTGTGAAAGGTGTTTTAAGCGTTTGTGAAGTAAATGATCATTAATTACCAAAACAGTGTTGCATTTAATAGTATTTATGAAAGTTATTAAGTCACAGTTGCATTTTTTAGTCTTACTATTAAACATGGTACAATTACATTGTATCAAATTGACTCTCGTGACCATGGTACATTTATCTCGAAGGTAAAGACACTACAACAGAAACAATACAAAATTTATGAAGTTTTTGTAAAACTCCGTCTATAATGTAAGAAAAACGTACTGTTTTTACAGTTTTACGGCATGATGAAACACGAGCAAAAATAAGCAGCTGCTAAATTTACTATACCTTATAAGGTCCTTGTGCCATGATTGCGACGATAAGTATTAGATGTGATACCAAATATTGCAACCCTGCTTATTAAGCCAAAAAATGTTTTCCCAAGTTTAAGCAGTGAAAAATAAGCGAATCCATGAAATATGAATAAAAAGTCTAAATTTAAAGAAATTGTTTTAATAAAATAGATTTAAAAGAAAATGTTTTAATAAAGTTGTGAAATTGTTGTTATATTCTTCAGCTAGAGGGAAGATGGAAATACCAATTCAAGTGGCCGTGCGTATATGTCCGAAAGGGTTAAAAATACAACAGCAAACTGAAACGGATTTGGAAAACTTGGATATTTCTAAAAAGAATGATAGTCAAGATAATAATGGCAATATTAAAGAAAAAATAACTGAAACGGAGTGCAATGGTAATGAAGGCGAAAATGAAAAGGCAACCAAGTGTTGTATACAAACTATACCCCTAGCTGCCGCTCAGCCATGTTATATGGCCAATAATGGTTTAACTTCGGGAGTAGGAGTATTGGACAATGGTATTGGTATTACTGCCGGTCTTATACAAGTCGGCCCCCATTCATTTCCTGTAACTCATGCTCTCCCTATGAATTGTGATCAAAATCAAGTGTATCATCAAACTGTTTTTCCTTTAATGAGCCTTTTTATGGAAGGTTTTGATGCTTCTGTAGTTTCCTATGGGCAAAAGGAATGTGGTAAAACCTATACTTTGTATGGATATGGTTTTGACAGCTCGTATGGTGAATCTTATCACGGAATAGTGCAACGTTGTGTAAAAGAAATATTTTCTCACATGACTAATCACACCGAGCGTACTTATGCCGTCAATATAGGCTGGGTGGAGATATGTGGTGAGGTTATACGTGACTTATTGGGAGTAGGTAATGTGCATTGCATTAATTTTGCTGACGCGATGCACTGGATGCAGGTTGGCTTGCAATCGTTGGCCAATTCAAAGATGGAAATGGCCCATAACTTATTTACTATAACTCTTGAACAACAATGGGTTTCCAGGGAGGGACTAATACAACATCGTCTATCGACGGCATCGTTTTCTGATCTTTGTGCCACAGAACGTTTATTTATGTTGAATTCTTTAGATCAACCCACCAGTCTTCCAAAAGATTTAGGCTTACAGTCACTAGAACAGATTGTTAATACTTTAACGGATCCGGCTCTTATGTATAACGCGAATGGTAATATTCCTTACAATCATACTACGCTTACCACTTTGCTTAAGGATTCTTTTGGTGGTCGTGCCCAAACACTTGTCATATTGTGTGTTTCCCCTTTTGAACGTGATATTAATGAAACTTTGTGTAATTTGCAATTTACTTTTAAAGTGCAATGTGTTCGTAACTTTGTGGTAATGAATACCTTCTCCGATGACAACACTCCCTTATCGCCTGAGGGAATTTTACCAGAGTTGGGATGTGGAGCAGTAACGGCGACAGGACTGACACCAACAATTACCGATACAAATTTTGGTTTGCAGTTCGCTGCAAGTCAGTGGTTTAAATTGGTTTCCAATGCAGAAGGCTTATTTTCAAAGTAAGTTTAAGAAATAAGTTTGTAAATATGGTTTAAATATAGGGGTGTAAGATGTTCTTTTTAGACTAGAGCCAAAGTTTTTAGTGTGAAATATAAAAGGCAGGCTAAAGCTAGTTTTGAGACATAAAAGTTTGAGCAAAGATATCTATGAGTAAATACATTTTTTATAATATTAATAATTTAAATTTGTTTTCTATTATATAGACTTATTTATTCCGATGCAATAAACGAAGCCGAAAAGCAACAAATTGAAGAATGGCTTTTTCTAAAGCAGGAGTGTGAAGAGTGCCTGAGTTCCAATGATGTTATACGCAGTCAGAAGCAGTTGGGGCCCATACAAGAAGCCGAAGAACCCGAAGAAACGAACAGTGAACCAGAAACTTCATGCCAACAAAATTCTGACAATGAGTCGGACTCAGAATCTCAAAGGCCTGATTTGGAAGAAAAAATCGAACTGCTAATGGAAGATTTAACTATAAAAACCGATAACCTGGTAAAAACAAGATATAAAGATTTTATGGATAGCCATCCAAAGGCAGTGATGGAATCAAAAGAAAGCTTTCAGCAAAGCAAACTGGATATATATAATGAAGAAAAAGAGATGGAGGAAAGAAGGCAATCTGTGAGCGCTGGTGGACGCAGAAGATCTATACAGCCTGGAGCTACTTTGTCAAGTGCTGAAATTGCTATGTTAAATAGAATGGCTGGTGCTAAACAACAACAAGATCAACAACAATTTCAAACACCAAAGGATGACTTTCTTGAACCCTCCACTGACATGGCTGAAAACTTTAGACAAGCTGCTAACTCACCAATGGATTTAATACAGAGGAAGTTACGTAAACTGGATACAGATATTGAAGCACGCCTTAAACAAATTAAGGAGGTGGAAGAAACCATGAAATTGAAGCAAAATATTATTACCGAACTTATAAAGAATAGTGACACGCGTACTACAGCCAAACAAAGATTTAACAAGAAAAAAACCAAATTAGAGGGGGAATATGAAAAGACCAAAAAACTATTAGCCAAAGCCATGATACAGCAGAAAGATAAACTGGATATTGAGCGCATTAAGGCTGTTATTACACATTTGGAACAAAGACTAAATGACCTGACATCTATTAAACATATAGCGGGCGAAAGTAGCCAAAAGGTTAAAAAACTGCAGCAATCGCTTCACGAGTCCAAGAAGGTTATAGATGATTTGCAAAAAAAGATTAAAAAAGAACGCAAGCTGAAAGGGGCCTTAGAAAATGAATTGAAGTTGTTAAAGGAAAAAGAAAATTCCAAGGCTTTGGTTAAAATGGAACACCAACCGATGGTCGAGGAGAAGGGTAAACATTTAAAAGAAGTACAGGCTCGAATTTCTCATTTGGACCATGTTTTAAAAGAAAAGTCTGATAACTTGGACCTTTATGGTGACGACGACCAGCGCGAGGGTTTGAGACATGAAATACGTAATTTAAGACGCACTAGAGACCATTTGCTGGAACAAAGATGTTCATTGGATCGCAAACTGAAACGTGACAAAATGTTAAGTCATAAAGAGGAACGAAAACTGTTGGAATGTGATGAAGCGATTGAGGCTATTGATGCGGCCATAGAATTTAAAAACGAATTGATTTGTGGCCACAAATCCATAGACACCAGTGAACGCGTACAGCGAGAAAAGGGCGAACAAATGTTAATGGCACGTCTCAACAAATTGTCGTCAGAGGAAATGCGTACTTTACTGTATAAATATTTTACCAAAGTTATAGACTTGAGAGATTCATCGCGTAAGCTGGAAGTACAATTAGTGCAATTGGAAAAAGAAAAGGATGCTTGGGAATGGAAAGAACGTGTATTATCGAATGCGGTGCGACAAGCCCGTTTAGAGGGTGAACGTAATGCGGTTTTACTGCAAAGACAACATGAAATGAAATTGACTTTAATGCTCAGACATTTAGCCGATGAAACCTCCAACAGTTCAACCTCTTTTAGTGAGCAGTCACTAAACGCAAACACTTCCCGTTTCTACAAACCCACCCCAAATCATTTAGCCTATAAGACCACCAACTCAGCTACTAGCTGTTACATAGACTCCGATTATGAGTGGCCCTCGCCACATAATGCTCAGCATAATAGCAAAATGCTTAAGCCATCTGCCAACAAACTTAATGATCTGGAAATGTGTCCTTTAAGCGATCCATCTTCTTTAACCAAATACAAACCTTTGGATAAGATCAAGGAAAAAGAACGCGAAACAAAAAATAAACTTTTTGCCAAATTTCAAATTTTAACACGTTATGCTGCCAATCATAATAACCACAATCAAGCAGAAGACACTTCAGGGCAACCAGTAGTTGCCTCTACAGGCAGCCAGCTGGCGAGTGGGGCTGGCCCTTTAGGTGTTAGCAGTAAGCGTGGCAAAGACAAAGATCAAATGCTGGCGGTTATACCTCAAGAGAATTTAAAAAAATTATCTACAAATACACCAAACACAAAAGTGACTAGACAAAAGAATAAAATCATCATACAGGACAATTCTAGAAAAAACTGAAGGGTAGATTTTCTTTAAATTATACTTTAAAGCGGTATTTATTAGATATTTATGAACATATTTGTATATGTAGCTGGAGTAAGGTAAGACTTTTTTTTTGGGATTCCTTTAAAAAAAAATGCAAAATTGTTTAAGAAATTCCTCTGAAATCTTCAAACCCTAAATGAAAAATTAATGCCCATATTCATAATAGTTAAAGAATATTTATTAAAGGCTTTTTTAGATCATTTAACAAATAAAAAACTTTTATATGGAATCCTTGGTGTATTTTTAAAAATGGTCCACAACAATTTCCCTTTTTTTTTAAAAACTTCGAATCAAATTTTATATTATAGAAATGGCTTAATACACTCGCATTAAATAGTAATTTACATTTTAATATTTAAATTTTTTTAAACTTGGGCAACTTAATTAAAACCTGACTGCAAAAGATCGCCAAAACAAGAAAAACGTACGTTTTTGTCTCCAAGCTTAATAAATAAAATACAATCTTTTTGGAAATATCTTAAATTGTTCATTTAAAAATATTTTATAACTCGATACAATTAAAAAAATATGTCTTAGTTTAGAAACTTAAATATTTAACTTAAATATTTTACATTTGTTTTTTCTTAAAAGATACATATTTCTGTATTAATAAGTTAAATTGAGCGTTTCAAAAGTATGAATATTGTATATTTTTTTGTTTAGTTTTGTTTAGTTATTGTATTATTCATTATATTATTTTATTTATAGGAAAAAGCTAAGTTTAAAATGCTAAAATCTTCAAAAGTTTAGACTGATATAACTTTTATTTTAAACCTCATTTTAATGTTTAAAATATCTACTCCATTTTAAAGTGTTATTTTAAAATTTTTATATTTGTTTTTTAAAGAATTTGAAGTTTAATTTTATAAATTTCTTATTTGATTCTAAAATTGTCTTTTTAAACTTAAAATTTTTTTAATCCAATTCAAAATTTCCTAACTCGATTTCAAAAACTAATATATTATTAACATAAATATCTAAATCAATTTAAGAAATTTCAACTTTATTTCAAAATTTTAATTTACTTTTACAAATTCGTTATTCAAGTTCAAAAAATTCTAATTTAATTTCAGAATTTTTTAATAACGTTTTTTTGACTTCTCTGTATTTCCACATTATGCAATCGTTTTTCAGAATTTTTTATTTGTATGTATACTTAAATTTTCCAATTGTATTTTAGAATGTTGAAATTGTGTTTCCAAATTTTTTATTAAGGAAATTTTTTGGTTAATTAAAAAAAGGCAAAAAAAAAGTAGAAGAAAATGTTTTTTGTGTACCAGAGTTTTTTTTTTTTGATTAAACATTTTTTATATGTATTTTAGAACTGTTGGAATACTATTTCAGAACTTTCTTTATAAAAAAAATTTTCGAAATTCCGAAATGGTATTAGAAATTTCAAAATTAGATGAAAAATTAAAACAAAATAATTTTCTTATTCAATAATAAATTTTTCAAAATGAATTAGAAAATTATAAAATTAAACTAATCTTATTTTCGAAATTAAAATTTTTGAAATACATGTAAAAGTTCCTATTATTAATTAAGAACTTTCTTAAATTAAATAGAAAAAATTTTGAAACACAATGAAACATTTTATAGATTTAATAAGAAAATTCTAAAATTGGTTAAAAAATTTCTGAAATACAATTTTACGTTTCTATAATTTAATGGAATACAAACATTTTTCAAATAAAATTTAAAGTTGTGAAATACAATTGGAAAGTATGTAGATAATTTTTTTGTTTTTTTTTTTACATATTTAATATTTAAAATTTCCAAAACTTTTTTTCAATTTCTATTTAATATATAAGCTTTTATGTTTATTATTGTGTTCTTGTATTTATGTATATAAGACTGGATTGTATATAAGAAAGGAATTTTTGTCATATTTTTTGTTGCGTCTTTCTCCTTTCTTTTTCAAATAAATATCAGTATTGCTGAAAAAAAAATTTTCAATGTAATCGAGTCCGGTTTCGATGTCATTTTAATTTTCAAATTTGAAAACTTTAAAAAAAATTGTTTTTTAGCCTTAAATTACTTTTAAGATTACATGACAAAGTGGTAATAGCTTAATTATTAGTTACCATGAAGCCATTCATTTCAGTCGGAATCAACGAAAAAATATTTTGTTTTCTTTAGTCTTTGAAAATCATGTCTAAACTATAAAATAACGAAAATATAAAAACGCATTTATATAAAAACAAATATTTTAAACTTATAACAACTAAATGGAAAAGAAATGAATGAAAAAAGACATTTAGTTTTTTTTTAAAAAGAAAATAAAAAAAATAATTTTTTTGATATAAAGAAAATAAAAAATTATTTTATTTATTATTTTATATAAAATGATTTTTTTTTTAATTTGTATTTAAATATTTTTTAACATTTTGCTTCGTTTACGGAGCTGGACATATTTTTTTTATTTCTAATAATTTTTTTTCTAAAATTATATATATATAAAAAAAACACAACTTTTCTTTTTGGCAGCTGTAACTTTACTTATGATATCATAAAATTGTTACCTAAACCTGCTTCAAATACTTAATTTATAAAATATAAAAGAATATTTGTATTTTTAACTTGATCTCTCTTACATGTATTTGTTGTACTGAATACTCATTTTATTTTAACTTTTAATACTCTTTTATTTTTTATTTTCCTTTTATAAAACTACAAAACTAGTCTTTTTTACAAAAAAAGATTAAGTTTCCTAATTTTGTATTATGTGTCTTATATTTGTATAAGTTTTTATTTTAAACATAAGTTTTAATTTTATTCTTTAATAAATATGTATTTTGTATAAAATTTTTAATTTAATTTTAATTTTTAATAAATTTTTCGCTAAGCAGGTTTGAAGCGGTATTGGTCTTGAATATACATAGGTTTTTATCTTTGCTAATTGTACGATGAAAAGCCTTTTCTCCACCAGTAGCGATATAGAGCAATTCGGCTATTTTAAACTAATATCTATATATATATATATATATATATATATACATATATATATATGATGCCGAAATTATCATTAAATAGTGATAAATATTTTTTTTCTGAAATTGCGACCGTGATAAGCGCGATAAGATATGTTGTTCAATCGCTTTTAAGGTTAACAATACTTCTTTTTTAACAAAATCTATAACTTAAACCTATCACAAAATTTATATATAAGGGCCACCCTCCCTGTTGTTGTTGCCCTATATGTTTCTCAATTTTTGTTTTGCTTCGTTTACGGAGCTGGACATATTTTTTTTATTTCTAATAATTTTTTTTTCTAAAATTATATATATATAAAAAAAACACAACTTTTCTTTTTGGCAGCTGTAACTTTACTTATGATATCATAAAATTGTTACCTAAACCTGCTTCAAATACTTAATTTATAAAATATAAAAGAATATTTGTATTTTTAACTTGATCTCTCTTACATGTATTTGTTGTACTGAATACTCATTTTATTTTAACTTTTAATACTCTTTTATTTTTTATTTTCCTTTTATAAAACTACAAAACTAGTCTTTTTTACAAAAAAAGATTAAGTTTCCTAATTTTGTATTATGTGTCTTATATTTGTATAAGTTTTTATTTTAAACATAAGTTTTAATTTTATTCTTTAATAAATATGTATTTTGTATAAAATTTTTAATTTAATTTTAATTTTTAATAAATTTTTCGCTAAGCAGGTTTGAAGCGGTATTGGTCTTGAATATACATAGGTTTTTATCTTTGCTAATTGTACGATGAAAAGCCTTTTCTCCACCAGTAGCGATATAGAGCAATTCGGCTATTTTAAACTAATATCTATATATATATATATATACATATATATATATGATGCCGAAATTATCATTAAATAGTGATAAATATTTTTTTTCTGAAATTGCGACCGTGATAAGCGCGATAAGATATGTTGTTCAATCGCTTTTAAGGTTAACAATACTTCTTTTTTAACAAAATCTATAACTTAAACCTATCACAAAATTTATATATAAGGGCCACCCTCCCTGTTGTTGTTGCCCTATATGTTTCTCAATTTCAATCATAGTGAAATAATAGACAAGTTGCCCTTGCTAGCACAGCTGATTATTTTTTAATTTTATTGCTATTTGTGCGTTTAATATGTCAAACACTGTTTTGGTTTCTATTTTCTGTATTGGCTTTCCCTTTCTTTCTTATTCACACACTAACAATTTTTAAGCATTAAATACATTCCTCGCTACAGGCTACCGAACACAACCAGTTAAAAATAGAATACACGTGTGCTTATGAGAATAATTTTTTTAATGGCTACAATGCAGCACGACTACGGGTTGCTGTCAATGCTAATCTTGTGGCGTGGTCGAAATTAAACTAATTTCTATTTTTATACGCGACAGTTAACAGATTAGTGCTGCCAATACGGTAAGATGCAAAAATATAGCTTAAACAATACAAAAAGACTTAAGGTGGCACCACTGAAAGTCATATTGCTCATATGTTTATTTTGTAGTGGTAGTCTAGTAAATATTTCAGTAGCAGCCATAGGGTCACAAATGTAGCAAGCAACTTTTGTCTTCGTGTGTTTCTGTGTTCTTGTAGCTTGAATGTGTTTAATGCATTAGTGTGATGTTATGTTAGCACGAACGGATAGATCAACCATCAGCGGCTCAAAGCCTGCCATTTTGTACTTTCTAGTTCTCTGGTGTAAGGGATATTCCATTGAGGCGGGTGTGAATATTTTTAATAATAGGTATTCACTGAGAACATATGATATCTTCTCAATATGACTGCTAGAAGACTTTGACGGGTGTGACCTTATCAATTTGAATCTTAAAAAATTCTGACTTTAACATCGCTTGTGTCAAACATTGTTGTAAACGGGCTTCAAGTATTTTTGATCGTATGATAACTTATTTTTTTAATAAACAAAAACAATTTTTTTCTCAAGGAAAAACGTTTTAGAAGATTTAACTGGTGTGATATTTTAATGAAAACGTAAAAAAGAAGTTTCGATTGTCAGCACATGATAATTTCAAACTCTTGTTAAATAAGATTAAAATATAAATCACATGTTGGAACATATTTCGGCATTTTAACTTTCTTTTAAACGTAAAATTATCGATTTAAAAAAAAGAAAATGATTTTTTTCCCATTTTCTACCGTTTTATGTGGAATTGTCCATATGTTTTTATGTACGTTTTCTAAAAAGTAACGACTGCATACAAAAGTGAATCTTACCACCAGCAATTACTTTTCGAATCGAAAACACGTTTCGAATTTTTTTATCTATATACCTATAGACATACTTAATATTAAGTAAAAAAACCTCCAGTTACGCATTGTCTATTTTTAACCAACGAAACATTTATAAATATAAATAATAAAATTTTATATAAATAAAGAAATATACATCATGGTAAAAAAATTTATCAGGGGTCAAATCGTCACATTCGATTCGAATCAAAAATTCACTCGATTGATCGAGTTGTCAATGCTTTTAGTATAGGAATTCTAAAAAGAATTTTTAAATTTCGATTCGAATCGAATGTAACGATTTGGCACCAGGATTTAAATTATAAATCCGTATGCAAACATACTTATATATTTAAAATAAAATACATAAATATATATAAACAATTTAAAACGGAAGTTTTATTTAAGGTTTAGGGCTGTGATATATGGGCGCTGCCACTAACCTTGTTCCTATTCAACACATGTTTCTTACAACATGACAGTTTTCAAGATAAAGCGTATAAAAAAAATAGTTTTTGGTATGGGGGCTACCTTTGCCCTTGCTCCTATCGGACATATTTTTATCCCCAAAATGTAGGTATTTTTTTACCTTTTAGTACATTTGAAGTTGATAGCTGTACAGTTCCCAAGGTGTTAAAAATTTCATAAAAGTAGTTCATTTGCTTCTATCCAAACTTTTTTTTTTTAAAATTTACATTTCACACTGGAAACTTTTCGGTAGCGGATTTAAAATCGATAGTTTCAAAAGTTTTCCCAATGTAACGCACAATGTTAGGTAAGGTAAAACAGGCAGCCATTAAGGCATACAGCTCACTTGGGTCCGCTTAATTCGATACCTTTGTGTTACCTAGAGAGAGCAGATAGAAAGGGCGGAGATAGAAGAAAAAAATAAATTTAGAAAAGAACAAGAAAGAAAATAAGAGTGACGCAGACTTACTAGGGGCTCTGGTGGGAATCGAACCCACGATCCTCAGACTGGTCGACTCGTTAACTTACCAATAATCTACCGGGGCGTCCTAACGTAGCGTACAAAAAATTTTATAAAGTTTGCGCAATTGTAGAGGCGCTATCCCCTACCACGCCTCTATATTAAAAGAAAAATCCCCATTTAGCCCGCCAAGTTTTGTGACAACAGTGGGTATTTTGCCTGATATGTATTGGGACACATGTATGGATTTTGTCCTAAAAAAATAAGTAATTTTAGGTTTTGCTTATATCTCGGTCCGTAGTCAACCGATTTTGTTGATTTTAAATAACATTCTAAATAGAAATACTTATGATATTTTGACACCAAAAATGGGCCATCGGATTTGAGTTGGGAAACAGACATACATACATAACTAAATCAAATTGCCTATCTATATATGTATATGGATCCAAAATATGTATAAATATATGTATACTTAGTGAGTTCGCATTTAAATATTGCAAAAGTTCCAAACAGAATGACAAACTGATATGCCCATATCAACGTATGAAGGGTAATATAAATATACAAAACGCGATTTTTAAAATGGATTTAGATTAATAAAAAAACTTTAAACTTTTTCAATTTATCTGTTCAGGTTTCTCGCATCTGGTGTCAATTTAATTTAAGATTTGCCTTTTCCTAATTATGTTGACGATATGTCAATATGATTTTTAAAACCTTTAAAATTTTTTCTTTTCATAATATTTTTACTCGCAACGATATTTTATACAATCCCTTGTAAATTAAATCAAGTTCCGTTTTTTCTATCCTTTTTCATTACAACACGTGCAACCGGTGTTTTTATGATAAACAATTATATTTCCCCTTTTTTAAAGGTCTTTGTAAACAAAAAAACTAACGCTAAATCAAAGGAATCAAAACAAATCGTACAATTATGCCCAAAATATACCATTTTTCCCCTTTTCAATATAACAACAACCACCATCGGGGTAATTTCGGTTTACTAAATACTTAGTGAAGCGCTAGTAAGCAGTCATCGTTTAGACGTTGTGCGGTACGTTTGCTTTTTCTTAAAAGCATTTTCGCGTCGCTAGTGTAAGCGTTAAGCAAAAGTGTGTAGGAAAAAAATAATTGCCATAATCTAACCAAAGAAAACCGGTCGGTTGAACGTGGGTGCATAGAAAAAAAGACAAGTGTTTTAATTAATTCATATTTCACTAAAGAAGATAAAAATATCTGAACTAAAGCTGCATTTAAAGGCAGTGTTTAGTAAAATTTTAAATATAAATTAATATTTAAGGTAAAAAGCTTATAAATTAAAAAAAGGAGCCTGGAAATTTTGCAAAATAATTACAGAAAAATCTAGCCACCCCCCAGGATTAGTGGCAGTTTTTCTTAATTTTTTTGGCAAAATTAACAAAGGAGTTCTAAGTGTGTGATGCATTTTAAATAATTTAAAACTGTGTTTTATAAATAAATGAGGATAACAGATACCAATTTTCTAAAAAAAAGGTAAGTAAGCCAGACAGTTTAAAATTAAGCATTTTGTTGGTTTTTTTCTCTCATTCCTCTTCTTAATTCTTTTTTTCATTTTTTAACATCATATTTCCTGCTGCAGAAACGGTTGTTGTTTTTGTGTAACTGAACTTTACTTTTAAGGGTGGCAGGGATGAATTATTAAGGACTTAGTAGGATTTTTGCTAAAAAGTACTTTAGTGAAACAAATAAAACATTTTCTGTTTAGAAAATATTTTTACAAAGTTCTTGTAAGTTTATTGTGTAAAACAAATTATGGAAATCAGAAAATTTTATTTCACTTTTTTAAATATGAAAATAAAATTTTTTTAAGCTAATTTAAAAAAATATGTTGTGAAATTTCATGAGCAAAACAAAGTCCAAAAAACCTATGTAGGTCTGAATTTATCCAGACAAGGAGTGTCAACCTCTACGAAATCCAGAAGAATCAAACTGCTCCCATTAATATTATTTATTTAATTATAAATGATCTGCCACAATGGCAGCACTAACGAAGAAGTTAAAGCTTTTAGCTACCTTAAGATTATTTAAACTAATACTTGACTTACACGAACAAATTTTTTATGAAATTTTGTTTGTCTACAAAAACTTTATGGTAATCATTTAATGAAAAATTTAATCGTGTAAGTCTGATATAGGAGTGGCGGTACCAAGGCAGCTTTAAACAATAACATTTTATTACACAATATATGGAATAACATTCTCAGTAGAAGGACCGAATTCCTCTTTTTTAATGCATTCGTCGTAGAACCCACAATGATATCACAAAAGCAGCACTACAACACCAGAAATATCCAAGCATCACCTGGATTAACTAGGTTAGACAAAAGAGTGCAGAATTAAAGAAATAATTGAATATATAAAATGGAGAAAATTTATAAATATTTATTTTACTTCAAGTAGAGCACAGGCTCTAATGAGGTTTTATTTGTAGGTATGTTAACTGATAAAGATGGGTTCTGCATCGTAAGAACTGTTAGAATGCGGTAAAAATCATTTAAACCTGCATTCCCAATATCGACATCACGAAAACAGCACTATAGTGGTTAGGCAAAGAACATCAGATGTATCTAAGCATTACCGGGATAAGGTTGGTTAGAAAAGAGAATTGGAATTACAAAAATTATGTTGAAAATCGCTGCTAACGCTAGAATAAAATGAAGAGATTTCATAAATTTATAATTAATTTCATTTCAAATGGAAAATAGGTTTGGTTAGGTTAGGTAGAACAGGCAGCCGTTGAAGGAAAGGATACAGCTCACTTGGGCCCGCTTAACCCGGTCCCTTTGTGTTACCTGGAGAGGCAAATAGAATAGGTTGAAATGGAAGGAAAGAAGAAATTTAGAGAAGGATAAGAAAGAACAGAAGAATGAAGCAGAATTTCCAGGTTCTCTGGCGGGAATCGAACCCACAACCCCCAGACTGGTAGACTTGTGCACTTACCACTGACCTACCGGGGCACCCAAATGAAACATAAGTCCTAATGAGATTTTAATTGCAGCAAGAGTTACTTCTGAAGATGGGTTATACATTTTCTTTTATAAAAAGTAGTAAAAACTATGTTCTTATGATGTTTTGTAAGCATACAGTTAGATATACCAGTAATACGCCACTTATTTGGAGATAGAAGCATTGTAAATTCCGCTCGATATGGGCAAACTTCATAGTTGTGCATTTGTTAATTTTTCTGCTCGCTTTGAAAATATTTTATATGGCAGTACACGTCGTACCCTCTTTCACAACCTGAGGAGGTGTCCCATGAAAGTACTAAGCTCCACAAGGGAACACAATCGTTTCTAAGAAGAGCTTAGGAACGTTATCATAGTATAAGAACGTTTTATGTTTAATTTAGTTCCATGCTTTTTTTACTTTGCTTCGGTTTCTCAGTTATGTAAGGCTAAAAACTGGCGGACAAATAGTTTACTACTTCCGATTCTATTGCCAAGCGTCTTAATTTATACCCAAAAAGAAAATTGTGTAATATATTTGAGCTTATGTGATATCTAAACCTTCTTTACGATACAGTTTAAAAGTTACTCTTAGTATTTAACAAAATGAACTTTTTGGATATTAAATATTTTAATACTTAGTGCTTCCTTAAGTTGTTTAGTTCAAAAGTTTAGATATGAATTAAATTAATAACTATTTTTTTACCAAAAAAAGATAACTGTTCTTATATTTTTAATAATACGTTTTACATATTTTTTTTTTTCTTGCAACTAAAGTACCAAATTCTACTCCCTTTTTTTGCTTGTGTTCCCGAATAATTTTAGCATAAACATTTCATTCACACTTTTTAGGGTGGTGTTCAGTGGTCCAATTCGTCCCATAATTTTCGGCGGCGGCGGCTGAAGAAATAAATGGCGGCGGCGGCTTGAAGCCGGCTGAAGCCGATATTATAACACATACGATTATAAACAAAAAATAAATAAAAGAATCCCTTTATAAAACGAATTTTTAAAACAAAATTTATTATAATGGTTTCTTTTTAATTTTTGGATAAATATGCTTCAACCATTTTCATGTTATCGTGGACAAAAAGTTGTTTTTTAATCGTTGAGGCATTCAGACGACTTCTTTTTTCATTAACGCACGATCCAGCAACAGAAAAAGCCTGTTCCGATGATGCAGATGTTGCCGGAATACCAAAGCACACATTTGCTAGTCTTGAAACATTTAAGAAAATCTAACAAATTGATAATACAGAAATCATATTATATACGTATATGAAATATATTACATCTTTATGCCGCTGCCACCAATCAATACTTTCAATTTCCTCAACTTCTATGGCCAGATATTTTTGGACTTCAAGTTTCAGGGAATTTTTTTCGTTATTTTTTGTGGAACTGGAAACAAATTCCAGCATTTGCTGACGAGTATCAGACAGTTTCTGTAAAAAATTCATAAATGTTTTTTTTTAAATTTTATAAAAATTTTTGCATATACATGTTTTACATTTTTTTTCCGGCAAGGCTCCGCAGCGGAACTAGAGCGTGGTTTTTCGTCGTCAAAGTTTAACTTTTTTATTTCTTCTAATAATAAATCTTCTTTTGAAATGGGAAAATCTGCATCTTTGGTTAAAGGTTTTGCATTTGCTTCATTATCAAATTTTGAAATTTTTTTTAAATATTTATCCAATACCGGCCAGCTTTTTTGACAAGGATCTAAAATTGCAGCTATCAGATGAATTTTCAATATTTGAAATCGGTTTTGGAAATTATTTTTGGAGTAGCTACACAAATTAATAGTAAGCTCAAAACATGACTCCTCTTCAAGTTTTTCCAGCGATGTCACAATACTTTCGTAAAAATATATACATGCTGAAATAGTGGGGTACTGCTGGCCTTGAAGATATTTTGTAGCATTTTCAAAAACCTCAAGAAAATTTGTAAACTCTTTTATAATGTTTTTTTCCATTTCTGGGATTATTAATGGATCTTTCTTAGCTCTTAATAAAGCAATATTTATGACTTCAATGTTTTTGGTAAAACTTTTTAACATTACCAGTAAAGAGTTCCAACGTGTTGGAACCGAATTTTTAATTGAGTTGCTGTGGGTAAATGTAATCTTTTCTTCGATTTCAATATTGAAATTATCATCACCACTTAAAAAACGTTCCTCGCATTCAAAGTTTTCAACTATTTCTTGAGACTCAAGTAGTATCTTTGCAAGATCATCTTGTTGTGTTAAATTTTGAAGCCTGCTGATTTCTTCTGAGCTATACATAAGACTACGATAAATGGCCTTCAACTTTCCTACAACATCATTTATGTGTTTAAACAAATCGTTATTTAAGACGTCATGCATCAAAAAACGATGAAGCGTATGTGCACAGCAACCATATCTAGCAATATTACTTCTTTTCAAGGCCGCAATAATGTTTGTGCCACCATCAGTTACTGCACACAATTCTTTATTTTGTAAATCAAATTCGGCAACAACTTCTTTAATTTTTGAGGAAACGGCATTAGCTGTGTGTGGTCTCGGAAAAATTTCGGTTTTAAGCGTTACTACCTTGATTTCAAAATTGTCACAAAAGTGAACCTTAAAATTAACATACGAAAGTCGCTTGTACCTGTCAGACCACATGTCTAATACCATAGTCATATTCTGAGGAGAATTTTTTAAAATGGATTTGACACGACTGTAGTACAAATCATAAACGTCGTTTAAAGCTGTCGACGAAACTGTGTATGAAGAGGGAAAACTTATTTTTGAATCAAAGTATTTTATAAATTTTTGGAATCCCTCCCGTTCGACGATTGCAAAGGGTTGCAAATCGATGCAACACATTTCGGCAAGTCTTCTGGAATTTTGAAATTTATTTGCCTTGGTTGTCTTAGGATCTAATGCCTTTTCTGTCATTGTAGAATTCCTTTTGTAATTTATAGATTTTAAATCTATATTGTGCACTGAACGCAGGTGATTAATTAAGTTTGAAGTAGACGTCGTTTTCGCAAAACTTGATACATATACATACATAGGTTGTTATTAATTGATTATTATAATACAAGAGTTAAAAAAGACTTACGCTTTAATAAGCATTTCCTCTCCTTCAAAACACACATTACAAAATTTATATTTGTCCAAAATTCTTTTGGAGCCTATATACAAGTATCCGAAAAACTTCCAGCACTCAGATAGTCCACTTTCCGTAACAATTTTAGAAATTTTCTTAACCTCACTGTTTCTTTTTAAAATATCATTATAATATGATATATCACCTTCTGCTAAAATAAATTTATTGGAACTATGTTCGTCGGGTTCAGACTCAGATGACGAGGTCTGTAAATTATTCACTGATTTTTTTAAAAAATAATTTTTTATATTTTTTTGAGACATTTTAACAATTTTAAGTTCGCGTCTTCTTGTGAAAAATAACGGAGTTTTTTTTTGCACAGAAATCGAGTTGCATTTTTTAGTTGTTGCCATATTCCTTTATAATACAGGGTTACCATAATATAAGCAAAACATGTTACGAGTAGTTTATAAAATTTATTTTGACTTCAATTTTTTCGAAAAAATTTTAAAATTAATCATTTTATTTATATACCTGTTAAAAAGTTTATATATATTTTTCTATATTATATATATATTTCTATATTAGCTGCCTCCAGCCGAATACATCGGCGGCGGCTTGAACTCTGAAAAATAGGTTGGCGGCGGCGCCGAGCCGGCTTCTAGCCACTCGAATTGGACCTCTGGTGGTGTTTTCCGTTACTTTTTTCGCTTTTTTTCTCTATTCAACTATTATTGTTGTCAATTGTAACTTTGTATTGTTGTTTTTTAACGGTTGTCTTTAGTCCTTCTTTGTATGAATGTGTAAAATAAGTTTGCTTTTCTTTTCGTTAAAAATCGCTTACAATTAAAAACTTTTTATCTTTTGAACTAGGTATTTATTTCTTTAATTAAAATTCAATTTTGATAAAAAATTCATTTTAAATGTTGTATGTTTATTGATTTTTCTTATACGTACATACATACTTATTTCATACTTTACTCACAATGTAATTTTCTTCTTCTTCACATTATTTTGCACTTAGGTTTTATACCCACCACCCATGTGCAAATGGGCGTGTATTGGGTGAGTTGGTTGCTTTTTTTATTTTGCAGTTGACAGTGTTGCCGGCTTCTTGTTGAGTTATCTTAAAATCAGACAGCTTTAAATTAAAGAAGGTGTATAAAGCGTTTTAACTAATAGGTATTTAACTTAAAAGTTTAAATTTCTAATGTTAATGGTATTCTGCTACTCTAAAAGATTATGTACTTAGTAGAATCAAATAAATAACATGAGAAATTTTTAAGTAAAATAAGGGATGGATGATCTGATTTGAAAAAAATTGAAAACCCCAATATTTGAGTAACATTTTATATCCAGGTAAGGTTAGGTTAGGTAATTCAGTCAGTTGCGAAAATGTGTAAAACGGAAGGTGTACCTCATCTGGGTCCATTATTTTGATTTATTTTCTACTATAAAAGAGAGGATTTCAGATTTAGTAGGTTTGATGGCTAAAGGCAGATTACACAATTTGGCGAACCAACCGCTACCCCCAATATAGAATGACGTACCCAAAAGACTAATGTAAGTCATATACGACAGAATTTTCAGTATTTTGGTTTAAAAAAATTCTGATCTCGATATCTTTCAGTTTCTAAAAAAGCATAAAGGCTGTTCCATTCTACTGTCATTGGTGTCAAACAGCAACCAGCAAGGGATTTTTAACCCTTCGAATGCACAGATAAAGAAGATCTCAGGAACGTCTCTGATCTAGCCTAGTCAGGCAATCCTTGTAGATTCGCACTACAACGGACCTGATGGTAGCTTGGCGGTCAGTGAAGATACTGATATTTCCGCCAAATATCCTGCAGTACCGCAGTCAGTTAGCCATTTCGCTGGGAGGTCAGCCTGTAGTACATCTGTTTGTACCCTTCTTAGACCAATAGATATATTCATCGATTCCTATTAAATGCAATAATTTTTCGAGGAGAAAAAGTTATATCTCTTGCCGAAAATATATAAACGTCTTATAGTGGGAGTTTTTATGTTCTTGCATACCTAGGTGGAAAGGTTATTAAGTGTTTGTGATAATGTTTTTTAAAACCGAAAAGTTAAAGCCGAATTCAAATTTATTTATCAAAGCAGAATCACCTTTAGTCAACTTAACAATGTCCGTCAATACCTTTGGATGGTTGGCTAAGCAAAATAAGATTTTCGTTTTGGCAACACTGTAATTCCAAGTATTGACTGGTTAAGTGCGCGAGGGGAGTTCCATACACACATGTTTACTACCAAATAATTGTGTTCTGAAAGTTGTTGTTAGTGTAGATACATTTATTTCGTTTTATTCAAACAAGGAAACTTAAACATATCTGTATGATTCACTAACAACCATGTATATTGAAGTTTTTTTTTTTAACAACCCGCTTAGAATTTAATTTGGGAATTAAAGAACTTCAAACTCAAATTTATTATGAATGTATTTACATATGTTTGTACATATGTATGTGCATATGCACAACAAAATCTTAAAATTATTATTCTAATAAAATATTCTAATAACGGCGGTATATACTTTTGTATGTAAACTGATAACAAATTTAAGTAATTTTCTAAAACTCACTGCCACTGTCTTCAAGTGATTATCTTACCATCCTTGGAAATCATATCCTTTCTTTTTTTCCAATTAAAATTTTGAAATATTTGAGATATTAACAAAAATGTGAGAATAATGGTCCCACCGGTCACAATGGAATTGCCCATTTGAAATTAGTAATCAATCCGTCCGACCGAAACTGCGTTGAAAAGACCAAGTCCAGCAAACTTTTCCAAACTGAACGTGAAAAATTGGAGAAGGAGCGCAGAAAACAGAAGTGCTTCTTTGACGATTTCCAAAACTTGTTTTGACGATTTTTTTCCAAAGATTTGACGATATTGTACAAAAATTATCTGGTAGCAATGGGTGTACGCATCAGAGAGCGAATTTCTGACTCTCTTACTATTATATTTTTAATAAGTACTCGTAGGTATATGAAGTTTGACAACACGGTGGTAAAATAATTTTAACCGTGCTCTACATAAAACTAATTTGGTTCAAAACCCGGCAAAAAGGCAAAAAAATTATATTGAAGAGAAAAGTAATAAAATAATGTCATTTCATCCTAAATACATTTATTATGTCTTATGGGGAAAGAGTTTCTAGGGCACCCTGTGTAGCTGAAAAGTTAAATAAAAATTATAACAAAAGTAATAACAGACTTACACGATGAAATTTTTTTATTAAATTTTTGTTAATAGACAAAAAGGATGAAAGAAGCCTACTTTTTACATCCTCGTCTAGAAACATAAAACTTCATAGAAGTTGGTTGGTTGGTTTTCGTGGTAGTTTGCTACACGCAAACTGTCAAGTAGAGTCTAAATGACCCCGTCTTGACAACACCACACCACTCGATAGGTGATTGGTCCCCTTAAACCATAGTCCAAGGGAAAATGGAGTATTAGACCCACCCTGCCGCATTGATGTATCTCGACAGGTCGTTCAGCCCAATCTCAGATACATCCCCTAGGCTGTCCAGTATATGATGGCGCAGTAACTTGTGCCTCTTCACAGTCAGAGCAGGGCGTTCGCAGAGAAGATGGAAAACCGATTCCTTCTTTTTACTATTCTTGCAGCTGCGATAGTGATCGTTAAACGTGAAGCCGAGCCGTTCCGCATGCCTTTCCAGCATCCAATGACCCGTTAGCACCGCCAGCAACTTCGAAATTTCCACTCGATTCCGGTTCATAAGTTGCGTAGTACGCCCAACATCAAAAGAGGGCCACATTTGCCTGGCAACCCTACACGTATCCAACCCCCGCCATCTATCGTCAGCAGTGCGTAGAAAGAATCTTAAGATGTTGCTCTTAATAGTCTGCAACGGAATTACGACTGTATTCGATTGGAGACATTCAGAGCAGATCATTTCTTAGCCAGCTCATCTGCCCATTCATTACCATGGTAGCCCCTATGCGCAGGAACCTAAATCAGAGTAATGCCAGACAGCTGCCTTAGCTTAGTCAATTCTATTATACACTGACTGACCAATAGTGACGTGGTAGTGTATGATCTGATTGACAGAAGCGCCGCTCGACTGTCGACAAAAATACCAATATTCCCGAATGGCAAATATCTCGGCCTGAAATACGCTACATTCATCCGGAAGACGAAAAGAAGCATTCACGTCCAGCTCCTCTGAGAAGACACCGGATCCAACTCCGCAGTCCACCTTAGAGCCGTCCGTAAATACCCTAATGTCATAAGATTCCCCAAGGTTACCCCTACACCATTTACCCTTGAAGGGAATAAGAACTTCAGAAACCCTATCAAAGTTCGTGTAGGGAGTAATATAGTCAGAAGGTTGGTCCACTAATGGGAGCAGTCCTTGCATGCCCATATGGCCTCGATTTCCAACATCCAGTCGATTTAAGCCTTACTGCACTACAAGCAGCTATGGCCCTTATGTGAAGGTCGATGGGAGCAAGATGCAAAATAGTATTCAATGCCTCAGAAGGACTAGTTCGCAGTGCGCCCGTAATTCCAATGCAAACAGATCTTTGGATTTTATACAGCTGGTCTACTACGTATCTACGCTCCGAAGCAGTCCACCAAACCAAAGATCCATAAGTAGAAGTAATTTCTTCTTGATTTTTAATTTTTCTCATCAAACCAAAACTGACGTCCCTTAAACTGTAGCTCCTTCCCAAACACAATTATTTAAACAATAACAAAAAGTGGTCACTGCTCTTTTTATGCAAAAAACGATCTTCCTTTGGTACACAAAACAATGTTAAGAAAATTAATTATTAAAAAAAATAATATAAAATAAAATAAAGAGTTTTATATAAGAACAAAGTGAAAAGTTTTCTGGCAATTTCATACAACAATTTGGCAGTTTAACATCCTTATTAAAGGAAAATTTTTTTAATTTTGTTTGTACACAATTTGTTTTGTATTTTATTCGTTCTGCTTTTTGTGTTAACTTTTCTCTTTCAATGCGCATGCCATACATTATATGGAACTGTCAATTTCTACTACAACAACTGCCAAACTAATAAGGAAGAATAATGATGAATAAAGCAACGAAATATTCTGTGCACTTTTGTTTTTCTAATATTTTTCCCTTTGTACTGTTTTCTAACATATCAAATTGCCATTAACTTGCCAGTGTTCCAGCAGCATAAAATCGTTTTTTAATAACACAAACAAATACGATAAGATACATGTACATTCATATGTATGTATGCGTGTGTGTTGAGGGATTCAGAGAAACTCTCAGTTGATATTTTTAATTTAGTTTACAAGTAGGTTCTCTGTTTCAATTAAACATTTTGCAGCAGGTGCACGTTTCTTGTTATTTATAATCATGTGGTCTTCTTTAACTTCCTTTCTTCTTTTTATTCCCTTATTTTTCTTTTCTTTTTGTACCAGCATCATTATTAAGTTGCATTCCCTTGGATGCTTCGAGACTCAGCGTGGTTTAGATTAATGTTTTTTTTTGCATGTTTACGGTTTTGTTGTTGTCCTTATTGATATTTCTCCCTTCAGGATTCATTTTAACTATTTTCTGCTCTCTTTTCAACATTATTCTTATTTAAGGTTTAAAATTAGGATATTAACCTTTTGCTTTTGTTTAATGCATTTTATACATACAATTTAAATTGAGTTTTTAAAAAAAGTTTTAGTTTTTTTGTTGCAATTTTTTTTTTTTAATTTTTTTCTACAGATGATAAATATACTCATGTGTTGATATTCAATAATTTTTGTAAGATGTTTTCTTGTTCTCAATGCTGCGGAAATACAGTTGGAAACAAAAGTACTGTTACCACGTTTGAAATTCGATTAACAAACTGGCTAATGGTCCAGGTGATATATAAATTTTAAAAGAGCAGCCAATTCGATATCGTTATTTTACATTTAAGAAGCTGAATATCATAAATTCACTAGAAGAAGATGTGTGCAAGTTTGAAAAGAATATGTTTACCACATAGAAGTTAAAACAATTCACATTAAGTCAAAAGTAAAGAAGTTATAAAAAATTTATATAGTACCAGAACAATCGACTATTCAGATTTTTCTAAAAACCGGTTTTCAAAAACATGGCAACATGAAAACTGAAAAATGCTTATTAAATTGAAAAAATAATATTTAAAAACCCCATGTTATTGGAAACCCTGTTTTATTATTAAATTGGCAATCGTTTAAATCGTTTTTATGATCAACATTTTTCTACTAGGTCATCTGAGTTAATACTATTCGAATTTGGTTAAAAATTGGTCTATTTAGGGTAGATTCAGCAAGCCGTAATCCAGAAAATGTTATTAAATCAAATAAGTTCAATACGAATTTTATTTTTAATAAGATTTCAGAACTTAACTTTTTAATCTTTTTGGAGGCTCTAAAGGTCTTCACTAATAAGTTGGCAGCTCTGCGCACGACACCCATGGTGTTCATCTACACACTCCGCTACTGTAAGACGTTGGATCAAGATTGTTGTATTAAATTGTTCTAGTTTTTTTTAAGAAAACTAAAAATTCTGCTTACGGTTCTAATTTTAAATCCCCTTTATACCTGCAACATAAATTTTTTGTTACGTATCGTCCAAAACCGTAAACTTAAGACCTTATTTAGCTGATGGTATTGGTAAGATCGAGTTCGGAAGGTAATAACTGAATTAGATGATGTAACAGCTAATATGGGTAATTGGTCGAGCAAAGAATATATCTCCAAGCTTTTTTGTATTAAGCGCTTCTTCTCCAAATTCTCAAGCTAAGTCTGAAAAGGTTTTTCTGGACTTGGGGTTTTTAACGAATTTTAAATCAACCTCGTTTGCTTCTTCGATTAGGATCATATTCAAACGCCTTTTTCGCTGAAACACTATTATTCATTCGCACAACCTGTCTAAGCCGGCAAGGTCCTTGGACTTTTAGGCGCTTGATTACATTAATAGCTGAGACAGCTCTTGATTCGTACGATACTGATATTCTCCGCCTACGCAGATTGGTCTATATACGAGTATCTTGCGAAGTCAGTCGGAAGGTCGTAAATTTCGGGACAACAGCAAAAACTGCTGTTTCGCCGTAGGTAGGTTTGTAAGGGAATATCAAGACAGCAAAGCTTTCAAACCTGCTTACGTATGGCATGATATTTGTTCGCGATGTCCCACTTACATAGTTGCATTTCATGTTAAGTGCTTATTTCAGCGCTATGAATATCCAGTTGATTCATGCAATTTTGGTGCTTCTTTAGTTGTTTAAATTTATTGCGTCATCGTAATGAATGTTTTGCCGTGTTATTATGTTCGTAACTTGACGAAAAACTAATGCTTTTTTGTACTCACTGCCTTACAGTAGTGTTTCTTAGTATGCACTTGAGTAAGCGAGTGTGTAAAAAAGTAAAAGTTTTACATTTACTGCCATACACTATTACATATATTAAGGAAATAGATAAGTGCTTGCTGCGAAGCTCATAAGTATACTAGAAAAAGTGTTTACTGCCTACAAAATCTCGATTATTTTTTTGCTGAGTAGTTATTCCACCAAAAAGTAACAAGTGTTTCTCTATCTTCAATATTACTTGCTAACTTACAGGGTTAGCAAAGGTTTTAATGGGAGTTTTCTAGATTCCTAATCAGAGGAGATGCCTTAAAATTTATCAATAACTTCAAAGTAAAGTTAAGATTTGCTATACACTAGAAATTTTTTTGTTTCACACTGTAAGTACTTCAAGATTTGCTTCTTTTTGCAAAAGGATGTAACATTCTTTTCCTTCTTTTTTTACAAAGGAAGTACATCTTTTTTATTATCCTCTATTTTACTTCGAATTTGAAAGTCTTGACGTTTCCAAATGTATTTAAAACATTCCTGATGGTTTTCTTTAGATCTGCTGCCATGTGCTTAATTGTTGTTGGGGTAAAACGGAAATAAATCGATATTTTTAAATTAAAAGGAAAATATTTGAAGAAAGTTATACTTTAAGTACTTTTTACTAAAACCATTCAAAGTTTGGTAATAATTTTGGTTGTTTTTAAATTATTTATCTGCAGACAAGTTTCCTATTTGCCATACTTTTCAATTACTTCATATTTATTTGACATTTTTTTTTCACAATTTAAAAATTTGCATATCACTCATCAACATGCTAAATTGAAACTTTCCGATAACACAAAAAGTTAGAAAAATATATAAAAATTTTTTTATTAAATTCTTAAAATCTTAATTGAAAGAAAGGCCAAAAAATATTTTTTTATATGAAAAATAATAAATAAATGTTCTATAAAAAATGGTACCACTTATGCAGCCAGTAAGCGATACGTAACTAAAAAAAAGCTTCCAAAAATACTTTAAAGCAGCCATTTTAATGTTCAATCATCACTTAATTATTAAAAAAAAATTTTTTTTGTTGGTCTGACATAATTTGTTGTTTCACATGTTTTGTTTTTAGTCAAATTGCATAAATAAAAATTGTATTTCGAAATAGGGGGAGAAATATTGCCAAGAAAGCATTAATAATGTTTGATGAATAAATTTAAGCGTTTTTGGTTCGTTCCAAGTGAAGAAGTATGTATGTACGAAGTATGGGAATGTATGAGAAAAATTAAACATATTAAATGTAACATGTTTATTTTTAGGGAGTTTTTCAAGATTTTTAGCATTTGTGTAGAAAAATTTACTAAATTCAGGGTAAAGCATTTCTCATGATAGAAGGCAAAATGCATTGAAAGAAAAAAAGTTCTTTAATATTGTCAAGTTCGTAGGACCATTAAATTTTGCGCAATAATAAAAAATGTAAAAAAATTAAATTAAAATTTAAGGAAAAAATTATCATTTAAATTTAAGACAATTTGGGAGGCGGGGAATAATCTTCATAGGTTTCATAGGTTACGCAGGTTGCCAGACCATCCTTCGACAATTGTTCAAAGGTATTTCGCCAATTTTAATCGATTGTATCCCATTTCATAGGGAATTGGTATAGTTTGGTGCAGCGCTAGTACAAAGTGTGGCTATTTTACTTTGCTTACACTCGCTGACTGTCCAGGATTTTTTAATCAAGCGAAGGCATCTATTCGCAGCCAATATTTAAATCTGAAGGTCTTTGCAGAAACGCTTTTAAGATTTCGCTACAAAATTTTTTGTTTTAATTAAATTTTTTTTTATGGGCAATCATACCTTTTATTTTTATACCCTTCACATAAGTGATAAGGGTATATATAAGTTTGTCATTCCGTTTGTAATTTCTTTATTATCCCTTTGGGACCCCATAAAGTATATATATTCCGGATCCTTATAGATAGGGAAGCCGATTTAGCGATGTCCGTCTGTCCGTGTTATGGTTGAAATCAACTTTCTGAAGCCCCCCGATATCGCATCAAACTGTCACAGATAGTCGCGAGAAAATCGAGATTGAAATTCAGCAAAATCGCCCGATAAATGATCGAGATATAAGCAAAAAACTAAGACTACCTCGTTTTTTTGAGTCTACAACAACAACAACAAATAACATATGTACTTTTGCATGCAATAACAAAAAAACAACAAAAAAAGAAAAAAACAGAATCAGTCATGTTGATATTATTGAAACACACCCAAAACAAAAATTTTATTAGTATTAGTGTTCATACATATAACAGCGTTGCCATACAAAGCTTAATTTAAACATTTTTAAAATCGCTCCTACGGCTTCCAGGGTTCTCCTACAAAGGTAAAATGTAAGACCGACCCGAATTATTTTATCCATCCAAACATTTTTGTGGAACATATTTACTCTCTATCTCCAGCCCCTGACATGGTTGCCATACAAAATTTTAAAAAATAACCGCTACAACTACCCCAGAGTCGCCCGTAGAGGAAAAAAATGTATCACAGACCCCCATTAGTTTTTCCTCCCAAACATATTCCTAGAGCATACTTACCTCCTATCTCCACGCCCTAAAGGGGTTGCCATACAAAATTTACAAAAATGATGTAAAAATGCCCACAACTTCTTCAAAGTTGGCCTTAGGGCAATAAAGTGTACGACCGACCCCCATTAGTTTCCCCTCCAAAACACATTCCTAGAATATACTTACCCCGTATCTCCACCCTCTAAGTGGGTTGCCATACAAAATTTGTAAAAATTGGGATAAAAACCCCTACAACTTCCCCGTCACCCGTGGAGCGTTAAAAAATTACACCGACCCCTATTTAAAAATTAGAAATATTTCATAAGTAAAAAAATGGTTAAAAATAAAAAAAAGTTTGGGATTGCGAAAGGTCAATGTGAAGGGTATATAAGATTCGGCACAGCCGAATACAGCGCTCTTACTTGTTTTTTTTATTAACATGTTTCGACAAGCAGCTGCAATGCATCATTGTTTTCCACCCTGGTCGCGTGTAGAGTTCCTCTTAGGTCAACAACCCTTCAAATGTTAAAATTAAATTTTGACTTTTGTTTTTTTCATTAAATAAGGAGTCATAACACGTTTTTAACTGAACAAAATTATAACGAGTCTTTTTATTAAAATGGGGTGTTTTTTTAATTAAAAAATATATACAATTAATAATTTTTGTTTCCCCATTCAATTTTATTATACTCCCACTGTTGTTTGTTTGGCGACCATCTAAGTAAAATATTTTAATAAATGTTTAGCTTTTTTCCAGTTTCCCCGTTTTTGTTATTTTGACATACTTTTAATCATTTTTATTTCCAATAATAATCTGGCGTGACTTCTTTAAAAGCTAATTAAGAAAAATGCAGCAGTATTGAAGCTAAATAAAAAATTCGTTTTTAGAAAATAATAAATGGCTTTGACCAAATAAACTTTAAAGAAGTTTAGAAGCATCACAAAAAATATGTTTTTCTAAATGTAAAGCATGAAACTATAAATCTTTTTTAAGAGCAACAAGATGTAAATGAATTTACCATAAGTGTGTTTGATGCGAGTGGGAGAGGCGAATTATGTAATTGACGGGTGTTGACTTTGCGGCAATGATATACTTATGCACAGATGTTGGTAATAATATTTATTTCGGCCTCAGTTTTGTTGAAAAGGCTAAAAAACAAATTTATGGTACAAAAAATTTCAATTTTTTTTAAAAATAGTAGATCTTATATCTAACCTTCCCTTTTTTTTCAATCTAAAAAATTGTTTACTTCCTAAATCTTTCAAACACCTTTAACACCTTCCGTTTTCTAATCCTTCTTCGAATACGTTTTATTTTTATTTGTCTTTATAGTTTAAACAAATATTATATTTCCTTTAACATCCCCTTCATTCAATACCTGCAAACAGACATCAATTCTATTTTGTTCATTTTATTATTGTTGTTCTTTGCTTAAATGCCCTTAATTTTCCACTTTATTAGAGTTTTAAAACTCCTTATTATCCTCTAGATTTTAGTCATTTTAAGCACAAGTTTATTCATTTTTTTTTTCCTTCTCAATATTCCATTGTTTTAAGCAAAATATTTGTAAAAGAAACCTTAAGCAAATTTAGCATGAATTTATTTGAATTAAAGTGACAACACTCTTCACTTGGCAGACCGACAAAAACAACAACGTAAAATATTAATTAAATTTTTGCTGTTGTTTTTCATAAGGACTTTCGAGGGTAAAAGTTTGTGTTTTGCATAAAAAGGGTTCTGCTTTGTTTGGTTTTTGTTGTGGTTTTTTTCGTAAATTGTAATGTAAGAGAAAAATAAGAATTTCCTAAGGTTTTTAATCCTGTCTAAGAAATATTGATTTACCAGGTAGTTAAAGTTAAGCTGATAGTTTTTCTAATCCGCTTAAGTTAAAAAAATGAACCAGTAACTGGTAGTTATTTTTAAGTATCCTATAGATGGTTCCAAAATGAAGTTAATATTACCCTCCCTCTTTTATATGGTTTTGTCAATACATATGTACATACATAATGCTCCCACAACTGAACAAAAGTTTTTAATCACGGGACTGATTCTCCTAGCATGGTTAACAAACTGACGGTTACCCATAATTGCGTCCCTGGTATTCGCATTTTAAGTGCCAGAAGATGCAAACATACATTCCTTGTCATTGAACACTTAGACCCCTTAGATCATGTAGTTCCCGCAAGTCTACCTTTGTGTGCTTTTACGCGAAATTTTCATGTAGAAAGGGGTTGCCATAGAAGTGGTGGATTGCCTAAACGCTTAACGAGTAATAAAGTTTGGAGTGTGCCGGCTCAAATTTTCTAGTTTTGGACTCCATCCTTTCCTTCCCTGCCTCTGAAATCTTTTACAGTAGTTTTTAAAGACAATCTTGTTCAACGAGTATGATTGCTAAAAGGAGAGTCAAACTGCTTCAGTATTTCTTATCACTAAAAAGATACATGGACCGTCTTGGTTTTAGCCCCTGTCATGTATTACTTGCCATTTTACATTCATTAGAACTTGGTTTCAGGGAGTCTGCTTATGTGTGCTTTTGCGATAGTTTGTAGGCGCAACGGTTATTGCCTTGTTGAACAGCTTACAAATTCTATTTAGTGTCTAGATAATAATTCATAATTTTTCGGCTTTAAAGTGTTTTTTGTAAGTACATATGTAACTGTTTGACTATAAACCATATCTATGTTTATTCAAACGTTAATAAAATTTATTATGCTACAAATAAAGTTCCCTTTTTGAAGTTTTTAGTTTACCTTTTCATACAATAAATAGCGCGGAAATATATTATTTTGCTTTTGTTCTTTACTAGTAATTTCAACATAAAATTATGAGACAATCAAATAGTTTTTTTTTTAAATTATAACAACGGAAATATTTCCGTTTTTTTTTGGTTGCGTAACTTTAACAAACTTGTATGAAATTAAGAGAAATTATTTGCAATTAATAAAAATCGAATTTTAATTTCAATAATAAACTTTAAAATTTTTTCTTTTCTTTTTAGCCTACCAACTGGAATACGCTTTTTTTACTTTTCGCTGGTGTAACGCGCCGCGTCTAATAACAATTCCAAGCTTTGCTTAACGCTTTGTTTTTTTTCAACTTAATTTTTAGGTTAAAGATAATTTTGTTTTTAAACCAAACATCGATCGATATTGTTGTGTAAATGTGTTAATTAGTTAAATTAACGTGTAATTCATAAAAAACGAATTACACTGTATTCTGTGAAAACAGAATACAAAAAACAAATCTCAAACTAAATTTATTTCGTGTGGTTTCACCGAATTAAAAAAAAATAAATTTGATCTCTCCGTTAAACGGTAAAAAGCAAAAGCGCATGATACAAGTCAAAATGGAGGAAGCAATTACGAATATAATTAAATGGCTGACATTGTTGGCTGTAGTAATGGTCTACTGTAAGTATTTTATTTATACTTTTTGATTAATTTTATATTTACTAGAGTAATACCAGACTTACACTATAAAAAATTTCATTGTGCGAGACTGGTAGTTCTTACAAGATGTTTATTAATAAAATTTATTTTTTATTTCCCTTGAAAAAACTAATTGTAATAAAAAACGCAAATTCAATGTTTTTTTTGTAAAGTTGCTGTTAAAGATGCCATTAGACTATTTTACAAGTCTTAAGATTTTCATTAAATTTTATAAGAGAAAAAAATTCAAATTGAAAATTTGTGGGTAACTTGTTTTAACTATATCTACCGTCGCATTTTAAATAATATAAAAAAATTCTGTGTGGTACAGCTGTTTATAGTATTATTATCAGGGATGTAAACACATCGCTCATATGCCAAAATAACGTTATAACTCAAAAAATACATATATGGAGTTAACGATGCAAAATTATTAGTTATGTTATGATTTATATAGTGTATAAATTTCATCTTTTAATTGGTTCAACTTTTGCGTTTAAAGAGAAAATGTCGTTTGCCTTTTCTAGTAAATGTAAGCAAATCGAAAATTTCAAACGCGTTTTTCTCGAAATATTTTGTTTTTTAATTTTGACGTTGTTCTGCAATAATCAATTTGTTTTAAAATTTTATCAAGCAAATTTTTATAAGCAACCACTTTTTTAATTTTTTATATATGTATGTTGGTACGAAATAAAATTTTCAGTTTTCCATATCTGATCTTCTCTATACACTGCCGTAAATATGCAACTCTGATAAAATACAGAATCTTATGATTTAAGAAAATTTCTAAAAATGATGTCAACCATGTGTTACTAAATTCCTTTACGTATTATTTGACATTTCATAACATATTGTCTTCAGACTTTTATACTATCTAATTTGATTTTAGTTTCTGATATGTCGTTATACTTAGTATAACAGTCTTATGGCATCTTGAGTAAGTAATAATAAATTTTGGAGAAAATTGCTTTTAAATATCTTTAACATTTTGCCAATGCTCGTCACTCTTGGGATGACGTAGAAACTACTTTGACTGATTGTCGGCGCTCGCAGACATTAACCTTTTCATGATGCTGGGGAACGCCAAGGGTTTGACATTGTCGAAAATCACTTTTAACTCAACCGTGTTTTATTTCTTTTGTTGTATTAATATTTAGTTTTTTTTTCTCTTGCCTTTTATTTATACATTCTAAACATCTTAGGCCAAAGGCTTTACAGTGACGGCCTAATAGGATATAACTAATGCCCTTTGACCTAACCTAAAAAACACACAAATTATATCATGCATCAAGTTATAGCATAAACCAAATACTGAAAAATTCTTCTCTTCATCAAAAATAAATTTTTATTCGATTTACTATAAAAACAAATTTCCAAATTTTTTTTTACATTAAAAAAAAATTGTTTAATATGGTTGCTTTTGTATTACTTATCATTTATTGAGTGGGGGTCATCATTCAATTAAAATTGATTAAATTAATGAATGGTTTTAGAGTGTAGGTATAGTTAGTTCACTGTGTGCGTTTCTTTACACGTACAGTCGCTAAAAACTATTATAATTTATTGTTATACTACGTGCTGCACGTTTTTATGACAATTCAGCTGGACTTACAAATTAAATTGACAATGACCATATTTTATAAAATCTTTTAGTTTTTCTAACTGCGCTAATTTTATAATAAAATGAAAAATTAATAAAAAAAATTAATAATTTCGTTTTCATTATAAATAAAAAATGTATTTTCCCGAATTAATTATTAGCCGCTAGATAAGTTTCTTGACGTTTTAAAAGGTTAAAATTTACCCACACATGTCGTACAAATTCTTTTAATTTAGGCCTGGAACAGAATTAAGAAGGTTGTAGTAGTAGCTGAAGCTGACAAAGTAATAAGTCGCGTAGCAAGAAAAAATGCAAACAGGATATTAAAGCTCAACATAAATGGCAAATGTAAATTGTATTGTCGCGCAACAAAGTTAGGGATATCAAATTTTGCGTTTTAGCTTCTACTGTACCGACTACTACAACTACATATTCTGCTGTTTTTAACTTTTGAAAGCTTGCTGCGCTACTCGTTATCATGGCGCAATTCTGAGTATCAGGTGGTGTCGATTCTACAACAACAAAATTTGGTGAATATAATTTTCGCTCTGTTGTCAAAAAAAGATATGTAAAAGTAAACAACTTTGACTACCCAGCCTTGATTTATGCATGAAAAAAGTAGATCAGCTGTGCTCGTAACACCACCTGGTACGATTATTTCACCATGCTCGTTATGTTTTACTACAGAAACCAAGGTGAGTTAATGCATCAGGTGGTGGTGATTATTCTATTACAACAAAATTTAGTGAATAAAATTTTCGTTTTTGTTGTAGTTTTCGTTGGCTCAGGTGTCAAAAAAGATATGTAAAAGTAAACAGATTTGACAACCCAGGTTCGATTTATGCATGAAAAAAGTAGATCAGCTGTGCTCGTAACACCACCTGATCAACATAATTTCACCATAACAGAAACTAATCTCTTTCCCACTTAAAAGCCAGTAGTAATAAAAACACAACTGAGACGAACGACGATTTTTTTGTACCAAATTTTTGTTTAAAAAAAATTAATCATATTTTTGTATATAAAAAAGAACCCGATCTGTATGCATTTCGAAGACCATCGACATAATTCGCGATAGGTTTGCTTGAATGCCATCAGCCGTCGAATTGCGAACAATTAAATGCAGAGTACTATTCGGTACGAAAAGTTTGTCGTTCGTCTTAGTTGTGTTTCTACTGTAACTCATCTTTTATTTACATGACGTTTCCAAAGAATGTTAAAACTTATAAAGAGCCTTTCAACAGGTTAACTTTTTTACTAAATAAATGCTACAACAATTGTTTTGTTAAATAAAGGTAGGAGGAACTCTTGCCATGTAATCTATGTAGTACTTTTAATTCTTTATCATGTATGTACTTAAACAATTTAAAAAGTCAACAAATATTTTTTTTAGTTTTATGTAAGAATCATTCTGCTTCTAAACCACCTTAAACAAACATTTGTTTAATGAAGGTGTATGTAAAAATGCTATAGATATTTTGTAAGTGTTAAAAAATGTATTTTAAACATTTGTAAAATTTAAGGTGATAAGACAAAGTAGTGTAACAAATTTTTTTATTATGTTTTTATATTCGTTTAGACACATTTATTATTTCGTAAATAATTAAGTTACAAATTTTTAAAATTGTTTTAAACTAACGTCTTTGTGGGATACACATATTGATCCCGGGACAGGGTAACGTGGAGTATTGTTGGAATTTTAAATGCGCCTTAGGCAAACTACGAACGCATTCAGAAAATTTTTTTAATGAAAAATGTAAATCTTTCAATGAATATTTTTACAAAATAAACAAAAAAGTAAGAACCCCATATTTGGCTAAGCCGATTCTTATATAAAAAAAAATTTGTTGACTTGATTAAAAAAATGTTTAGATTACAACCTATAACAAAATTTGCATATTTAATTAAACAATTTTAATTTAAAAATTTTAATAAAAAATTATAATATAAAAATAAAATAATCTATTAATCAAAAAAAAAAAACAAAAAAATTGTAATTAAGCCCAAAAAATTATTTCATGGTGCAAATAAATTTAAACTATTAGTTGAAATAGAAATAGTTTTCAGTTTTTTTTTATTACTTTATTATGTGTATTTAGATTATTTATGTTATGCTTACTTAATTAAAAAATAAAGCAACTAGATTAAGTACATATATTCAAATCTCAACAAAGACCCGACTCGAACCAGGGACCTTATGATTGCAAGACTTACCCCCTATCCACTCAACCAACAAGGCATTGTACTTTTCAAGGTGTTAATATTTATTTTTTTTACTTACCTCTACATTATAAAATTCAACTCAAGCTAAGTGAACTCACCTCAACAAGAAAAAGCAAAGGCAAAACAAGAAAAAAAACAGAACAGAAGACAAAAAAATTAAAAAAACAGAAAATAAAAAAAGAACAACTGCCCTTAGTTTACATTACATTACAATTTTTGTATACTCTAATTTGAAAACATAAATTTTAGTCTGGCACTGGCTGGACTTTTATTAATTATTCAGTTTTTGAGATTTGAATACTGGGGCCAAATCGCCGCATTCGATTCGAATCGAAATTTAATAATTTTTATTAGAATTGCTATATTAAAAGCATTAACTCGATCGATGAAGTAAATTTCGATTCAAATCGAATGTGACGATTTGGCCCCTGATTGTTAGTTCGCAAATGGGAAGATTTGTTAATAAAAATATGATTTAAAATTTTAAAAAATTTTTTTAAATATGGACCCAATTTGGCACCTTCTGACTGCCAGGGCGAGACTCTACCGCTAGACCAAAGAGACATTCAATTTTCGAATCTTAAATTCTGGTTTATGCTAGCGTTCTCGTTTGTGTTATTTTTTGTAAACTTAATTTAAAATGTGTTATAAACTAACAGAAACGAAATGCGTTGAACTATAAAATTTTCTATGCTAAATTATTGCTTTTTTAATGAATGGGTATATAAGCATCGTTGTTGGCATTGGTTTTTCAAATACAACTAAATATTTAATTAAGCCAATTAAACTTTTAATAACAAGCGGTACATTGTTTAACTATGGATTTAATTGAAAAAAAATATATGAAAAATTTTTTCTGTGTACCCTTCACATTTGTCTATTTGTATATACAACCAGTTCAGTTATTTTCAAATTGTAAATTTTATGAAAAAATTACATCGCGGCGGGTTTAAAGTCCATAGATATCACAAAAATTTACCACTTGTATAAGTGATGCTACTTCCGTGCTTCTATCCAACAATTTTTTTTTCAAAGAAATCAAAATTTAACAACTGCCTGTTAGAAATATTTCCCATAAAAAAATTTTATAAAAATTTTCCTTTACCTGTTCATAATAATATCTTCCTAATTTAGTTCGCCGTCTTCGAAGTATCCGTTCCAAGCTTCGTGGCAATAGGGGTCATGTTTTTCGAAAAACTTTTTTGGTACCAAACAAATTTGGCCTGATCCGATCTTACTGATTAAAAAAAGCGTTCTTTCTAGGAATGTTTTTGATGGGCTGACACTTAAACGTTGTCTATCGGATTTGATTTGGCTCTGAAAACTTGGTTTCAACAGATGGACATGACCGAATCGACTTCCCAATCTATAAGAACCCAGAATGTATATATTTTTGGGATCCCAAATAAATTTTATGGAAGTTGCAAACGTACTGACAAACTGATATACAAACATACATACATACATGTACCCTTATCACCATGGGAAGAGTCTTAAAGAAACTATTTTTGTATATTTTTCTTTTGTTTATCATAAACTGCAACAGCATGACTCACGACTGATATAAAACATCGAATAAATGAAAAGCGTAATTCAAAATATGTACACACAAACAATAAGAATAAGATAAAAAGCAATTTTGAATAACAAAGAATTTTTAATTTCATTTCAATTGCATAAAGTTTTTATTAAACTTGAACTTACATAGAAAATCAAAGCAAAGAAACACGTGATTTTAACTACAACAATTTAAAAGCAATTTACATGTAAAATTTTCTTATATAAACAAAAGACTATTTTTTTAAAAAAACTTTAAACTATTTCTGGTTTTTTAAATAAACAAACAAATAATGAAGAAATAAAAACGTGTTAGACGGTTTTTGACTTTCTCTAATGCCAAAGATATTTCAATTGAAATTCCAAAAGAAAACAAAAACTCCAATTTTAGCTTTTTTTCTTAAGTTTTTTTTTTTTATTATTTTAAAGTGAATAAAATGTTATGAGCAGAATTTTAATTAAAAATATTTGAACAAATTTAGCTTTATTTTAAAGTTGAAAGGAAGTTGTTTTTAAATGGTCGCTTACTGAAGTGATTTAAAGAGACATAAACAAGAGGCAGAAAGAATTTCAAAAATAAGACTTAAAAGCGTGTTTTATTGCCCTTTACGAAGTAATAAGGGTATATCGGTTTGCCATTCCGTTTGTAATTTCTACAATATTCATTTGAGATTCTATTAAGTATATAATCCAGAGATTCGCAACGAGTACTCATGAAGTAAGTAGACTCGAATCATGATTCATTATTTCGTTTCGTTCGCATTCGTACTTGTTAAAAAGACTTCACTACTTGTACCCACTTTTAAGCTTAAAGTACTCATACTAATTTTTCGCAGTACTTATGACTTGGTTGATATCTATTGTCGTTCACGCAAGCCGATAAAAACCGAGTATGACTCTTATGTTCATTATGGAGTTGTGTGTTAAAACTAGGCTTGCCAGATAACAATTTGACATTCACCAAAAATATTTGTGGATTTTTAAAAAAAATCTAGGCAGTTTAAATTTGACAAAATAAAACACAAACAAAACAAGCAAAAACAAAGTATGTATTGCACTTTTTGACTTGTCAGCATTGTTTATTCTATATAAAAATGAGAGCTGTTAATGTTTTTGTTATTGAATCAACTTGCATCACTCTAAGAATATATATAAGTATTTTCTTAAAAATATGGGTACTTTTGTGAATCAAAAAAGTATGAGTACTACGTAGTACTCTTGTTATTTGTGAGCTATATTTTTAAATCAATGTGGTTGAGAGTATGCGTACGTCAGCTCAGTTAAATTTCAATGACTTATGCGCACTTATACTCAACATTTTATGAGTCACTATGAATTAGAGATGTGCGATATTTCTGTACCTGTGATTTTATACCTGTTACTTAAAAATCACTGGTAACGACAGTGACATAAACTGTGAAGTAACTGTTACTGCGATGTAGTTACTTTGATATATTATGAAAACAAATATTTTTGGGATTTCCTGTGAACTAACTATAAACTACGATGTTGTTACCAGACTTAATTAATTTTTGCGAACAACCTCGTTCAGTCAATCTTTTAGCCCCATATACATATATTACTTTGTGGTTCGTGGAAAAAATAATATATGTTTCTGAGTAGCAACTATTAACAGCGGTGTTGATACTTAAAATTTTTTATGTTATTTAAAGTAACATTTTTGGGTCTTCCTGTGAAGTAAATATTAACATATTTGTTTGTGAAAAATAATAAACAACGATCACTGTCACTGTTTAAAATAACTGTTATTTAAAAATCACGTTCACTGTTTATAGTGTTCTTCAAAAATCACGGGATCGCTCATCTCTACTATGAATAGCGAAAAACGACTCAAAGCTGATCTCTGATATACACATATTTTTGATCTTTACAGAAGTCTTAAAAAAATCCCAAAAACATTTTCATATTTTCTTTTAAGATGTATCGAATTCTGTCTTTACTGGTTTAAGGATTAACAAAAGTACCTAAAAAGTTGCAAAATATAATGTTTACCCTTTTTTACCCCTGAGAGTCACAACATCAAAAAAGTACCTAAAACTGTACACATTTTTTCGGTAAATGCCAAAGTTTAAATTTAGTGCCTCTTATTTTCAATATTTTATCTATCAATAAAAATAAATATTTTTTATAGAAAATTTTTAAAATATTTTTTAGTAAAATTTTCTTAAAATATGTAATTTAAAAATGTAAATTCAAAATTAAAACTTAACCTAAAATTTGTTATAAACAAAGTGTTAAACTTTTTTAAAATAAAAAATTTTTTATATTATGTTTTTTTTTTCTAAAATTGCAATGACATAGTAGTTGCCATATTTAGATAAATGCATTTTTTGTATTTTTTATTTTAAATCAATTTTAATGCATTAAGTATTGTATTACAGAATATTTAGAACGTTTCCGTTGAACAAATATGAAAAAAATTAATACAAATATAATTAAAAATACTATTTTATGCATTTGTTCGTTTGATAATTAAAAAGCATAACACAAATGTTTCTCGTCATATTAAGTTGATGGACAAACAGCAACATAAAATAAGCCACTTTAATATTAACAATTTGTGTTAATTAAAATATTAAAAAAATAAAAAAAAGCATAAAAAAATAAAATACATTAACAATATGTAATAAAGTATTTTTGTTTTAAGTTTTTATTGTTTCTGTTATTGTCTAATGCAATTGAATACAACACTGGGTTTGTAATTAAATATGTTGAATTAGGGGAGGGGGGTAAATTAAAATTTTATGGCATTCTTAGACTTGGGTAAACTTCTGCTAATATCTAGAACAATAGTCCAGTGTAGCTTAGTGTAGTTGTCGAATTTTTTGTCGCCCTTCTCAAACGGAAAGGCAAAAATTCAAAAGATGATAAGAAAGAGGTATTTGTGACCAAACTATTCACAATAAAAAGAGGGACAGAGAAAATTGAAGTCAATATGAATAGGGGTGATATGTAAAAAAAAAAAATTATTATCTTCAAAAATATATTTTTCTAATTGAATTTTCTAAAATTTTACTGATCTCTTAGTACGTTTATGAGCTGCAAAAATATTTCTGTACATTTACTCTAAATTATTGTTAATTTGTTCAAACAACTTTTAACAATTATACAATAAATCACTTAAAAATCTTATTTGTAGCCCATTATTGTTTTGTATATAATATCTACACAAAATAAATGTGAACTAAGTGAGTGCGTATTCAATCATCAAGAAAAGAATATAACTTAAACCAAAGACCAGCGTGTGTTTGGTCTTAGTTTTTGAAAAATTGTTTCTAATTATTCTTTTGCTTGAAACTGGAAACTTAACAAGATGATGCGGGAAGATTTTTGTTTGAAAGTTTTAGAAAATGTTGAAAAATAAATTGTTGACTCTTATATTCTTTATCAGTTTTTTTTTAATTTGTAAAAGTAAACAATTATTTTTTTGTTTAAATAAACGACAACAGCGTTTTTTTTCTCTCTCCAATCAGTTATTTCTAATTTATATATTTTTGTGTTCTGACTAATCACTTCCAGGGTTGTCAGATACGATGAATAATTGCTAATGTAGCGATTTTGAAAGTTATCTGGGAATTATATAAACATATGTGCATGTCGTTACCTTAATAAAGAAATGCCCTAACTCGTATTTTTTAAGCCTATTTTTTCGTTGATTTCGATAAATCATATATTTCATATATCACAATAAGCCAAAAAATCTCGACTTTAAATATATGAGTTAGGGCCTTTCTATATTAAAGTAACAATATGTAAGTATGCATTTTTTTCATTTAGCGATAATTACGGTAACCCAAAAAGTTGTTAAGCAGTTAAAAAATTTTTTCTTTATGCATAAATTTATATTAAGTTAAAAAAATATACGAGAGTGCTCATATATACAGGGTGTCTGGTGCAAATTTACATTTTTAAATACGCGTATTTCAAAAAGTAATAATCGGTGCAAAGGGAAGGTTTCGTCGTTGGAATTATCGACTGTGCGGAGTTGTTAGTCACAATGTCGCAGTGGTCGAGTGAGTATCTCGCATTCGTTGTGGAGACATTTTTTTTGAGTAATAGTTCTCACGTAATTGCCCGTAGACAATTTTATTCAGTTCAATATTCGGCGAATACATAATGGACCGAGTGTAAATTTTATTTGTTCGTGGGTACAAAAAGTCTGCGCAACTGCTGCGGCTTTGAATGTCTCACGGTCTGGGCCCAGTCAATCTTCAAAGATCCCCTAAAAAATATAAAGCTGATTGAAAGCAATTTACTTAAAAACCCGTGACTTACGGAAATACGGAAAAGAGCAGCCTCACTGGGACTTCCAAGGGCATTTATTCATGAAATTTTAAAAAAGGTTCTAAACTTTCATCCCTTTAAAATTCAAACCGTTTAAGAACTGGAAGAAGGCGATTTTGATTTACGAAAAAATTTTTGTAAGCCTATGTTGGAGCGTTTTCGCACTGTAAATCCCATTTTTTGGAGCGACGACGCTCAGTTTCACTGAAACGGCCACGTCAACAAGCAAAACTGCGGTTACTGGTATCTAAAAGACCGCAACCCTCGGTTGAAACATCAAAAGCTATTACATTGTCCTAGGGTAACTGGTGTGCCTTATCCACGCATGAGATCATTAGACCATATATTTTGACGATTCTCGAGGCCAGGCGACAAATGTCAATTTTTGCCAAACCTGCAAGCTCATTCATCGTAGTCTTTACATTCGTAGTCTTTACAGGATGGGACGACTGCACACACAACCAAAGCTTCGAAAAAATTCCCCCCAAAAACTGATCAGTCGCTTTGGGGACATTCCATGGCCACCGGCATCGCTTGATCTAACTCCCATTCGTTTTTCTTTATGAGGCTTCCTCAAAGAGAGGTTTTATAATGACAATCCCCAATCTCTGGTAGATTAAAAGAAAAATATTTGTCGAGAAATCAGCTCAATTGAACCAAGTTTACTGCAGCGTGTGGTGCAGAACACAAGGCTCCGTTTTGAACAGTATGTTCAACTCGACGGAAGACACCAGGATGATGATCAATCTGCTACCAGACACCCTGTACAATTACAGTTCTTTTGTTGCTATGAGAACATAAAACAGCAACAATGTCGTTGTATGTATTCTCTTTTGCCTGATGTTAGTTGCTTTAACTTGTTTCCACCTTTTCTGTTCGGCAGTCGACCCCAGTGGTGGTTGGGGCGTCCTTCTAATTGATTGCCTTAGGGATTCCATTACAGTCCGGGTTATGTTAGACTGTGATCTAGGCAATGCATGCCCAATCTTAACTTTCGTTTTCGGTTTTAATTGGGGTCCGCTTAGCTTGTTTCCCTAGTTGAGCATTGCTGATCGTAAATAGCCATTATTTAGGTGCAACATTTATAGAAAAAATATTTCTCTGTTGATAAAATAATTTTTCCCCTTTTTTTAGAAAAGGCAAAAAGCACAATTAAGGCAACATTTTTGCAAAAAAATGACATTAAATAATCTTGTTTTCATTTTTATAGAATATTTCTTTACTTTAAAAGTGAAAATATTCATGTTGTTGTTGGAATTTCTTAGGAAAATTATAAAGAGTACATGTGTAATGTACTTTGCCCTAATAAAACCGAAATGCACACTAAAAGCATTAAATAAACAAAAAATACTTAAATAAACATAAAATACCATATACATACTTACCTATGTAAATGTGTATGTGGGTAGATGAATGGCAAAAACAAATAATAAATAAATAAATAAGAAGAAAACATTTTGCAAAATATTATTTAAGAAGCTTAAGTAAAGAGGCATTTTTGCCGAAGCACGTTTTACCAAGCACAGACACGCACTCCTCGCCTTTGTTCTCTATTTTCTACATCCACAAACAGGCAGATGTTATTCATGCAACGAAAATTATTATTCTGTCTTTGGATCTCAGATAAAAAAATTATGTTTTGGCGCGACCGATTTTTATTAGCAAAATTTTGGAGCGACTAGATTTGTTACGAGGGTGAGTTTTGAAAGTATATTTGTAACAATTACAAATTGTTTCTACAAAGCAAATAAAAAATGTTTTGCTTAACGAAATATTAAAAACTAGTATAGAATGGAATTGAAAACATTTTTTTAAATACATTAAATAGAAAAAAGAAACTTTCCAATGGAGCTCACGAAAGAGCTGGTTGGTTCCCGTTCCGAAAGTTCGCATCGCACAAATTGTCAAATAGTCAGTGGTAACTTTCTAAAAACATTTATTGTGAACCAAAGAAATACTGCCGTTTAATTAGCCTTAATCGTGATGTCAATTGGCGGCCAAGAAGCTGCGATTCGCCGCCATTGGACAATTTTCTGTGGGGCACTGTCAAAAACAATTGTTTGCCGACTAACCAGAGCCTATTGAGCATTTGCACTGTACAAGAAATAGAATTGATTTGGCAAAGATATAAACTATTTTTATTTTATTGCATTTTTAAATTTAAACTCTGCGAGTTTTGACAAAAAAAACCATCGCCTGTAAAGAAAAAGAGTGAAATCTATTTATCATTACTACTATCCTTTCATCTGTGACAGTGACAGCTATAAGGCAAATCGAGTTCCTCTGCATGATTTTGATATTAATGGAAGGTCGACCAGCCTGGCAACCCTAATTGCACCAAAATTCTGTTACTATCTTTAAGATTTGCAAAGATAGTAAAACAATCCTATGCAAGTAGAGTTGAGATAAAATTTGCATCCAATAGCGCATCTGCTTCTGTCGCAGTTTAGCTGTTTCTCACATTGGGCGCCTCTCCAGGTGGTGCAGAGAGGACCCGGCCTGTTAGATATGATGAGTTTTCCAAAAAAAATTTGCAGGGTGAAACAAAAAATAAGCAGATGCAGCCAGCGTCTGTACTCGTATTGAGCTAAGTACTACAAAAGTCGGAGCGGTCTATGACTGGAACACAGTCTAAACACAACTAAAACCAACAAGATGCTAAGTATTTAGTCACCGCCATCTAGCGATTAATTCTTCTCTCAACTTATCTCTTATTAAATTATCAGATTTGGAGATACAAAACTCAAATCTACAGAAATTATATACCATGAAAATTAAACTTGAAGAAGCCCCACTGGAAATGGGAAGTATAAAAAAGTTTATTTGCCTGCTCATTGATATAGTAACTTTAAGTACGGCCAAACTTAGTGAAGGGTTTTACGTAAAATACTTAATATAATGGTGGCCTCATGAAGAGCTCAAGAGGAATTGGAAAATCGCTCATTAGTACCTATTTGGAGCCATGCATATTGTCGCAACTCCCGAAGCCAAAGCTATTACCACTTTTAGCAATTCCTTTAAGAGCTGGTTGCCACTTCTTGTAGAAGCTTCTAGAAGTCTTGACAGCAATCTACTACTGAAAGCCCCCGAAACAACCCATTCTGACTTCAACTATTCAGAATAGGTTGCTAAACGCAGCCAGAGATTAATCATTCCTGACTTTAGCCAGAAACTTCAGAAGATGTCAAAAACCACTACCACTGACATTTGACCGGTCAGCCCTGACCATTCACTGCAACTGAAATATTGTGTCTAATGAAAAATTTCAATTCCTAATAAATAAGCAATATTTTTATGTACATTTGAATTCAAATATCTTTTTCTCCCGTGGGTCTGCCTTATAGAGACTTCCCTGAAAAAGGTTTTTTTTTAACTGGCCTTCGATGTTTTTTTCCTTGGAAGCTTCCCGGATCTTTAGTAAACAACAAATAAATTAGAAAATAAAATAGTAATTTGATGTTTTAATGTAACAAAAACTGCATCAAGGGCTAAGAAAATTTTATTTAATTTATTCAAGCGGACACTTTACAAGCTTGCCCTCTTATCGCCCAATTTCCATATCATTTTTCTTTTAAAAAATTCTCACCAAGAGTACAATGAAGCATGTAAAATCACATAAATATGTTTAAATAAATAAATAAACGTTACGTTATGATTTCATTTATGGTCATTTAAATAAATTTAAAATAATATTCATAAATTATTTAAAATGCTTTAATAAGCAAAGACAGCGTTGTGTGTTTGGAGACTTGCGTCAGTGACACTTTAATATTTAAGATTGTGGGGAACATGATAAAGATATAAATTACTACTAACAGACCTATCATTTCTAATTTACTTTTTAAGTGTAAAATATTAAGAAATCTTAGGAAAAAATTAATAAAAATTATTTTATGATTCTTAAACTGGAAATCGTAGTGAAACTGAAAATAATACTGAAGTTATAAATAAATATTGGGGAATTAAAATTGGTATCAGTAGGTGAATTATTTGTCACAGTTTTTAAGGCAATGAAAAATAGAAAGAGTTTTAAAGCCAGAAAATGGGCAAAAACGAAAATATGTATATCCACATAAAATTATTTAAACGAATTTGTATTCGTGATTTTTGTGCTAAAATTCAAAATTTGTATAACTATACGCTCACATGCCTATCATTGCGTGGCCACTTCTGTAGTATTTCATATGTTTCAATTTATTGTCGCTCACTGCTCTGCCGGTTACCGCTTTGCCGCTCATTGCGTGACTTCGGCTCTATACGATTTGCAATATTTTCCGATTAGCCACCCGCGTAGACGTGATGCTACCCAGGTAGCAGAACGGCCCAATATTTTTAAAATTTACGTCGCCTACTCGCGCAGGCCGATATCAAAAGTCTGCTAATGTATCTGATATAATTAAAAACATTAATAATGTATTGAGAAATATTAAAACTGAAAACGGAAGTAAATCTAAGGCCTAGAAGGATATTAAGCATTTGAAAAAACATTTTACAAAATGTATCATCAATAAAGCTACGTCTTGACGAACCATAAATTTGTTCTGTCATTCAGCACAATTTTGTTTGCACAACGTTTTGTCTCACCTGGGACCAGGGCTGTCAGTTATGGCGATTTTACGCCAAATGTGGCGATTTTTTAGTGCTCTTGGCTATTAAAATTTAGGTTTGACGCCATGGCGATATTGTTGGCGATTATTTTAACAAACGGCAAAGTTTTTGAACTAACTAAAAAATTGATTAATATATTTAATATGTATGTTACCCAAAATGGCACAGATGAATCTTTTTAATATCTTAAATGAAGTGCTATTTAAGCATAAAAACGTTTTTTTAGCTTTCTATATATACATATAAACATTAAAAAGCTATACTCAAGGTAATATTAACACAACTGGTAAATTACTCCTTTTTGTATAAAAATAACCTTGTTTGCCACCGATTTGCTTTACACGATGTTACATATAAAATAACTACAATACCAATGCTGCATTAAGTTCGTGTTTTAACCTAAGCAAAATTTTTAATATTAAACAATATGTTACTTAAGAAAGTAACTGCCATTCTACGTACGCCCTTGGTCATACATATTTTCAATTTTTCCCTTGAATTTCTTGGCGTACAAAAAAATTTAATTTTTACTTTAATTAAATAGTAATTTCTTTTTCTTTAATTTATTTAATTGGGATATTCAAACGGTATGCTATAAAGTCATATTGTCTTAAAGTTTTAATATTTTACAATAATTTAAAAAAGTTGTTTTTGTGCTTATAAGAAAAAAGTTCTGTAATAATAAGACTTTTTGAACTGTGTTTATTGTTTTGTCATAAACAGTAGAAACCTCAGCCAGACGGCCGAAACTCTTTAGTGAAGCCGTTGATATAATTAACAAGTCGCAGTCATTAATTTGAAAATATTTTTGAAATTACTTATTTTTCTGCAGCTGATTCAAATTTAAAAAAGCACACTTAATTATGAGCGGATGCTCACAACAGTAGTATTTTTTCGTTTTATTTTTTTAAGACATATGACTTTATGACTACCTCGTGAATACCATAAATAAAAAAAAACATTAAGATATCATATGCTTATTTAAGTAAAATAATTTTCGAGTTTTTTTCGTCAAAAACAATAGATTTTTATTATGGCGGATTTTTTGGCGACTTTTTTTGTTTTTAAACTCAAAAAAATATTTTTTGGCGATTTTTGGCGATTTTTAATAACCGTTCTGGCGATGGACCCCGAAAAAAAACTGACAACCCTGCCTGGGACGCTAATGTCGATGTTTTGTTTTTGTTTAGCAATCGTTGTCAGAGCAAATACTTGCTCAACCATGTCAGCCATCAAATGTCATTTTATATGTCAGCAACAACGGTAATGGTATAAGGGTGCCTTATTTGTTTACATTTCTTATATATGAATTTTGAAACTTTAAACCGTCACGTGAAATTTTAGCCATAAAAAGAAAATTACCAGTTTGGATTTAAATACTAGCATTATGAATGGACAAAGCAAGAACATGAGCACTTTAACTCCATACTTAAAAAAAAAACGAGTAAAAGCGCTAAATTCGGCTGTGACGAATCTTATATACCCTTGACATTGGTCTTTCTATATCCCAGCTGAGTTCATTTGTACTGCAAATATTATAATAAAATAACACTCTTGGGGTGACTACACAGATGTTGCATGGGTTTTTACCCCATCTTTTTCAAATTTTGTAATGCAACCCCCTTGGGGCTGGAAGTAGGGAATAATTATCTCCTAGGAAAATATTTGCAAGAAAAAATGAGTTGGGCCAGCCCTACATTTAACTTATCCACGGGCACCTACGAAGCCTTTAGGGGGGATTAGTTACAATTTCCCAAACTTTGTATGGGAGCCACCTTGGGCGATGAACATAGGGGATAAGTAGGTTCTAGTTATATGTTTTGGAGGGAAACTAATGGGGGTCGGTTGTAAACTTTGTTTCTCTAAGGCCGACTCTAGAGAAGTTATGGGCGTTTTTACATAACTTTTGTAAAATTTGTATGGCAACCCTCTAAGTGATGGAGGGAAAACCAATGGTGGTATGTGATACATTTTATTCCTCTAAGGACGACTCTGGGTAAGTTGTAGGGGTTTTCACCCTTATTTTTTTTAAATTTGGTATGGCAACCCTGTTAGGGGCCGGAAATAGGGGGTAAGTATGTCCCACAAAAATGTTAAGGAGGAAAAATTAATTGAACTCGCTCATATTTAATCTTTGTAAGAGCACCCTGGAAGCTGTGGGAGCTATTAAAAAAATTGAAACAAAATCAATCTTTGTATGGCAACTCTGTCAGAAGGCGGAGAAAGGGTGTACGTTTGATTTATGGAAATGTTCCTGAAGAAAAAGTATTGAGAGTCGGCCCTTCCTGTGTAGGGACAATTCTGGGGCAGCTATAGAGGTTTTTATATTTAAATTTAGAAAAAATAAACAGAGGCAGCAGTGGTTGCTGGCTTATATCTCTGCCAGTTATCGGGCGATTTAGCTGGATTTAAATAGCGATTTGCTCGCAGATATTTCTTAAGTGTTTGATACCACTTACGGTTCTATGTGACATCAAGGGCTTTAAAAAGTTGATTTCAACCATAACACGGGCAGACAGACAGTCGGAAATCGCTAAATCGAATTCCCTATCTATAAGGATCGAGAGAATATATACTTTATAAGAATTTACAAACGGAATGACAAACCTACATATGTGTATATAACGATTTCATCCTGAATGTTTTAAAACAAATTAAAACAATATTTTTTTATTGTTTTTCTGGAAATCGTTTGAATGTGTCATGCAGCAAATAAGAAACCCCACGATGATTTATCGTGATATACATTTATCACATTTAAAATTCTGGGTTTAACAAACGTTAACATAAACAAAGAGAAAATTTATTAAAAAAAATTTACTTAAATTTTAAATATTTATGCAAAATTTAACAAAAAATCTCTTTTAAATATTTCAAGCTTGCTTTGTTTGACTTTTTTTTTAATTAGGTTTGAAGTTAATAACTAGACGAGCTAATAGTAATGCTAACACAGTTTTATCAATAATTTATCGTTTGATTTACTATTTATTTGTTTTGTTGTTGTTGTATGCGATGTTCGACTTGAATGACTTCATGGTTTAAAACCGGTCATTCATGTTTCGTTTTTTGTTTTAAATGTCGAATAAATTTTATTTAATTGGATTTTTGTACTAAAAAATTTTGATTGTTGTTTAGTAAAAAAAAAAAATAAAGTAAAAAATTAATAAAAAATACATTTAAACACAAAAGTAATTGCAGAATGTAAAAAGGGCTCCTTCTAAAACAGCTTTTTAAAAGTTGAATCACATTCAAATAATATGATTTTTAAATTATAAACGGAAGTTAAAGAAATAGAAAATTATAGGGAGACAGGGGCTTCCGGTCTAACACCTTAAATAAACCATTATAAAAAAGTGTTTTAAAGCTTAAAACCTGCAATTTAATTTTTTTACTGACAATAATTGTATTGATTCACGTGTTATTTGAACAACAGAACACAACAAACATTATTTTTTTATATGTAAAAAGACATGTTTTAAAACACGCAATCAAAACAAATATTAAAACAATTTAGTTTTTTAAGTCCATGTTAATATGTTTTTGTATTTGTTTATTTCCTTAGAAAACTTAATATATACTTATGTTCCCACATGCCTAAAACTTGGAATTAATTAGGAAATTATGGTCAATTCTAAAGGTACAAAGTTTATTGATTTAATTTACAAACACGAATACATGGACGAATGATTAGGTTTGTAAAAACCCAGTTGGCCACGCCTTTAAGGCAAGTTGAATGATATGCACAGGATGGCAGTTTATCGTAAAGGACAAATTGGGGATAATTTAAAATAATTACTGTTAAGTCATACAAGACCAAAAAAGTATGCTGACCTTGTCGCCAATTTTGAAATTAATATCGAACACCGACCTGAACATCATATCATCACACTGTCTTTAACATTGATTTTCTCCAAAAGCAATAAAAATTACAAATATTGCCAAATTTAGAAATCCCTTCAAAGATTATTGCACACATACATATGTATATCCTAACTGGCAATTTGGTCAACTGGGTAGTTACCGGCTTACCAGCCGGTAGGAGGGTGTTATTTGACACAGTTCAATGACAGTGAAAAGGGTGTTGCTTACCAAAAGCCCATAAACCTTTACAAGAATATAAAGCATTTGTCATAACTAATTCTTACTAAAAAGGTTGTTAAATTAGTTGTAGAACAAAAGAAATTAATGAAAAGTTTTAAGTTGAAATAAATAATTCAAGCAGCACTTAATATGACAGCCAACTATGTATTAAATAAATTTTAATTTGTAGTTTCAAATAGTAAACCTTAAAAAAAATTCAAACGAATTTATTAACAATCAATTAATTCATTAACTAAACTCTTTAAAAAAAAGAAATTTTTACATAAATTCGGGGATTTGGGAGAAATTTTTACGTTTTCTATTTTATACCCTTTAAATAAGCCACATCTGGCTTAACATCAGGCATAAGACATCGGGCTCTGACCCATGCAAAAAGCTGGGCAGTCATAAAAGTATAATTTTAGGTTTGTGCGACCTGTCAATGCATCTGCTTACTTACCAAGCTCCGATTTTTGTAGCCGGAACCAGAAAGTAAGTGCACAAATCTGCCAGTTAGAGGTTGCGGGTTTAGATTCCCGCCAGAGACTTTGGTAAGTCAGCTTCATACTATTTTTTTTCTTTTAAGTCCTTTTCCACACTTAAGCTTCCCTTCTTTAACCACAAAGAGTTGAATATGCGGATCCAAGTAAGCTGTATCTTTTCCCTTCATGACGGTCTGCCCTACCTGAGAAATTTTAAATTTCCTTAAGTTCAGGATTTCCCTTGTTATATCCTCATTCGTCCCAAGGGATTCTCATAGCATTGCCAATTCTTTTATTGTTCTACAATACCCTATAGACAATTCCTGTCCACTTCTTCAACTTCGGCTTGGTTGCAAGAAAAAGCTTTGGGTTTATTAGATCAACTACCCGCCACTTTCATAGATTTAATTGCCAGATAAAATTTCTCTTTTACTTATGGTGTTCTGTGGTGTTCTGGTCTCACATAATGCATACATGGCCATATTATGAATAGTAATTGATCTACCTCTGCTACCGCAGAACATTTAGATTGGATTGGATGGGCTTTCTAAAATAAGTGGATGACGCCAAGAGAAAGAGGTTGGAATAATTCCCTACATTACCTCTTCACTAACATTGATTTCCTTCTTTCTCCAGTTTAAATTTTAATGTTTCTCTTAATGTGCCAAAGACACTTCCTTTTTAGATCAAATAACAAATAACTTTATAATTAGAAAGGACAAAAAGAGAGTCTCTAGAAGAGAGCCTCAAATCCCACAGGAGAAAAACTTAGGACAGTGATTGGTTTGTTGTGCGCTCCTTGTTAAAGAAGAAAAGTTGAATGGAAGAGGCTCACAGAGATTTGGTAATATGAACGAACTCCCTCAACATTCTCCATTTAACACCCTCCAAATGAGTTACATCTGGTATGACATCAGGTATAAAACTTCAGACTCTGGCCTGTGAAAAGTTTGGCAGTGCTATAGAAAGAGTTCCATCGACTCGATGACCTCCCTACATGAGTGGCAATTGCTGTTTTTGGCAAATCCCATCTGATGGAGGTGTGCTTGTAGGTTTAAGTTACCCGTTATTTTACTTATCACATTACCTTAATCAAATTTCTTCAAGTAACCCTATCCGCCTATAGGTTGTCCCAAAAAATTCTCATCATCTTGCTAACTGTTTTAATGTTTCGCAGCGCACTGTGATCAATTTCTGTACACTTTTCAATTTTGTCTTTTTTCAGCAAAAGGTTTGGGATTTCTAAGGTCAATCACCTTAAGTTTTCAAGCTTTTATTGCCTTATTGACGTTTGAAAATCCATACCGATGTTAACGCCTGATAGACTTTTATGTGCTTTAATTCAGAACAAACATTCCTTGATTGCTTGGACCTCTGCTTAAAGGACTGTGATGTGATCTGGGAGGCGGAAGCAAGTCTAAGTACTAAGAGTTTTACCAATGAGGCTCAGTCCCGTTTTCCCTCCACACGAGAGACATCCATCTAAAAATACGTTTTTTCGGGTATATGCTCGTTCCAGTATTCAGTTCAACCAGGTCTGCCACTTTGGTATCAGCAAAGAACAGTAAGCTTTGAGTAGACAATTCCTCAGTCTCTGTATAGTCCCCAAGCTTCCCTAAAATGTGTTAATGGTTAGATTAATAATTCTCATTACTATATATTTTCCTGTTGCCTGTGGGAGCATCGCTTCGAGTGCTGCTACGTAGCGATAACTGTTGGATATTAAAAATCATTTCCACTTACCTGGACAAGATTATTCCGGGACAACTTGTTATGCATTAACTGCTGGTGTTAAAATCTGAATCCCGAATAAAAATGTGTCTATTATAAGCAATTCACCTTTTTATATTAAGAAGGTTCTACCAAAAGAGGTAATTTTTCTTCCTTGGATATAACTGTTATCAACAAACAGAGTAGATCTAGGAAAGCTCAGAAAAGATTTTAAATCTTTACCTCTGTTCATAGGAAAAAGGGTCAATAAAGGAATTTAAAACATAAAAGTGTTTACATTAAACTTCTTAGTGGATTGCTATTTTCTATGTAACAGCGTTGCTAGTGTTTATTAACAATTTCCCTCAAAGGCTCATTAAAATATTTAGGTCTCTATTCGCGAGTGTCCGATAGAAGAATAAAAGAATCTTATAAGGACCTTAGGTTTCCTATAATAGACCTTTTTTAATAAGAAGTTTTAAACGAGAAACTTTCCTAATATAAAGTGGGATTCTATTAGTATTTATTGCATTTCTGGAAAATGTGAAATTAGGCAACGTTGCCTTATTTTTAGGTTCGTTTTATTCTTATCGCAATTAAATTTTCATTTAAAATAAAATTTTTCTATCTAAATTTTATTTACAACAAATAACATTCAAAGGTATTAACAATCTGAGATTTTTGCAAGGCTGCAAGGATAACAACTTTTGAAGGATTATCAAAACACTGCTTTCCTTACAATCTTAGAAAGTACTTGTCTTATTAAACATATGCATGCAGGTATACATAAGTATATAATCCCCTTATTTCCTAAAACGCAACGCCATAAAACAAAAACAAAATGTATAAAAAAGATGTTAAATTTTAGTTTTTTCCATACAATTGTTTTTGTTATTATGCGTTGCGTTTTACGTAATTAGGCCCTAAGTGTATTGATGTTATTGTTTTTGTATTTCTAAGGGTAACACACAATACGTTAGAGAAAAGATATAGTTTTTCTTTTAGCAAACAAGGGATTTTAATAACACACAGCAGACGTGTAGGATTAAAAACACACAATATAAGACACATTTTGTTTCAAGACTTGCTTTTGTATTGGAAAACCCAGAAAGTGAATGTATGTACGTGTGTATGTATAACAGGTCATTATGCATGTATGTATGTGGTGTTTATGCGTACAATAAGAAGAATAATAAAAAATTGTGTATAAAAGAAAAACAAAAAGGAAAAACATACAAAAACTAGGGTACTTTTCTTATAAGGGTACCATTTTCTCAATTTAATTTTTTTTTAGTATGTTTTGAGACAGAATAATGTTTAAAAGAGCTACAAAGATGTAGTTGCGAGCAAAACAAATGTGAGAGAAAAGGTTTTTACATTGTTGTCAAATTTCTAAAACAAGAAAAAATATTAATATAAATAAAATCTTAAAGTTTTATTTAAAAGATGTTAAATAACTGCTACCCTATATACATATGTATGTATGTATGTATGTATGTATGTAGGTACTAAGAAAAGCTAAGGTGTATTTCAATCAAAATATTAAACTATATGACTCACATATCAATGACACACATTTTAATTAGAATTGACAATAAAAACGTTTTCAATGTTCGTACTATGACGGTTGTGGGCGAGCTCTAATTAAAAGACGGTTGTTTGTTCGGTTGATACAGTCAAACGACTGACCCTTGGTTTTTATTTAGTTAATGCTTAACCTAAGTAATTATAGTAACTTAACGAATGCTTAACGAAGTAAATAAAGGGTGATACATTTGCACTACACCTCCCTTCTAAAAAAAAATGTTGAATCAATCAGGTGATCAAGCTGTTTGATTCAATATTTTGAACGAATTTTAATAATGGAGATGTAGTTTCCAAAAAATTTTTTTTTTTTTTTTTTTTTTTTTTTTTTTGAGTTTTTAGCGAAAAATAAAACACATTTGTGTACAAAAATAAAAACTTTTTCTATTTGTTTGAAATGGAAAAACTTAGAATGGAAAAGATATTTATTCTTAAGTACAAAATGATTTTGTACATAAAACAAAACTTCAAACCATTTTATTTGGCTTGGTTTTTTTTTCTTTGTTTTTAAACAATATTTTTTTTCTGTATGAAGTTATTTAATTTGTAAATAACAATTTAAATGAACAAATTTTTCTTTTAAGAACCATTTTAGTTCGAAATCCTAAATCAAAATCTTTTTTTTTTTTTTTTTTTTTTTCTTCTTATGTAATTATTTTACAAACATTGTATATAATTTTTTTTTTTTTTTTTTTTGACATTAACTCATTTCTTCAATTTTATATTTTTCAAATGGATTTAATGCAATGTGTTACAGTATTTGTTTTGTCTGAGTGTATTTTTATATATTATTTTATGGTTTAATTAAAAATGATTGATTTTCTTATTTCTGTAAATGTTTGATTTCTCTAAAAACAAAAGAAAATTTATTATTTTTAAATATTTCAAGCAATTCTCAATCTATTTTTATGAACGGTTTTTTCCTTATTTGTTACATGATTGTATACAGTTGCATTTACACCTTCAATTTCTTTAACTATAAAGGGACCATCGTATATGTGGTTAAATTTATCGTATGGTTCTTTTCTTATGTATACATTATCATTTACCTTTAAGTTACATGGTTTTGCTAATTTATCATAAATATGTTTGTTTCTTTCTTTATGTGTGTTAAGAAGTTTTCTTGCCATAATGTGAGATTTTTGTAACCTATATTTAATTTCCCTGCTATAATTTTCAGCATTGTATAAAGGGTCAATTTGATCAAGTTTCAGTTCATTTGGCATAATTGCCTGTTTTCCGAATACTAATTCATATGGTGTTAATTTGTTGTTGAATACTGAATTTGTATGATCTAATATATTCATTAAATACTCGATGGTTCCTTTCAACTGTACCAACTGTCTCGTGATGATATGATGTTGAAAAATTGTGTTGAATATTCATAAGTTTACACAGATCTGAAAATATTTCGTTTTTGAACTCAGTACCTAAATCTGATCTAATAGAAGTCATGTTGCCATAAATTAAAATAAAATTTTCAAAAATTGCCTGTGCAACTGTTTTTGAACTTTTATCTGGCAGTGCTATGGTAACCAAATATTTCGACATATCGCAAATAAGCGTTAAAGCATATTTATTCCCAAATTTAGATATTGGAAGTGGACCAATTGTATCCATAACAACGATATCAAAAGGTTTTGCTGGTGTTGGAGTCAATACTAGTTCCTCTCTTGTTCCCATTCGAACTTTGTTCAAACTACATTCTTCACAATTCTTAACAAAATGAGCCACATCCTTTGTCATGCCCTTCCAATAAAATTTCATCCTCAATTTCGCGTATAATCTTTTGCGTCCGCAATGTCCACCTATTAATGGATCGGTGTGATAAGTCTTCAGAAGTTGCAATTTTCTATTTTGATCAGTTACTGTTTCAATCGGATCTACTAATAGAATCTTCAATGTTTTTAAATAATTGTTACCCTGGGTTTTTAACTCTTGAATGCTATATTTAGTAAAAAAAGTATCGTTTTTTTGCCATTCTATGATATAAACGTTGTTATCGTTGGCTACTTTTTCAAGCCTCAAAAACAATGATTCGAAATTCAATGTTCTGTTAACAATATCAACATCTATAACAAATTGTATTTTAAATTTATTGTATACTTTTAATTTTATCTTGACAATTTCTCCGTTAAAATAAAATATCTCTGATCTTATCCTTGAAACTTTTTTACAAAACTGTTGTGGAAATTTATCGAAGACTTGTAATTCAGTTGTATCTGAGTTTTGTTTAACGTATCTATTTTCGCCATTTTGCCTTGCCATTGCTCGAGTTGTCACGGCCAAAATGTTTTCACTACCTATCTCGTTTCTCAATTCGTCAACTGAAATTCGAGACAAGGCATCTGCTCCAACGTTATCTTTTCCCTTGATATATTCTATTGAAAAATTGTATTCAGACAATTTAAGTCTTATCTTTGTAAGTTTAGACGACGGATCCTTCATATTGAAAAGATAGACAAGAGGTCTATGATCAGTTCTAACAACAAACTTTGTACCATAAATATAAGGCCTAAATTGATTAATAGCAAAATATATTGCAAAAAGTTCTTGTTCAATTGTTGGTTTTTTCTGTTCTGCACAGTTAAAAGATTTTGATGCGTAAAATATTGGTAAATCATGTCCACCAAAATTTTGACTAAGAATCGCACCACAACCAATCTTTGAAGCATCGACGGTTATTAAAAATTCTTTTGAAAAATCTGGATATTGAAGTATTCTTGGTGAAATTAACTCGGATTTTATATGTTCAAATGATTCTTGGCACCTTTTGTCCCACATGAAATGTACTTTCTTTCTAGTTATATAGTTAAGCGGTGCTGCTAAGGATGCAAAATTCGGTATAAACCTTCTATAATAATTTGCGAAAGCTACGAACCGTTTTACTGAATCTTTATCTGTCGGTATTGTGTAGTTACGAACAGCCGAAGTTTTAGATTCGTCTGGTAAAAGACCATTTGATGTACACTTATGACCTAGGAATGTAACTTCCGGTCTGAAAAAATTGCATTTGTACGGATTGATTTTCAAGTTACATTTTCTCAATACATTAAAAACACTTGTTAAATTTTTTATATGATGATCCTTACTACATCCTACAACGATAATATCATCAATGTAAAGAAATGCTTTGTTAGGTTCTAAGCCAGAAAATGCAATCGACATCATGCGCGAAAATGAATTTGGAGCCACATTTAAACCAAATGGCAAAACTTTCCAACGAAATGCACCTTGATCGGTACTAAACGAAGTTAAATCTCTGGAGTCGACATGAAGTGGTATTTGGTGAAAACCAGAAAAAAGATCTATAATCGAAAAATATTTAGCTCTACCGAGATTGTCAAGAATGTCGTCTATTCTAGGCAACGGAAATTTGTCGGCAATTAGTTTCTTGTTTATTGCTCTGAAATCGACGCACATTCGGTATGACTTAATATCCCCGCTGCTTTTCTTTGGTACTAAAATTAACGGACTATTGTAGTTTGATATACTTGGTTCGATTAAATCATTTTCGAGTAAACTGTCAACTTGCCTTTTTATCTCACTTCTTTGTGTGTATGGAAGACGATAATTTTTAACGTATACCGGCGACGTATCACTGAGCCTTAACTTTTGCTCGTAAAAGTTATTTATAGTCATTTTATCGCCGTCAAGAGTAAAAATATCAGAAAAATTTTCGCACAGTGGCATTAAAATGTCTTTTATATAGTTCGGCATTTTGTCGTTTAAAATTTTCCGGAGATTTTCAATTCGAGTACTCTCAGAAACAACTTCATTAACTGAGTATATATGGAAATTAGAAAGATTTTCATATTTAACGTCATGAAATGATATATATTTTGTTTCATCTAATGTATTTAAAATACGTAAGACAGGATTATCAGCATTGACGACACATTTACTAACGAATACCCCTGGACAAATTTCCTGTGAATCAATAAAAACTGGACCATTTGTGTTCTTCAACCGGAATTCCCTAAAAACTTCGCATCTTGGCGGTAAACAACAAGTATTCTCTTTTATTCCGTGCGAAATTGGAATTATTATTTCATCATTATACGTTCGAAAAGAAATTGTCATTTTACTATAATCAATTTTACATTGGTTTGCCTTTAGAAAATCTTTCCCTAATATGCCATCTAATGGTATATTGAAACTGTCAGGAACCACATGAAAAATTTGTGAAATAGCATGATTTTTAATTAACAATTTAGATTTGATGGTACCTAGGGATTTCAGAGTATCTGTTGTTATTCCAACAATTGTAATGATATTACAGGTGTCTATTTCATTTACATCTTTAAGACAAGAAACTTTAATTATCGATACATCCGCTTGCGAGTCTACTAGAAATGAATTTGTTTCGTATGTTACATTGCAATTAAGGTTAATAAAATCAGCATAATTCAAATTGAAACTGTATACTGACTTAAACAAATTATTGTCGTAAGAGTTTAGTTCTGTTCTTCCCTCAACACGTCCTGCTGAGGGACATCTACGTTTAAAGTCCTAACTGCGGGTTGTCCCCTCTGGAAATTGTTTCCGTTATTTGGGGTATAGCTTCCACGATAATTTCTACGCTGATTATTAGTATTTTGCCCATTAAATCTATTAAAATTATTACGATTTCCATAATTTGTAGTAGACGAGTTGCCGTACGATCTACCTCTAGAATAGTTGTTACCGTTACCTCTAGAAAAGTGAGAATTGTTGTTAGGTTGATTTGTATTTGTTTTGTTCCTACCATAACGCATTGTTAAAATTTGTTTATCTTTTTCCACATTTGTCTCTTCTATCACCAATTTTGCAACTACGTCCTTTGGGTCCTTAAAATTGGTTGACGCCAAAATTGCCTTAATCATTTCTGACTTAGTGTTATTTCTGCATATTTTTACCGTTTCTTCTATGACCATTTCCTGCGCTTTTTCCCTTGTTATGCCTTCGATTATCAAAGAGCGGTGCAGGGCATCTGCCAAATCTTCAACAGTCTTCCCAAACTCAGTATAATTATTGTGTTTTACCTGCAAAGAGGCAATTCTGCCTGCTACAACTTTTGAATTATCGGGTCTGATCTTAGTTTTAAGTGCTTGTTTAATCTGATCTACGCTTTCTATGGTATCTGGCAAAATTTCCCTAGCTTTTCCGTCTAACTTGGATTTTATAAAATTAATTAAGCACGAGTTTAGGTTATCTGCGGTTAGATCCTGTATTAAGTCAATTTTATCTAGAAAAGAATTCAGCGTTAGAGGGTTGCCTCCATAATTTTCCCGTATAATATTCGAGCACATTGTAATGAACTTTGTTCTATCTTCTATCGATGCCATTTTGAAATTATTAGTACTTGTGTTACGAGGGTCAATAACTTTGTTAATATTTGTTTCTATTTCCTTATAAGGGTCTACTTTCTGCTCAAAACTACTTTTTTCGTCATCACTATCGGAATTTAAATTGGTAAAAACGTCCTTTTGTACAATTTCAAATATGTCAACACCATATGGAACTTTGATCCGGCATTCTAGTTTGTAAAAACTTCTTAACAACACTTCTCTGCAGTGTAAAATTTTATCATGTACCTTTTGTTTTTCAACTGCTGACAGTTTGTCATTATAAGGCTGGCTATATAGCAAGATATTGTTATATGATATAATTAAAAGATTTATGTATTCCTTTATTTTATTCTTATTACTAGAGACCGGACGGTTTTGTAAAACCCTTTTTTTGATTTTTTGAAATTCTGATATTAATTCATGAAATTTTTGGAATTCAAAATTCTGAACCGACATTTACTTTCGTACATTTTAACCTGTAGAATAATAAAATATATACTTTTCTCTTCTTTTATTTCATATCTTTTTCATTTAATTTGCATATAAAATATTATTTGTAAGTACATAAGAAAAGGATAATAAATGCTAGGTAATATAATCAAAAGCTTAATAATTGTTAAAAAAATAAAAACTATTTTTAATAGTTTAAAATAAGAATGTAAATATAAACGAAAATGTAGGTATAAGAACTGTAATAATTAAATAATGTTGTAGTAATAGGTTTCCTTCACTCTGTGTTGCTGTAAATTTCTTCTGTTTGTTGATTGCTGAATGTTGTTAAAATTCCAGACACCTTTTAAAACTGTTTTTATTCGCTTCTTCTTTATTCGTTGCACTTCTTGTGGTTTTGTTTTGATTCTTCACATTTGTATTTTCTATGATGATCTATTTTTGTTTTATTTTTTTTCTTCTTTGAGTTTCCCTAGCTTTAGTGCTTTTTATTTATATTGTTTGTTTTTATTAGTAAAGATTGATTTTTATTTTCGTTTGTTCTTCCAGTCATTTCTCGCTGTTTCATTTTAATTTTATGTTATTTAAATTTTTCCACTTGTATAGTATTTCTTTTTTTTTTCTTTGAGTTTTTATTTCATTTTGCATGGTATTTCTCTACTTTTTCGTTAAATTTTTATTTCATTTTGCATGGTAGGTATTTCTTTTTTTTTTCTTTCAGTTTTTATTTCATTTTGCACGGTATTTCTTTTTTTTTCGTTGAGACATGTTTGTATCAAGCAACTGTTTAATTTTTCGGTATTTTTGGAATGTGTATGGATCAAGTAACTGTTGCATTTTTCGGTATACATACATATATTTTTAGCACGTTCTTTTTTTTTTTTATTTTTTATACCGTTACAGTTTAATTTATTTTGTAATAGAGATAAAGCATGGTTTTAATTTTTTTTAGGCTTAACTTTTTTTTTTATGTTTAGTATTCAGTGTTTTTTTTTTTTTAACTTTTTCACAAATGCACTTAAATAATAATATTTTGTACGAAGAAGTTTTAGTTTGTCCAACAAAAATTAATATGTAATGTTTTGCTTTCGTCAGCTTATTTTGTTTGTTTAAGTATTCACAACTTTTGCATAATTTAATGTTTTTTTTTTTTTTTAAATAATACTATATTATTGACGCGTAAAAAATGTAACCTTATAGCTCAGCAAGGAGGCCTGGCTGTCTATTGTCCTGTCACGGTCGCCATATGACGGTTGTGGGCGAGCTCTAATTAAAAGACGGTTGTTTGTTCGGTTGATACAGTCAAACGACTGACCCTTGGTTTTTATTTAGTTAATGCTTAACCTAAGTAATTATAGTAACTTAACGAATGCTTAACGAAGTAAATAAAGGGTGATACATTTGCACTACAGTACCTCTTCTAAACTTTTAAAGTTATAAATACAAGCACTTAATTTTTCTTTAAAAGGACCGAGCTAAAAAAGGATTTTGAAAATATGTACACATGTAAAACAAATAAATAAAATTAATAAAAAAAATTAAAAAAAAAATTAAATCCAAAATTTTTTAACCATTTTAAGAAATATAGAAATTAAAGAGTCTTCAAACAATACATAAATTAAACGTTTATTTATTTAAACCCCAGAAAAGAAATGTCTGCATTTATTTTTTAAAGACTTAATTAAATAAAACAGACACGAACATTGATTTATCTACAGATTTGTGTGTTGTACCTGTGGCTTTTTAAATGATATGCATAAATACTGTGAGTAAAATATCATTAGTAGTATTCACGCTTGGTTGTAAACCTGTTTTCAATAGTTATTAAAAATATTAAAAACATCTTATACCTTTAATTTTGAAAAAGGTCAAAGGTGATTTTTTGAACCTGTTATACCCAATATTAAGCAGCTCAAAAATAAGTGCGTAAGTCTTATTATGGAGTTCGCAGCTTCGATACCGCCAGAGACTCTGATTAGTCTGTTTAATCATTTTTTCGTTCTTTCTCATCCTTCTCTACGCTCAAGCTTCCCTTTTATTCCCATTCTTTCTATCTTGCTTTGCAGGATACAACAAAGGTAACGAATTAGCGAACTCAAGTGAGCTATCAGTGGTGGTCTCGTTGCACGCTCTTTGTTATAAAAAAAAAATTCGGAGGCAGAGATTCACAAAAAATTGCTGATGCGGACGAATTCATTTAATATTTCCCATTTAAAACCTCTTAAGTAAACCACATCTGGTAAAATATCAGACATAAAACATCGTGCAAAAGCTGCATGCCCTGTAAGCGCTGTTCTCCCCAACCTTAATCCGACGGAGGTGCGCTTGCAAGTTTAACATAATGTGACAACTCGCTTATTCCAGGTTTCCGCAGTCTCAGAAACCCCTTGAACCTATCCCTATTTGGTTCGCCTAACATAATTCTTGTCAACCTACCAGTTTTCTTATTGGTCCACAGAGCCCTTTTGGTTGTTTTCAACCAACTCTTTCAACTCGGACTTTGTCGCAACGCAAGGCTTCGGGTTCCTCAGGTCAACCGCTCGCCATTAGCTACTTTTAATCGCCCGTTTATTACCGACCCCTCCATGATATCCAGGCACCCACATAGTAAGAAGCTGTCTATATTCCGAGAAATCATCTCCTTGCATTAAAACGCCGCCCCAGGTGTGGTTTTTTAAACATAAATACTTTTATCGGCTTCTGGCTATCCGTTCATTTTTTTGCCTTCATTGGACCTGTCTGTGGCCTGAGTCAGGACAAACATTTAGCAATTGCACGAAATTCAGCGTGAAGCACAGTGTTGTAGTCTGTGAGCGGGAAGTAGACCTCGGTCTCCGGGTTTTTAACAAGTTTGCCCAGTTCCGTTCTTCCCTTTGCCCTAAAGCCATACGTAAGTATAACAACACTTTCCTTCGAATTTTGACGCAAAGTTGCCCGTTCAACCAGAACTGCCGATCCGGTATCAGCGCGGTGCAGTTAGCTTTGCCTTAAGTGAAGCTAAATGATCGGACAATTCCACTGTCTCCGTGTTACCCTTCAGTGCCTCCAAAAATGCGTTAGTGGTTAGACTTGTAACCTCTATCAATCAATTCCCTCCTTGCTTGTAGGCGTTTTGCCGAAGGAACAGCCTCGTAGCGTACGAGGGTTTCAATTAGCTAGATATTCAAAATCGTCTTTAAAGTCCACGTCGAAGTGTTCCTTGTTGCCGGCTTATCCTTAAGGTAGCATATACGTTGGGCCTTTTGTAGGATTCCAGTTGTGCACTTCCTGTACTGTCTAAGCGTATGTAAGCATTAGTTTAATAACGCTTCTTTATATCCAGTGTGCCATTTTTGGACTGAAGCCCCCTTTTGAGCCTATAGTCCTTCTACATTATAGCGCCAAACATCAGTGAGCCTTCACTGCCCTCTTTTCTAAATGTTTCCTCCAATTTAATACCCGATTTAGGATAACTCCAAGGTAATCTCTTTAAGTAACTTAAGAAATTATTTTTTTTTTGTAAATTTAATTAAATTTTTAAACAAAAAAGGCCCAATATTTTTGTCAAAGCAGGGCATAAGTTCTAAATCGACTGTTACAGCTTAATATTTTCATTAAAAAGTTAAATTTTGGTCGCACACAGTGTATGATGTACACATTTACGACCCCGTAAAAACGTACATAGTTTTTAAAGCTTTGCCTAAGTTAATCGTTTTATTAACGTCTCGCTTCTTGTCTCATTAATAAATAAGGTCCTACGAATCTCATATCAAAACTGCTGAAATTTTTAACAAAATTCAAGCTTGTTTTCCTAAAAGAGTTTCAAACTATCTAAATCTCTTATTTTGTAAGTTCACTTCACACTTATTTATTTTCCAAAAAAAGAATTTTTACAAACCATTTTAGCTCATTTTTTTGATTCCATTATTTTGTCTTCTTAAGTACATACCAATGTAATTTGAATATTTAAAATTTAATAATGCAACCTTCTCTCATCGAATTCAATTAAAATTTAACTAACATCAAAAGTCAGAAACAAAATGTCTGTAAAAAGTTTGTGGTTGCTGTTGGCTGCTAATGGCTTTGTCAACACATTCTTATTGCATTTTATTTTGTTTTTGTTTATTTATCTAATTTAAAGTTTTCAAAACCCTGCAGGAAATGTCAATAGTGAATCACTAGAAATTCACTATTGACATTGTCACCAGTACTACTGACAAGCTATACCCCAGGCAATGCGTTTTGCTATAGACATTTAACATTGGAGTGTCATTGAAAATCCACTACTGACATTGGTACTATTGACAAGGTACTTCCGTTGGAGTCATATGTAGCCATTGGAACCAGTGATTTACCAGTACCTTTTAGCAATTTTAGTCTACAGTACTACTAATTAGCTATACCACTGGCAATATGTTCTTGCAATAGACATTTAACATGCGTCTGCCATTTAAAATAAGTATGAATTGTGTATATAAATAAATCACTTTTATAGCACAACTGAAAAAATAAACAATTAAAAAAGATCATTATGTCGCTGATACATTTTTGCGTTAAACGGTGAAATGAAGCGTTAATTTGCAGCTGGCAGTTTTCTTTTCTTTTTATTAAAAATTAATACAAAACTGTAGACGTTTTGTTGACAATGTCGCCAAAAAGGCACCATAATAGTCGACAAAAGTGTTGACATGGGGACACTTGTCCCCAGGTTTCCTTCAGGGAAGTGTCTTCACCTACATTAACACATCCACATGCAAACAGATGCATTACCCAACATTTTAAAGAGTTCATTCACCAATTGTAATAATTCATTTAGTCACTTTATAAATTTTAATGATCTCAAAATATTCTAAATCACTTCACAAGATTACAGCTTAAAATATAAAAAAAAAGTGAGCAAAAGTGATTTATAAAATAAGAACTAAAATGCTGTATAAGAAGAACAAATTGTTTAAAGTTTGTTTACTCATTCAAATTGACTAACACCTTTCCCTACCAGAACAGTGACGGTCATTTGACCGGTCATATGACCGACACGGATGACCGGTCAATCGGTCATTATTTTCTATCATTTTCTTAAGGGCGATGTGAAAAAAATGACCGAAACTTTGTGTACGTGTGATCTTGCGTCTCCCTCGCACCTTAAGATGTGATAGAGATATTGGTCACAAATGACCGAAAGAAAATGTTTTAGTGTTAGTTTCGGTCACAAATTTCTTGTAGGGTTGTAATTGATTCTAAAGTTTAAAAATTGTTGGTGTAAATTTTATGTTTAAAAAACGATAAAAAGAAAGAATAAATACCTTTTAAAAACCACAAAATTGTGTTAAAATAACTGAGTGTGTTGTTATCTTTTGCTAAAGTTACAAGAATGAAAAGTACTCTTAAGCCAAGAGCATTTTCATAAGTCAATTGTACAACAGTAAGTGTTACCAGATGTAGATTTTCTACAATTCTACACATTGAATTCTTCACGCTTTCCGTATGATTGAAAGGCGAAATTAAAAAAACGAGATTTTCACATTTAAACAAAATTTCTGAAGTAAAATATTTTCGTTACCGCCAAGCTCTCTAGACTAATTTAATTTCAACAAGTAAGAGCGCTATATTCGGCTGTTCTAAGTCCCTTCACATTGGCCTTTCGAAACCCTGAACTGGTTTTTTATTTTAATCCATTTTTTTTATTTGCGAAATATTTTTAATTTTTAAAAAGGGGTCTGTGATACATTTTATTCCTTTAGGGATGACTCCGGGAAAGTTGTAGGGACTTTTACCCTATTTTAGCAAATTTTGTATGGCAACCCGCTTAGGGGGTAAATATGTTCTAGGAATATGTTTGCAAGAAAAAATTAGTTGGGTACAGTCCTACAATTTGAGCACCCTGTAAGCTCTTGGGGGGGATTTATTACAATTTCCAAAATTTTGTATGGGAGCCCCCTTAGACGATGGAGACAGGGGGTAAGTACGATCTAGGAATATGTTTGAGAGTGTAAACTAATGGGGGCTGATTGTACACTTTATTTCTCTAAGGCTAACTCTGAGGAATTTATAGGCGTTCTTACATAATTTTTATAAATATGTATGGCAATCCCCTTAGGCGGGGCAGATAGGGGGTAAATATGTTGAAGGAATATGTTTAGGCCGACTTAAGGGAAGTTATGGGCATTCTGGCATCATTTTTGTAAATTTTGTAAGGCAACTCTCTTATTGGCTGGTGATAGGGTGCAAGTATATTCTAAAAAATGTTCGTGAGGAAAAATTAATGGGAGTCGGTCTTACACTGCGCATTGTACGGGGTTACTCCGAGGCAGTTGTAGAGGTTTTTATGTATAAATTTAGAGAAATAAACAGAGGTAGTTTGGTTTTTGGCTTATACCTCGGTCAGTTATCAGGCGATTTTGCTAGATTTCAATAGCGATTTGCTCGCAGATATTTCTAATAGTTTGATACCACTTACGGGTCTATGCGACATCGCATAACACGGACAGACGGGCAGGCGGACATCACTAAATCAACTTCCCTATCTATAGGGACCAAGAAAATATATACTTTATGGGGTCGCTGATGGATATTAAAAAATTACAAACGGAATAACAAACTTATATATACCTTTATCACCTATTTGAAAGGTATAATAATGCACTTTTTAACTCTGGGTTAAAAGCTAGTGATTCATCTTAATATTGAAGTTTTTTTATAAAAATTTTTCAATTTCAATACGAACTGAATGCGATTATTTGCCCCCAGGTCTTTGACTTTTTTTATTTTAATAAAATGTAAGGCTCAGGACTTAGGCCAACTCAGGAAATTTTTAAGGTTATTTCACAATATAGATTTCTGTAGGAACACCTTAGCCGCGTTAGAGGTGCCCAGATTATGATTGTTTTAAAAACAGCCCTGGAAGCCGAATGGCAATAATAACGTGGGGCAAAGCTTATCGACGTTAAAGAAAAGCCTTCAAGTAGCCTTACAAAATAACAGTTCAGCGGCGATAAATGGCATGTTCTTAGGGGTTAACTTGCAAAAGCCGAACATGCCCTGCAATAAATCAATTGCTCGACCCGATAGCAAAACCATTAGGTTTTCTTTATTTCCCAGTAATTTCGTCGTTGTTTCAATGTTTCCTGTTGAAAATTTCTGCTCAACCTTTTAATTCAGCCTTTGTTAAAAGAAAACGATTTATATGACCGTAAAGATGTTCACGTCCGCTGCCCCTGCATGCGCCCTAAGCCAGGCCCAACATTTCTTGATTGCTCGAGCTTTCGCTGTAGGATCCCTTTTCGGGTTTCAAACAAATAGTCATAAAACCCCAGAGCCCTTCCTCACCGGGCTTGTCTACCCGTTAATAGTGCAGTTATTTTTCTTGACCTTTTCTTTGGGTATACGGCCAGAAAATTTCACTCTATCGGTGTAGCCCCAAATATTTCCAAAATGTGTTAATGGTTAAATCTATAACCCTTTCCCCGTTTCTTAATGGCATTTTATTTATAACTTTGAATTTTCCTGTGCTACTCTAACGGTTGTGGTAACCCAAGCTATGCCTTTCGTAAATGCCCATTTTATTTACTTTTCTCTTCTTCGATATTTCTCTTATTTAATTTACTTATTCTTCGTACACTTAACGTTTAATGCTGTAACATTATTTGTTTTTCTTGTAGCTTGAACATTCATTTTTTATGAGGTCTTTGTGGGTTATCTTTTTTTGGTTTTGTTGGCCCTGTCTTTATTCTACCTTTCATTTTCGTCTGTCTCTAAACTTTTCTGGTTTGTTTTTCAGTTAGAAGATTGTTTTGTTTGTCAAATGTGTGACAGGTACGTTGTTGACAATCCTGCTGTCATTTTGGCATTTGAAAGTGTGTTTTTTTACCCTCTCTCCCTTTTTCAATTTTTGTTCTTACTGTCATTTAGTCAGTGTGGGTGAGATTTACTGTCATATTTCATTAAAATAAACTTATTTTTAGAATCTATGTTGTGCATTAGCATATTTACATACTTATGCAAGCGTATGCATCTAAAAAACACAAAGAGGATAAAAGAGATTTGGAGTTTGTTTTATTGTGTGGTAAAGTCATTGGTTTTAAATAAAACCACTGCAGGTCATTCAAGTGTATAATATCTATCGAAATTCCATAAATTTTTGTTATTGCTTTCCAATGAATAAAGGTGAACCGTTTGGGTAAATAACTTGTTTTAAAATTTAAGAAAATTTCTGATGGCAGATTTATATATTTTCAAACTTAAATAAGAAACGTAATATGTAATTGACACAAAGTTTTATTCGAAGCATTGAAAGATAGAATAGAAATGCGAATTTTATTATCCAGATTTCTCCAGAGGTCTTCCGTCGAGTTAAACACACTTCAAAACGGAGCTTTGTGTTCTGCGCCACACGCTGCAGTAAACTTGGTTTAATTGAGCTGATTTCTTGACGAATATTTTCCTTCAAAGCCACAAGAGAATGGGGATTGCCATTATAAACCCTCTTTTAAAGTAACCCCATAAAAAATCCATGGGAGTTAGATCGAACGACCTCGCTGGCCATGGGATGTCCCCAAAGCGCCTGATAAGTTTTTGAAAGAAGTTTTCCCAAAGCAAATTCATTGAAGCTCTGGGGCCAAATCGTCGCATTCGATTCGAATCGAAATTTTACTCGATCGATCGAGTTGTCAATGCTTTTAGTATAGGAACTCTAATAAGAATTTTAAAATTTCGATTCGAATCGAATGTGACGATTTGGCCCCTGGCTGTGTGTGCAGTCGCCACATCTTGTTGAAACCACGTGTGTGTAGAGTACTATGGATGAGCTCGCAGGTTTGGCAAAAAGAATTTCGTAACCATGCGTCAATAATTTTTATTGTTGACATTCGTCGCCTGGCCTCGAGAATTTCCAATTATCTTTTGCTTTTTAAATGATATTTTGAAACAATTCTCGTTATGTCACTTTTACGGTTATGGCTCAATATATCTTTTCTTTGTGCTTCCTAAGGGTTTTCTTTTTTTTTTATAAAATTTATTTTGTCTTGAATTAAGAAAGCCAAATTATCTTTTGCTAATACATATTTGAAATGTCCCCAAGAAAATCTAAGTAAAAAAATTATTTTTAAAATTTAAAACATTAAGCTTAAGTTGCAAGTGTTTGGCATAAAAAGTTTAAATTAGTGAAACTATTATGACTCATTTCAGAACACAGTTGTTTATTTATAGAAATACCGATTTAAAAACTTACGAATATAATGAGATATTTAAAACATTTACAATTTAAAAATTTACAAACAGTTTTAAGTTTTAGCATGAATTTTTTATTTCTTCTTTGTTGTTTATTCTGCGCACCAACAAAATAAAAATATTGGCCGATTATTTGATTATTTATATTTTTCTCTTTCATTTTTGCACGCATTAAAATTGTTTATTTCCTGTGTTGTTCCAAATTATATGCCATTTGTAGACATGTGTTGGTGGCATGTCTGTGTATTTTGCCACTGTCTGATCCACTGTTTATTTCTATCTGTATGTGCTACTGCTGCCGATCGTTAAATTTAATCAGACATTGGAAAGAGAATTGTGTATTTTTTTATGAATAGTGTATGCAGAGTTGTCAAGCGTTTTTATTTTGAAATCTGAAAATAGATAATTGACAACATTAAAATATTTTTTTTTAATTTGAAAAGTTTTTTTTTTAAATGTTTTTAAGTAAATAATTTTTTAAGAAATTTTTTTAAACAAATTATTAATGAATAAAAACTTTATAACTTTACCCTTAATTATATTATTAAAGGTTAGAATCAAGTGTTTACAATTTTCAATATTCGAATTTACGTATCTAAAAAAAAAAAATAAGATCCTAAGTCTGGCAGCTCTCTGCATATTACCCCTCTTCCGTTTAAATATACGAACATGTGCTTTTCTACCCCTTCAACACTTCCATCAGCATCTGGTGTGACAGAATTTATGCCTGGCAGATCAAGATTATTTTTATATGATTGTGCAGTAATTTTGTAATGCTGAGTCGCAATTTTTTTTCTTTTAGTTGTAGTTCTTTGATATGATTTAGTTGGAAACACCAGGTAAAAAAATATTTTTTACTTTAGGGTGATTTGCCAAGAGGTGTTTGTATGTAGTTAAAATAGCAAGTAGCGAAAAATGGTTTGTTGGGTTTTTTGAAAATATTCTTGAATGTTTTGGTTTGTTTATAGTAATTCTCAATTACTCTATTAAAGTTATTATATAAAGACAGACAATATTCATAAAGGTTTGCAAGAATATGATTGAAATTCACTGATCCTTTAGTGTAAAAACCAATGAAATTCATATAGACAAATTTAAGCTACAACAAACCTTATAAAGAAATAAATTTTTACACAAACATTTTTTCGATATTTGTTCTGTGAAAGTTATTTTCATTAAGTCCACTTTAAGTAGTTTTTATTTTCTGTTGGTTTTCTTTTCGTAGAAGAAGAAGAAGCAATCGGTTGCCAAGGCTGTCATTTATTTAAAGTTCTAGAAGTTTTACAAATACGCACAGGGCATCTGGTGGAAAATTTATATTTTTAAATACAACTATTTTAAAAAGTAATAAACGGTGCGGAGGGATGATGGCGCCGTTGGACTAATTGATTGTGCCGACTTGTCAGTCACATGTCGCAGTGGTCGAGTGAGCATCGCGCGTTTACTGTGGATACATTTTTTGAGCGTAATGATTCTTACGTAATTGATCGTCGACAATTTTGTTCAAAGTTCGGAATTTGACAAATACCTGATGGACCGAGTGTAAATTTAATTCTTTCGTAGGTGCAGAGGCTCCGCGCAACTGCTTCAGCTATGAATGTTCAACGGCCAAGGCCCAGTCGATCTTCAAGGACTCCCGGAAACAACGACTTTTAATACGGAAAAGAGCAGCCTCATCGGGACTTCAAAGACTGATTATTCATGAAATTTTAAAAATGACCTGAAGTTCCATCCTTTTAAAATTTAAATTGCTTAAAAACTGAAAGTGAATTCGATTTACGAGAAACTTTTTAAAACGATGTTGGAGCGTTTTGGCACTGCAAATCCCATTTTTGGAGCGACGAGGCTTATTTTTACTTAAAGGGCCAAGTCAACAAGAAAAACTGCCGTTACTGGTCTCTAAGAACCCGCAACCCTCGATTAAAACATTAAAAGCTATTGCTTTGCCTCAGGGTAACTGTTTAGTGTGCCTTATCAACGCATGAAATAACTGAACCATTTTTTTTAAATTCTTGAGGCCAGGCGACGAGTGTCCTGCATCATACTTTTCACACATAATTCTGTTTTTTTCTGTTTTGATTTTTCACCCTTATACAAAAATAAACTATAAAACTTTAAACCTTTTTTTATTAAAAAATTGCTCCCAATTTGACTTATTTAGAGGTTTTGTTGCTGTTTATTTAGGTGGAATACAAGTAGACGTTAACAAAATTATAATTAGACATCATTAAAAATTTTCTGTTTAATTAATTTTTTTGGAAAGTATTTCCTTTTATCGTTTTAAACTTTATATACATCGTTCTTACTTTTAATTGAAATAATTGAAAAAAAAAAAACAAATAATTTTTTAATATAGCAAAATGAAAGAATTTTACAGTTTTTTCCGTCAAAAACTAATGGAGTTAAATTTTTGGCCATTTTTCTATTCTTAAAACTAAAAAAAATATTTGTTGGCGGCTTTTAAAAAACTTTTGGCTATCCAGCCTGGAAAAAAACTGACAACCCTGTCTGTCGGTTGCATCTGCAAGGCTTTAAAAAGTTAAAGTTTAAGTTTTTAACAGATGTGGCCACACTTTATTACAGTCATAAAAATTAACATGTTTTTATGGTAAACTTTCAATTATTTATTAATTAAAAACGTACACACTTTATGATATGTATGTCATGTCTGCTACTTAAGCTTAAGTAAATATGTTGTTACAATTAAAATTGGTTGAGTTATCTTAATATTTTTTTAAATAGAATTTATACATACGTACATACATATATGTCTGGTATTTATGTATATATTTACTTGTGCTTTTTCTAAATAAAAAGAAAAAAAAATAAATAAAAAAAGATTCTAGCGCGTAAAATTTTTAAAGATTAAAAAAAGAATATAAATGAGCGGTCATTGTATATAACATTTAAAATTGTTTTCTTAAAAACTTAAAAAATTAAGTATCGAAAGATAAATGTGCGTTTATTATATTAATTTCGTTTATGGCATGTATTTATAGTATCTTTGTGATGAGTAAAGCGTGAGTGTGTAATAAATATTTTTACACTGTTTTAGTGCCTGTCTATACCACGACTCATTAAGGCTTTAGAACTTTTTTCTTCTTCTTCTTTCAACAACTTATAACGAGCACGCATGTCACGCACTTTGTCTATATTAAATATTTGTGTATGTGTGTGCAGTTGAATGTACAGAAAAACGCTTCTTTTTACTTAAGCTCTGTATGATGACAGGAAATAAGAGGGAAAAATGGGAAAGCGCACAGTAAAAAATTCATGCTGTTCTAATATTTCCGCTTTAATTCTAGCTTCTGTAATTAATTACACTTCAGTTAATGGTATGTATATCAGTAGTCATGAAAATGTCACTCTTAAAGCTATTCAATAAATTTTCATAAATAAAATATTAAGATTTTAAAAGAACAAAGAAATTGTCATTAAGATTAATTAAAAACGCGGGAACTAAATTCTATCTAGTTTTCGGGTTGCCAAAGAATTACTGAAAACGAAAAAAAGACTTTAAAAAACTTCGTCCTAACTTACAAAAATGAAATTCCGTTTGCTTTTCTAGATAGCATGTAAGCAAAATAGGTGATGTTTACAGCCAAAAACACTAGAAAGTATTGATGATAAAAATCCGTAGATGGTTTCGAAATCCATTCTACTCGGCTAGTATAGGCCAGAAGAACTAGTTTCTAAATAAAATTTGCTTTTAACATTAATGGGGAGTATTCATTTCCTCTAAGTAAAAAAATAAATAAAATAAGTTATAATAAAATAAACCAGTCATGATAATATAAGCAAATTGTCAATGTTTTTTATTTAATGTTTTTACTAAATGTCAAATAATATAAGATCTTCTAATATTATTAATGAAAAGTTTAACATTTTTTTTAAATTGACTTTACATTTTTAAAACAAATTACAGACACGAATTTGAAAAAAAAACAGGAACAAAAAACTTCGGAGAGTCAAGAACGACACAACGTCTTGGTCGTATAATAATAAAGTAGATTTTTGAAAATCAAATGCTTTTAAATTCTTGATTTTATTTTTCATTAATAATCGTTTTATTTGGAAATTTGGACTCAAAGACGAAAAAGGCCAAAAAGGGCAAAACCTGTAATATACCATCTCCTTAAGGTACCTTTACACGGTAATACAAAGTAATTAGATTTTGTAGAATCAAAATATTATGAAATTCTCTCCGTGTTTAAAAAAAGAGAATAAAAATCTGTTCTAACTATTTTTCATGTTTACACGGATGAGGTTGGTAAAATCAAAATCGGTTGTTTCTTGCCTCTTTCCTTTTGGGGTAACGCCATATGGTTAAGGTTCAACAATATTAACAAAAACAACATGAAAAAAATCTGCTTTTATTTTGCTTGTTTGTGTATTGTTTCATTAAGTGTAGCCACCTTCATTAGATGCTGTAAGTGCTGCCAATCTTTCACACCTCTGATGTGATGAGAATACACAAGTTTCTAAAATGGTTTAGAAAATAAACATTTACCGAACACTTGTCAAATTTTGCATCCGTATTCTCTCCTACCCAATACATTATGCTTTTACATGATGAGATTTTGTATTATCCCACAACATTTTTCGACATATCGTAATATATGTATTACCGTGTAAAGGTACCTTTAAAAATACCGCATTCTACTCAAAAAATCAACGGACCCGTGTCTGGCATTATTTCAGAGTTTTGGACCCCAAGGGTTAAAAAAAGGGAAACAATTATATTTTGACTCTTTTTAGGTAGTTTTTTTAATTTCTTCACCAATAAAAACCGAAGCATAATTCAAATCGCGTCCGAAAAGTCTCGAAAGAATATGAAGACACTCCTCCTACTTTATAGAATTTTTGCTCTTAAGGGATAAAAACGGGTAAACATCTAATCTTGATACCTTTGAAACTTCGAGTAAACCGATTTAAAAATAATAATACAATTCTAATTGGCCTGGAGAGATCTTTAAAATATATGAACACTATTTTGGCACTTTTTAAAATATTGAATCAGAAGGGGTAACAAAGTTTAAAATTATATTTCAGTAATTTAGTTACTTTTTGTAGCTTCTAAGCCCCGATCGCGGACCAAACGTATTTTCTTAATATGTTTGGTATCTTGATTCATTTTTGAAAACATCAGTCTAGAAACATCAAAAAAGTGCGATTTACCGACATTGAGGTCAGAAGGCAAGTGTGTCAAAAAATTTTTTTTATTATTTGGTACTTTTCTGTGAGATTAAGAGTCCGGAAATATGAAATTGAAAAATATTGGTCTAGATAAAGGTCGATAGTCAACGAGATCATCTGAAAGTTATATGTTCTTGATGTTTTTTGAAATTTTAACCCAAAGGGCTATAGTACTTTGAGGTCAAAAGCCAAAGGGGGACGAAAGGTACTTTCTACATTTTTAGTACTCTTGCACTTTTTGAAATTATGAGTCTAGCAATATGAAATTACAGTCTATTGATCTCAATTATGTCCGGAAGTCAACAAAGTGGATAAAAAGTACTTTTTACTTTTGGTACTTTTTTTATCTTAATAACAATCAGAAAATATTTTTTTTTAATTTTTCGACTTTAATAATACTACAGCAACACTTGTTTTAAATTATTACTCAATATTAAGAATAAAATTTATTTCGCTTAAAAATTAAATTTAGAACTAATTACCAAAATATCCGCCATTTATTGCCACATCGTTCGTCTCTAATTGCAACATTTTCAATTTGTAACAGTTTTATTATTATCTGTTAATCGAATGTACAAACATATGTGCGTGAAAAATAAAATAAAATGTTAATGGCGCTACTGAAAAGGGATTTGAATTAATAATCCCTTTAAAAAATTACAAAAAATATTTTTTTTCGCATATCAAAGGGATAAGAATAATTTGTATGACTAAAAGATGTGTTTTTTTTTATTTAGATTTTTATATAATTAAAAGATTTTATGCTCTAGTTTAAAAAGAAAAATAATATTTTTCTTTTTTGACTTGATATTCTGTTTGTAATTCTAAAAATCTCCCTTTGAAACCCATAAAGATAGGGAATACTTTTAATGCAGTTAAATAGGTTTGCCAAAGTCTCCTAATGACCTACAAGACTGGTAGCAGTATTAATTTGTCAATAATTATTATAGAAATTACTAATCAAAACCAGTCAAACCGGTATACAGATGGGATATGGACATAAAAGTAGAAGTTTCTCTTTTTTTCCAAATTTATTTATGTTATTGTTGATGTTCTTGCTGTGGTCTGTCTATTTACTGGTGAAATGCGTTGGTAAAAAATTAGTTAATTGGCTTTATTTTTATTTAGCTTTCTAAGTGAAAAAAGGTCCTCCCTCATAGAAGATTCATAAATACCAATTAAGTAAAGATTTCTTGCTTCCAGACACGTGGAGCTCGCAACCAAAAAACGAGAGGGAATTGAAAAATGTTTGTGACATTCTAAGAGACATGAATGAATTTCTGGTGTTGTTTTTATGTTTTGCTTGACTTACTTGTTAGGAATACTTAAATTCTCGTGAGAACAAAGAAGCCTTAAACGGAGGCTGGAACTTCCCGTTTGATCTAAATAGACATAGGATAATTGAAAGTTTATGGCTGCTGCATTTAACTTCTGAAAGTTCCTTTGCTACCATACCTTTTGCATTTTCCTGCTACAATAGTTCACTAATACGCTTACTATACTATTCATATACACAGAAAGAAAAAAACCCATTTTAAAATTAAAAATTTTGTTTTGAGTATTTTCAAAATCGTACTTGAAATTTTTAATTACGATTTGTACTTAGGTTTCCTTAAATCAAGTTTAGTCGGGATTACTTCAAAAAATCACGAAGAACTAACATGTTTTTTTAAAATTTTTAAAAAAGTCTCTTGGTGACTTGGATGTTAGCACGCCGGTGTTGCAGTTCGGATAGTCCCAGGTTCGAATTCCAGCTACGGCAAGTACAGAGAAAACTGTAAAGAATATATGAAATTAAAATAAAATATAAAATTTTTTTCCTTAATTAAGCCTCGCAAGTTAATGAACATTTTTGGGGTAATCTCTTTTACGCTTAAACCAATTATTTTTTTTTTGGCTTAAATGTACCTAAAAGTAAGAAATTCGTACTAGATAAATCGTACCATACTCACCGTACTTTTTACTATAATATAATTTTTTGATTTTTTTTTCTGGCTTAAGTTTATAATTTAATTTCTATATTAATTTATTCTAATAAAAAGAAATTAAAAATTTAACTTAAGCCAGAATACAAAAAAAATGTCTTCAGCAAAAAATAAAAAAAACGAAAAATATTATAAATTTTTAAATTAAAAAAAAATTGGTTGGCTATTAAGGATTGTGGTCCAGTAGAAAATAAGAAAATTTTTTTAAGTAGCAACGTTGTTCAGAATAAAACAACACCAAAAATTCATTCATGTCTCTTAGGGTGTCACAAACATTTTTTAATTCCCCCTTGTTTTCGGTTGCGAGTTCCACGTGTCTGGAAGCAAGAAATCTTTATTTAAGTGGTATTTGTTAATCTTCTATGAGTGAGGACCTTTTCTCACTTAGAAAGCTAAATAAAAATAAAGCCAATCAACTAAGTTTTTACCAACACGTTTTATCAGTGAATAGACAACACCAAGGGCAACAACAATAACATAAATAAATTTGGAAAAAAGAGGAACTTCTAGTTTTATGTCCATATCCCAGTTATGTACATGCCAAATAAAGACTTTTTTGAAGTGGCAAAAATTTTTGTAGTTTTTTTATGGTGTCTTGAAGTAGTAAGTAGTTTTTCAGTTGTCCGACATTCTTTACTAATATTTTACATTTCACCCATATGAAAAATAGTTGATTTACCTATCGTAACGTCGTAAAAATAATATTTTATAATTACATTAATATAAGATAATTTTTTTTTTTTATTTAAAAACGTCAAAAAATTACTCTTTTAATTTTGAGCCATCCTATTAAAAATTTTTCGTTAACATTTTCTGGTATGACTTGCAGGAAAAAGTAAAGTTTATTTTCAATAAAGTGTTTTCAAGACAAATTAAAGGGTCCAAGTAAATTAAACCAAAACAAGATTTAAATTTTTATCTACCTGTAGTTTATTTAAACAAAACAACAAAATATATTGCAGCCAAAAACACACCTGCCACTTGAATAAACCACAAAAAAAGGCTAAAACCTATTAAAGACCTTTTTTAAATTACAAACATATGTACATATGTATGTACATTTAGAAGATACGCACGCTTACGAAAGAATTCATAAGGGGATAGAGGAAATACAGTGAACTCGCGGAAACGTGAATATCCAGAATCGTGAACATCCAGAAACGTGAACACTTTTTATTTAACATTAACTACTCTAAAACGTGAAAAAACATTGAAAGCTTTAAAACGTGAACAGTTTTTTCTGAGGTTTTTGTTTTGTTTACATTAATTTTATTAGTTTTGGGAGTCCCCGAATCATACAATAAAAGGATCTATAAGCGATATACATAGTTTTATTTGCAAAATGTTGATTTTTGTGGTCAGATTAATAAGACAATTATGTATTACCCAAAAAACTTAGGTTTTAAAATTTTCAAATTGGACTTTTCGGGTTAAAGCGTTGTTAAGTTTTGACTAAATTTGAATGTTTTTGAACTAGTAACAATAAAACATATCCAATCAGAAACGTGAACAAAATCGAAAACATGAACACCCTTGGTAAAAATTAGTTCACGTTTCCGCGAGTTCACTGTACATATAAACAATAAAACCAAAAACAAAACTAAAATCATTAAACTAACATTTTTACGTCTATAATTCGTTTATTTTTTTTCTCTTCAGAAAAGGTAATATTTTATAAAAAAAAACTTAAAACCAGTTATTTTTTTCAGTAGAAAAATAAAAACAGGAAAGACGTTCTTCTGCCTTCGAAATTTTTTTAATTTATTTTTTTTATGGAAAAGGTTTTATCAATTTACCTTTGATAGAACGTTTAGATAAGGTCTCAAATCTTGTTGTAGAAAATTTCGCTGTACTTCTTTATCATTATAATACTGTGCCACAAGTAAAAACTTTTTAAACAAGTAAGAGGGCTATACCTGGTTGTGCCGAATTTTGTATACTTTTCACAACGTGTAGGAGTTTTTACCCTAATTTTTCAAATTTTGTATGGCAACTCCCTTAGGGGGTGGTGATAGGGCGTTAGTATGTTGTATTAAAATGTTTGCAAGGTAAAATGAGTAAGGGTTAGTCCTACATTTGACCTATCCACGGGCACCATGGAAGATGTAGGGGGGATATATTATAATTTCCCAAACTTTGTATGGGAGCCTCCCTAGGCGTTGGAGATAAGGTGTAAGTATGTTTTAGGAATATGTTCAGAAGGGGAAACTAATAGGGTTCAGTCATACATTTTATTTCTCTAAGGCCGACTCCGGGGAAGTTATAAGAGCTTTTACATCATTTTTGTAAATTTTGTATGGCAACCCCCTTTAGGTGTTGGAGATAGGGGGTAAGTATGTTCTAGGAATATGTTTGGGAGCAAAAAATAATAAGGATTTGTGATACATTTTTTTTCTCTAAGGGCGACTCCGGGAAAGATGTAGTGGGTTTTACTCTAATTTTCTCAAATTTTTTATGGCAACCCTGTTAAGGGCTGGAGATAGGGGGTAAGTATGTTTTGGTCTTACATTCGACCTTTGTAGGAGCACCCTGGAAGCCGTGGGAGCGATTTAAAAAAAAAGATTGAAAAAAAAATTAAACTCTGTCTGGCAGCACTGTTAGGAGATAAGGGCGTAAGTTTGTTCAACAAAAATGTTTTTTAGGAAAAATTTTTGGGAGTTGATCTTAAATTGCACCCGTGTAGGGGCAACTCTGGGTAGAGGTTTTTGTTTACAAATTTTTAGAGAAATAAACAGAGGCTGTCGTGGTGTCTGGCTTATATCTCTGTTAGTTATTGGGCGATTTTACTAAATTTCAAAAGCGAAATTCTCGCAAGTATACCTGATCATTTAGAAACTTGGATTTTACTACCGTTTGTTAATGGAATAAAAAAAATTGATTGATTCAAGTTTTCTATAGTATTAAACAATAGAATAAAACAATTTAATAAATTGTAACTATATTTATGCAACGCAGTGTATGATGATAAACTTTTTTTAAAGTCCGTAAGCAGATGTTTAACAGCTGCAAAATTTTTTGTTGTTTTAAAATTCACATTGCTCTTTAGTTTTAAAACTACAAACACGGCATTTTTGATTTAATCTTCTTTGAGAAGACAACGAAACCAACAACAAAAAACATTGACGATAACAAAAACGATCCTGTTGATCCATTTCCTTTAAACTAAATTAAAACTACAACTGTATATTAAAATAATAAAAAAAACTTTATAAGAAATCTGAATTGTTAACAGAATATCTTTAGGTAGAAAAATAAGAAGAACCACAACCTTTTGTGCAGCCAAGAAATTCTCTTGGACGGATGTAGGCCACAGATAAAATTTTCTTTATTTACAAAAAAAATTCAAAGCACTTGATTCTTCGTACATCATTTTTAGATTTATCACTCATCAGAGTCCCTACTGCTTAAACTTAACCGCTTTACATCTTAAATTTTTTGATCTTGTTAAAAAAAAAAAAATTTTAAGAATTTTTTTTTAATTTTTTGTTCTTAATCTTATGGAAAATCGCTTTTTTGGAAATTTTTTTCTTTCTTTGTAATTTTGTATTCTTTGTGCAAATTAAAATTAAAAAAAAAAATTTAAAAAGAAAAAATTTAAAAAAACAATTAAAAGACTGTTTATAGACAGCTTTTGTTAAGCAAAAACCAAATGTCTGCTTGCCAAAGGGTTCTTATTTCTTTTGTTACAACTTAAAAATTTCTTTTATTTTTTGGAATTTTTATGCATAATTTTAAAAATTTTTTTAAAATTTACTTTTTTTGTTTAATTTGTTTAGCCTAAAAAACAATTTCAAAAAATTACATTAAAACATTTTCAAAATTTTTAAAGATAATATTTGTTATTCATTGCCCTGCAGCAACAAGCTCTTTCAAGCCTGTGGGAAACGTTCAAATGTATGTACATCCTTATATACACTTTTTAAAGTCATCGACACCTTTTTCTTCACAGTTTTTTTTTACTTAAATCATTTTTTTAATATTTTTGTTGCCATGTTTTATGTTTCCTTTTCCTCCCTTCCTATTTGTGGCCATGTCTTTTAACAGGGTGGTGTTTTAAAGTTGAAGGAAAACTTATTTAAAGTTTTTACAAACGAAATGGGTATGTGGGGGGAAGGAGGTATTTGTTAATAACATATCGTCATCCTAATTTAAAAAAGCGCGTTTAAAAAAGAAAACAGAAAAAAGACACTATTTATAAGTAAACAATTAAGGATTCACTAACGTACCTGCGTGAAACCTCCCTCTCTATTGCCTTTTCCTAGGCAACTGATTCCCATGATAAACCCAATAATTTTATCCAGTATGCACCTTAAAACATCGCTTAGGTTTTAATAAAAATAAAAAAGTAAAAGCTTTTCTCGTTGTTTATAATTTTCATTGCATTTAGTAAAAATTTACGGGTTCGTTTTACATGGAATTGCCCATATGAAGTAGGAATCATATTATTAGTGGCAAAAGCTTTAAACATAATTTATAATAAAAAACTCCTCAATTCTTTTATTAGACATTTTTTAGGTTTACTTTTGAAAAATAATATAAGAAACGCCTTTTTTAATTTAAGGTGACGATATATTTTGACACCGACAACAAAAAGTTGGAAATGTATGACAAATGCATTGAAAGGCACTGATCCATAGCAGTCATACACACACTAATTGCCTCAAATAAAATAAAAAAATGGCTGCGTATTGGCATGGCCTGTCTGGTCTGGTCTTATCTGAATGGGTGTTAAAGATTTGGCATGGGATTGTACTGAATTTGTTCGAGGGACTTAACATAAAAATAAGCAATAAAAAAATGTTTAAATTTTTAAATGTTTATTATGGTTGTTATTGTTTTAATTTGCATGAAAAGCCATAAAGAATCAATGATGACATTTTATACAACTAACAAACAAATTTATAGTTCTTTGTCTGTTTTGGTTTTGTAAAATTAAAAAACTCGACTTTTTTTTATTTTTGGAACAAAAGTATTAATTTTAAAATGTGTCGAAATGACAACATCCGTTTTGCATTAAATATACTTAAGCTTTTTATTAGCATTAAGAATAAGAACAAAAGTTATTATGTACTTAAACAGCAACAATTTAACTTTTCTTTCTTTACAGCTTGTGTTTCGGTTCTAGCTGCAAATCCCCCTGATGCCGATCAAAAAGGTCCAGTATTCCTTAAAGAACCTACCAATCGTATTGACTTCTCCAATTCAACTGGTGCCGAAATCGAATGCAAAGCCAGCGGTAATCCAATGCCTGAAATTATCTGGATTCGTAGCGATGGCACGGCTGTTGGTGATGTTCCTGGTTTGCGTCAAATATCTTCTGATGGCAAACTTGTGTTTCCTCCTTTCCGTGCTGAAGATTATCGTCAAGAAGTTCATGCTCAAGTTTATGCCTGTTTGGCGCGCAATCAATTCGGTTCGATTATATCGCGCGATGTCCATGTTAGAGCCGGTAAGTTGTTAAAGTTTCAATTTATTTTATTTTAAAGAAACAAAAACGAGAGAGTAAGAATAGGGCAAAATTTAAAAATAAGGCATTTATAAAAAATAAATAAATAAATAAAAAGTTTTTTGAAAAGTTTAACAATTTAAACACAAATTATGCTTTAAAATTTTGTGAAGATTTGTTTTAAAGAAAACTGCGTTAAGTCTCCACAAAGCGCAACTTAATAATAAAAAAATATTAAAATTTAAAAAAATTATAGAAATTAATTCAAATTATTTAAAGTTAAAAAAAACCGTTAAAAGCAACCTTTATCAGAGGTTTCTAAAAAATGTAAGATCAAGTTTGCATTTTAAAAATATTTTTTTTTTTTCAAATTTTGGAAAACTTTTAAACTACAAATCAATTAATTAATGTTTAATATATTGTTTATTTAAATAAAATTAAAAAAAAAAATTTGGTCTTATTTGCGATTTATAAAAATTTTTAAAAATTATAAACAAAAATAAAGTGGATCAAACTCTGATTTCCAAAAAAGGATTTAATTTCAATAAAAAAAAAATTATTAAGAAATTTAATTTTTAAAAAAAAAGGTTCTAATTTGTTTCTCTAAAAAAAAAAAAAAAAAAAAAAAACTCGGAAACGTGCTTATCAGTCCGTCTGTGTGTCAATAACTTTTTAAACTTACTCTCTCGTTTTCAATACATTTTTCCTTTCAACATTTTCAGCCTAAAACTTTTCAACGTTGGTTTTTAATTCTTCCAACATCGTCAGCTTGTATTCCCTCTTTGCGCCCCAACATAATAGTTCCTTTTATACTCAATCAAGGAGCAAAACTTTTTATTCTTATTTTATATGATTGTCTTAATATATCTTAAGACAAAATCAAATATGTATGACAATAAGAAATGCTGGCAGGCAGAACAGCAAAATAAAATTAATTTTACAACGAAAACGCTTCAAATACTTTACGCTGTAATTTGCTTTTAATAGAATTTTAATTAAATATTTTTTAGCAACAGTTTGGCAGAGATGGAAAGAAAATTGTGTTAAACAATTGTTAATTATATAAAGCAAAACAATTCTGTGCAATTTAGAAAAGAAACTGGTTCAAGAAAATTATTTTCAAAAACTACTTACAATTGAAACATTTGCACACAAAATGACAAACGTATTTAGGGGATTCACAAGGTGTTCTATACTGTGCTATTGTCATGTTGTAAAATTTTACAATGGTTTGAAAACCCTTACCAACTATAGGACCCTCGGCGAAGGTGTATGTGGAAATGTTATGACAATTTAACAAACATACAATACGACGTAGTATTTTTTTAGAACTGTTTTTGTATGAAAGACAACAACAGTGTTTTTAAACCGTTGTAAAATTTTGTAACATTATGACAAAAACACCTTGTGAATATTCTTATTATAATTATGAACATTTTAAATTTTTAATTACGTTATGATGGCATATTGTCTTATTATTTATTTTCCTTAAAAAATATACTTGAACAAATTTAAAAAGACGTTTTTTCATTTATATAATTAGGGAATTCACAAGGTGTTCTGTTTGTCCTATTGTCATAAAATTTCCACACTGGTTTAAAAACATTTGCCAACTATTGGACACTCGGCGCAGGTGTATTTGGAGTTGTTGTGACAATTTAATAAGCATATTAAAAAGCCAAAAAAAAACGATTGTAAAATTTTATAACAATATGACAATAGGACATAATAGGGCACCTTGTGAATCCCCTAAATATTTTGTAGCAACATAAAACTTTATAGAAATATAATAGTAAAATGATATGTGTCTTAAAACATACTTAGTGAATTGCCTTAATGTTTATGAATACTTATGTATACATATATGTTTTTATAATAATCTTTTGTAAGTAGAGCATTATTATGTTTTGAAATTGCCTTAACCTTAAGTTTTGCAACAATTAAATGTCAAATAATACGATTTATACAAACTCAAGTAACATAGTTTTAAAATTGCGGCAAATATATTTTAACTATAGGCTTGTTGTTGTTAAAACAATGTTAAATAAAAACAAGTAAGAGCGCTATATTCGGCTGTGCCGAATCTTATATACCCTTCACATTGGTCTTTAAATATACCCAGCCGAGTAATTTTGTACCGCAAATAATTTAATAAAAAACCTTGTGCGAGTTTTAAAGCCCATAGAAAAAATTACAAAATTTTAACGTTCGTATGAATAATATAAATAGATGAAGAAGATTTGAGGTCGAGAGTTTTTAAAGTTTTCGACATTATTCATATTTAAAGGTTAATAAAACTTATTAGATGTTCTAGTCCCCCTGCTCTTCTCCAACTTTTTCACCAAAATGTATGAATTATTTGATTATTACTTTTTGTAGAATATTCGAAGTCGATAGCTGTAATAGTTTTCCAGAAGTAGCGTATCGAAAATTGTTTAAAAATTGTTAATTTGTATGGGAGCTACCCCTTCTTCACCCCCCATCCGAAAATTTTTTTCTTCAGAGCGTAGCCCTTAATGTCCAATTACTTTTTGTAGAACATTTGATTTCGATATATGTTATAGTTTCTGAGATATAGCATATCGAAAATTTAACAAAAATTGTTAATATGTATGGGAGCTACCCCTTTTTTTGCCCCCACTCGAAAATTTTTTTCTTTAAAGCGTAGCCCTTAGCGTGCAATTACCTTTTTTAGAACATTTCGTTTCGATATCTGTTATAGTTTCCGAGATATAGCGTATCGAATATTTTATAATAATTGTCGATTTGTATGGGAGCTACCCATTTTTTTGCCCCCACTCGAAAATTTTTTTCTTTAACGCGTAGCCCTTAGCGTGCAATTACTTTTTGTGGAACATTTCATTTCGATATCTGTTATAGTTTCCCAGATATAGCTTATAGAATATTTTATTATAATTTTCGATTTGTATGGGAGCTACCCCTTTTTTTGCCCCCACCCAAAAAATTTTTTCTTTAAGGCGTAGACCTTAGCGTGCAATTACTTTTTGTGGAACATTTCATTTCGATATCTGTTATAGTTTCCGAGATATAGCGTATCGAATATTTGATAATAATTGTCGATTTGTATGGGAGCTACCCCTTTTTTTGCCCCCACCCAAAAAATTTTTTCTCTAAGGCGTAGCCCTTAGCGTGCAATTACTTTATATAGAACATTTCATTTCAATATCTGTTATAGTTTCCGAGATATAGCGTATCGAATATTTGATAATAATTGTCGATTTGTATGGGAGCTACCCCTTTTTTTGCCCCCACTCGAAATTTTTTTTCTTTAAAGCGTAGCCCTTAGCGTGCAATTACTTTTTGTAGAACATTTCATTTCGATATCTGTTAAAGTTTCCGAGATATAGCGTATCGAATATTTGATATTAATTGTCGATTTGTATGGAAGCTACCCCTTTTTTTGCCCCCACCCAAAAAATTTTTTCTCTAAAGCGTAGCCCTTAGCGTGCAATTACTTTTTTTAGAACATTTCATTTCGATATCTGTTATAGTTTCCGAGATATAGCGTATCGAATATTTGAAAATAATTGTCGATTTGTATGGGAGCTACCCCTTTTTTTGCCCCCACCCAAAAAATTTTTTCTCTAAGGCATAGCCCTTAGCGTGCAATTACTTTTTTTAGAACATTTCATTTCAATATCTGTTATAGTTTCCGAGATATAGCGTATCGAATATTTGAAAATAATTGTCGATTTGTATGGGAGCTACCCCTTTTTTTGCCCCCACCCAAAAAATTTTTTCTCTAAGGCGTAGCCCTTGGCGTGCAATTACTTTTTATAGAACATTTTATTTCAATATCTGTTATAGTTTCCGAGATATAGCGTATCGAATATTTGATAATAATTGTCGATTTGTATGGGAGCTACCCCTTTTTTTGCCCCCACCCAAAAATTTTTTTCTTTAAGGCGTAGCCCTTAGCATGCAATTAATTTTTGTAGAACACTTTAAGTCGATAGCTGTTATAGTTTACGAGATATAGCGCATAAAATATTTCACCAAATTTGTGCAATTGTAGAAAAAATACCCCTTCCCCTGGTACTATCTGAAAAAAATTTTTCCATTATAAAGGTCCCTTCTTTAGGAGTATCCGTGCCAAGTTTTGTGGCAAGAGTGACTATACTTACTGAGATATATAGGGATATATGCACGGATTTTGTCCTAAAAAAAATGGGTTACTCTGGGTTTTCGCTTATATCTCGGTCAATAGTGAACCGATTTTATTGATTTTAAATAGCGATTGTCTCCAGGATATTTGTGATAGTTTGACACCATTAACTGGTCTGTATCTTTTTATTTGACTCCGGAAACTTGATTTCAACAGACGGACAGACGGACAGACGGACATTGCTAAATCGACTTCCCTATCTATAAGGATCCAGAATATATATACTTTATGGGGTCGCAAATGAATAATAAAGAAATTACAAACGGAATGACAAAGTGATATATACCCTATCACTATGTGAAGGGTATAATTAATGTTAAAGGTTAAAGTGGAAAAAGGGTTAAAATCACATCTTATTTAGTTTTAAAATGCTAAAAGTGAAAAGGTTATAGAAATATTTATTAAAATAAATATAAAAATATATTTTATGATATGAAGTTGCATTCCTCAACTAAAAACACAAAGTGGTATCGAATCACTATATCGCATACTAATATTACAGGGTTGTATATGCATAAATATTGATGACAGGAAAATCAAATTTAAAATTTTAAAATTTTTTTCTTTTATTTCTTAATTAAATCTGACAACAAGGTTTATTTAAACTGTTAGTTGGGAATCAGTAAACAATAGCTGTGTTCAATAACTTTCCAGTAAATACTACCAACGAGAGTGTACAAAGAAATATTTCAAAATTGCTCTGATTTACACTTTTACAGCCAAAACTTGCAAAAATATGTCTTCTGTTATTGTAAACTTATTTTATAATTTTTTTTAAGCGTAATGACAGAAAGACTTTGAATTATTTCTGATAGTAAAATTTTTCTTAGTAGAAATTATCAGAAATATTTTTGTTTTTAAGCATATTACGCTCTTTTTGGCTCTCTAGTTGCTAATTTTTTGTATACTTGAACACTTACTAGATAAAAATTGTTGAAAATTATTGATAATTTTCTGTAAATGAACACGCCTAATATAAAATAAAGGCAAATTTGTTTTTACTTCAATAAAATTCAGTCACATGATTTTAACACAGTGTAACATAGAACTCTAATATTTTAAATAAAACTAAATAAAAGTTCATGTTTGATAAAATTAAAAACTTAAAAATTAAATTATTAGCAAAGAAAAATATAAAAAGTTACATACAGGGGGCCTGATGAAAGCTACTGCCAAAAAAAAAAACTTTTTTATAAGATGTCGCACAAGTGTCCCCCAAGGTGGAGGCCATTTGAATTACCGCATTGTATTAAAGTAATTCATGAAGTTTTGAAAAAAATTGAATTCACCCTCGGTGGAACATGTGCGACATCTTATCGAAAAGTAATTTTTTTGTAGCAGCTTTCATCAGCCCATCTGTATTTTGCATTTTCAAAATGCACATAAAAAGTAGTTTTTATTGCTTTAACTAAAATCTGCCTTAATTTAGCAATGATTGTTTGAAGACATATACAATATTTCTTAAAGAGTATGCATACAATTTTTTTCATTTGAAAATAAAATTGTTACAATAATTGAAACTAGCATACGGAACTTTTCCAGAATGACTAAGTTTTAAAATTTCAGCCTACGAAGGCTTATTTTAAACAAAAACTTTTGTGTTTGACTAAGGGAAATTAATCGTGGTAATAAATTTCTAGCATTTTCGACTATGTTACGGACAGACTTTAGTACAAAATTCTTAAATTAGTTTTTTAAATTAGTTTTAGTTGAGAATTACAAAGTATACATCTGCATTTAGCTAGCTAGATGGACGGAAGGACAGACGGACATCGTTTTGTCGACTCACAAGGTTTTTTTTCATTTATTCGGTGAATTTTAGACCACTTCGTTAAAAACATAAGTACAAATGCCTTATATTTTTTTTATGAAATTGCCAAAAAAACACGGCTTTATGTGACCTTTGATATATTTAGTAAAAGATAAATGAATTTAGTTAATTTTTTTAACTGGAACAATTTAAAAAAAATCTTTCACACTTTATTCCGAATGACAGGCAGGTTATAAATTTTGTCTTTTTTTTTTCTTAAAAGCTCATATGCCTACAAACATAGTTTCCAACATAAAACCACTCTCATTGCTATGAAGATGATGTAATTACTGTCTACCTTGTTGACACTAAAGTGTAAAAAACCTTAGTTTCACGTTTAATTAAACCAATTTGTGTGGAATTTAAGGTAAATAGAATGACACCCCTTAAATAGAAACTAAAAGTTGTTCTTGTTATAAAAAAGGCAAAAAAAATGGAAATTAAATTATACAATTAGCTTTGCTTAAAAAAACTAAAACATTAACACACCCATTAACGAAAAAAAGTGCTAAAAGCAAAATTTGTTTTAAGGCAACACTTTTTTGTCTTAATTTGCTTTTACTTGGTTAATTAAATTAATCAGCATATAAATTACATGATAAGCCATGACTGCATAATTTACTACTTGCAGAAATAAAGAAAAATATCCTTTATACCTATGAATGTATGTATATAGCCAGCTTTTATTCGACTCTATTTGTTTTGTGTTAAAAAATCTAGTTAATATTAGAGTGGCACATGCCACAATTAGGATCATTACTTTAACTTGCCTATAAAGTGGTTTAGATAAGGCTGGCTTTAGTTAAGGTCAGCAATTAAAATGTTTGATTATATACTTTCTTCTAAAACGATTTCTTTTTAAATATCTTTAAACTCAGATTTCTTTTTGAGTGTTGAAGAGCGAAGCAGAAATGACGTACTTTAACTTTTTGCTTACAACCACAGCAAACAAAAGAGAAAATACGGCAAAAAAGAGAAAATATCGGGCACTTACAACCTAGGGTGTAGCAAGCTAAAATAGCGAAAAGCTATTTATTTGCTTAAAAATATCTTAGCTTTAGGCTTTTAAAAAGTGTCTGCTATAAGCTAATAGCAATAATAATTCGTTTGTTTATAATAATTTTCAGTTTTATTATCGCTTGTATCGAGCACTTTTTCATCAGTCTTATTTAATGTTAAGTTATAAAAACGTCCCTTACTAAATTAAAACATTATCAACTACGGCAAGAAATAATTTTAATTTATGCTAATTTTATCAAAGTTGTACACCTTTTAAAACCTGTATGTAATATTAAATTTCAACACCTTAAGGTAGTTTTACATGGGATGTATACATATTACATATGACTTGTCACTCTTGCACTCCATATGTTATTAAGATTGACATACCAAAATAAACAACTTACTTTTCCTTGTTGTTTTCTAAAAACAGATGATGCCAAATGCTTTGTCGGATGAAAATAGAGCGCCCTCTATTTGAAACTTTGTCGTCTGACTTATACATACATATGCATGTATTTTACATTGGATAATTTGACAAGTCATATGTAAAATACATCCCGTATAAAACCACCTTAAACAAAATTAGCTTTTGTGTTTGCAGATAAATTAAAACACATAAAAAACAAGAATATTAAAATCAAGAACATATCATAAGTTAACTTGTCATTAACTTTTTTTATTTTAACATTATTTATGGTAATGTTTCTACAAAAAAAAAAAAAAAAAAAAACAAAAATATTTAAAAGAACTTGATGTTTTTTGTTGGACATGATGTCACATTTTCCGGCCGCCACTGTCTCATCTTTTTACAAAGGTCGGATTAAGCGTTGTGGATTTTATGTTAGAGGACAATTTTAAAATTTAAAGGTTTTCAAGCTCAAAAAATTAATTTTTTTTCCAGAGAAGAGTGGTTGAAAATGTAAAATTTTCATTCCGGCAGTAGATAATTTTCTGTTATAAAATTTTATATTTTTGAAAGATTTTTATTAAATTTCTGTTTATAGAGTTTTTTTGCTTAATTTTTTTTTATAAAATGCTCTTTATAATATTTTTGGTATTTCGAAACGATTTTTTAAATTATGTGAATAAAAGAACATTAGAATGTTTAAAACCTTTAAAATACATAAATGCTTTAAGTTTTAAAATACAGACCATATAAAGCTAATAGTGTCATATCGTCAACGCCACTATTATCAGCATACTGTGTAGCCGCGTTTAAGAATGTTAGTTTATAACTAAGCTTTTATGGCATGCCACTTCTAATGATTGTACCATATTAAAAGAATGATATAAAGCTGTATTTCCACTTGGCATCAACAAACAAAACATCCCAGTTGACCACGTCGTCAAGAATGCTTCAAAAGTATACAATGGTATAACATGTTTTAATTGCAAATACCTTATTGAAGTTTTGATTTTTTCAACATTAAAATAATATATTTATAGAAATCATTTTATTATACCTATACATATATTTGTAACTGCTGTTTGATAATAACATTGATTAATCGTTAAAACCATTTTTGAGTCAGTTTTTTAGTGGTGGTTTAAACTTGGTTTGTTTGTAGTTTAATAAAACGTCCTTTTGTCCAACAACCTGTTTTTCGGTAATAGTTTAAGAAGTATAAAATTATATTAGTTAAATTTATACTCTGTATCTTTTAAACATAAATACATGCAAAATAGATTGCACAAAACATCTGCAAAAAATCATTTTATCTTTTATGTTAAAAATTTTTGCATGAGTTTAACGATCAATCTTTATGGGTTGCACGCCAATCAAAATAAAATAAACCATATCTTAAAAACACACTTTAAAGTGAAAACTCGGTTAAAACAATTAAGGTTTTTTAATTTAATCCAAAAAACCGGATTTTAATAAAATTCTCATACAAATGTCCGCAAAGTCATATAAGATAATAATCATTTATCTTTTTGCTAAGCCCGTTTCAGCAATTATTTTTCAAATCAGTCTAGTTGTTGACAATACACTGATATGAACATAAATTTGCCGTTAGAAATATGCAACAAATGACCGGTTGTAATTGAAATTCGGTAGTTTTGCCAATTGGGATATAAATATTTTTCAATACCTTAAGCACACATACTTACATGTACATATTATGTATACCACAACCATCCAACCAAACCAAAAGTTTTTGCTCTCTTTCAAATTAAAGATTTGTTACAAAATTTTTAAAAATTATACCAAGTTGTTGGTCTGAAATCAAATTTTATTGCAACAAATTCGTAAATATTTCGGTTCCGAATTCAAAAGATTTGGTTTGTGGGGATACTTCATACATACAGATACATTAACAACTGGCCGACGAGAGTGATTGTTTGCGTTTCATTTTAAAGGTCATGTGGGTATATTTTGAACTAAAAGCGACGAGGTTTTATTGTTGTTAAAAGATACATGCCTCGAGAGTAGGACAACTACATATATGGAATGAATAAATATACTTTGATTCTTTTTAAGAAAAACAGCGTTTAAATATGTGCTTAAAATATCCGATTTTTTATTAAGTCTAATCTATTGTCATACATATTTGGTAATTTTAAAGCAGGTTTTTAGCTTTTCATTATTGTGCTCCGAAATAATATCTACCCATCATCTTATATTTTAATGTTTTATACTTTTCTCGAATTCCCTTACGCAGTGGTTGCCCAATACTATGAAGCTGATGTTAATAAAGAACATGTTATACGCGGCAACTCGGCGGTTATCAAGTGTTTAATACCTTCGTTTGTGGCCGATTTTGTTGAAGTGGTATCCTGGCATACAGATAGCGAGGAAAATTTTTATCCAGGATCTGAATATGGTGCGGCCCTGATTTCTTTAAAGATTTTTACGAATTGTCTGTGTAGTGAACTAAAAGCACGTTACATTAGGTTAAAATTTACTTAGCTAAGACACCTAAAATTGCGCAATAAAATCACAAAATATATTTTAAAAAAATTTTAAAAATTTATTATAAAAGCCCAATGCTTTTTTAGCTGTTAATCTAATAAATCATCATTATCTTCATCTTTAATCCTGTTTTTTTTTGGTTTCCATTTGTAATGGTACTTTTTTTATTTTTTATTTATTTTTTTGCTATTTCATTGGGAAATTTTTACATAAAAAATTTTTACAGTTGTTTCCCAACATTATGAAGAGGATATTCATAAGGCTTTTGTTATACGAGGAAATTCGGCCATTTTGAAATGTGATATACCATCATTTGTGGCCGATTTTGTTAGTGTTATATCATGGCACACCGATCAAGAAGAAAACTTTTTTCCAGGCACTGAATATGGTGTGTGTGTGTGTTAAAAAATATACTTAAACAGTATCTATCACTCACTTGTAATCACGTATTTCTTAACTCTTTTATAGTAATTAAAAAAAATCCCTAATCCTTTAACACTTTTTACAAAACAAAATTTATAACACTTTACACTTTAAAATACATTTTTTAAAAAATTACATGTGTACCTTGCTTACACTGTACTTATACATTTTGACAAACACTGTGTGTGCATTTTATTCTAACAAATTGACACTTACAAAATGTCATTTCAAAATCTAAATCAATTTATTTTGATTTATAGTTTTGTATATACATATAATATAATAACAGTTTCCATATATATAGCCTCTTAATATTAATTAATAATATAACAGTTTCAAAATTACACTGACATACAATGGCAGAATGACACTGGCATAAAAGCATATTCAAAGAAATAATTGTATATAACACAATTTTCTAACAAATCTCTTAAAGCAAAGTTAACATAATAACAGTTTGAAACAAACTCTATACCAAATATATGTATATTAAAATATAGGACAACTGGCATAACGCTGGCATATAATATTGGAACCAAATATAATCCCCCAGCTAAAAATACAAATTTATATGTAAAAATGTATGCGAATTACAATAAATTCCACCCACAATATACTAAAATTAAAATATTCAAATAAGTGTGTTATAATATCTAGCAGCTTAGCACGTTTATGCATACACTTTATGTCACATATATAACTGTTATACAAAACGTGTTTCTAATAATACAGAATTTATTAACGTTTCTTAGTTCAGCTCATTTAGCTTACTACTGTTTAAAATTATAATTCTTAAAATTGTTAGTCAGTGTTGCCAGATTTTTTCAAAAAATTTTTTGACGTAATATTACAAAAAATTCTAAAAATTTTTTGTTTTAATAAAAACAAGCGTAGGACCGACTGATACAATAAAAACAATATTTGGAAAAATGTTTGATGCATCTTTTCTTCGCGAAAATCTAACCTATGACCAGCCTTAATGCTTTTCTAATTACACGTTTATTCAATACAGTTACTCTTTTTACTTTATACCTAAAAACAAACTTTGCACAATATGAACATCTAAGCTAAGTTTACACTATGCAAATATTTGCGAAATAATATGTGGATACTTTAATAAAAAAAAAAAAATTATTTACTTTTTTTCAATAAAAATCTATTAAATTATGTAACAAAAAAAACCAACAATTAAAAGAAATCATTTACTGAATAATCTTTTATTCTTTTTTGCCACATTTTTTTTAAATTTTCTAAACAATTTTATGGATAAACAATTTTTTGTAAAGCATTTAATACACCTAACAAAAACCATTCGAAATAAATATTAAATTAAGTGTATCCGTTCTTTCTAAAAGTTTTTAATCTAAGTTTAAATTCCCTAAAGCTTTAAATTAAAAAGCCACAACTTTCACAGTCTTAAAGTGGACATTTTGAGCAAAAGTCATGTTTTTTTATTAATTTCTATTAATTAATACTAAGAGTATAACCATCTTTAAGGATCAAACCCCTGGTTTGAGTTCTAAGCCATATTTTGTTGCATTACAGCCAACAGTGTAAGTTAAATGGTCACACCCGTCACAATGAAATTTTCCATATGCATGTGACAGCTAACCTTTTACCATTTAGCTTAATTATTCACATTTTAATTTTTTTTTCAATTAATTGCCATTTGTTTGATAAATTGACCCCTTCTATTTTAACAAATATTTGTCTAGTGTGAACTAAGCCTTATTTATAATTTGTTGTTATTTTAAGCCCCCATTTTTTATATTCTTTGGTTGTTGTTGTATATTTTTTTGTTAATTCTCTTCTGAATATTTAAGATTTAGGTTGGGAAGGCCATATTCTACTTTTTAACTTATTTTTTAAATTAAAAAAAATACTTTTATTTTCTTTAGCTAAATAAACATTTATTTATCTTCTTCGATATAGTTGTAGCCCAATATTACGACACCGATGTTAATAAGGCCTACGTTATACGCGGCAATGCAGCCGTTTTAAAATGTGAAATCCCCTCATTTGTGGCCGATTTCGTTAGTGTGGTTTCATGGCATACAGATCAAAATGAAGATTTTATGCCAGGCACCGAATATGGTTTGTGTTATGGATAATTTATGCCATTTTTGAAAAAGCCGTAGAACATAGTGTAAGGATCAAAATGAAGGGGATTCTTTTTTAACCTTTTAAATTGCCCAAAACAAATTTCCTAATTTTTTTAATGTTTTGTTTTTTTTTTTATTTTTTATTTTAAATGTGAAATTGCTTTAAAAAAAATAATGTTTGAATAGAATTCGTGAAGTGTTTTTTTTCTGTCTTGATTGAATCTTTAAATGTTTTTGAGAAGGACCATAACTAAGTAAAAAAAATAATTTTAAATTCTTTTTGTATTTTATTGATTTTTTCATTAGACTTTTTTTAGCCAAACATACACTAAAACTATTGTTAATCTGCTAACTTGCCAGTCAATGACTAAGCAAAATGTTAGTTTGCCTATTTGCTAAGGTAATATTGGAAAACAGAGTTGCCTGACGGAACTAACTTTAGGCACATGAAGACACATATCCTAAGACCGTTTTTAAATTTCTTCATAACAATTCTTCCCATTAAAAAACAAAATGTTTTTAAATTACCTTCACACTTTTTATTCATTTTATCATCAAAGTTCACTGATCTTGAATTACATTCTTGACATGGAGGAAAATATTATTAATTACACATTACCTGGGAATTTTCCCCTAAAATCTTAAGTGAAAATGTTTAAGAAAAATTAATTCATAAATTCTTTTGCGTGTTTAAGTGAAATAAAATTTTTTAAAAAATTACTTAAAGTTACCTCATACAGCAGAATTTTCCACTTTTTCTCTTTAGATTAAAAACATTAAAAAAACGTTTTTAATGAAATTAAAATTTTTTCCATCTTTTAAAGGTGGGAAAATGTTGTAAGCATAATTACACCGTCATAAGTAAGTGCAATGAGTTTATGAAAAACTAATGAAATTAATTGTTAAATGAAATTAATTTATAAAACAGTACAGTTTGTATACTTTGCGTGCGGCTTAAGGCTTTTAAGGTTCATAAATACATTAAACAAAGGTTATTGCTTTGAATAAAATAGGTGGGAAAGGAAGAAACAAAAAAGCTGTGCTTACACTATAGGTTGTGTAAGACATAAACTTATTATGACAAGTTTCCGTTGTAGCACTACTTTTAAAAAGGTGCGATTTTTTAAGCCTTAAAGAATTTCATTTCAAATTCTTTTTTTTTGTTTTTTTAACAAAATAATTTTCTAAACCAGCTTCGTTGTAGTAGAAAGAGCTGGATGATACTTTTTAAATTACTCCGACCATTTCCAAGTATTTCCCTAAAAATGTTTTAATGAGTTCTTTTGTTAAGAAAATTAAATCTTAAAAAATATTTGACCTTAATTTTTATTATTGATTTTAATGTCATTTTTTATTATTTTATTTTATATTGCCTCCGCATAAAAACTTTTCACTGTCACAGTTGTGCAACAATTCTATGAATCGGAGGTAAACAATGAATATGTCATTAGAGGTAATGCGGCGGTTTTAAAGTGTTCAATACCCTCATTTGTGGCTGATTTTGTGCAAGTAATTTCGTGGCAAGATGAAAGTGGTGAATTGTATGCCACAATAGATGAACAAAAGACAACGGGTAGATGGAATTTTTGATATTTGCAAAAGAAAACAAATTTTAAAAAAATTATTATCCTTTCTTCCTTTTAAGTCCTTTTTGTTTAAAGCTTTTGTAACTTTAAACATACATAACTTTTATTTCCTAATTTTTTTCATATCAGTGTTTTGACTTTTATTGTTTGCTTTTTATCTCAAATCATAAATTTTTCAGTTGTTAATCAATACTATGAAGCTGAAGTGGTATCTGAGTATGTTATCAAAGGTAATACGGCCGTTTTAAAATGCACCATACCTTCGTTTGTTTCCGATTTCGTTAAAGTTGAGGCCTGGCTGTCAAGTGAGGCTACCGAATATTTGCCCAGCGAAGATTTCGGTTAGAAGTCTTTTTTTTTGCATTTGACCTTTAGAATTAAGTGCTTAAATTTTTATTAAGATTTTCCTTCTCTTTATAAATCCATTTTATTCCTAAAAAAAATCTTTTCTCTAAGTGTAAATATATATTTTCATTTGTTGTTGTTTTGATTCTTTATTTAGTTGTTAATCAATATTATGGTGCTGATATTTTAATGGAATACGTTATTAAGGGCAATGCTGCCGTTTTAAAATGTTCTATACCATCGTTTGTAGCCGATTTTGTACACGTCGAATCGTGGATTGATGAAGAGGGCACTGAGTTGCGGGCTTCTGATAATTATGGTGGGAGTTTATGAAGTTTTCACTCTTGTTTAAAGTAAATTTGGTAGAAGTTGTATAAAGAAGGGGGAGTTTTTACTTTTAAACTGAATAATGATCAATGAAAAATATCCCAAATCCTTTTTATTTAATTTTTGTTTTATTTCTTTTAATTTTTAAGTTTAAAGGATAAATCTTTTCTTTTTATAAATTTTGTTTCTTATGGATTTATAGGAATTTTCTTAGGAAAATTTTAATGCAAAGATTTTATTATGGTCAAGTTTAACCTAAAGTTAACAAAAAATAAAAATATTAATTAATCCAACAAACAAATTAATCAATCATTTAAGGCGAAGCGGGTTTATAAATGCTTTCCTTCCCCTTTTCTAGCTGTGCGCTAGGAAAGCTTCAGGTCACAATTCCAACTTTTCAAAAGACCAAAGTTAAGCCTTAACCTTTAAGTAGGTAAGGCTGAGTTACAAAGATTATTGAGGGCCTACCGTTCACCTGCGCTTAAAAACTTCTTGGATTCATTGTACTTCCCTTTAAAAAAATTTAAAGAAACAAATAAAAGCATTGAAGAATTGGTTTTCTAAAAAAATAGTATTTTAGATGATAAAAGAAAAACTAAAGTTTTTGGGTACTCCCCTTCATCCTTCCCCCTAATTTTTCAACTCCTTTTTTTAACCAATAACCCTAATGATTCTGTTATATCAGGCAATGATAGACAACGTGTTTTGTCCTTATCCTGACACATCCTACAATAATTTTAAGTGCCACAATTCCATTTGCTGGCTTCGGTTATAACAGGTCAACGTCCCGTATTGACCCCAATCGTGATTCTTAATCCCACCCTGTTCATTCCTGTACCTACATGCAACGTTTAAGGTATCTTTAGGTACTTTTTTAAATATTTAACCCATTAAGAACCTTAAGGGATTTTTTGTAGACAAAAAGAAATAAATAAATGCGGTAAAAGAACAATTTGTAACATCGGTCTCTAATGCATCAACACTGAAATCCTGCTTGGATACATTGTGTGTCACCTAAAAAACATATGACACCAAGTAATTGCAAAAAGAAGTTGTAAGACTAATAAGATGGATAAAGTTAGCCTAAGACCGAGAAAGAAACCTCTACTCTAGCATCTTTCAGCTTACACCTCAAAGCATAGCCTATGGTTCTGTTGCCCTGTGTAGTTCTCAACCTAGATTAAGCCAATCGTGTCTCTTAAACTCAACCTTCCCAAGTCCATGAGCAAACTAGTGTCTGCTGAGTTCAGCGCCGGGTTGGGCGCTCACTTTATTTAAAAAAAATTGAAATTTTTATTTTTTTTTTAAATTCTTTACGGTTCCTGAAATTCGTTTAGGACTTTAAAAATTTGTTTAAATTCTTCTCTTTTATTTCTTTGTCCATTTAATTTCGAATGCCTCTAATTTTTCATACTTTTTTTATACTATTCAAATGATTTTAGTGGTTAATCAATTCTATGAAGCGGAAATTATGACCGAATATGTTATAAAAGGCAATGCGGCAGTATTGAAATGTTCTATACCCTCGTTTGTGGCCGATTTTGTTAGCGTTGAATCCTGGATCGATGAGGAGGGCAATGTTTTGACATTTTCCGATAATTACGGTTGGCTGAAATACTTTTTTCCCCTTCAAATTTGTATAAAGTAGAATTTCGTTAAATAAAGAAAAACATTATCCTTAAGTTCCTTAACCTTAAAAAAATATCCTTTGTAAATATGTTTATTTATTTAAATTCAAAATATTTTTTTTTTAATTTTATTCATTTCTAAAAAAATTTAGTCGTTTCACAATTTTATATAACCGAAGCCGAAAACGAATACGTTATCAAAGGCAATGCTGCGGTTTTAAAGTGTAAAATCCCCTCTTTTGTTGCGGATTTTGTACAAATCGAGGCCTGGATTGATGAAGAGGGTGTGGAATTATGGCGCAATAATTCAACACAAGCTTATGGTACTAGAAGGTTTTGCAAGAAGCTCTTTTAAAAGCTTTAAACTTTTTTTCTTAATGTTGCTTCTGGTATTTCGAAAAAAAAATCCTTTTAATCCTTAAAAAAATTCCTTTAGTTTTTTTTCTTTTTCGTTTCTAAATTAGTTCTTTAAAAAAAGTTTCTTTTCACCTCACTTTTTAGTGGTCATTCAGTCATATGAATCGGAGGCCGATAATGAATATGTTATACGTGGCAATTCGGTGGTAATGAAATGCGAAATACCCTCGTATGTTGCCGATTTTGTTTACGTTGATTTGTGGATGGATTCGGAGGGTCAAAATTATTATCCAAACAGTGAAGAAATTGGTTAGAATAATTCTGAATAACCTTAAAGTTTTAATAAATTTTCTGTCGAGTAGTAAAAGTTTAAAAGGCTTTTAGAAAGTTTAAAAACCGGGTTTATTTCAGACAAAGTTTTAAGAAATTCAAAATTTTATCTTTAAATTAAAGAAAACATATTTTCTTTTTATAAGATAATTTGTTTTTGTTAAATTGTTTTTTGTAAAAAGAAATTTTTTTCTAAATTTTACCGTAAAAACAACTTGGTTTTAGCCTGGTTTTTAAAAACTTTTAAAACCATACAAGTCCCTTTGCCGTCAATGAAAAAAATCCCATTTTAAAAATATTCTTATTTTTTTTATAATTTGTTATGAAATAAATTTTTCCTCAATGTTTTTTGTTGAATTCAGTTGTTCATCAATTCTATCAAACTCGTGTCATCGATGAATTTGTTTTAAGAGGCAACTCGGCCATCTTAAAATGTTTAGTACCCTCATTTGTAGCGGATTTTATAATGATTGAATCATGGGTGGATGAAGAAGGCAAGGAAATTTTTAGGTCACAAGCCAATGAGGAAATGGGTAAAGATCAACAATTTGCATTAAAAAAATAGCGAGAAAAAATATAAACAAAGAAAATTCCCAATCCCTCTATAAAAAAATCCCACTTAAAGATTCTTTTTTAAGCAAGTCATATTTCTAAGTAATTAAATTTCTTTGATTTTGGTTTTTCTTTTTTGCAGTTGTTAAACAGTTTTTCGAATCCCAGGTATATGATGAATATGTTATTAAGGGCAATTCGGCAATATTTAAATGTCAAACCCCTTCTTTTGTGGCTGATCATTTAGAGGTAACCGATTGGTTAGATACTGAGGGTGGTGTTTATACCAAAAATGAAACGGGTATTTGAGCTTTTTTTTTCCAAAAAAATTTAACAATAAAAAAGTATTTAGACAAAATGAAGGGGATTTTAAGTTCCTTAAATTTCTTTTTATTTCAATAGTTTAGTTCCATGTTAATTTTCTTTTTGTTGTTATTGCTTTTTCTTTTGTCAACTTTCAGTTGTACCCCAATCTTATACGGTCAATGTTATGGATGAGGCTGTTTTACGTGGCAATAGTGCCATTTTAAAATGTCACATACCCTCATTTGTGGCCGATTTTATACAAGTTGCTTCCTGGCTAGAAGATGAGGAAAGAGAGATTTTTGCTTCTTCCTCCACGGATATACAAAGTGGTAAACATAAATATGCATTTTAATTTGAGAGGCTCCTAATGTGTTTTCCCCCAAAAAGAGGCCTTTATTGCCTAAATCCTCTACAGCTTCCTTTTTATTATTAACTTCTTATTATTAACTTCAAAATGTCCAAATATAATATTTTTTGTGGTTCAAAAATAAATATTAGGTTCGTTTTTTTTTAAATTGGGCTTTATAGGACCTTTTTAAAGTTTCGTTTTGGGTCTAGGTTAAATTTTATTTTGCTTTAATTTTTTTCATTTGTTTAGTCCTTTCCTTGAGAAAATCCCTTGATCCTAAAATTCCATAAGCCACGCCTGGCTTACCCTTTGACCTTAAAAATCCCCCTTCATTTTTAAGTAGTTTGTAGAGTTGATTTGTTGAAAGTTCTATTTTTGATAATGTTTTAAAGTCGTGTGTTGTATGTATGTAAATTTTGTACAAATTAATTTTTACTTTTTATTATTAGTTAAAAAAAAAATGCTTTAAGAAATATTTTCAAAAACTATTTAAATTAAATTAAATAAAAATAATGAAACAGATTTTAGCCTTAAAAGTATAAAAGGACATCGTTGAGAACAAGATAAAAATCGTTATTGTTTGTTTTGCGGTATTTCAAAACACAACCCTGTTAAAGCTTTGCAGTTATTTGCAGGCTTGTAATCAAAACAATTTAAGTTTTTGATATAAATGGCTTACTTAAGGAAATATATAAAAAATTAACATAAATTTTTAAATTCGTAACGCAGTTTTACATGTTTTACAATATTTTTTTATTTTATTGATACAGTTTTGGTTTTTGCATTGTAACGTTTAACGTATTACAATCTTATTTGAATAATGTCATTATATTTAAGTTTGTTTAGCAATCGGCAGCGGAGCTTGGTAAAACCAGCAAAAATTTTTGGAATTAAGGTATAAGGTGGAAAATATTTTTTACGTTAAGAAGTAAGGAGGGGTCATTAAATATATCATAATGATTTTTTAAATGTAATGTCTTTAGGAAATACTTTGTAATATAACTTATTTAAAACAATTAACTTAGCTTGTTCGACCATGATTTTTAGTACTCCAATAGTACAAGAACAAAACCTAATAGTTCAACTCTCTTGCCGCACTGATAACTACCCAGTGGCGTATTTGAGCAACTTTGTCATTATGGAATTTCTATTGATAAAAAAATTATTACAGAATTAATATCGACTTGAAATTTGATCTTAATGATACAAGTGAAAATTTTAGTAGTGAATTCACTATCCACGCAATAATAAAAGAAACGAAAGTGTGCCACTGTAATGTAACTCCTCTTAGAAAAGTTGTGCGATCTCACCTATTATGAGTCAATAACCAGTTAAACGCTAAAGGTCTTTCTTTACTGGATATTTTCTTGTATCTTCGTGAATCTCGAAGATGTTATCTGCTTTAACTTATTATGAAGAAGACGTCTGCGATAATTCCATTTAATGCAATTCCAATCAGTATATGTTGATTCGGCAACATTATCTAGTAATGCTTAAGCCAACCAACCGAATCCTCGTTACCGGGCTGAGAAACAGCAAGACAACAACAACCACGTGTACAAATTGACCTTGGCACCAATCAGTACCGGGAGCGGGTTATTGATTCCTGTGATACCAGCCATAGACTCTGGTCAGATACCAGTACGTTCCAACACAATTCCAGACTGGCTCCCCATTACCCCCGGCAGCACTTAGGTGCGGTTGTTCTTCCTACGATTGCCAGGAAAAAAATTTTTAAGATTTAAAGTTGTAATCATTAGTCGCCAAATAAATATTCACCATCGGGTAGTTTTTGGTTTGTAGATTTTTGGCCAAAAGCTTAACCAACCTCGTACAACAAAATAATAATAGAGATCGTCAAAACTTTGAGCCTTGCAGTGATCATACGTTCGGAGGTTTTCCAATATTTTATAATTGCATTCTTCCCAATTGGGTTTAAAGGAAAACAATGGCAGTTTTTCTGAGGGGTTGTGTTACCTGTAACTGTAGCCAAATAGTAATTGAACTTCACCAAGTCCAAGGATTTTAAGTTTATAAGATGACATATTTCACGAATTTTCTGGAGTACTCACATTCCAGGTACCACTCGTAAACGTCTAAAGCTAAAAATGCCATCGTGGGGGATTATTTAAATTTAAGAAACCAGTTAAAATTTGAAGCGAGTTAAAGGGTTAAATTCGAGTTAAAGGGTTAAGTTTACTTGTTCTCAAATTTTCCCCAATTAGGTGAATACAAATTTGAAAAGTTGAATAAGAATTATATATATATCATGTTTGAAGGTTTTTTTTTTAATAAATTGAGCGCACAAGTAAATTAATTTAAACAGGGTTGTAAAAACAGAAGTGAAAAGAATATTAACAATTTATGCCAGTTAATGCAAAGTGATAGCAAAATTCAATATATAAGACCCGAATTAATAAATAAATCTTAAAGCATTTTGGTGTAAAAAGAAATATTATTGGTGGTTGTAAATATTGGCAATATTTATTTATTTAACTAAATATTTATTTTTTTTACTAAAATTCATCATTTGCATGCCAAAACAAATGTATGAAAATCATTTAAATAAATTTACTAAAATTTTTTAAATTATTTAAAACAAAATTAATAAAAAAATAAAAAAAAACTAAAATTTTTAACTTTTTGTTTGAATTTATAAATTTTTTTAAATTAAATTATTAATTTTCTTTAATTTTTTAAAAAATTTAGTATATTTTTGTTTGTTTATAAACTAATATTATCTGCATGTTTATTATGGAATATGGATGTATTAACCAATATAAAACAAAAAACACTTTTTAGAAAATTAAGAAAAAACTGTAAATAGTTTTGAAAAAATATAAATACACATGTTTAAAATAAAAAATGTAAATACATATACATATGTCAAGACTTTTCGAAAAGAGCAAGTGTTTTTTGTTAAAAAAATAAAGAAAATAAAAAAAATATTTTTTTTATTAAAATTACATAATATTGGAAAATTAAAAATGTAAAAAATCTGAAAAATAAAACTAAAAAAAATAATTTTTTTTATTTACTTTATTTTTAAGTAGAACGTATTTATATATATTTTTTAAAATAAGGAAAAATTTCAAAAAGCTTTACTCATGTATTTTCTTTACTTTTCTTCTTCGCTTATTTAAAAAAAAATCCAGATGGCAAATATTTGGTTTTACCTTCGGGAGAACTACATATACGCGAAGTTGGCCCCGAGGATGGTTACAAGTCATATCAGTGCCGTACCAAACATAGATTGACCGGTGAAACTAGACTAAGTGCTACCAAAGGACGTTTGGTTATTACAGGTAAGTTAAAATAGTTCTTACTAAAGTACTAAATCATCATTTTTTCGAATTAATATTAAAAAAAATATTCAATAAAAAAACTTTAAAATAAAAAAAACTTTAAAATAAAAAAAGTTTTAAGTTCAAAAATAAAAAAATTTGGGTTTGTTAAAAAAATTTAAAAAAAAATATTTTTTTTTAAATTTTCTGCTTCAGGAGCTCAAACGTAATATTTTGAACTTAAAAATTATAAGATAATTTAAAAAAAAACTAATTTCGAATTAAAATTAAAAAAAAAAACAAAAAAAAATTTTAAATAACCGCAATAGTTTCTAAACATTTTAAATATTGAATATTTTTTTAACAAGAATAATTATATTTAAACCATATTTGTATTGTATACAAGCAATTATCAAATGTTTTTTCAGAAAAAAATAAATTTTTAAATAAAATAAATAAAATTAAAAATATTGAAACAAAAGTAAAAGTAAAGAGTTTACTCGTTTTTGAAAAACTTTATCAAAAAATTATTAAAAACGTTGGTGGTAATAAATAAAAAAATATTTACTCGGTTTGAGAGCGATACTTTTGCAACTCGACAATTATGGTTTAAATTTTAAAATCATTTTTTTTTGTTAAAAGGAGAAAAATATTTCAAAAGTTTTATTTTTAACAAATTTATTCAAAAAAAGTTAAGTTTTTTTTTCGAAACAATAATGGTCGGCTTTGGAAAATTAGTCTGCAAAATCAGGGGCTTCAAATCTGTGCTGGAGTCGTCATGATACTCCATTTGTTGTTATATTAAGCAAAAAGCAAGTATAAAGTTTAAGCATTGAAACTTTACAGGGACCGAATATACGGGGAAAGTTATAAGCCCAAATCTATAAGTTGCGACACTCTTTCACATTCAAAACTCATTATCTACGGGCTAAATATCCCCGCTTATATTATTCACTTCGAAAATACTCTTAATTAAAGAAAGTCTTAAATAATATATAATAATAAAGTAGTGACGATAGTTTATATAGAAGGGGCTAAAGGTTCAATTATACGTGACTTACCATATCGCCATAACCGTTGCCATAAAAACCAAAACTCAATTGGTTTCTATAGTCACCTATAATCAAATACAGTGGTGCCCATAAGTTTGTTTCGAGCAGCTGCTTATTGTGGTATGGTTATGTCACGTATAAATGAACCTTAAGAGTTGACTCATAAAAAAATTTCTTAAGCGAGAAACAAATTCATATAAAAGAATGTTTTTTGTTGCATGACAAACCTTTAGGAATTATCAAGAAAAACTGAGGTAAGGTTAGGTAGAACAGGCAGCCGTTAAAGGAAAGGATTCAGCTCACTTACGGAGTTTGGTTAATTCGGTCCATTTGTGTTACCTGCAGAGGCAGGTAGCAAGGGCGAAGATAGAAGGAAATAAGAAATTTAAAGAAGATAAGAAAGAAACAAAAGTTAGATGAAGCAAACTTACCAGTGTCTCTGGTGGGAATCCAACCCACAACCCCAAGACTGGTATGCTCTCGCACTAACCAGTGATTTACCGGGAAACCGTTTAAAATATTTTGATACCTTTATAGTCCAAAGGTCAGTTCTTTGCAATAAAGAACTACCAGTGCCAGCTCCTTCTATTTTACTTAATAAACGTTGTTTGCAGAATACAATCTGTAGGTTAGAATGAACTGCTCGATCTTGAGATCCTACGTAGACGCTTTGGGTCCTTAATGCTGCCAGACAAAAAAAAAACGATAGCCCAGTAGTCTAGTTCAACTAGATCGATGTAATTTGTTTAATATAACTCTTTGCAAATATCAACAGAGGACTCAGCTTGCAAGCAAACTACCAATTAAGATTTTTGGAAAGTAGGCAATAGAATATGGTTAACAATCTCTTTATCCCCTGGTATACCACAGAACCTGAAATCATCGCTAAACAGTTGTTAACCTCTTTTGGCATTAACCGATGACCAACAACGTCCTGAATTTATCCCCATTAGGAGTCTACAATGGACCCTATTACTTCGTTAATTCGTCCGCCATCTCATTCCCCTAAAATGCCCACATCGTTTATCAATGAATTCCTTTTACGCATAGATAATTGTGAAGCACGTCAGGTTTGCGAAGATTTCACTTCGCATTTGAAAACTTGCAAGGACAAGGCAAGATCAGCAGGTAATTTTGCTGCAAGAATTTTTGCCTGGAAAACACTGCAGTAATCAGGAAGGCTTTCTAATGCGCAGATTTTGCCAAACGCCGCTGTTTTGGTCATCTTTTTACATTAGACTTATTCGTTAAGAAATTAGAAATAAAAAAACTTTTGAAATATTTTTCTCTGTCTTCATTAAGAAAAGTGTTTAAATTTTATCTTAAATTTTTTATTTTAAAAAATTATTTACAAAAGTATTTAAATTATAAACACTTTTCTTTTTTAGTTAATAAGTTATATGAAATACAATTAAAGCAACAATTTTTTTGATTTTTCAAACATTTATTGCTTAAAAAAATCAATCAAAAAGATTCTGAAATGAAGAATCTTTTTCTTTGTTATCGGTGGCGATTAAGAAACATTTTAAAAAGGATTTTTAAAATATATTTTTTTAACTTTAAAGCTTAAGAAATGTCTTTGAATATTGGTTTAAAATTAAATTTTCAAATAACGCGACGTTCGTCAAAAAATTGTTGCTTCTTTAGCCTTTTTTGTATTTATTGAAAACTGCCTGAATGTTGGGATAGGGTAACCTAAATGTGCGCATTAATTTCAAAATTTGAAAAATTTTTGAGAAATTAAAGAAAATAAATTATGTTTCAAAATAAATTTTGTTTACTTTTGAACAAAATTTTCAAAGTAAATTTTAAATAATTTAAAATTAACTATTAAAATTGAAATTTAAAAAAAAAATATATTTTTAAAAAAAAGTGCTTGACTTGAGCTTGAGTATAAAAATGGTGCGCTTTCATATAAAATTAAATTTTATTTATTTTTAAAAAATTATTTGAAAATGAAACTTTAAATTAAATTTGAAACCCTAGACCTTAAGAAGGTAAGTTTAAATATTTTCTAAGTTTTTTTTTAAAGAAAACTTTTTTTGCTTAAACATAAAATACAAAAATTAAAAACAATAAATCCATAAAATATTTTCCGAATTTAATTTTTTCCTCAATTAATAACTTACAGAACCAGTTGGTAGGGTTTCCCCTAAGTTTCCCTCCCAACAAACTAGCAGTAGTTTTACAGCAGCTGCCACACAAGGTCTAACGCTTTTATGTCCGGCCCAGGCCTTTCCAGCGCCTTTGTTTAGGTGGGTTAAACAGAAATGCGATTCTTTTTTAGATTATGGGTCGATCACGTTAAATTTACGTTAACTTATTTTAAGAAAGAATTTTTTTTTTAAATACAAACATTTTTATTTCTAACTGATTTTGTTAAACAAAATTTCTTAATAGGTTTTTGAGTTTGGTAAAAAATCTTAAATTTTTACTTCAATAACACTGACTTGACAGAACTCTTAAGAAAAACTTCATGAGAAAACTGTAAAGTTCCTTTAAAATTATTTTAAAATTTCTATTAATTTACGAATAAAAGCTGCTTACTTAAAACTAAAATTTTAGCGGACACCTTAATATCACACCTGGCTTCCTTTAAAAGTTTTTTTTTTTAATAAAACTATTTCTGACTTTTTATATCTTTGTGACCCGATTACCAGGCAGTTTTCTTTAGTTCATTATTTATTTATTTACCTGTTACAAACATACCACTTCCCAAAACTTAAAAACCGTTTAACTTATTTTTATAGAGCCCGTGGCCAGTGTAGGTCCTCGTCTTTTAACTGGCAATGATATTAGAGTTATAGATGTGGCTGCTACGCGTACTATAACCTTATTGTGTCCCGCTCAAGCCTATCCGGTACCATATTTTAGGTAAACATTTAACACTAAATTAAATTTTTTTTAAGCCAAAACTATCCCAACATTTGTTAAAACTTTATTAGAAATTTTTTATAAAAGGTTAATTTTTTGTCATCCTAATTTTAGAACCGGTTGCTAGTGTAGCGCCCAAATTAACATCTGGCGATGAATCGCGTATAGTTAAAGTTTATTTAAAAAAGACAGCCACCTTATTATGTCCTGCTCAAGCATATCCTGTGCCATTTTTTAGGTAACATCCCCAAGTCACATTCAAAAAAAGTTTTCTCTTATTTTTATTTTGAAAACCCTTAACAAATATTAATAAAATTCAAAATTTTAGAACCCTTAGGCTCCGTAAGACCCAAAATAACTGGCGGTGATGATAATATTAAGACTCCTAAAGTTATGCTAGAACAAAACGTTACACTCATGTGCCCAGCTCAAGCCTATCCGGTGCCATATTTTAGGTAAAATATACTCAACAAACCAACAGAGCTTGTAAGACAAATAAACTAAAACTAACTATAATTTAAACAATTAAGTTAATTTAGAATTTGGCATTGAAAATTGCAATAACGGCCAGCCAGCGCATAGTTTTCAAATTATAAAGTTTAATTTTTTTAATACAAATTTTTGATTCTTAGTTTGGCTTTAGTTCATATAATTTCTTTTTTATTAGAAGAAATTATTATTTTCCGTTAATGTTGAAAGAAACTTTCAATTTGAAAAAAGCTGATTCTTCTACCGCTACTAGCCGAGTAGAATGCATTTTCGAAAGCAGCTACGCAATTTCATCATCAGTACTCTTTGAACGGTAGTAGTGTATATGTATAACAATTAGTTCAACAATGAATGAAAATTGACATATAACTCACACATGGCACGGTGCAAAATGATCTTTAATAATTTCTATCAATTTGTCGTTGACAATAAAAGAAATTAAAAAGTGATTACCCCTATTGTATGATATACAATAATAAAAAGCGTTTCGTTCCATCTGAGAGATGGACAAATGCTTGTCCGTTAGTCAAGTGTTGCCAAAGAGACTTTTAATGGAAAAAAGCATAGTTTATATGAAAAATAAACTTCGTCCTAACTTACAAAATAAAAACAGAAGGAAAACACTGATACCGTATACTTTTCTCTGTTACATGTAAGTTAAATAGGTGATGTTTACAACCATATACACTACTACCGTTCAAAGAGTACTGATGATGAAATTGCGTAGCTGCTTTCGAAAATGCATTCTACTCGGCTAGTAGCGGTAGAAGAATCAGCTTTTTTCAAATTGAAAGTTTCTTTCAACATTAACGGAAAATAATAATTTCTTCTAATAAAAAAGAAATTATATGAACTAAAGCCAAACTAAGAATCAAAAATTTGTATTAAAAACAATTAGTTCAACAATGAATGAAAATTGACGTTTAATTTTTTTTTTAAATTTGTTCATTTGTATGGGAGCTATTAACTACCCATGATCCTGCCCAACAATTTTCTTTTCAAAACATAGACACTATATTTAAGCGATCTTTAAACTTCTTTCATAATCAATTGTAGCAAAAAATATTTTTAATAACCTTCATATGAGTTATGCTAGAAGCCCATCTGGGTCGAATCATGAATTTTTCGTACGAATATTCGACGTCGAAAACAGTAAAAACTTTTAAATCAAATTAAATACAGTAAATTTATCGCCTTGGAGCAAAAAAAAAAAAATTTATCACTGAAACATGCTTAAGTAAATGCGTATTAGTTTTAATGACGAATATTCGGTGGAAAACTCGTCGTTCGTCCTTCTTATGTTTCAGTATTTCAAATATATATGTATGTATGTGAGACCCTGTAAAAAGCATACAGATATTCCTAATCCTTATAGATATGGAACTCGATTACCCTGTCTTCGTCAAATTTATCGAAAATGCTGACTCATAGATTTTTTATGTACCTGGGTTCCACCTTCTAACACTCTTTTCCTTCCATCGCATACCTTGTGGGTAGACATCTCAAGTTTTTGTGAAAAGTACGAAGTAGACGTTGTACACCACTCAGCAACTTGGACCATTCCTCCTCCAAAATATAAATACAGCCCGAAAGCGCCCAGTTGATCTCAATCCCATAGCGAAACGTTCGAAAGTATCATGTTAATGGAGGTAAAACATTGCCACTAGACCTGTAGTGCGATTCAGTAACTTATTTTTACGATATTCGCATCGTTAAAATAAGTTTACAATAAATATAACGATTTTGCGATTCAACGATATTCACTTCCGTTAAAGTCAGCTGTTATTGCTAAGTAAACAGCAAAACTTTTTAGCAGTTTTTACAATCGTTATACTTGATAATTTAACGGCAATCATTTTTGTGTTGTTAGTTGTATCGACAAAAGGTTATTTTGTATATTACATATATATTATTTTTACTATATTTATGATTTTCGCTTTCTTAAAATTTATTTTACAACTAATAAAATACAAACAAAAATCAACTTGTCCACTATCGTTAAAAACGTCTTAGTGAATCACTTAACCGTAGCAGCAAACAATAATATCTGTCGATAAATATGACGATTGTCGAATCGTTAAAAGTTACTGAATCGCACTACTGGACAGAAAACGTGATGCCAACGTACTAAGACTTAAAAAACTTCGTGTAATATTATTTGCCGCTTTTCGCAAGGGGTGACCCAGCCATCTCTATTTTCGACAAAGAATCTCTTGAGTAATTGAGGGTTGAATGGTCGATGCCGCAAATACCGTTTGAACGGATTGTTGAAAGCTTGGAAACATTAAGCATTGACGGTGGAGACGTTCCTGCACATTGGTGCCAAAGAGCGGTTTTTTTTTTTATTGTGAAGCCAAATGTTAGACGATCGTCAGAATCTGTAAGGATTTGAAGAGCATGTTTCGCTTTGGAGAGCCTGCATTCAACGTATAGCTGGCTAAATATGTAGTTTCCAAGGTAGAAAAAACCCTAAACGTCGTCCTTTTGCTTACCATTCAGCTAGAAATTTTTCGTGCGTGTGCTATTTTGACTAAGTTTCCATTGTGTTGATTTTCAGTCCTGATGCGCTTGCTTTAAGGGCGCTTTTGTCCAGCATCGCCAAGGTCTGGGTTTAACTGTGCGAAAGCAAAAAAAAATATCATCTACATACGTACTTTCGATCACTAAGGTAAAGGAAAAGACATACAACCCTAAAATTTACTGGCCAATTAGTATTTTTTCAGCACTTTCTAAGGTTGTGGAGAGTGCGGTTTACTATCGCCTTGTTAACTCATAATAGCCAACGATTTATTAGAGACGAGTTATCGTAGACATCTTGGCCTTTCTGGTGTTCCCAAATTCATCATCTTGGCAAAAATAAAATGGCGGCATTTGGCGTTGAAGAAAAATGTTTCTTAATTTATTTCGGGTTTTCTTAGAGATTGCGCTATACGTTTTATTATGGGTGGGATCTTTTTAAATGAGTATTCTTCCTTCCTCTTACCTTATTTATTATTTTCCTTAATAACTTTCAATATCAAACTTGGAATCCTGTCCTGTTGAAATCGTTGTAATGTTGTATGGTTTATCGATATTTAAAGGGAATGTGATTTAAGGGAATCAAGGAGCTTGATTTGACTGGATTTTGTACGTAATACGCGTCTATCAAAAAAATGTATTAAAAAGCAAAGACTGTTTTAAGCGTTTATTTTTCAATTCATGCTGCTGGTATTACTTAAATATTTAAATGAACAAAATATACAGCATGCCTCAAGGCGCAAGGAATAGTTGATAAATTAAAATAAAAAATCATTGACGAAGGGTATAAAATATTTATTAAAACGGAATACATGACGAACTATTCTTTTTTTTTGTATAAAAATTTTGTTTTGCGTTTTTTAATTGATTATGAACCGGAAGGTTAATTTTACAAAAACAGATTTAACTGTTCAATCTAAGTTTGATTCTTTAAGGCTTTTGTTCAGGCATTTTTCTTCTATGCAATTAATTAAGAACTAAATTTGATAAATAATTCTGTTTTTTTCTTTTTTCAAGAACCCATTGCTAGTGTGGCTCCTCGCTTAACCTCGGGAGATGATTCTCGCACGGTTAAGGTGTATCAAAATAAAAGTGTTACTTTGTTATGCCCTTTTCAAGCTTATCCGGTATTAGTCTTTAGGTAATTACTTTCTCTAACCCACTTATGGCAGTTTTCAAGATTAGTTTTGTAGGAAGATCATTAAATTTTATATAATTTAATCTCTATTTAAGAGCCAATGGGAAGTGTAAGTCCGAAAGTCTCTACAGGCGAAGATGTTAAACATAGTAAAGTTAAAGAGGATGAAAGTTCAAGTTTAATATGTCCAGCTCAGGCTTATCCCACGCCATATTTTAGGTAAAGTTGGTTGCTTTTAAAACAGAAAGATTATTTTTTTATTAAGCACGACATTTAGGAAATTAAACTGTTAAATTTAAAGTTTTCTGGAAATTATTTTATGTTCAGTTTAAGGTAAATGTTTATTAAAGCTAGCTTGGCTTTATTGTTCTTAGGTGTTCCCTATATTAAATTTTCATGGCAGTTTTCAAGATTTATTTAAATTACAAAAATAATTTAAATTATTTTTTCTCTGTTAAAGAACCTATGGGTAGTGTTAGTCCCAAAGTCTCAACTGGGACCGATGTTAAACATCCACAAGTTAACACAAATGAAAGTTTAAGTTTGATATGTCCAGCCCAGGCCTATCCCACCCCATATTTTAGGTAAGAATTACTACAAAAAAATTTGCTCAACTTTCAGGAACTTAATAAAGAAGGTTCGTAGTTTTGTGAATAGCAGGCTTACCCAAAACCATTTTTTAGGTAAATAAAGTGTTAAATAACTTGTATATTTCTTGACTAAGTCTATTGTATTTAAGGGAAAACAAAGCAAATAAATAGTAAATTCAAAGCCGATTAAAAACTAAACGCCGCAAACCAACCGCAGTGACTCACCACGCGGTGTAAGAAGAGTTACCAGATAATTCAACTAAGCGTAGTGTGGTCAGTTTATACGAGTGCCCTTCAATATAAAATATAAACGCCAGTATAATACATATAAAAATAGTGGTAATCGAACACAAGATGTTGTTGTTTTTTTGTTCTTATTAAGAAGAGCTAAAAATATATAAAATATATAAGTCTTCTTATAAAATTTTAAGTACCTATTCCAACATTTGGAGTAAAATTTTTTTTTAAAGTTTTAATTTCACTTTTTACTTTTTTTTAGAACCTTTGGGCAGTGTAAGACCTAAGGTTAATGCCCAAGATAAGCATCAGTTTGTTGATGTTCACTTACAACAGGATTATGCTCTTTTGTGTTTGGCTCAGTCCTTTCCAATGCCAGCATTTAGGTAATTTTTTTTTTTTTATTTTTAATAGTCGTTAAAAATATTCAGGCAGTTTTCTACCAAAAAATCCAGAATTTAATAAAATTCGTGTTAATTTTCCCTTAGAACCTTTGGGCAGTGTTAAGCCAAAAATCAATGTACAAGACAAGCTGCAGACTCGTGAAATATCAAAAAGTATAGATTTTGCTTTGCTTTGTCCAGCTCAGTCGTATCCAATGCCGGCTTATAGGTAAATTAAGGGCAACTTTTTAATTAATTTAGGATTCCAACATAAAGGCAGTTTTTTTAAAGTAGAGTTGTATTCAATTAACATGTTTAAATTAAAAATATTTATTTACAAATCTTTTAGAACCAATTGGTAGCGTTCCTCCAAAAGTTAGAATTGACGACGAAATAGCCAATGCTAGAGCGAATTTGGGACAAAGTTTAAGTCTTAAATGCCCAGCCCAGGCGTACCCAATACCATTTTATAGGTAATTGCTTACATAAACTAATGTCTAGGAAATTTCTTAACCGATTTTAAATTCCCCATAAATTACCCTTCAAATAAATTTATATGTTTCCATAAAATTCTTACATATTTAGCGAATGTTTGAAAAATTTTAAAAACCATTAAACTCAAACCCAACATTCAGGGTTTTATCCTATTCGAAACAGGGAACTTAAGTTTAAACTTTTCCAGAACCAATTGCCAGTGTACCACCTAAGGTTAGCATAGATGATGAATTTAAAAATGCCCGCGTAAACTTGGGTAATAGTTTAAGTCTTAAGTGTCCAGGTCAAGCATTCCCCATACCAATTTACAGGTGATTAAAAAAATAGAGAGTAAAAAAATCAAGCACTTATGTTGTTTTCTTTTTGTAAATTAAGAAAAAGGGAACAACCTTCTGGCTTCGATTTGTTAAACCACCACAGTCCCTCCCTGGTGAAGGGTAATGCAATTATAGAACTTATTGAAAGGAACTCCCATGCTTGTGGAAAAAGAGCAATGACTGGTTTTCACAGCCACGGTACACTTGCCTTTTGCTACGATTCATGAATTCATAATATTTAATACTCAGGCTCATATGACTTTTTGGTGCAACGAGTCAGCCAATTTACAAATCAAAAGGCAGTTGTGCCAACTTCTACTTCCTAGTTCCACTTCTTTTCTGATAAAGACACTAATAACACCGTTGTCCGTATTGATGTAAGAATGCATTGCCTCAATCGTTGGGCTGGTGATGTGCAAACTAACCCAGACTCCTTTACCTTGAATCTGCGTCTGCATCTAGTTGAAAACTCTCGGGATGCGATGGCCAATTGACAAAGAATACATTAGTTGGGGACTTAAAGGCAGCTTGAAAGACCGTGAAGATTCTATGCCTTGGGAAAATCAGACGATTGTTTATTTTTCTAAAGGAAATTAAGTCAAGGTCGTCTATCCTTGTGTTTAAAAGGGGTTTAAGAAACTCATTGAAGCCCTTGGGACCCAAAAGTGCTATACATATAGCAGCAAAAAAATATTGATTTTTACTTAATGTATGAAATAGGACAAGCTTACAAATTAATTTAAGTTGTTGTTGTTGTTATATATGCTGATTTCTTCGTCAAGCTAATAACACTTTAATCAATCAAGAGAAATTAAAGTACAGCATACTTTTAGGTGTTTTAAAGTAACTTTTAACAATCATCCCTGCCCAACAATGTTCAGGCAATTTCGATTTAGATGTTTTATACGTTTTTTAAATTAAAAACTTTTTTATAGAACCTTTGGGTAGTGTTCCCCCAAAAATGAATTTACTTGAAAAGGTTCGTACCATGGAAGTTCTAAGAGGGCAAGAATATGCCATGCAATGCCCAGGCCAAGCATATCCAGTGCCCATAGTCAGGTAAAAGAAATATGGGCTTGTATTTGCATTAGAATTTCGGGGTTTAGGGGGAATTTATAGGAATTTATAGGAATTTATAGATCTCAAGTTTAGTTTTTTATTATTAACTTTCTTTAAGAAAATAAAGCTTTTCATATAAAAGCTTTATAATGTTAATGTAAGTTTTAATTAGGAGCTTTAATAAAAAACATTCAGGCAGTTTAAATGGCGCTCATAACAGTTGAAATCATTACAATGAACTGGATTAATAAACGGATTTCTTAAGCTAAAATATGTTTTTATCTCTCTTCTTCTTATTTCTCTCTCTATTTATTTTTAAATGCTTGTTTAGAACCTCTCGGATCGGTGGCTCCTAAAATACCAAACCTTAATGATAAATCCCAAATTATAATTGTCACCAAAGATTCTCAATATGCCATGCAGTGTCCCGGCCAAGCCTATCCAGTGCCGGTAGTAAGGTAAACCTTAAAAAAAGTGATTTAGGCAAAACTTTAGGTTTCCCCTTTAAAAAACATTCAGGCGGTTTTTTTTTTCTTATAAATTTAAATAAAAAATTTAATTTTTTTTTTCAATTTTACAAATTTGTTTTTATAGAGCCCTTAGGTTCGGTGGCCCCCAAAATACCCAACCTCAATGATAAGCTGCAAAAAACTGTTGTAATGCAAGGCCTTGAGTTCGCCATGCAATGTCCCGGTCAAGCTTATCCAGTGCCTTTTGTAAGGTAATAATTTTTTTTCTCCTCTTCCCCTTAAAAACCAACATTCCAGCAAAATTATAGATATTTTTTTTAAAAGAATTTTTAACTTGATTGTTTTTACTATTTAGAACCCCTAGGCTCGGTGCCACCCAAAATTACTAATCTTCATGACAAATTTCAAGTTTTACAAGTTAAACTTAATGAAAGCTATGCCATGAAATGTCCTGGACAAGCGTTTCCAGTAGCAATTGTAAGGAAAAGTTTGAAAACACTTTAGGGCTGATATTAGTTTTAGGGACTTTTAAACACCTTAAAACCTTTTATAATGATTTTTTAACTGAAGTTAATGATTTTAAAGTAGGTGTTGATTGGGGAAAAGGGCCCACATAGATGCTGCTACTTTGGAGCTTTCATGTCATCCTATACCTATGCTTAATGCGCATCGTTCCTACACCCAACATTCGGCTTTTTAAGTTTTCACTTATTTTTTATATGTAACACTTTGTTAATTGACTTTCTGAATCCTAGAACCCTTAGGCTCAGTGCCTCCGAAAATCACCAGTTTTAATGATAAATTTCAAGCGTTACAAGTTAAACTTGGTGAAGTTTATGCAATGAAATGTCCCGGCCAGGCTTTTCCGGTGCCAATCGTTAGGTGGGTATTACGTCATCCCCCATAAAGTTGTTAACTGAATCTTCAATGGTCTTACGAATTATATCAATTGTTTCATATTATTTATAGTAGATTTATTAAAGACTTATTTGACAGACGTCTGTGGCATAATTGTCAAATAAATACTTAGTAAACCTACTAAAAGTATTATGAATACGGGTAAAAGTCTTTGAAAAAATATTTAACATTTTTAAAACGATTGCCAGAATGTCCCCTGCGGCCCGAACACTAATCGGGTTTTAAATGTTCATGACACGAGCACAAAAAGTTTAATTAGTATCATGGGAGCCTTTCACATAGAAAGTTGATGTCAGATATTTTTATAATCACACAGCGGAAGGGAACCCATTCATTCTCATTAAGCATGTTGTTGTTTAATCGATGGGCACCAATGCTTCAAACATTGAATGGCCACTAACCTGCCCCTCTAAACCTATCATAACATTCAGGCGGTTTTCACTTTGTTTTTGTTTTTTGAGTTTATTTTGAAATTTTACTTCTTTAGAACCCATGGGTAGTGTTGCTCCTAAAGTAGATACTCGCGATGAGTTTACTTTTGCACGGGTACGCTTGCACCAAGATAAAGCTCTAATTTGTCCAGCTCAATCCTATCCGATGCCATTTTTTAGGTGAGATCGAAAAGAAAATCAAGATAGTTTTTGGCTTTTTAAGCAAAAGGTTTCTATTTAGGAAATGTTTGGGTTTTATTAGTTTTAAGCGCAGAAGAAATTTTTAAAAACACACCATAACTCAATGTTAACCCCTTTTTTACATATTAGCACCTTTTCCAACATTTCGGGCGTTTTCATTTGAATGTACATATTTTGAAATGTTAATATGCTTAAAAATTATTTTAATTTGTTTCACATTTAAGAACCCCTGGGCTCTGTTGTACCAAAAGTCAATATAAAGGATGAAATAACAAATGCTCGTTGCTATTTACAAAAAAGTATGGCCTTACAATGTCCTGTTCAAGCATATCCAGTGCCGTTTTATAGGTAAAATTTGTATAATCAAATTTAGATATTTTGAAACATTAAATTATTTGTTTCGAACCCATAACAACATTCAGTGCCAGTAATATAAGAATAACATAAACTTATATTTAATTTAAAAAAACTTCACTTTTCTTAGAACCTATGGGCAGTGTGGGCCCACGTATTGATGTTAAAGATCGTATAACTTGGTTAGATAAACCAAAGGGAAATGATTTAAATTTATTATGTCCAGCCCAATCGTATCCAATGCCATTTTTTAGGTAATTTAAAAAAATCTTTTGTTAATATAAGAAAGCATTTAGGCAGTTTTCAAATTCAAAAATATTATTAATAAACTAAACATTTTTGTAAATGTTAAGAACTTTTGACTATTTTACGAAAACTTTTTTGTTTTAAAATAAAAGTTTTCATTTATTATAGAACCCATGGGCAGTGTTGCTCCGCGCATCGATGAGAAAGATCGCATTAATTGGACTAATAAACCAAAAGACAAAGATCTTATCTTTTATGTCCAGCCCAATCGTATCCGATGCCATTTTTTAGGTAATTTTTTTTTTGGAGAAAGCATGGTGTAATTATAATGGGTGATTGCATTATGAAGAAGATTTTTAAGATTTGTTGAAAATTGACAATTTCAAATTAATAAAATAAAGAAGAGGGGGATTATATGAATTTCTGCCATTCGGAGAGCAACAGCGCAATTTAACCTACTTATTGTATTTCAACCATGCTGTAGCAAATATTCGGGCAGTTTTTAAGATTTTTTAAATATACTTAAGTTTCTTTAAAAAAAAATAATTTTTAACTCTCTTTTTAAGAACCTTTGGGCTCTGTAGCTCCCAAAATAGATACTGATGAGAAGCTAAAATTTGTTTCACGTAAATTGAAAACATCATTTAGCATCACCTGTCCGTGCCAGGCTTATCCCAATCCAATTTTTAGGTAATTTTTTTAATCCAAATTTTTTTCAAGAACTCTTCTGATTTTTATTTAGTTCTTCAGGCAGTTTTCTTTTATTGAATGCTTTATTTTATTAATGTTTAAATAATTGTTTTGTACGTTCAACTTTTAGAGCCTTTGGGTTCCGTTGGTCCCCGTGTGGATTTAAATGATAAATTAAAAATGTCTGCAAACAAACTGGGTTCACCTTTGAGTTTAGTGTGTCCAGCTCAGGCTTTCCCCATGCCGGTTTTTAGGTAAATTTTCAACCAAAAAAAGTGTAAAAATTAAAAAAAAAACATAAAGTGTCTCATGTATAAAAATGAAGAATTTAATGGGGATTTTATGAAACAAATTGGAAATTGAAATGTAATTTAAAGCACTCTTGCATTATCGTCAGCTGTAGTTAAAAAAAAGTTGGCAACGCCATAAAAAATTCATAAGAAACTTGACTTTTTAGTGCCTTTTAATAGTTACAATTGCGGTTTAAGCAATGGCTTTGTAGTTCTAGTTTCAATTTTAAGCCTAGTTTAAACTAAGCACCTGTAAATCAATAAATTGCTAAATTAGTTTAAGGTAATTGAAGAATGGTCGGTAGAAACGTAAGGAATGTTCTTGCCGTATTTTGTATGACCTTAAAATTAGGGTTAAATGCCCAAGGTTTTCTATTCGAAGGTGTGTTTTTTGTTTATTTTAAAAAAATACTGCATTAGGTTTTTTTTTATTGCTTTAAACTTTTTTTTTAATATTAGTTTAAAATTGCCGAACATATTTTGCATTTATCCATCCCTGCTTTACACTTCTGGCAGTTTCAGTGTAATTTTCTTGTTCTTGTTGCTTAATTATTATTGTTTTAAACAATTCTTTAGAACCAGTTGCTTCAGTGGCTCCTAAAGTTGAAATTAAGGATAAAGTTGGTATATTTTGGGCAAACTCAAATAACTCCTTAGCCCTGCTATGTCCAGCACAATCATATCCAGTGCCAGTTTATAGGTAATAATATCAGATATAAAAATAAAACTGTTTTCCTTTATTTATTTTTTGTTTTAAATTTTAAAATCCTTTTTAAAACGTGTGGTTTCCCTACTCCCCCCACAGTATTATGGTTTCCACACTTTCTTAAAAAAATTATCTGGTAACCTTAAAAACTCCAAATCTCAATTTTCAGACAGTTTTATTTAATAACTTAAGATTTTGTTTAATATTTAAAGATTTTTTTTACTAACAATAGAACCCATTGGCAGTGTGGCCCCCCGTGTCAATCGTAAAGATGAATTTAATCATGATAAAATAAAACTAAATGGCACAATTGCCATACAATGTCCAGCTCAATCGTTTCCGGTGCCACATTATAGGTAATACGAGTAACATTTATATAAAGCATTAAAACCCAAACATTCTGGCAGTTTTTTTATAACAATATTTTTAAAAAAACTTGTATTTTTTTAAAATCGCAACAGAACCCATTGGTAGCGTTGGCCCTCGTGTCAGTCATAAGGATGAGTTTAGTCATGAAAAAGTGCAAGTTAATGGTACTATGGCTTTGCAATGTCCTGTGCAAGCATATCCTGTGCCACAATTTAGGTAAAAAGCTGGAAAATTAACCAACATTGGGCAGTTTTTCTTAAAAGTTATCAATATCTTTTAATTACATTCTAGGCTTTTTTGCTTTATTTGATTCCAATAAAAGATGGCAATTTTAAATTAACTAGTTTTAATGCTGCCACTTTTTACTTCTTATTATTTTTTCAGAGCCCTTGGGCAGTGTCGGTCCCAGAGTAAATAAAAAAGATAGCTTTGATTTTGATACCATAGCTGTGAGCAAAAGTATAGCAGTTTTGTGTCCAGCCCAAGCCTATCCAGTTCCTATATTTAGGTAAAAGTAAAATATTTAAAGAAGTTTTAAACTATTAATAATGCTCATCTTAAAAAAGTTGTGCGCTTTTGTCTAAAAAAATGGAAAATGATTACTTTATCCCAACATTCAGTTTTTGTATTTCAAATTCAATTATAAAAATTAAAATTTTTTCTTTAGAGCCTGTTGGTAGCGTAGGTCCTCGAGTCAATAAAAATGATAATTTAAATTCAGATACAATAAACCAAGGCAAAGAATTTACACTTCTATGTCCTGCTCAAGCATATCCAGTGCCATTTTACAGGTAAAACTATTGTAAAAATTCTAAATGTTATCAATTTGACTTCTTTAGAAAAAAGCTGTTAAAAAAAGATTTTTTTTTAATTTAAAGCGAAATATTTTTAGCACCCTGCATATGTTTTTCTATCGGTATTAAACTGCATAAACTGAGAACATATATTGGTATCGAGATGTTGTTAGACATAAACAAGCTTTAAAGAAAATCACCTGATCTTTTTGCAAAGTTGAGTCCTATCTCCCAAAGATTATATCAAACTATCAGAAATTGCAAGCAAAATCCAGCAAAACCGCCCGATAACTGACCGAAACATAAGCCCAAACCCAAGATAACCTCTGTTTATTTCCCTAGAATTTGTACATAAAAACCCCTACAGCTGCCCTGTACAATGTGCATTGTACGACCGAATCCCAATAATTTTTCCTCACGAACATTTTTGTGGAAACTACCTACTTTCTATCTCCTAATATGGTTTCCATACAAAACATAAAAAAATAAACCAAAAACCCCTACAACTTCTCCGGAGTTGCCTTAAAAAAATAAAATGTATCACAGACCCTCAATAGTTTTCCCTCCTAAATATATTCCTATAACATACTAACCCCCTATCAACCAACACTTAAGGGGGTCGCCATACAAAATTTATAAAAATGATGTAAAAACGCTCATAACTTCCCCAAAGTCAGCTTTAAAGAAATAAAGTGTGAGACCGACCCCAATTTGTTTCCCCTCACAAACCTATTCCTAGAAAATACTTACCCCCTATCTTCATCGCCTAAGGGGGCTCCTATATAAACTTTGGTAAAATTGTAATAAATTCCCCCCTACAACTTCCATGGTGCCTGTGAATAGGTCAAATATAGCACTGACTCCTAGAACATGTTTACCCCCTATCACCACCCCGTAAGGGGGTTGCCATATAGCATTTGAAAGAATTAGGGTAAAAACCTCTAAAACTTCCCTAGTCACCCTAAGAGGGTTAAAATACGACACCGATCCCTATTTAAAAATTAGAAATATTTTATAAATAAAAAAAAAATGGATAAAAATAAAAGAAGAAGTTCAGGGTTTCAAAAGGCCATTGTGAATGGTATCTAAGATTCGGGACAGACGAATATAGCGCTTTTGTTTCTTATTTACTTATTTAATTTATTTTTGCCCCTTAATTCCTACTTTCTTTCAATAATAACTGCTAATGAGTAGCACCATTATTAATTCAGGCTGTTTTTTGTTTGTTGCCAGCAAAACCAACAACAAAATCCAAACAAATATTCCAACATTAACATCAAAAGGCGGCAAAGTTTTCAATAAATACAAATAAGAAAAACAATAATTTAAAAAACTTTTCTTTTAAGAAAGTTAAAATTTTGCTTCCGTGTGACTCATGCTTTTTATTTTTCCCCTTTAAACAGAACCTGTTGGTAGTGTACCACCCAAAATAAGTGTGGGCGAAAGGCGCAAGGATGCTGAAGCTAGTGTTAATATGTCGCTGAGTATATTTTGTCCAGCACAATCGTATCCGGTGCCATTTTTTAGGTAGGAGGAAAAAAAGGAATTTTTATATACCTTTATTAGCACATAACTACATACATAAATGCATCGGTGTATATGCTTGTCTTACTGTTTCCTTTTTAACAATATTGATTAGCGATAAAGAAGTCAATTTAGCTATGACCGTCTTTTGAAATAGGTTTTTCGAATCCTGTAATGCCCCAAGGATCGTAAGAAGTGCTTTAGTAATTTTAGTGCTAAGTTTCTTATTGAAAACCAATATCGAGATAAATACAACAAACCACTTGACACCTTTTTTTTATAACAATATATGTATATCCTTACAAATCCAGCGTTGCCAGCTCAGTTATCAACTGGGTGCTTGCACTTTATCTATACCAACATTCAATGGCAGAATTTTTTCATTTAAAAGTAGTATTTCATAAAAAAAACCCTTTTTGCTTTCAGAACCTATGGGTAGTGTGGGACCCAAAATAAATTTGGTCAATAGGCGTAATGATGCAGAGACAGCCATTGCCCAAACTGTTAGTATTTTTTGTCCAGCACAATCGTATCCAGTACCATTCTTTCGGTAAAATTTTAATAAATAATTTTCTAACTTTAACATTATTTTAACAAACAATCGCATTATAATTTAAGTTTTAAGAATATTTAAATATCCAGAAAATTTTTCGGAAATATAAATGAAATTTAAATATTCTCTCTATCTTATATATTTGGGCAGTTTTTAACATAATTCGCACCATTTTCTTTTTACATTCTTTGATTTATTATGAATTTTAGAACCTGTGGGCCATGTTGGTCCCAAAATAAGTGTGGGTGAGCGTTTAAGGGATGCAGCTGCTAGGGAAAATGCTACGTTTACCATGTTTTGTCCAGCTCAAGCGTATCCAATGCCTGGTTACAGGTATTTGAAATCAAATTAAATTTCGATTCTAGAAAAAGCGTTAAGAAATGTAACTCCAACATTTTGGCAGTTTATTTTTAAGAATTTGGGTATAAATATTTCCTTAATTTTATGTTTTTAAGAGCCTTTGGGCAGTGTTGCTCCCAAAATATCAGTAGAAAATCGCTTAAAAAATGCCGAAGCTGCTTTGGATAAAAGTATAACATTGTTTTGTCCAGGGCAATCATATCCGGTGCCATTTTTTAGGTAAAAGTTTAAAAACTATTTTTTTTTGTTTTTTGAGAATATTGTGAAAACTTTTGAAGATTAAATTATTTGTAAGTTCGATTTATGAGGTTTGCTTACGTTCTCTTTCGCTCTTTTTTTCACTCTCTTTCTCTCGTCGGTATTTAGAGTAAGCCATATGCACATGTATATAAAAAAAGGCAAATTTTATTAAATTTCTCTATTGTCTCCATTTCGTATCATTGTTCATTTTTTTTATTCGAATCTTTGCAAAAACCGGTTTTCGTTTAGTGTAAAAAAACCGGTTCCTAAATTAAAATTCTACAAACAAAATGAAACTTTTTTATATAGTATAAACCAATGTTATTCAATGGCTAGTGGCATATTCCAAATGTATGAAGTTAAAAATTTGAAGTTTAAAATAGTGTTTCATGTAAGGTTTAAAGCCGATGACATTTTTGGTTTCAGAGGTGTGTTTTAAAATTGGATGAAGTGGGTAACCTGTACTCTTATCTACTAATCTACTTTTTTCTTCGATATAAACGCAAGAACTAAAACAAAGAAGCCTGGTTTGCTTTGTTTCACAAAAACTCTTAAGAGAAAACTATTTCAAACAGATTTTTCATAAAAATTTTTGGTGCATTTTTGGGAAAATATTTAACAAATAACACTTAATGGCGTTTTACTCAATAAAAAAATCTCTCCTTTTTTATATTATCTTTTTCCCAAACATTCAGGCCTTCAAAATTCAAATACTTTTAAACATAATAAAATTAATTTGTAAAATGAAACTTTTTAGAACCATTGGGCAGTGTTGGGCCTAAAATTAATGCCCAAGATGAATTAAATATGGTGCGGTCTAGACAAAAGCATGATATAACACTTTTATGTCCAGCCCAATCTTATCCAGTGCCATTTTATAGGTAAGACCTACATACATATCGAAATAAGATGAGATCATCTAAAGCAAATACAACATTCAGACAGTTTTATTAGAGATTTAAGATTATCTCAATACTTAACAATTTAACCTTTTGCCGTCTTTAGAACCTGTAGGCTCAGTAAGTCCCAGACTTACATCAGGCGATAAGACACGTAATATTGATATCAATTGCAGTAAAAGTGTTACATTAATGTGCCCTGCTCAAGCTTTTCCTGTACCATTTTATAGGTAATTAAAAATAAAATATTTAAGGATTTTAGTTTTTTAATCAATACATATTAAATCAGGCAGTTTTCAGCATAAATTAGACCGTAAAAAAATTTATTGTAACAACTTTTTTTTAAACTCTTCTAGAACCTATTAGCGGTGCTGCGCCTCGTGTTGCTTCTATGCAAAAAACCGGTTTAGAATTTGTTACATTAAATGCTTCGGTGGCAATTATGTGTTCGGCTCAAGGTTATCCGGTACCAAGTTTTCGGTAAATATTTTTTTTAATGGATAAAGGACTATTGCTAAAAACGTATTTAGAAAAGCTCTATAAGTAAAAAAATGTTAATGTTTTAGATCTACCATTGCCTCAGATTATACATATGGGGGATTTCATGTCAAGTGACCCAACTTTTTTTTTCGATTGGAAAGAAATTTGGACCAAAGTAAGTTTTTGCAGAGAGTAGTTTAGACACAATTTTTTAACACAATCGGTCAAGAACTCTCTGAGCTAGAGGGGTTCAAAATTTGACGTTTTCGGCAAATAGGTGTTTTTTCTCATACATGTAGTTTATTACCTTTTGCTTTTAACAAAATTTGTCCCAAATACTTTCGATAGCTTTTTTTTCAATCTTCCAGAAAAAAATATTTTTAAAATTAAAAAAAATTTTTTTTTATTTTTTTTTATAAATTAATTAGAAAAAAAAATTTTTTTTTCCAAATGTGCCCATTTTTTTTTTTTTTTTTTTTTTGCTCAAAAGAAAGCTTACATCTTTTCCTTGAAGAACTTGGAGGTCGCGTAGTGGGATGCGAGTGGAATATCTATAAAAAATAATGTTTTGTAACTCAAGGTAGAGGTTTTCCAATTTTCGCGTATATTCTATTTTGATTTTTTTGCTATTTATGTAAAATTTTCTCTTAAGCAAAAAAAAAAAATATTTTATGTTAAGAAACAAAATAATTTAACCTTTCCGACGGTATGCATTGAAAATAAAGTCTCATACACTCGACACTGCATTACCAACAAAATGGTAGGCCTCTGGAATAAAATCACTTTTATATGGTAATGTCTGAACATATTTTGTTAATATTTTCAATGCATTCCGTCGGAAAGGTTAAATTATTTTGTTTCTTAGCATAAAATATTTTTTTTTTTTTGCTTAAGAGAAAATTTTACATAAATAGCAAAAAAATCAAAATAGAATATACGCGAAAATTGGAAAACCTCTACCTTGAGTTACAAAACATTATTTTTTATAGATATCCCACTCGCATCCCACTAAGCGACCTCCAAGTTCCTCAAGGAAAAGATGTAAGCTTTCTTTTGAGCAAAAAAAAAAAAAAAAAAAAAATGGGCACATTTGGAAAAAAAAATTTTTTTTCTAATTATTTTATAAAAAAAAAATAAAAAAAAATTTTTTTTAATTTTAAAAATATTTTTTTCTGGAAGATTGAAAAAAAGCTATCGAAAGTATTTGAGACAAATTTTGTTAAAAGCAAAAGGTAATAAACTACATGTATGAGAAAAAACACCTATTTGCCGAAAACGTCAAATTTTGAACCCCTCTATCTCAGAGAGTTCTTGACCGATCGTGTTAAAAAATTGTGTCTAAACTACTCTCTGCAAGAACTTACTTTGGTCCAAATTTCTTTCCAATCGAAAGACATCGGTTTTAAAAGTTGGGTCACTTGACATGAAATCCCCCATATATAATACTGAATAGTGGTCATGTTTATTGCGACAGGGAAGGCAGTGTAGATGTAACGACCACCACTCTGCGATCAAAAAAATTGTTCACCATAAATTATCATAAATTTAATTCGCCAAAAGTTTAAAATCAAGAGATTATGAAATTATGATATGATATTAAAATATATATGGTTGTATAAAAGGAAGCACCTTCCTTATTCTTTGATGCTGCTAATTTTTTTCCTTACGATTCGACATTATAACAAATCTATCTTTAAATCATAAAACTTGAGCCGCAAGTAACTCTTCCATTGTATAACCCACAAAGTAGGAATTTATGGCAATTCAAATCCAAAAGGGACAAAAAAGGGAAAAATCGGTAACTTACAACATAAACAAAAGACGCAACACATCGTATGATAAAAACGAAAAACCACAAGTGCCTGCTATTTTTTTTAATTTTTAGCCCTGCCCTAAGCTGTTAAATATTTTGAAAAAATAGAAATAAATTTTGGTACTTTTTAGGTACTTTTTGTAACTTCTAAATCAATAAAGATAGAAACAACTCTAAATGGGTTCCGCAGGTTTCGAAAAAATAATAATTCGTTTTTGGTACTTTTTTAAGGGATAAGCTTCATAACTCTTTTTGGTACTTTTTTTAAAATTTCTTACTAAAATTTAAAATTTAGAAAGTTTTTTTATACAACAATGCAAACATCAACTTGAAAAAAAATTTTTTGATGCTGAAACGGGGATAATAATGGATCAAAAAAAATACAAAAGGGGAAAAATACAAAATTTCGTCCTTTTTTATTTTATAGATCTATTACTTTTTAGGTACTTTTTGTAACTTCTCAATCAATAAAGATAGAAACATAACTCTCACTGGGTTCCACAGGTTTCGAAAAAGTAATAATTTGTTTTTGGTACTTGTTTAAATTTGAACGGTAAAGGGATAAGGTTTTGAGGTTTCGGGGTCTTGAAATATTAATTTAAGCGCTTTTGACCTAAATTAAGATCGAAAACCTGTTTACTTAACAAAAAGCCCAGATTTTCGTTTATTTCGATAAATGGTCTGCGCATATATATCAAAATTTATAAAAAAAATTGACTTAAAAAATACGAGTTAGGGCCTTTCTATACTAAGGTAACGATATGGAAATTCTTATATAACAATATAAAAAGTTTTCTCTGTGTTATGTTGACTATTTCGATAAGACCTGAATGGGTTTGTGATACTTTATTTAAAAAAGCACACGACGTATTAATGTGATAACTGAGAAGCCTTTATGAAATTATCTTTTTTTTTTTAAACCAGATTAAGGTTAAGACTTTTAAATTTTTTTGTGTGAAGTTAAGGAAAATTAGTGATTTTGGATTAAAATTGTATAGAAAGCCATGGGAATTTTATAGGACACTTAACGAAGTAGCAGTTGAATTTCTAGTAAAAAACATTAGCACAAATAAATTTATCAGAAAAATTTCATATATGTAATAAAAACTCAAACATTCCGGCAGTTTTTTTAATTAATTTTTTTTATTTCTTTTAACATAAATTTTTTTGTTAATTTTACAGAACCCATTAGCAGTACCATACCCAAAGTTATTTCTTCTGCTAAATTCGATATGAAATCTTTTGCTTTAAATTCCACATTTGCGTTACTCTGCCCGGCTCAGGGATACCCAGTGCCGTTTTTTAGGTAAAATTAAAAAAAGATTTTCTAAAATTTTAACAACAAAACTTAGCATTAAACGTCCCAGATGTTTACGAATGAACAGCATGTTGAACTAAGACAAATTGCCTTTAGCTCCACTGCATACTTAAATATACCAAACTTAGTCCGTGTTAACATCGGTATTGCCATATTAATTAAGTTTAAAGAAAGGCTTAAATAATCAACATTGTTTAAGGTTTATTGCCTACTGTAGATATAGTTAACTTAAGTTGTTCATGGGCAAGTAACAATGGCGAAGCCTTTTCTTTAAATTAAAGAAATTTTAAATACTTTTATTTAAATATGTACAACATTCAGGCAGTTAAATTTTAATACTTTTATTAAATAAATGTAACAAATTATGTTAAATATCGATAACCCCTCTTCCCACTAGAACCTGTTTCCAGCACTGCCCCTAAAGTGCCACCTGTTAGCGCTAGACCTTTAAGTATTAAGAAAAACTCAAGCGTTTCAATATTATGCCCAGCTCAAGGCTATCCAGCACCTGTGTTTCGGTAAGCTTTATTTTTGTTGATATTAACTGGCAGTTTTCAATAATTTAAATGTTTATTTAAAATTTTTAAATATTTTCTTTGAAAAATTCGACTAAAATATTTGTTATAATTTAGAGCCCATTTCCAGCACTCCACCCAAAATAAATGCTATAACCTATAAACCCAATGTGATAGAGCTGAATGGAAATTCTGCAATATTGTGTCCAGCTCAAGGTTATCCAGCACCAACTTTTAGGTAGGAATTCGATTAAAGCCTGACAGGGAAATCTATTAGGTCTTGGTCTTTTCAAATTTTGAATTCTTTTTAAAAATTTGGGATTTGATTGAGATCGATCAAAAAATACGCTTTAAAAACAAAATGGATAAAATATCATAAAAAAAATATTCAGGCAGTTTTCAATTTTTTTTAAATATTAAATAAAACAAACTAACAATTCCTTTTCCAAAAAAGTTGTACAAAAGTATAGAAAATTGGAATTTTTTTTCAATTAAATAATTATAAACATTTTATTAAATTATTTCTACTTTAGAACCAGTTTCAAGCACAGCTCCTCGCATACCATCTATAATGAGCAAACCTTTTGAACTAAAACAAAATTCAGATATTTCGCTACTATGTCCGGCTCAGGGTTATCCAGCTCCTATTTTTAGGTAAATTAAAGTATATTTTTCTATATATTCTATTACATGGTGTTTTATCAATCCGCCAATTGTTAGGCTTTCTATAAAATCCAAGACCTTACGTGGTTCTAAATGTATAATGGGGGGATAGAACTGATGTCTAGGAAGCGCCGTCTCCTAATCTACAGTGACTGGTTTTAGCAGAAAACATTTTCGGAAGTTTCTACCTTTCATGCTAAAAAATCGGCAAGTTGTAGTACCCGCCTTTTAGATATTGTGCAAATGCTATTTGAGATTACGGTGTCCGGTTAAAAACCTGCAAGAATCTTAAGAATCCTTTTAAGAAAAAAATCACCTTAAATATTGCTCTTAAGGTTGAATCAGACGTGACTTAAGGTTGAATCAGACGTGACTTAACCGTAACGCCATAGCCATAACAATTAAAAATGCAATTGGATTTCGATTGGGTTCTAATTGGATTCTATTGGATTTCAGTTGGATTTTCAATAGGTACGGCTATGGCGTTACGGTTAAGTCACGTCTGATTCAACCTTTAACCAGAAAAACGTAAAGTTTAAAGTTTAAATGTGCACCAACACGCTGGAGGACGGTAAAGGACTTCTCAAATAGTGCAGATTTAGCATCACGAGTCGTAAGTGCTATTAGGGCTGCCCGCCTTCCATCAAACGTATTTATAGGCGCATATGCAGTTTTGGGACAATTTTGTCTTAATATTTCTAAAGGTTTTGCCATTGTAATCCCATTTGTAGAAAAAATTTAAATTCTTATTCCTAAATGGTTTGCAGCTCTACTAACTGGTTTAGTTACAAGCTAATTTCATATTACAGTTATTATACATATGTATATTCCAACATTCAAAAGTTTTAAAAATTCAGTATGTGATTCTTTTCAAAACAAATTTTTAAATTAATTTTAAAACTCTTAAATATCTTTCGTTACTTAGAACCCATATCAAGTAGTCCTCCAAAAACCCCAGACCTACAACAAAAACCCTTAGAGCGTAAACAAAATATTGATTTGTCATTATTATGTCCAGCTCAGGGTTATCCGGCACCTATATTTAGGTAAGATCTGACAAAAATTTTTTCTCGCTATTTACTAATTTTAAATTTAACAAAAAACATATTGAGTACTGATGATGAAAATCCGTAGCTGGTTCTGAATATGCATTCTACTTGGCTGGTGTTGGTAAGAAAAATTGGTTTTTCGATAAGCCACCGACCGATACTAGCGAAGTAGAATGAGTAGAATGCATTTTTAATAAAAACTTTCTTTCTAAAAACTAACGCTAATAAAGTGAAAAATACAAATAAAATATTAATTTCTTCTTCATTTGCAAAAAATAAGAATTTAGTAGGAATCGAACTTGAGTTTAAAGTAATAATACCAGAATTGGCTTAAAACAAATGGTTCAACTGTTAATAAAAAAATCGCATTTGTTTTTTTTAAATATTTGTAACTTCTTGGTGTTGAAATGTCCAGTCTCATACTATCCCATGATTTTGTAGTATATTATAAACAGTACAGGCTAACCAATTACCAACATTCAGGTTAAAAATTTGTTTTCTCCGTTAAAAATTTACATGAAAAACTTTTTGCAAACAAATTTCGAAATTTTCTTATTAGAACCGGTTAGCGCTAAGGCTCCCACATTGTCTGGCGATATAAAATGGTCCGGCATTGAACGTAAAGGAGGCGTTAGTTTTGCTATACTCTGTCCAGCTCAGGCCTATCCAGTACCTGTGTTTAGGTAGTTAATTTTAAAGAAAAACTAATAAAGATACATACAAAAGAATAAATATAATTTAACCAATAAACTTTAATCACTTAAGTACTAATAATTTAAGGCCTTTGTAAATTTAAAATTTTTTTCTAGAAAAATATGTTTCTAATAAACGAATACATATTGGTATTAATAATTTAAAAAGTAACATTAAGATTGTGTGGTTCAAGGAAATTTTATTTTACCAAATTTCAAAATTTTACGTTGTTTAGTCTATCATGTCAAGTCTTTTGTATTTTTTTTAGCTGGTAAAGAATGTATTTAATATCTTCCTGTTTAACTACATTCAAACCTACACATTTTTGTAAATTTGAGCAATAACTTTAAGATTAATATTGACCCAAACTAAATAACCGCTTCTTTTATTAAATGTAGGTTAAATTATATTTTGCACCGTTTAAGGTGTTAATTTTATTTAGAATCTTACAAAACAAGTTAAAATAAAGTTAATTAACTTCCTTTTATGTCTAGACTTGTTTTTTTATAGGCCAATAAATCGCTAATCATATCCACATTAAAATATTTTGTAGAGTTGTGTATTAAATTTTTACACAACTATGTATGTTTATTTAAAATTTATTCATTCATACATTTTTAGTTGGGTATTTCCTACGCAAACTCTAGTAGTAAAATTGTATGTACATACATATGTATTTACATACATATGTTCGTTTGCACCTACATATAGACCATAGGTTGTCAAAAATTCATTTTTAGTGCACAATTGTGCTACAAAAACAATAAAAACAAACTCACACCGACGCTTGTTCTCTTTTATTTCAGTTTGATTTCAGTCGTTAATTGAGTGTTAACGAGTGCACATGGGCGGATGCTTACTGTTTTTTTTTCAGCTTTGTTGTTTTTTCAGCTTTGATTTAATTTCAAAATAAACCAGCAAACAAAATAGTATAATGGAAGATAAAAATTTTTGTTTTGTCATTAAAAATGCTTTTGGTAACATGCAATACATTTTATGTTACCAAACATTTAAAACAAAGAAAACAAGAAAAACTTAATTTATAATACCTAAATACACTTAATTTTTTAAGTTTTAACTGTAAATTAAACTCGCCCAATGGAATATGTGTGAAAAAAAAATTGTCTTATTCTGTAATAACTGAGGCATATTTTGTATTTAATTTTAATAACTTTTTTTAAGTTCATTTCCATTTTGCTTTAAAAAGTAAAATTCATCACATTGGCAATGCTTAGTTTTTTGTTTGCTGGGCAATTTTCTCTTATCCAATACAGACGCATTTCATTAAATGAGAATTTTGACAATCCCTGATATAGACAAAAAACAAAACGAACTTCTGTGCCCTTTTAACAGTTATGCTCACAAAAAATGTGTACCTATAAAATCACGTTTTTTGACAACAGGCTCCATCTTGTGGTGTAAAAGGAACAACAATCATACGCACACATGTACACAAAATAATATTCTTAACCCATGTTGTTGTTAACTCCCCCGTAAACAATTTTAAAAGATACATATCAAAAGCAGCAACAAAAAATGCAAAAAAAAAAACAGAAAATACAATAAGTTGTTTAGCTAGGATGCACCCATACCTATCCCCCCCTCCTTGCCAAGTGAAAATAATATACCTATTTCGCACAACATTTTTTTGTTCGTGCAAAAGGCACTAACAACAATTTCAGCAGATACCCGGTATTAGTTTTGTTGTGCCAATTTATTAAGTAAATAACAAAAGCAAAAGGGAATAAAGGAAGAATTGCTTTTTTTTTATTTTTAACAGCTGATTTTAGTTTACTAGCTATCTCTTGTTTTTTAAGCAGAGATCTTTTCTTTTACTTCTTATAAAGTGCGCATGCCTTAAGAAAGAGAGAATTTCCCAAAATAAATGCCCCTTCAGATAAGACACAAATTGTTGTTGCTATAATTTTTTTCGTTTTCTTTTGTAAGCAAGTCGTTCGAGAAAAAAAGATATATATGGAATTTGTTTAGAATAGAGCGAGCAAAACAAAATATACAAAACTGGTTTTTTTCTCTATAAAACTGTTTTATCTTGAAAACAATTCGTTAAGAATTAAAGCACGTTTTTAGGTCATGTTTACAAGCGATTACTGGTTTAACCACCTTTAACCAATACTAGTATTCATATGTATCTCTTATACATATATTCTTTGTTGTATACAGTAGAGTCTGGGGGCTTTGGAGCAATGTTATTCTTTCTTTTTATACAATTCTTTAATTTTATTATGCATTTTGCTTTTTAAATGCTTAACCTTAGTCAGTGGCTGACTTGTTGCATTTATTGCCGATTTGTTTTAACATACGTATACAGATACATATATTTATACTTGATTGTATATATGTTTGAATGTGCGAAATACAAAATAACATTGACTATTTGTTTCATTCACCCGTGAACTTCATTTATCATTAACATTGAACTTTAACCTTTGATTAAAGTTTAAGGTTATGTGCTAGTTTAAAATGTAATAAGGAATGCTTAACTCTTTATTAAGAAGAAAAATACTAAAAAGTAAATTTTCTGAAAATATATTTGCGCTTTTCTTGGACCAATAACACGGTCTAAAACTGTCAACCTTAAGTTTGTATTGATTATGCCAAGCTTAAGCTTATCCAGTTATAAACATATACAAAACTTATTAAATTGTTGAGAAAAATTTAAATTTTTAATCAAACCCAACATTGAAGGCAATTTTTAAATCTTGTTACGGTTATTAATTTTTTTATATAAATAGAACCAATGGGTTCTAAAAAGCCCACTTTTAACGGTGAAGTGCAAACGTTTTCACATCATGCCGCTATTAATATAACTTTAGCCCTGACCTGTCAAGCTCAAGCATATCCAGTACCATTTTTTAGGTAAAATAAAAAAATAAATCTTATTGAAATTTGAAAATTTTTTGTTTTGCGTAAGAGATTTGTTGAAATTTTATATAAAAGTTAACAGGTTAAAAAATATGTTTTATACCAACCAATTAAACTTGATTAAAAAAAAATTAAAGATAATTTCACCAAAGAAAAAATTACAACATTCAGGCAAAAATTAACAAAAAAAAAAAAAGATTAAAGTAAAAACTTTTTTTCATTTAAAAAAGAGCCCATAGGTTCAAAGAAGCCGGTTTTTCCTGGAGGTGTTAAAACATTTTCTTATGACACAGCCATTAAATCCACTTTGGCTCTTAAATGTCAGGCTCAAGCTTATCCAGTGCCATTTTTTAGGTAAGAGAGATAATTTAAGAGATAAAAAGCCTTAAGTGCCTGCGTAAGCTTCCCCTTATCCACCTGGCTCTAATGGTGAACCCAATGATGTTTTGTATTCTACGCCCAGAAACATCGTTTAGTTCTTCATTAAATTTCATTAAAAAACATACTTTATCACTTTTTTTTTCTGTTTATGCTCACACATTTGAAGAACCCCGATACCAACTGTTCATTCTAGTCCTAGATTAGGTTAGTTTAGGTAAAATAGGAAAAAAATTAGTCTTTTGCAGAAAATAAACCCGATACCCTTAGACTGGTAGGCTTGCGCACTTACTAGCTGGTCTATTGGGAAACCGTGTCTTAACCCCAACTGGACAGTATCTTGTTATGACTTAGACCTTGTTGTGTATTCAGTGTCTGCTGAGCTTACCCCTTACCATAAAGCCCTATACATGTAGATACCCTACACACACTGCTGCTCCTTTACTAAAAATTATTTATGTTAAGCTTGACGCAGTGTATCTAAGCTGCCTAAGGCCTGCTCCTAAAAATATGTTTGCTTTAAAAATTCCTTTGCCTCAAAATGGCTTGTAGCAAAAATCGCTATAATTGCACAAGGCAATTGGTTCTAAGACATTTTTTATTTTTATTATTTTAAAAATATTTTTAATATTTTTTGTGGGTGCAAAAGCTCCTTTCTCTGTAAGCATGCTTGTGCATGCCAGTAGTTCAAGTTCTAGCTTTTCTGGCTTCACTAGGAAAAATTTAGTAAAGCAAAACTGTTTTGCCTTTAAATTTAAAAAGATTTAAATCAGTTTTCTCTGAATATTTTTAAATTTAGAAGCCATGGGTTTTAAAGCTTTTTTTTTATCGTTAAGCACTTTTAGCGCTACTTAAAACATTCAGGCAATTATTTAAAATTCTCATTCTGTTATTAAACTAAACTTATTCCAATTTTTTAAAAACTTTTTAGAACCAGTTAGTGCTAAAGCACCTACTTTTAACACTGCTTCAAAAATTAGCAGCTTAGTAGGTAAAAGCTCTACTGAGGTGGTGTTACTGTGTCAGGCTCAAGCTTTTCCAGTGCCATTTTTTAGGTAAATATGAAAATAAGTTTTAATGAGACGTATTTGAATAAATCATTATTATTCTTTTAAAATATTTATAAAATTGGTTTGCTTTAAAAGAATATATTAATGAAAAGCTTGTTTTAATTGAAAAAGCATTTCTTTAAAAAACCTCTTTTAAAAGGGCTTTTTTGGAATTTTTTTTTTAATTTTGAGAACCAATGTTTTATAGAAAACTGGTCTTTTTTAAACAAAATTTTGACAGGCGAACTATTTGCTTTTATTAAAAAGCGGATTTAAAAAAAAATTTGACTATTAGAAATTAAGGTTTAAAAAATTATAATTTATCATCTGTTTGTAAAGCTCTTGCAATTGCTTAAGACCAACATTCAAGCAGCCATTTCAATAATTATTTTTACAAAATTTTATTTTACCTCATTTTGTATTTATTTGCATATTTTTTTAAGAACCCTTGGGAACAAAAGCTCCAGCCTTTGCGTCCCTTTCAAAGGGTAGTATATTTTGGCAAGCACAAGGTCAGGATATAGTTTTTCTCTGTCCAGCTCAAGCTTATCCTGTACCACTTTATAGGTAAATGTTTTTTAAACTTGTAAAAACTAATTTTCAGGCAGTTTTCAGTTGAACAATTTTTTAAATATTAATAAAATAAAGTTTAACCTTTAATCCTTAAATTACAGAACCATTAGGTGCTAAAGCACCTGCTTTTTCTTCCTCTTCTAAAAGCAGTACTTTTATTGAAGAGCAAGAAAATGATTTGGTATTGCTATGTCAAGCTCAAGCCTATCCGGTGCCAATATTTAGGTGAATAAACTTTTTTTTAATAAAAGCTTTAATACAGACAGTTTTCAGTAAAATAGCTTTAAGCTCGTTGCAAGTTTTTTATTTTTATTTGTTGTGTTTTTGCTTTGTTTCAGAACCTCTAGGCGCAAAAGCTCCCAATTTTCCTTCTGCCATGAAAAGCAGTACATTTTGGGAAGAACAGGGAAAAGCTTTAGTGTTATTATGTCAAGCTCAAGCTTATCCAGTTCCATTTTTTAGGTAAATTTTATTGGAAGCTATTGTGGATGCGCCTCTAACTGGTTTCGTAGTTTATTTCCTTTATTTTTTTGTTTTATTTAAAGTTTATTTTATTAATATTTTAAAGCCTATTGGTGATAAAATTTTTAACTGCTTTCTGAAGCAGTTCAGGTAGTTTTACAAAAAAACTTTTGCAACTTTTTATTTTTTTAGAGCCCATGGGCAGTGTGGGCACCAAAATTTCAGATGGACGTTTGCAAAAGATTATTAAACATGTTCAAAAAACTTAAGCTATTCTATGTTTCGGTCAATCCTATCCCACACCAAAATAAGTGTAATTAAAACAAAATGTAATAAAACATCTTTGACTTTTTGAACCTATTGGAAGTGTTGGTCCCCGTGTTTCCGGCGATCGTTTACAGGAACATACTATTAACTTTAATGAAAGTCTGGCCATTTTGTGTCAAGCTCAAGCATATCCAATGCCAATTTTTAGGTAATAAATATGTGGGTGAAACACAAAACAAAAAAATTAAACTCAAAATAATTTCGATGTGAGCAAATAAGATTTCAAAAATAACTCCTTAAATTCCACTCCGGGCAGTTTTAAATATTTGGAATAAAATAAAATTTTTTTTTTTTGCTTCCAGAGCCCATGGGCCACGTTAAACCAAGAGTAGCCACAAAGAGTATAGAATTTAGCGATGTGCCACAAGGTGAAACTTATGTGGGTCATTGTCCCGGCCAGGCATATCCGGTTCCAGTTTATAGGTAGAATCTTTACTTTGCAAAAATAACCGTAATTGCAAAAAAATTCTTTTCCTATCGAGCTATTTAGTTTTTTCCATCGAATTTCTCTTTAACGGTAACAAAAAGGTATATCTATGCGAATCATAATGTTTGTTTAATGGCAACTAAAACACTAATTTATCTAAAGATTGGCGACAAGTCTGGAAATCACCACTGAGGCCATTTTCTCTGCGTAAAAATTTGCTAAAACTTAACAAAAAAAATTTTAAGAACAAAATTTCTTCGGCAAATTTTCTAAACAAAACTTGTTTCTTTTCATTCTCTATAAAAAATGAGTTCTTTTTTAAGAAAATTTTTGTGAAATTTTTTTTATTGTCTCAGAATAGCTTTTGGGAAGAACGCTAGAAAATTCTACAATTCCCCTCCTCTATAGTAGGAAAATATTGGCAGTGTTTCAGCCTTTGTCCTTGTTTTGGTCTTAGATCTTCTATAACACTTTGGGTCTGATTCCTTATTCTTAAATTTTTCCAAAAATTTATTTTTTAAGGCGCTAGGGTGTCTAAGAATAAAATTTAAAAAAAAAACCAAAAATGATCTTGAAAAAAAAAAAAAATGCTTACTTAAATGAAAAAGGCGCCATTTAAGGCATGATAAAAGAAAGATAACGACACGCGCATTATTTCCCGTTAGATGACGAAAATATCCCATCTTTACGGTTGCCAAATTTCCTTCATTTAAAAAAGCTTAAAGTCGTATATTCTTCGAATAACAGTTAATGGTTAATAACTTTTCGGTTTAAAAACTGCATAAATTTGCAGTAGAAATTCAGTGCGTCCTTATTTTAATACTTATTACTTGCAACCATTGGCCCATACCAATGCGGAATCCTAGTCGAAATAGAAGTAAGACAGACGTGCGAGCTCTCTGCTATGCTATTCAATCTTGTCCTTAATGAAATAATGAGAAAAGCCATGCGCGATGGCAGAGATTTAACCTGCAACTACAAAGATGTCTGAGAGATCTGGATTTTGCTGACGACATACTTATGTCTGCTTAGCCACACTTACGTAGACATGATGGAGAAGCTTCGTCAACTTTCTAATGCTGTCAGGCTTATTGGTATTAATGCTGCCAATGAGCTCCCTTCTATTAATGACACCGATCTTATAGAAGACATCGATACTTTCTGTTGCTTTGGCAGTATCGCTACCATTAGTGGAAGTAGGAAGTACAGACATCGCAAACCGTATTCAAAATCTTCAAGCTTTTTTAGACGCATTAAAGTTACTATCTGCAACTAATGCGTCAGATCGACAATGTTTCAAGAGTGTGAATTGTGGAACCCTGTACCTCGGAACATCCAAAAAATTAAATTTTTCACAAATCGATGCCTGCGGCGAATACTGCGCCTTTTTTGGGCCGCAGACTATATCTAACCAAAGTCTCTGGGACTGTTTAGGACACACTTTGCGGTGAATTCAAACCGATGCCACACGAATGGCTATTGACTGGAAGCCACAAGGCACTTGAAGAAGAGAGCGGCGACCTGTCACACGTGTCATAGACAAATTGGAAAATAAGTTGAAAGAACTGGCAATATATGGCGAGAGAAGTGAAAGCAATTTCATCGAATAAGATTGAATAAAGAAATCGTATTATGGGATCCATAAAAACTAAAAATAATGCGATTTTAGACCGAAAATAACAACCATAACAAGCATTCAAATCGAAATTTTTAAAATCGATTCGAATTGAATGCCGTAATTTTGCTTTAGATGTTTCTTCTTCGTCAAATCTGGACTAAACACATGATAAATTAATACACACCTTTGACCAATTCGTCAGTTCGATCTTAGGGCCAAATTTTTAAGTTATGCGTTCAGATAAAGGTGTTTTACGCCATGTCTGAAACCTGGAAGCATGTTACAACAGAAGAGGATTATTGTGTGGTCTTTTCGCACACTTGTGCAAGCGGATAAAGTGTACTTGGCGTATTCGACAAAAAGATTCTTCGCAAAATATATGAACCAATTTGTGTTAGTTGAATGCCAATATAGACCCAATAAAGCCTATTAAAGTAAAGAGATTGCGCTGGTTTTGTTATGTTGTATTAATAAAAGAAGATGCTCCAACGAAAAAGGTATTGAATACGACTCCAAAAGCATGGGAAAAAGAAGAGACGAAACTCTGTTGCAAAGATCAGGTCAAAAAACATATTATAAATTTGAGTATCCAAATTTAGAGAAAAAGTGCAAATAAAAAAGGCGCCTAAAAAATCAATCTTTTCTCGCATTTCATTTTAAACATTTCTTCAGGATCATTTTTAGTTTTTTTTTTTCGACACTGACATTGAACTTCATTTAATTAATGTCTGATTTCTTTTTTTAAATTTCCCTTATAGATGGTACAAATTTATTGATGGCACAACTCGCAAACAAGCTGTTGTTCTAAATGATCGCGTTAAACAAGTTTCGGGCACATTGATCATCAAAGATGCTGTTGTGGACGATTCTGGCAAATACTTGTGTGTTGTAAATAACTCCGTGGGTGGCGAATCCGTAGAAACCGTCTTGACTGTCACAGCTCCTTTATCGGCTAAAATTGATCCTCCCACTCAAACCGTAGATTTTGGTCGGCCAGCTGTTTTCACCTGCCAATATGCCGGTAACCCTGTAAAGACCATTAGTTGGTTGAAAGATGGCAAAGCAATGGGTTACAGTGATCCCGTTTTACGCATTGAATCGGTTAAAAAAGAAGACAAAGGCATGTATCAGTGTTTCGTACGTAATGATCAAGAATCGGCTGAAGCTAGTGCTGAATTAAAATTGGGTGGACGTTTTGATCCCCCCGTTATTAGACAAGCCTTTCAAGAGGAGACCATGGAACCTGGACCAAGTGTATTTCTTAAGTGTGTTGCTGGCGGTAACCCTACCCCTGAAATTTCCTGGGAATTAGATGGCAAGAAGATTGCAAACAATGATCGCTATCAGGTTGGACAATATGTGACCGTTAATGGAGATGTAGTTTCGTATTTGAATATAACCTCGGTGCATGCTAACGATGGTGGTCTTTACAAATGTATTGCTAAGAGTAAAGTTGGTGTGGCAGAACATTCGGCCAAATTAAATGTTTACGGTCTGCCCTACATTAGGCAAATGGAAAAGAAAGCAATTGTTGCTGGTGAAACTTTAGTGGTTACTTGTCCTGTTGCTGGCTATCCAATTGATTCGATTGTATGGGAAAGAGGTGAGTATTGGAAAATGTTCAAAATTTTTCTTAAAAAAATTTATTAATTTTTTTTTTCATTTTTTTAAATTAGTTTTGGTCTTTAAATCAATTTTTTTCTTTTCTAAAAATGTTTAAAGTTGTTTGTTTTCTAATTTCTTTTAGACAACCGTGCTTTACCCATTAACCGCAAACAAAAGGTCTTCCCAAATGGCACTCTTATTATTGAAAACGTTGAACGTAACTCCGATCAGGCAACTTATACATGTGTCGCTAAAAATGTTGAAGGTTATTCGGCGCGCGGTTCCTTGGAAGTTCAAGTTATGGGTAAGTTTTACAATGTTCCTTTATGGGGGTCAACATTACGTTAAAAACAGATAAATGTTGACCATAAAAATTAGATAAAAGAAGAGGAGAGGAGGCAGCAAAGAAATGAAACGAAGTAAAATGTTAAAAATTACAAAATAAAAGCGAAAAAAATTTAATTATAAAAAGCGGTTTAAATGTATACCCTATACCCATCTAGAAAAAAGGACGTGTTAAGCTTATAACGCCTGAAAATAAAAAAAAAACAATTTTTTTATTGAAGTCAACTGAGCCGGAACCACTTTAAGAATGTCCGTCTGTCTGTCTTAAATTGGACGTTGTATATCATATTTATCAAGATAATTTGACCAATAATCGGAGCAAATAAATTTGTTGGCATGGGAAAGAAAGCCCATTAAACCACCACCCTTAGCGCAATCCCGTTTCCGAAAATTACCGGTATTAAGATGTAATTGCCCTTATATTCATTTTGGCTCTATTTTTCCTAGGAAACTCTTTTCCCACAATTCTGTTAATCGTTTAAATAACTTAGATTTGACCTTTAATTAATTTTATACAAAAGAAATAAATTTAAAAAACTTGTCAATAATCGGTCTAAAATTTGACATGGGTTCCATGTCGGAAAGGATGCAACAATCTATAGATGTGAACTCAAAATAGTGCAAGAAGAAGACAATCCTAATACCCTTTTCGACACTTAAGAAACTTAGACTTCGGAAGCTGCTGCTAAGTGGCTCAAAAATTGCGTTTTCTGTTGAGGTTAAAAATTTTCCGGTGTTATGCTTAATGCTTTCTTCCAACAAGGCCAGATTTCGATCAGAAACTAATGGCAGCATGCAGGGATTGAGCTCCAAAAAGGTGTATTTAGAGACATTTAAAAAGCCAAATCTGACGTTAGCTTTAAAAAGTACATTTGAATCAGACCATCGCAAGGGCTTTGCTCAGCATGGACCTTCGCAGTTGCAAAGAGGAACTGTCTTACATATGCTCTGGGTGTCATGTCCTATACACGCTGCATTAAGATTAATGTAGGGAGAGAATACCGCATGGGGCGCACAAAGGTTACCAAACATCGTGCGTATGAAAACGGAAGACTCGTGCATAATGATCTCGGATAGAATACAACTAGACCTCATGTTACGCAGATAATTGGCAAACGAAACTAAGTGTGGCGAAGATGCTAAGAACAATTGGTTTATGGACGGCTCTAAGCAGGATAATAATGAACTAGAAACGGCCCGAACTGGACTCTGTTACATCTCTTAATGAGCTAGGTGACTAGCAGTGACAGAGGGCTACTAGCAACAAAATAATAAAACAGTATCAGGAATCTTAAGACCGACCCAACTACCAAAGGGCTATTTTTATGAATACATTTCAGGCGGAGGTTTACGCTATCTTTCTCTGCGCCAGAGTGTGATTGAAGAGTGGTTTAAATAGTCTGATGATGTGACACCCATAGTCTTTGAGTAATACGAGATGAAATTAGAAGTCTTTCTTGATGCCAGGTCTAGTTAACTGATGTCTCCAAATAGCAGAATGACGAAAAAGAAGTGGAAATTCCTGTCCGGAAGTTTCTACGCGTTATTCTAAGAGGTATATAATCCATTATACTCCAGGCGGAGCTAAATGCTATGGTCTTTTGCGCCAAAGAAGGTAGCGGTAAATTACCATACATGTGATGTCAGATTGCCTCGCGAGCTCTTGTATTTCAATTAAGGTACCTTTACACGGTAATACAAAGTAATTAGATTTTGTAGAATCAAAATATTATGAATTCTCTCCGTGTTTAAAAAAAAGTAAAAAAAATCTGTTCTAACTATTTTTCATGTTTACACGGATGAGGTTGGTAAAATCAAAATCGGTTGTTTCTTGCCACTTTGTTTTTGGGGTAACGCCATATGGTTAAGGTTGACAACTGCTTCTTCGAAAATAATTAATTCTCTACTCGATTGGGTTTTTTCGGAAGGAGCTCCCAACGAAAAGAAATTTTGGCTTCGTCAGTATCTGTATATCTCTGGTTAAAACCTTGGGCTGCATAAAATTTTACAGGTAGTAGCGCTGTTTTCCTTAAATAACGAAAACGATAGGCTCCTTACAGGCCCCACTTTTGTAGGTCATAAAAATCTTTATGAATTTTTCCCAGATGTTTGTAGTAATGAAAAGTTATTCACGAAGACCATAATTTAAATATAAATTATCTAAAAGACTATTCTAGAGTAGATCCTAGCTCCCTTTAAAACTATTCCGCAAAAATAGTCTCTCTTTTTCGAAAGTCGCTGCCGGCGTCGTCGTCAGAATTCAGCTCTAATTTAGTTGGCCGGCGACAACTTCAGACGAAGTCGGTATTAATGTGGAGGTTTATGTTGGCATTTTATCGATGATTTGAGATAATAGTTACCAGAACTTCATATATAATTTGACAGTAACTTCAATTGCGAGTGGACGTCAATTGTGTTAACGGCGACATACACATACGCATATCGGTATCGTAACGCAAATTAGCACGATTAAGAATGTGGTATAGGGAATTATATAATCGGCTTTGACCGACTATAACTTTTTTCAATAAAATTTAATAAAACTTTCTTTGCTTGCCTCTCTTTCCCCAAGAACAATACAGAGTGTTTTAAAAATATTTCTACAATATTGGAAAATTTGAACAAGCATCGTTGATCGTCGGTGGCTTTCCACGTTCTACTAGTCGTTTATTTCAGCGTTGATTTGCGATTTGAAATGTGTTCGATTATTAAAACTTTAAGGGATTTCCCAAAGATTTTTATTTAAAAGTTATCATCATTTTAAATAGGAAGGAAAAATATTAAAAAATTTGGATTAAAGTACTCTTTTATAGAAAAAAACGTCCAACCTTTTTTTTACTTAAATTTTTTTGATGAAAATTTTTTGCACAAAATTTATTTTTTTGTTAATATTTACAATTACTTAGTACCACCTCAAATAGTACCATTCGATTTTGGTTCCGATATTATTAACATGAACGATATGGTCTCGGCTACATGTACGATTAATAAGGGTGATACACCCCTGGATTTACATTGGACCACAGCTCCCGATCCAACATTGGGTGCCGGCCGTCTAATGACCAACGACGGCATTTTAATTACAAAAACCACACAACGTATTAGCATGTTGAGCATAGAGTCAGTACATGCTCGCCATCGGGCCAATTATACATGTGTGGCGCGTAATGCAGCAGGAGTGGCATATCATACGGCCGAGTTAAGAGTTAATGGTGATAAGAAGAACTAAAGAAAAAAACATTTTTTTTGTAGAAAAATTTCTTTTGTATAATTTTCTTTTTGTTATTTATGTTTAATATAAATTGTGTTTTCCTGCCGTTCTAAAATCCCAGTGTTGCCACAAATTGTACCTTTTGATTTTGGTGAGGAAAGCATTAATGAATTGGATATGGTAACGGCTTCCTGTACTGTTAATAAGGGTGATATGCCCATAGATGTAAGTTGGCTTAAGAATGGTGGCCGTGTTTATACAAATGATGGAGTTGTTGTGGCCAAAATGAGCCAACGCATGAGCGTTTTGAGTATAGAATCGGTACGAGCACGACATGCTGGCAATTACACCTGTGTGGCCACTAATAATGCAGGCGTTACCAAACATTGGGCCGTACTTAGAGTTAATGGTTAAGATTTGAATTTATTTTCTATATATTCTTCTTCTTCTTTTTGTTTTATATAATTAATTTTTTTAAAAAATATTTAGTTTTTTCAAATATTATTTTGAAAATTTCCCTTTTGTAAACCAGTTTTACCTCAAATTGTTGCCTTTGATTTCGGCGAGGAGAGTGTTAATGAATTGGAAATGGTTTCAACTTCGTGTACCGTAAATAAAGGTGATTTACCTTTGGATATTTATTGGATGAGAAATGGTGGACGCATTTATACTAATGATGGCCTAGTGGTAATGCGCAATAATCAACGTTTAAGCGTTTTAAGTATAGAATCAGTGCGTGCCCGCCATGCTGGCAATTATACCTGTGTCGCCACAAACAGTGGAGGGGCTACCATTTCATCGGCCATATTAAGGGTTAATGGTTCGAAAAGATATTTTTTTTTCCTTAACAAAATTACAAGTTTTTATTATTTTTTTGGCTTGTGTTTTAACTAAATTCCTTTCCCTTAATTTTCATTAAGTTTTACCCCAAATTCTACCCTTTAACTTTGGCGAGGAAAGTATCAATGAACTAGATATGGTTTCGGCATATTGTACCGTTAATAAGGGTGATTTACCCATGGATGTCTATTGGACTCGTAATGGTGGTCGTGTTTTTACCAACGATGGTCTAATTGTAACACGCACAAGCAAACGTATTAGTGTTTTAAGCATAGAATCGGTAAGAGCCAGACATTCGGGAAATTATACTTGTGTCGCCACCAATAATGCTGGATCTACTACACAATGGGCTGTTTTGGCCGTAAAGGGTTTGTTGGGGCCATTTTCTTTTTGTATATGTTTTTTATGATCGTGATTATTTATCATTTAAATTTTTTATATCACCCTTAATCCTTGAATCCTTTTTAAATACTAAAGGTTTGAAAATTTTTTAAAACCCCTAAAAATTTAAAGCAATTTTTTAAGTTGTTTAAAAAAGGTTTAAAGTGCTGTAAAAATCTTAAAAATAATTTGTTCTTTTCTTAACTTTAAAAGTCTTTAATGTTTTTTTTTTATAAAAAATCACGGATTTTTCAACGGGTTTCCCTGCATTTACTTGCATTTAAGCCAAGCTCTTAAGTGATAAATTTTTTTTAAAATAAAAATATGTTTTTTTGTGTAAACATTTTTTTTATTTAAAACTCTAACTTTTTTCGTCTTCCCCTCATTCGTTTATAGTAAGCCCCCTGATAGCACCCTTTAGTTTCGGAGACGAGCCTGTTAATACTGGCGAAAGTGCCGGTGTACAGTGTATGATACAAAAGGGTGATACACCCATTAATATCAAATGGACTTTAAACTCACGTCCCCTGATTAATAACGAGGAAGGTGTAACGATTTTAAAGTTATCACCAAAATCAAGTGTTTTAAATATTGCCAGCGTAACGGAAAATCACAGGGGTTTATTTAAGTGCATAGCCGAGAACAAGGCCGGAACGGCTTTCTATGCCTCTGAGCTGAAAGTCAATGGTATCGACCGGATATAAATGAAATTAATGTTGAATTATTTTTAGATTTTTTCAATTTAGTTTTTTTTTTAATTTTAAAAACTCCTCTTCCAAAAACTATCCAAATAAATATTGTTGCTTTAATATTCTTTAAGATTCTTTTTCTTTTCTTTATAAAGTTCCTCCTCAAATTGTACCATTTAGTTTTGGCGAGGAGCCTGTTAATACGGGTGAAAGTTCGGGTGTACAGTGTATGATACAAAAAGGTGACACACCCATTAATATTAAATGGACCTTAAACTCTCGCCCCCTGATTAATAATGAAGAAGGTATCGCCATATTAAAGTTATCGCCTAAAACCAGTGTTTTAAATATAGCCAGTGTAGCAGAAAATCATAGAGGTTTATTTAAATGTATAGCCGAGAACAAAGCCGGATCCACATATTACGCTTCCTCTCTTAATGTTAATGGTATTGGAAGAAACAAAATCTAATGCTTTACATATGTTTTTTAAGACTAAAATTTTTGTTTTGCATTTTTTTCAAATTTTTTTAACGTAATTTTTTTGTTCAATCCTCCTTAGTTCCACCCCAGATCATGCCTTTCTTTTTTGGTGATGAGCCCATGAATATGGGTGATATGTTTGGGGCTCAGTGTATGGTTAGCAAGGGTGATTTGCCCTTAAACATTTATTGGACTTTAAATTCTCAGCCCATAGTTAGTGGGGAAGAAGGTGTTACTTTACTACGAATGAATTCTAGAACCAGTTCTTTAAATATTAATGCTTTAGAGGGTAAACATCGTGGGGTTTATCAATGTATAGCCAATAACAAGGCAGGCTATACTTCTTATTCAGCTGAATTACATGTTAATGGTTAGAGTTGAAACAAGAAATAAAAAATTTTGAAATAATTAAGTTAAACTTTTTTTTTATATTTTTTAATTAATTTTTATGTTTGATTTGTTTACAAAAATTTCCCTTTAGTACCTCCCCAAGTTTTACCCTTTAATTTCGGCGAAGAAGTCTATAATATGGGTGATGTTTTAAGTGTTAATTGTGTAGTACTTAAGGGAGATCTACCACTGCACATACATTGGACTTTAAATTCGGAACCCATTAAATCGGGTGAGAATGGTTTTACTGTGGTACAAATGAATCGTCGTACTAGTTATTTGAGTGTGGACTCTTTAGAGGCCCAACATAGAGGTGTTTATCGTTGTATAGCGGTAAATTTAGCTGGTCTAGCTGAATATGCAGCTGAATTGCAAGTTAATGGTTGGTTTTAGTTTTAAATTAAATTTGGGTGAAGTAGTATAATTTTAAATAACAAAAATGCTAAAAATTAATAAAATTTAAATTTCTATGAATCTTATTTAATAACATTAACAAATTGTGGTACTAAAAATAATAAAAATTTTGGTGTGATTTTTAAGCTGCTTGAAATGTTTAATCGTTAGAAATCGTAAAGAAAGCCTTGTCGGACCAAATAAAATTAATTACTTTAAACATTGTCAAATGAAAATTATCGTTTAAGCTTTGGCATTTCGTAATGTTGTCATACTTTTGGGACCAAGACCTAAATTAATAAAAACAATAAAGAAAGAAATAAAACTGAATTTAGGGAAACTTGAATTTAAAAAAAATATTATTTTAATGCATAATTAAATTTACAGTAAAAATGGATCCAAGAGATACTTTAACATACTTATTTTATACTTAGTTCCACCTCAGATTATGCCCTTTAGCTTTGGTGAAGAGCCCATGAATGTGGGCGATTGGTTTGGGGCTCAATGCATGGTGGCCAAAGGTGATTTACCAGTCAATATATATTGGACCCTTAATTCGCATCCAATAATAAATGGCGAAGAGGGATTTACCTTAATCAAAACAAATCCACGTACAAGCTCTCTTAACATAAATGCTTTAGAGGGTAAACATCGTGGTCTTTATCAGTGTATAGCCAATAACAAGGCCGGCTCCAGTACCTACTCAACGGAATTACATGTCAATGGTTTATATTCAAATTACTTTAAAAATTTAGTGTAATTTGCTATAAATAATTTTTGTTTTAATTAAAATTTTTTATTAAAATTTTTTTTTTCTTTATTGCTTTCCCCCCTTTCCCCTTAGTTCCACCACAAATTTTACCTTTTAATATTGGCAATGAGATCTTTAATATGGGTGATGTTTTAAGCATAACCTGTGTGGTAATTAAGGGTGATTTACCCTTAGATATGCATTGGACTTTAAATGGTAAAGCCATTACTACGGGTCAAGATGGTTTTACTATAATGAAACTTAATCCACGTACAAGTTATTTAAATGTTGAGGCCTTAGAGGCAAAGCAACGTGGAACTTATCGTTGTATAGCGGTTAATATGGCTGGTCTAGCTGAATATGCAGCTGAATTGCAAGTTAATGGTTGGTTTGCTATTGTAAACATAATATAATGGAATATGGTGATTGTACAAAAAATTTTACTAACAATGTTTTAAATCTTAAATATTTTTTTTCTTCTAACGTAAATTGGGTGATTTTTGGGTTAAGTGCAAAGCTGTTGAATGGAATAAAGGCAAAAGAAAATCTATATAAAGAAAAAAGTTTTTTATTGAGAAATTTTTAATTGCTTCACAGCTGAATTAAATCTGCCAAAAATTCTTTCTTTTTATTGCAAAAAAATTTAGCTTTTACTTTATGAACGTTTAGCTGAATTGCAGCTGAATAGTAAAATAAGCAAAAATTATTTAATTTTTAAATTGTTAAACGCTAAAGCTTAAAAGAAAAGATTTGTATTAATAATGAATTATTTTTTAAGTTCCACCACAAATAAGTCCTTTTGACTTTGGCAAAGAGGCCCTGAATCGCGGTGAAATTGCCAGTGTTACCTGTATGGTGCCAAAGGGTGATTTGCCCTTAGACATCTATTGGACTCTTAATTCGGCCTTAATTGTTACTGGTGAAAACGGTTTTAACTTATTTAAAATGAATAAACGGACCAGCTCTTTGAACATAGATTCTTTGGAAGCTTTTCATCGTGGCACTTACAAATGTATAGCCAATAATTCGGCTGGTTATGCAGAGCATGTTACGGTGCTGGAAGTTAATGGTTAATGAAAAATTTTTATTTTAAAATTTTAAAATTATTTAAGTAGATATTTATACATTTTTTGCGTTATTTTTGAATTCAACATTGCCCTTGTCCTCTGAAATTCCTTATTCAATAAAAAAAAATATATTAAACAATTAGTTATCATCGGTTGGAACCTGCTATTATTTGAAACGAAATAACGGAGGTGTTCAGAAGCTATCTTTTATAAGAAAAATCGATAAAAAAATTTTTTTAAATTTTTTTTTTAAACCTTAGTACCTCCCCAAATCAGCCCATTTGATTTTGGTGAAGAGGCTTTAAACCGCGGCGAGGTAACAAGTGTAACATGTATTGTGCCAAAGGGTGATTTACCCTTGGATATCTATTGGACTCTTAATTCTGCCCTAATAGTAAATGGTGAAAATGGTTTTAATTTGTTTAAAATGAATAAACGTACAAGTTCCTTAAATATCGATTCTTTGGAAGCCAATCATCGTGGTACCTATAAATGTATAGCCAATAATTCAGCGGGTTATTCAGAACATGTTACGGTGCTAAAAGTTAATGGTTAATAAGTTTTTAAAAACCCTTTTAATATATTAAGTGTAGTAGTATAAAGTTGTTTTAAAATTTTATTTAATTTCCTTTTCTCCTTTAAATCCTTAATCCTAAACTTGATGTTAAATTCTTTAGTTTTTGGGGCCGATGAATGTGAGAAGCAATAAAGGGTAGCATTTAGCTCTTGCAATCAAACTTTTTTAAATCTCATCATAATGAAAAATGCTTTTAAAAATATTCGATATAACTTTTTTTAGCTTTTTTATTATTTTTTATAGAGTTTTTTCCGAAACTGGCTGAGAAAAGTGTATTAAATGTATTAGGAAAATGTGTTAGAGCCTGTTGGGCTTCATCATTAGCACTTTTTTGTTAAGCACTTTAATGCTGCGTTAAGCTTACAAGTTTCTTGAAAAAGAATACGGGAATTTTAAATTTAATATTTAATAGTAATAAAGGTATTTATTAGTTTGTATATCCATTTGTAATTTTTATAATAATGATTTGCGACGCCATAAACCACATATATCATGGATTCTAAAAGATAAGGAAATCAATTTAGCCTTGTCTTTCTGTCCATTTTTTTGATTAAGTTTTCGGAGCCAAGTCTAATCCTACGGGTCGCGTTTTGGTAGTAAACAATGAGAAGTATCTCTTAGATAATGGCTGTTAGAAATAAGCGAGATCGATTAACTACGGACCGAGATGAAGGAACCTGATAAAAACAATTTTTTAGGACAAACTCAATACGTACACCCCAAGATATCTCAGTAACTATCGTAATATTTCGGAAAATGTAATTGATATTGACTTCAAAACCTGCCACAAAGTTATTCTAATATAATATGTACATTCTGGGAAAATGTTTATTTGATCGGATCAAGGAAAAAAAGTAGCCTCCTTACAGGCGGACAGATTTAATATAATAATAATTGCGCTGTATTTTGGAAACTGTAGGAGCTATCGGCTTCAAACCTGCTGCAAGATAATTCTGGTATAACGCCTAAAGCAAGGGGAATTGTAGCCCCTACACAAAGGGGTTAATTTAATGAATTTTTTGATACGCCATGGCTCCGAAACTATAACGGTTATTGACTTTAAACATAAATGCCTACATTCTAGGAAAACAATAGTTGGATCGGAGCAAAGAGAATGGTGTAGCCCCCATGCAAATACACCAATTTTATGAAGTTTTCTACTAAAAAAACGACTTTAAAATCAACATTTTTATTATAATATTTACTATGTTTATGTTTTTATTATAATATTCATTATGTATTCTAAAAGACCAACGTGAAGGGTATATAACATTCGGTACAGCCGAATATAGCGCTTTCACTTGTTTTTTTTTAATAAAATGATTAAAAAAAAATCCCTTAACTAATTTATTTATTTCCTTTAAAAAAAAAGTACCGCCTCAAATTCAAGCGTTAAACTTTGGTGATGAAATCGCTAATACAGGCGAAATGGCGGGAGCAATGTGTATGGTAACCAAGGGTGATTTGCCTTTGGAAATACGTTGGACTTTAAACTCAGCCCCTGTTATTACTGGAGAACATGGCTTCTCCTTACAACGCATGAATGCTCGTACTAGTTCTATAAATATCGATTCTCTAGAGGCTCATCATCGGGGCCTATATAAATGTATAGCCTCGAATAAAGCTGGTAGCGCTGAATACACAGCTGAATTAGAAGTTAACGGTTGGTTAACTAAAACAAATTATGTTAAATTGTTGGAATTATATTATATTTATTTCTTAAAACTTTTGATTTTTATATCATATAATTATTTTATTATTTTTGCTTAAACCGCTTTAGTGCCTCCCCAAGTGTTACCCTTTAGTTTCGGTGAGGATGCAGCCGATATGGGTGAAATTGCTAGTGCCAATTGTGTTGTGCCTAAAGGTGATTTACCCATTAACATACGTTGGTCTCTAAACTCAGCTGCAATTGTTAATGGTGAAAATAGTTTTAGCATTTTACGTCTAAACAAACGTACCAGTTCTTTAAATATTGATTCTTTAACGGCCTTTCATCGTGGCACATATAAATGTATTGCCACAAATAAAGCTGGATCTAGTGAATATACGGCTGAATTACAGGTTAACGGTTGGTGTCATATGTTTTGACAAAAATCAAACACATCTTTATACTTAACTTTGTGCTTGTGTGATCTTTTTTGTTTGCTGAAATGCTAAGCGTTTTTATGATTTATAAGCACATTTTGCTGAAATTGCTTTATATATGTAAAATAGTGCTCAATTGGTGTTTGGAAGTGCTGTGTCAAAATAAGTTAAAGTGTTTCCTTTCTTAAGAAGGATTGGCGTTGGTAGAATTTGGGCAGTAATACCTTGCTGAATTTCAATTCAGCTATTTTTTTACAGTTTGTGAGATTGATAAAGCAGAGGATATATGTTTATACTTTTGCTGAATAAAGTAGTATAGTACTATGAACCAAGCAATTTACAAAATTTTTATCAAAATCCCTTTTTGCCTTCAATTTACAATCAGCTAAGATGGATTTAAAAAATTTCGCACTATTTTTGTGTGAAGTTTGTTAACATTTTTTAAATTTAGTTACATTAGTTTAGATAATCGTTTAAAAAAACTTTTGCATCTCTAGTATCACCCCAAGTTATGCCATTTATCTTTGGCGAAGAACCCTCTAATTACGGCGATAGCACAGCGGTCCAGTGTATGGTCTTTAAGGGTGATTTGCCGCTAACATTGCATTGGACTCTAAATGGACAGCCCATAACGAATGAACACGCTGGCATTCGAATTATAAAAATGTCACCGAAATTAAGTTCTCTAAGTATCGATTCAATTAATGGGCAACATCGCGGCGTTTTTAAATGTATTGCCACCAATGCAGCTGGAAGTGCCGAGCAAATGGCGGAGTTAAGGGTTAATGGTAGAAAAAAAAATTTGATTTATTTTTTAAATTATTGATGTTTGTAATCGTTGAAATCATTTTCTTTTTGTTTTGGTTTTTTATTTCAATCCTATAATCTTAAATCAACTTTTAAATATAGTTTCGTTGTTATTAAAACAAATTGTGACTGAATACAATTACAACCTTCACGTAGTGTTAGAAGTTAAAAAAAAAAATTCTTAAGAGCTTGTTTTAGTAAACAAATAAATACAAGTAACGATTTTTATTAAAAACTTAATAGTTTCAATTAAATTTATACATAAACATATTTAATTTCTTAATGAAGAAAGCTTGGATGATTTTGCATATAATAGCTGAATGAGTGTATTTTTCTTGTGGTTTTTGTTAATAATATTCTCAAAAAAAAGCCAGATGAGTGTATTTTTCTCAAAAAATTGCTTTACTCATCCTCTGCCGCTGCCTTACACTTGTAGTTCCACCTCAAATAAAACCATTTTGCTTGGTCGACCAAGCCTTTAATTTAGGAGAAGTTAGAAGTTGAAAAAAAAATTCTCAAGAGCTTGTTTTAGTAAACCAATAAATAAAACAAGTAACGATTTTCATTAAAAACTTAATAGTCTCAATAAAATTTATACATAAACATAATTAATTTCTTAATTAAAAAAGTTTGGAAGATATTGCATAAAATAGCTAGATGAGTGTATTTTTTTGTGGTTTTTGTTAATAATATTTGCTAAAAATCTCTTTACTCTTCCTCTGTCGCTGCCTTACACTTGTAGTTCCACCCCAAATAAAACCATTTTCCTTTGGCGACGAAGCATCTAATTCGGGAGATTCAGTAGGCATACAATGCTCGGTCTCTAAAGGAGATTTGCCTATTATTATCGAATGGTCTCTGAATAATAAAACTTTAAAAAGTGGTGATGCTGATATAATAATAGGCCGCATGTCTTCAAAATCCAGCACTTTAAATATTGACTATATAACGGCGGATCATCGAGGAGAGTACTGGTGCAGAGCAAAGAATATAGCAGGTGAAAGTTCCTATCAAGCGGAGCTTAAAGTTAATGGTTATAAAATTTAATAAATTTGTTTTAACTTTTTTTTTTGGAGAAAAGATTTTCGAATTTTTTTCAAAAAATTTTATTTGCCTTTTTGTTCTTCTTTGTTTCTTAATTCCTGTTGTTTTCTCCCAAAGTCCTTCCCAACATACATCCTTTTAGCTTTGATGGCGAAGCTAATGAAGGTGATAGTGTACAATTGACTTGTCATGTGGCCAAAGGTGATTTGCCCTTAAAAATACGTTGGCTGCATAACGATTTACCCTTATTTTCGCATTTGGGTGTTTTAACTAGTAAAATTGGTGATCGCATAAGCTTATTGACTATAGAATCAGTTAAGACTGATAATGTTGGCAACTACAGTTGCATGGCCAGCAATAAGGCGGGCCAGAGTTTGTATACAACGGAATTGTTTATAAATGGTGATTAAGTTTGTAAAAATAAAACGATACTTTATTTTCTTTTACTTTATTTTATTTTGTGTTTTTTTTTAATAATTATTTTTACCGACATCCCACACAAATACACCTTGAACAACAACTTTTTTAGGTCAACTAAACTTTAAAATATTTATTTAAAATAAAAGTTATTTTCTTAAATCACTTTAGTTTTACCACAAATCATACCCTTTTACTACGATGATGTTATAAATACCGGCGATTCTGTTGATCTTCTGTGTCAAATTCAAAAGGGTGATAAACCTCTTAAGATCCATTGGAGTTTTGAACGCAATTCAGATGAACTGCGCTTTGGCGCTCAACAACCGCAAATGCGTGTTAATCGCCTTAGTTCAAAATCAAGCATACTATCGATAACAAATGCTACTCCTGCGCATAGCGGACTTTATACATGTACAGCCAGAAATAGGGCCGGTTATAGTACTTACAGTACAAACTTAACCGTCAATGGTACATGAGTATATACATATGTATAACCAAAGAATGTGGTTAATATTCTTTGGTATAACGAAATTAGTTTTTTTTGAACTAATATAACTAACAATAACGGGTTTTCAAATGGTTTATTATAAATATTAAAATATATTAATAAAAATTTGTGTTATTTAATTATTCTAACTTAAGTATTGCCTTTAAATTAACATATTTTATCGTTAAAAAAATACTAAACTCTTTGCTATTAGTTCCCCCACGCATAACGCCCTTTCAGTTCGGGGAAGAACCTTTAAATTTTGGTGAACCAGCTTCATTGCAATGTACTATATCTGGTGGAGATTGGCCCATTAGTGTAGAATGGCTATTCAATGATTATCATATACCAGCTCATTTGGAAATAGCAACATCGAAATTCACCCGCCATACCCATGCGTTGGGTATTGAAAGTGTAACGGGAAATCATGCTGGAAATTATACATGCATCGCTAAGAATGAGGCTGGCAAGGCTTCGTATACTGCTGCTTTGGTTGTTAATGGTGTGAACCATAAATTGCATTTAAAATCTTATATTATTTTAATTAAAAATTTTTTTTGTTAATGCCCTCCTTCCTCTACACAAATATCATTATAATGAAATATTTGCATTCATCTGTCAAAGCAAAAAAAAATTTTGAATTCTTTCGTAAATGCAAATTCCCATAATATTAAGGTTAAAGAGGGGGAAAAGCTTGATTTTACTAAAAAACCGTAACATTTAATTAAAGCATGAAAATGGGACCACTGTTGGCTAGGCGAGTTCAGATTAGGTGATAATGATTCTACTGCTGCTTTTATTCCGCTTCTGTCTTTTTAAATTAATGCGATTTACTTTTAAAAAATCTGGCAACATTAGTGATAAACAAAACAAAAAAAGAAGTTAAAAAACTAAGCAGGGATTTAGGCAAGATGACAGCGTAGGAGATACAACTACAACAATACAACAAAAACATAAAGTTTTGTTAAAACATCAGTCGTTAAAATTGTTAGAAGAAGAATAAGAAGAAGAACATTAACTTTTAAGATTACTCAAATCCAATCAATACAAGAAATATAAACAAAAACAGTTTTCGACATTGAAAAGCACAAAAAGAAGAGGCGAGTTGGGCCAGGGAAATGCCACAATGTGTTTAAATTCGCCTTGCACTAGAGCCAGGTGACTTTTTAATACAGCTGATATTTTTGGTCATGTAAGCTTTAATATAAGAATACAAAAAAATTAATTACGGCAAAGTTTTAGTAAACATGAAAGTGTAATCGCTTTAAGGTTCAAATATACGTGACTTAACATAAGGTGATAACCATGACGTTGCCATAAAAACCAAAACCGAATTGGTTTCTATGGTTATGGTGTAATGATAATCAAATACAGTGTTGCCCATAAGTTTGTTTCGAACAGCTGTTTTCTGTGGCTATGGATAAGTCACGTATAAATGAAACTTTAGCAAGTCGAATTCATATCAGGGGGCCATAATGATACTAACACTTTTATCTCACCTACTATTCAATTAAAGCTGGCCTTACAATCAGGGAAATATGGCAACAATCTTTCATTTACGCAAAAACCCAATGAATTCGCTTTGATAAACTGGGATTAATAACACAGCTGATCGTTTTTTTTTGGCATGTAAAGCAAATTGACATTAGATAATATTAAGTATTTAAACGCTACATAATAAAAGTCGCATCTCGGACTCTTACTTCCGTCTCTGTAAAAATAAAGGCGAGTTTGAAAAACAAAAAATCTTTGACAAACACGGAAATATTGAGCATATTAGGTGGTTTTAAAGAAACGTCGAATTTTTAAATTAATGTTGTTTTACAAAGAAAATTTTCTTGGTTTTTTTGAGTTCCTAAAGCGGATTTAAAAAATATTGCAATTTTTGTTGTTCCTTAAATAATTCTCTTGTTTTAAATTTTTTTTTAAAGTTGCCCCAAAAATAGCCCCTTTCGATTTCGGCGAAGAACCCTTAAATTATGGCGAGCCAGCTTCAGTACAATGCACTATTCTGGGCGGTGATTTACCCATTAATGTTACCTGGCTTTTAAATGGAAAGGCCATAGATAGCTTTCATGATATTTCATTGGCACGCATTGGCAAACGAGTTAATGTTTTAACCATAGAAGCGGTGGCAGCACATCATGCCGGCAATTATTCATGTCGAGCACAAAATAAGGCTGGGCTTACTGAGCATTTTGCACGTTTAATAGTTAATGGTTTGTTTGAAAAGATTTTCTTTTAAATAATTTTTGTTTCTTTTTTTTTGTTATCTATTTTATTTTAAATTTCCTGCCTTCTAAAACCCTTTCCTTTAACCTTGTATAAAAAAGAGTTTCCCCTAAAATTTTACCCTTTTCGTTGGTAGATTAACCTTTAAAACTTTGGTGAATCGGTAACGGTACATTGCACAATATTAGTTGGTGATCACTAGCTTCCGTTATTTAACATTTAAAAATGTATTGCAAGTAATTAGGGTGATAAAAAGGAACATTTGAAGGTTAGTTTGTAAAGATTCGAGGATCCGAGAACGCAAAAAAATACATATAAAAATTTGAGATTCTGCGCATATAAGCACTTAAGTAAAGCGATTTCATATCATATGATCTCATATACATAAGGTCTAAAATAGTTTACTTTTTGATTTATTAACTTTTTTGTTAATTTAACTTTAAAAGCTTCCTTTCGCAAGAATTGAATTGAAATTTATAAAATAAGGGTCACCTTATTCGAATTCGCCTTGAATATAAGTGTTGTTTCAACGAAGAAGAAGAAGACTTACAAGTTCATTTTTCCTTAAATTTCTTACAAATTATTTTTTAAAAAGAAATCGAATGCTGAATCAAATAAAAACAATATTTTTTTTAAATATAAATATGTATATAAGTTATTAAAACTACGTACAGTAATACAGGTAGTGTTGATAATGAATTCGCTTACAATAGATTTTCCTTTGATATTTTGTATCTGTATAAGAGAACGTGAAAGTCACACAAATTTATTAAATAAAAAAAAATTTAAATAATAAAAATGTTTCCTAAATATTAGGGCGAATTCATAATCATGTGTGTTGATAGCACTACCTCTTTAAATGCATCTTGTTCTAAACAAAATACCAAAGGCGAATTCATTAAATTTGCTTATACATATCCTTTATTCATTAACTATGTATTCAAAGATAGTAGAATTTTTTGAATTCGCTTTAATGCTACATGTATTAGTAAACCCTGGTGCGTGGCAGAAATATTATAGGTGATTGATGTTCGATGAGAATTTTGTGATGAAATCTATTTTATAAAAAAAAAATTTGACAACTGTGACTTTATTTAAAAAAGAGAAATGGTATGAATTCTGACACAAATATCAGCTGACGAGCAGTTTTTCTAGTAAGACCCCCTAAGTAATTTCACCATGCTATAGTATAAAATAAGCTTCAAAGCTTTGTTATTGTTAAATAGCAGCTAAAATACTTTTTTTGGTTTTTATTTAAAATATTTACTTGATGTTTTAATTAGTTCCGCCCAAAATCAATTACTTCTCCTTTGGCAACGATGAACCCATGAGTTACGGCGAATTTATAAATGTTCAGTGCATAATATCAGGCGGCGATTTACCCGTTAACATCAGTTGGACTTTGAATGGCCAGCCATTCGATGGATATTTGGAAATTTATACCACTAAGCGTGGTAAACGCATTAATGAGTTGACAATAGAATCAGTTGCCGCAAAACATGCAGGAAATTATTCCTGCATAGCAGAGAACAGAGCTGGACGTGTTAACTATACGGCGGAATTAAAAGTAAATGGTGTGTGTTTGGTGCAGCTGTGTTTTTGTGAAGTTTTTTTATTAAAAAATTTTTTTGTATATTTTTATATTTAGTTTAATTTTTCGATTCTACATATCCTTTATCCTAAACAAATAACTTTAAAATATCTGACAAAGTAATAAGCAACAACTTTTTAGGTCACGATTGGAAAAAAACTTCAAAGCATTAATTGAAAAAAGAGTTGTTTTTTTTAATAAAAAAAAATTAAGGAAATTGTTATACTTTTTACCCATTCCTTTAGTGCCACCAAAACTTAATCAATTTACTTTTGGTGATGAGCCCATGAGCTTTGGTGAGTTTATCAATGTCCAATGCATAGTATCGGGAGGCGATATGCCTGTTAATATAACTTGGATGTTAAACGATAAACCTTTTGAAGATTATCTTGAAATATATACCACCAAACGTGGTAAACGTATATTAGAATTAACCATAGAATCGGTAGCCGCCAAGCACATGGGCAACTACTCATGTGTGGCAGAAAACAAAGCTGGAAGCGTAAATTATACCGCCGAATTGAAAGTGAATGGTTTGTCAAAAGTATTTTAATTAAATTAAAAATTTTCTTTTTCTTTTTTTTTATTTTAAACTCCCTCCTAAAAATTCCTGAAAATAGTACCTCCCAAAATAGCATATTTTGATTTTGGTGAAGAGCCAGCCAATTTTGGTGAATCGGCTAGTGTTCAATGTTTGGTGACATCTGGTGATTTTCCGGTAACATTTAATTGGTTGTTTAATGGTCGTAAGATATCTGACAATGTCTATGATGTGTCTATGGTAAAGTTGGGTAAAAAAATCAGTGCTCTATCAATAGATATAGTAAGGGCCCATCATGCTGGCAATTATACATGTGTGGCCTCCAATAAGGCAATATCGGTTAATCATACTGCTGAATTAATAGTTAATGGTAGACAATTTTTTTTTTTAATTAACTAAAATCTTAAAGTATTTCATTAAAATTTTTTTATATCAATTTTTTTTTATTTAAATTTAATTTTCCAGTCCCTCCTAAAATAGCTCCCTTTGATTTTGGTGATCATGCTGTGAATTTCGAAGAATCAGTTTCAGTTAATTGTTTAATTTATTTGGGTGATTTACCCATGGATATTTATTGGCTATTCAATGGGCAGCCCATAAATGCTTATACTGGCATCTCTATAGTTAAGGGTGGCAAAAAAGCAAGTATTTTAACTATAGATTCGGTGCATGGCGGTCATGCTGGCAATTATACTTGCAAAGCGCGTAACGATGCTGATGCTGCTGAATATACAGCTGAATTAATTGTGAATGGTAGAAACATATTGTATTTATTTATAAACATTCTTTTGTATAAAAAAATTATTATTTTATTTGATTTTTTAATGAGTTTTTGCGTTGAAATTTAGTTTTTAAAATTTTTTCTTTATCTCCCTGCCTAAATCGAAATAAATACACAAATATGTATAAAAAAAACTCTATTTTAATTTATAAAAACCATGTATCAATATCTTCTTACGATTTTTTCGAGCTGCAATATTTTTTAATTTATGAAATTAAAAAAAATTCTACTTATATTTGGTGCAAAAAAGCTAAAAAGTTCTTTTAAAATATGAAAACTATTAGTGTTCAGAAAAAAATTTGTTTGAAAAAATTCGAGATGCTTTAGAGATTCCCATTCTTTTTGTTTTTATTGTAAATATTAAGAAAAATAATTTTTGAAAAAATACGAAGTTCTAACAAAAATGTATTGAGCATCACTTTACAAAATTTTTAAAAAAGGGGGAAATACAGTGAAGAAAAAGGCCATCATACTCTTATGGAGTTAGCTAATAATACAGACAATTTTTGTTTGGCAAGTGATGTTCAATACAAAAAATTTTTTGACCAAATACATATATATAATTTTTAAGAAAAACCAGAGCAAATTTTTAACGATCAATATATGTATGTTTATTTGCTTTTCATAATATCCTAAGTTAGATCTGATGATATACCATTTTCAAAAAAAAATTCTACTTATAGTTGTGTAAAAAAGCTAAAAAGTTCTTTCAAAATATGTTCAGCAAAAAGAAAGAATTCGAGATGCTTTAGGTTTATGATTGCTTATGATTTTTTTATTGTAAATATTCAGAAAAATAATTTCTGAAAAAATACGAAGTTGTTACAAAAATGTATTGAGCATCACTTTACAAAATTTTGGAAAAGGGGGGAAAATACAATTAAGAAAAAGGCCACCACACTCTTATGGAGTTAGCGAATATTTTAGACAATTTTTGTTTAGGACGTAGGTAAAAGGCACGTGATGTTCAATACAAAAAATTTTTTAAACCAAATATATATAACTGTTAGGAAAAACCAGAGCAGATTTTTAACGATCAAAATATGTTCATTTGCTTTTCACAATATCCTGAGTTAGATCTGATGGTATACCATTAGCATTTAAGTTAGGGAAATAAAATAACTAAAGAGCAGTCAACATTTACTATATAAATATCTAGAAGTTTTTGAAACTTGTCAAATGTCTTAATATTTTGAAATATTAATATGTGTTGAGCTTTTTCAATAAATTGTACATTGTAAGCATATAAATTAAAGTTAATGTTAAAACTTACCGAGGATTATAATCTCAATGGTTGTTCATGCTTCATCTAGCGTATTTTCTGAAATTATATAAAATGCATACAAAAATGTATTAAACGTTACTTTGACAAATTTAAAATTTATGTGAAACTTTAAGAAAAGAAGCCTTAACGCGAAAAAGCCTTTAATAACTTTAATAGAGTTATAGTAAATAAAATTAAGCCTATGTATTAAGATTATTAGGAATAAGTGACGTTCAATACACAAACACTAAAAACAAGAAAAACAAGAAAAACTAAATATAATTTTTACAAAATCTTAAATGACCTTTGTTTAGAATTTAGACCTACGATCTGTAGGTCTAAACACACAAAATGCTTTTGAGAAGCCATGAAAAGCTATTAAATAATGCGAATATTTAATAGAAAAACAAATTTAGGTATTAATTTACGTTTGTACAGATCAAAAACGCTAAAGTAGAGATATGAAATATAATGACTGCAAGTTTTCTCCCAATTTTTATTCACTGAAGAGAGTTTAGAGGTTTTTAGAAAATACCAAATTAAAGCTTAATTTAAATCTAGAATTTCCTCAACATTTTTTCTTTTAATTTTCTACAATTTTTAAAAATGTAAAAGAGTGAAAATGTGTATTGTCTCTCCTGTTCCTTAGACCAATACTAATACATTTCGCGATCTCAAGACTGATCCACGAATTTCGGTGTTGTCTTAACGAAGTCTACATAATTTAACTCTATTTCAAATTCATTTACTAATTTTGGTCGACTTCAGAAAAATCTATTGATTCAGAGAACACAAAATTATGAGGCATCGGGTTTTGTAAAGACGTTCGATTAAAAATCGATTTGGTTTGCAGCGCAGGGGCGTATATAACAAAGAAAAATAGTAGAACAAACTCCGGTGTTATGAGTGAAAAATAACCAGGTTATGCGTCATTCAAAAAAATCAACGCCCGGTTGAGAATCATCAACGAACACCCTACCTTTTATGTTTAATAGTGTTTTGTAATATTTCAATATCGATATCATATATTTAAGCCATTTTTTTGTTGCAAAAAAAAAAATATTCGCAAAAAAAAGTTAAGAATTTATATATTTTTTTATTGGACACAAAACAATACTTTATAGCTCCCCCAAAAATTGTGGCTTTTGATTTCGGTAGTGTACCCGCTAATTTTGAAGATTCGGTGTCAGTTAATTGCCTTATCTCCTCCGGTGATATGCCCATCGAAATTGAATGGTTATTTAATAGTGAACCAGTAAATATATTTGCTGGTTTAACAGTTATGAGAGGTGGAAAACGTACCAGTTTGCTGACCATAGATTCCGTACATGCTGGCCATGCAGGCAATTATACATGTAAAGCTAAAAATCGTGCTGGATCTGAAGAATATTCAGCGGAATTGATTGTTAATGGTGCTGGAAAATTGCATATATTTTGTTTTATTTTTATATATAACATATTGAGTTGTAGTAAAACCATTTTTTAGATATAAAATTGTTTTTTTTTTTTTTTGTTTTTAAGTTCCTCCCAAAATTACACCCTTTGACTTTGGCGAAGAACCAGCCAATGTTGAAGATTCCGTATCTATAACTTGTCTTATATCATCGGGAGATTTACCAATTGATATTGAATGGTTGTTTAATGATTATGGCATAAGTTCGTATTCGGGTATACAGGTAATGAAGGGTGGCAAACGTACAAGCATGTTGACCATTGATAATGTCAAGGCCCATCATGCCGGCAAATATACTTGCAAAGCTAAAAACCATGCTGCCGCCAATAATTATACCACAGAGTTAATTGTTAATGGTATTTCTTTTTTTAATAAATTTAAGTAGTAAATATTTCTTTGAGGTTTTCTGTTTGTTTAAATTTTGTTTAATTTTAAATTTTTATTTTAAAAGTCCCTCCTAAAATAACACCCTTTGACTTTGGCGAAGAGCCTGCAAATTTTGAGGAAACCGTTTCGATTAGCTGCATTATTTTATCGGGTGATCAGCCCATAGATATTGAATGGTTATTTAATGATTATGGCATAAGCTCGTATTCCGGTATAAGTGTTGTTAAGGGTGGCAAACGTAGCAGCATGTTAACCATCGATAGCGTACAGGGACGTCATGCGGGCCTTTATACTTGCAAGGCCAAAAATCATGCTGCTGCTGTAAACTTTACAGCGGAATTAATTGTTAATGGTAGTTGTTATAATAATTAAAACAAAATTTATTAAAATTTAGTTTTTTTTTATAAAAATTTTTAAAATTTTTTTAAATTAAAATTTATTTTAAATTTTTTGTTACAAAACCCAAAGTCCCTCCCAAGATAACAGCCTTTAATTTTGGAGATGAACCGATTAATTTCGAGGAAACTGTTTCGGTTACTTGTATTATATCTTTGGGTGATCAGCCAATAGATATAGAATGGTTGTTTAATGATTATGGCATTAGTTCATATTCAGGTATTACCGTTATGAAAGGCGGTAAACGCACCAGCGTATTGACCATCGATAATGTTAAGGCCCATCATGCTGGCAATTACACCTGCAAAGCCAAAAATCATGCAGCGGCTGTTAATTATACAGCTGAATTAATTGTTAATGGTATTTTCTTTAACAATATTAAAAAAAACAACATTATTTATTTAATTATTTTAAAAGATATGTTTTATTTTTTTCTATTTTTTTTTTAACAAAAAAGTTCCTCCCAAAATTACTCCTTTTGATTTCGGTGAAGAACCGGCCAATTTCGGGGAAACTGTTTCGGTTACTTGTATTATATCTTTGGGTGATCAGCCCATAGATATAGAATGGTTGTTTAATGATTACGGCATAAGTTCTTATTCCGGTGTTACCATCATAAAAGTAAGCAAACGTACTAGCATTTTAAATATCGACAGTGTAAAGGCCCACCACGCTGGGCTTTATACTTGTAAAGCAAAAAATCAGGCTGCCGCTGTAAATTATACAGCTGAATTGATTGTTAATGGTACTTAGTTCGTAATTATTTTTTTTTTTTTGAAAGCGAATTACATTTTGTATTATATTTTATTTAAATTTAAAAGCTTTTTTTATGTTTTAATTTCTTCCCTTAAAAAAAGTTCCTCCTAAAATTGTACCCTTTGACTTTGGCGACAAGCCAGCCAATGTAGAAGATTCGGTATCCATAACGTGTCTTATATCATCGGGTGATCAGCCCATTGATATTGAATGGTTATTTAAGGATTATGGCCTAAGTTCATATTCAGGTGTTACTGTAGTTAAAGGTGGCAAACGTACTAGCATTTTAACCATTGATAATGTACATGCTCGCAATGCGGGTCAATATACTTGCAAAGCTAAAAATCATGCGGCCGCAGTTAACTACACCGCGGAGTTGGTGGTTAATGGTAGTTTAACTTATAGTTTAGAAAACTATAATATAAAAATTATTTATTTTAATTTAATTAGTTTTAATTTTTTTAATTAAACTATCATTAAATAAATTCCTATTTTAGTTGCTCCCAAAATAGCCCATTTTGATTTTGGTCAAGATCCTGCTAATTTTGAAGATTCGGTGTCCGTCAATTGTTTAGTGTCATCGGGTGATTTACCTTTAGATATTGAATGGATTTTTAATGAAAGTCCCATTAATTCTTATTCGGGTATAACTGTTAATAAAATGGGTAAACGTTTGAGCCTCCTAATGATTGATGCTGTCAATGCTAGACATGCAGGAAATTATACATGTAAAGCTCGCAATTTTTGGGCTTCCACAACCTATACATCACAATTAGTAGTAAATGGTGAATGTGAAAATAATTTTTTTTTTTTATTAAAAAAAATGCTAAAGTTTAATATTTTTTTTTATTTTATATATTTTTTTTTTTGGGTTTTTGTCTTTTGTTATCCTTTAAACAGAAAATCCCTAAAAACGTACAAGTTTTCATTAAGAAAAATCAGAAAAATTTTAGTTGTAAAAATGCATGATAAATTGTTGCAAGTTTTTATTTTAAATTTTGTTAAATTTTAGAGATATTCACTTAAAAAAAATTTAAAAAAAACTGCAAAAAGGTATTTAGAAAGGGCCCCAGAGAGTAAAAGAAGCTCGGAAGGAAAAGAAGAAGAGCAAGAATATGTTTCAATGAATTTGAGGATTTTGTTATTCTTCTTTAAAATTAATTTTTTAAAGTCTTCAATCAAGAAAGTCTTAAACGTTTTTTTGTTGGTTGAAGTAGGGTTTTAAAGCTCCCTTCTGTTGTACGGATCCGTAATAAGTGTAAATCTATTTGAAATACTTAGAGTTGAGCCAATTTTTTTTAGTTTAAGTTCGTTTTTTGCCAACAACCTGTTTCGTTTTTTTTCACAAACCACAATGTTAATTATATGGGGTTTAGAGATTGGATAAACAAGGTTATTGGTAAAACCGAACTAGTGTTACGATTCGTACCCAAGTCTAGAAATAATGGTTTAAAAACTTTAATTTTTGAAAATCATTTTTTTTTAATTTTAAAGACAATATTTTTGCAGTTGCCAGACTTTTTGAAGTTTAATGTGAATATCTCTATTATTATACTCGTATTGGTTGATTTGTAGCCCATTTTGTCTTTGAAAATCAAACAAAAACCATGCAAATTTTCCCATATATCTCAGTAGCTATAACCACTATTGCCATTACACTTGGCACGAATGCTTTGAAGAGAGCGAGCTAATTTTGGTTAAAGAACTTTTTTTTGGCAGGAAGTTGGCCCCTTAAAAATTCATAAATTTTTGGTCCGTTTTAAATCGAAAACTGTGGCAGCTTTAGTGGGAAATATAATTTGTGGACTAGGAGCTACGGGAATGGAAGCCCCCATTCAAATGAATCACATTTATCAGCTTTTCCATGAGCTATACTTCAGAAACTATTACAGCTTCAAATCTGTTACAAGGTAGTTATAGTAGGATGTCAATATTTTAAAAATTGGTGAGTTGGATAGGAGCAAAGGGAATAGTGGCTCCAACTTAAACGGACCATTTTGAAAATATTTTAAATGTGCTACGTCTCGAAAATGTTTACAGCAAAACCTGTTTTAGAAAACCCGCAATAAAGTAGTCCTGGTATAATTTAGCATTTTAAAAATAAAGGTTGGACAGGAGCACAAACAGACTAACTTTTGTAAATTTTTGACAAGATCTATCTAAGAAACTAATTAATATATTTACTGTACTACAATATCTTCATTAGAAAAAAAATTTGTTGAAAAAAAGCACGGGGAGTACTAGTCCCCAGACAAATGGGTCAACTTAGTGAAATTTTCGAAACGCTATATCTCAAGAACTATAAAAACTATCGACTTCACAGCTGCCGCAGAAACACTTTATCTTAATATTTACATTTTAAAACAAGTTAGAAAGTTATAGTCAGTCAAGCCCGACCATATTGTACCCTACACTACATTTGTATTGGGGCTTTATGAAAAAAAATGGGCCGATGATTTTTTTATTCGGTAAACTTGTTAGTAGCATAAGGTCAGACCGAAACAAAGTAATATTCAAACCATTTAAAGCTCAAAATGCTTATTCCGCGAGAACACTGTATTAAAAATTAACTTGCCCAGCCAGACGGACGGACAGGGATTGAAGGTGGATCTTAGACCATTATTTTTGGGTGTTACAAACATCTGCACATAATACCTCTACGACGCATGTGGTGTGGGTATAAATAGCTTTCATCGTTTAAACGGGAATGCCAAACGTCTAATGTGAAGGGTATATTCGATTCGGCCAAGCCGAATATAGCGCTTTACTTATTTTTGATTTATTTGGTGCTTAGCTAGGCCTGTTTGCCATAACCTTTTTAGTTTTGAACTTGCACGCATGGTCATCGACGATTTCAATATATTATTAAGGAAATCATTAAGACTTTAATTGTCAAAATTTAGCTTGTAAAGCCTTGGAAGAAAAAATTAAATATATTTTTGATTGCAGCAACCATTTATATGTTTGTAACAAATCTTAACTTGATTATGTGTTATAACAAATTTGCTGTTATAAAAAAATATAAAGTCCTAGCAGTCCAAGACTTTTTGCAACTAAAATATAGTTATGACAAGCAAAAAATCATTTTCATGATCATATAAAGTTAAATTCGTCGGCGATCATTTTCTCGTGACCATATGGGTCCTCTTTGTGCGTTTGCGCGTTTTTTTTTTGCTTTATAAGCTTAACTAAACTAAATTATAATTTTTTTATATATAGTTTTTAAAAACAAACAAATATAAAAACATTTTTATTATAACTAATATTATGTATATAGTTTAGGGGCATCTTATTTTTAACCTCCTCTAAAACAGATTTTGCACAGAACGTTAACGAAAAAATTTTGAAATAAATCAGTTTCTAAAATTTTAGGTTTACACAAAAGAAATATAGTTTTCCCCATTTCCTAAGGATTTTAGCAATTTTTTGTTTGAAGTATAGAAAACAACAAAACTAAACAGCTAAAAGTCGTTAATTTTCACAATAATTTGGCAACTCCGTTATTAAAGTTTAACCCTTTTTAGCCGTTTGCTTAAATATTTTAAGGTTATATTTAAGTTAATGGTTTAACCACATCAGATTTATTATGCTAACTAGTTACATTTGTTAAAAAAAATTGTATTTTTATTTGAATTTTCCCTTTTCAAATCAATCAGTTCCTCCTAAAGTTGTACCTTTTGATTTTGGCGACGAACCCACAAGTTTTGAAGATTCGGTCTCAGTAAACTGTTTAATCTCATCCGGTGATATGCCCGTGAATATAACATGGCTGCACAATAATGTGACAATGCAACCTTTCGGCACCGGTATTACAATATTGAAAAGTGGTAAGCGGGCCAGTGTATTAACTATAGATGCCGTGCATGCCGGACACGTGGGCCTGTATACTTGCCTGGCCGAGAATAGAGCAGGCAAAGCCAATCATACAGCAGAGTTACATGTCAACGGTGGATAATTTATTTTTTTAAGATTTTTTTCTAGATATAAAAATTTCCTGAATTAGTTTTTATAGTTTTTACTTTCTTTGTTTCGTTCTTTTTCGTTCTTTTTAAGTTCCTCCCAAAATAACTCCTTTTGATTTTGGTGATGAACCGGCTAATTTTGGTGATTCAGTGACAGTACAATGTACTATTTCAAAAGGTGATTTGCCAGTTGACATAAATTGGCTATTTAACGGTTATGCCTTAAATGATTATTTGGGTGCTACAACATCGAAAATAGGCAAAAAGGTCAGTGTCTTGACCATAGACACGGTGAATGGTCATAATGCTGGCAATTATACTTGTATCGCCAGAAATATGGCTCAAACTACGGAATATACAGCTGAATTAGTTGTTAATGGTTATTATTTTGTTAAATAAATTAAAAAAAATATTTTTGTAGATAAAAATTATTTATTCATAATTTTTGTTAATTATTTTTCTAATTTGTTTTTGTTTTAATTGAAAACCTAGTACCTCCCAAAATCTCACCCTTTTCATCGGGAAGTGCTGATGCTGTACATTTAGGTCAATATATTACCTATCAATGTACCATAACCGAGGGTGATTTACCCTTAAACATTTTGTGAACATTTAATAATCAACCTTTGGTAAATGAAGACAATCAAGATATTTTAATATCCAAATTGGGTAGACGTAGTAGTGTCTTAACCATAGAAAGTGTTAATGCCAAAAATGCTGGCAACTATACTTGTCAGGGTGAAAATAAGGCTGGCAAGGCCAGTTTTGTAACCCAGTTAAAAGTTATTGGTATATATTTTGGTGTCTTAAATATGAGATTTATTAAAAATATTTGTTCAATTTTTTTTTTGCTTAAATCTTTAATTTTTTTTTTAATTTTATTAATTTCTTTTAACAACAATTTTTTTAGTTTTACCCCGCATTAGACCTTTTACCTTTGAAGAGGGTCCTGCTCAAACGGGCCAATTTTTAACACTTTCCTGTTCGGTTTCATTTGGCGATTTGCCTTTAAATATATCTTGGCTGTTAAACGATCAAAATGTTGAGGAAGACAGTTTAAGTATATCCACTACAATGGTTAATAAGCGAACAAGTGTCTTAACTATAGATTCGGTAGATCATCAACATGCGGGCAATTACAGTTGTCTGGCCCGCAATCGTGCCGGCTTGCAAAGCTATACAACGGAATTAAATGTCTATGGTTAGCTTTGAAGGATTTTTAATTAGGCAACAAAAAACAAATTAATAATAAATTCTAAAAACGGAATTACTTTCCTTAATGCAAATTGATTTAAATAACTGATCAAACAATTTAATTGAAATCAAACTGCATGTTGTAGTTAGAACTAAATAAAAAAATTTTTGAAAAACTTTGCATGAAGAGCACATAGTTATTAAATTTGATAAAAGTTTAGATAAAAAAAATTATAAATATTTTTTATTTCAGTGGAAATATGCTATTTCGTAACAAATTTAAATTTTTTAACATGAAAAAAAAACAACTTTTCAATATAAAAAACTTACTTGAAATTTAATTATTGCGCAAACTCCTGAATTTATTGCAATATTTATAAAAAAAAAAAATTTTTTTGAGAATATCCCTAAAAGTAGGCAAAACCTTATTTTGCTTTTGAAGGCCTAAGATTATACAATAGCAATAAAAATTTAAGTTTTAACCAAAAGAAACAGTTTAGATATAAGAACGCCTGCTATTCCTGTCTATTGCATGCTGGCGCCAATAAGAGACACCCTGTATCTTTAGGTCCTTTTGCACCTAGTCATTCCAGCAGAGATTTAATCGCCCTTTTCGGCGTTGTCCATCGGTAGGTCAATCCGTGTACGCCTTCAGAGCCCAAGCGTCATTGACCATTCGACAGACATGTCCGAGCCAGGACATTTGTTGTACTCTAATATGATTGACTACATAAACGTCGGCGTACAGTTCGTACAGCTTATTGGTCATTTTGGTTCGGAGAATTTTCCTCCTAAATACGGCTAACAATGACTTGTCCGATATTTAAAAGCCACCGTTTTAGCACCGTATAGCAGGACAGGAAGGATCAGCGATTTGCTAAATGTTACCTTAGTCCGTCGAAAGAGGGATTACTTATCAACATCCCGCTAAGCTTTAAGTAACTTCTATTAGCACGAATTATTTTTGACCTAATTTCCAAGCAGTTTATTTCCGATAGCGAAACTGGTACCCCTGTTATAACATCAGATATAAAACATCGAGCTCCGGCTTGTGCAAAGTCTGTGCAGTGGCTCAGAGCACGCTTCTTGTCCTTCTTTGCTGTTCTTCGCAACCCGCATCCGATGGATATGTGATTGTAGGTTTGCGTCACCCGTCAGTTGCATTCAATACTTTGCTTAAATCTGTTTTCTTCAATTTTAGGGCATGTCTAGTCGCTTCTCGTATTTCTTTAGAGGATTCTTGTACTTTTTCTTACTGTTTCCAGTGCCGTGTGGGCAGTTTCTGACCTCTCTTTAAAATCGGCTTTAATTGCAACGCAAGATTTCGGTTTCCTAGGCTCAATTGTCTGCAGTTTTATGATTTAAATGAACAGATTATAGGCTTATTTATTTCCAATTTCTCCATAATGTTGAGGCGCCCTTATTACGCGGACTTGGACATATTCTAAACTGTCATTATTCCTCCTCTTGCATTGCAACACTGGCTTCCCTGAATATCCGTTCACATGTTCACGTCCGTTGGAACTGCGTGTGCCCTGAACCAGGGCAAACGATCCGTAATGACTTGGACCTTGGAATGTGTTGTGGTCGAAAAGCCGGAAGTAGATCCCCGTTTACGGGTTTTCAACAAGTAGACCTATTCTAGTAAAAATTTTCGCTAAGTTGAGGAATCCAACCAATTAGTTAGATTTCGAAAAGTCGAGCATTTGGAAACTGTCTGTTGCTTGAAATATTTTGTTATTTCATATTAATTTACTTTTATGTTTATTTCTGTTTATGTTTGCATTCTCCAAAGTTCCTCCTAAATTGACACCTTTACCCTCTAGTGTGGATAATCCATTATTTTTGGGTGAATATTTTCAATTGAATTGTGCGGTCTTACACGGTGACTCACCCTATAATATAACCTGGTATTATAATGATGAATCGGTTAATAATATGCCCGGCATAACGGTGATGATGCATAGCAAACGTAGCAGTTCGTTGAGTATTGAAAGTGTTACGGCTGAACATGCGGGAAAATATTCATGTGTTGGTGCTAATCAAGCGGGTTATGCAGTAGTTTCCACCAACTTAACCATAAGGGGTTTGTGGTTTTTTAGCTGTTGCACAAAATATATAAAAAGCAATACATAAATGTTTTTAACACACTTTTAATGTACTAGTTTAATATTGGTTCTGGTAGAGGCTTAGCATAAACTTAATGGCAAGGTAACACTTTAATGTTAGTGAAAATTAAAAAAAATAAAGCATAACATAAGGGGTATTGGCTTAACTAACCAATGTAAATAGCTTTAAAGAATTCATTGATGCAAAGAAGAAAAAAACGAAAGTAAAAATATGTGTATAATTTTGTATTTAAAAGACTTTGCATTTTTAGAAAAAATACAGAAAACTCTAAATTGCCTAAAAATATACACCATAATTTAACTTTTATATCATTTTCATGTTTTTTTCTTAACTTCTTTCATTGTTAATAACTTTTAAGTGTTTTTGTATATAATTCTTAGAACTGCCACAACTTGAACAATTTAATTTCAATGCAAATGGTGTTAATGGCGGCCAGGCAGTACGTGTCATGTGCATGGTCACCTCGGGTGACTTGCCCATTGATATTTATTGGCTGAAAGATGGCCAGCCTTTGTTACGTTCTATTTATCATAAAATTGATGAATATACTTTGATATTGTCCTTGCGTCAAACAAATATCGGTGATTCAGGAAATTATACTTGTGTGGCCAGCAACAAGGCTGGACAGGCTAGCAAATGGTCTATCTTAAAAATTAAGGGTAAAACGAAAGTTATAACCTTCAAGTTTTTTATTATTATTTTTTTTATTGTTTTTCTGTAAAATTTAGTTATTGATAAAATTATTTTTGGTTAATAATCCCTACAATTTCACAAAAATTATTTAATGTCGAAAATCTTCAATTAGAAATTTCGTTAAAAACATGGGAAAAATAAAATAAATCTAAAGGCAAATGCAAACCCAAAGTGTCTTAAAATTTTTTTTCGTGGCTACAACAACAACCTTATCTAATCTATCTTTCAAAATCGTAAAAACATTTATATAGTTTTTGCAGTCTGACAAGCGTATGAGGGACCATATGGCGAAAATAAAATTCAGCTGGTCAGTTGCGGCCACCTTTTGAATGCACGCACCTTGAGCGTATTATAGTCCTCCAAAAGTGTTAAATAAAAAATCTTATTCCTTTGGCCACCCGTGATTAGTCGCGTGTTTTACCACAGGTACTTCAAATTATTTTGAGACTTGAAGTAAAAAAGTCAAGCCCCGGCTAAGATGCCCACAAACAGATCTTACACAGCAAGCCATCAAATCAAGAACTTAATGAAAGCAAACAACCGTAAGATGAATTTTACAGGGAAATTAAAACCTTTATATTATAAATGGGTAAAAATTTGTAAATCCACTTAACCATTTTCAGCTCAAAAACCGGCCGTGAACTTTTCAGCAGTTGTCTGCGCTATCTCTTAAGTCAAAAAAATTTTTCAGCTTTAAGGAATAGGCCCAATCCGAAGCATAAGGGTTTACAAAATGTAGACTATTTTAGAGGACATGATCTACACAAAAGCAAACTCGAACACCCTTTTCGCGGGTTAAAGCTGGTCCCGTTTTGGTGTGGTGTCTCTTCAGATAAGACTTCTTGCTTTAGTTTTTCAAGAAAACCGTTTATTGTAAAGCCACAATCATTGCCGGTTAAAAAACAAGTCGTTGACTTTCCTGCAGTATTCTTACGACTCCTCATAAAAAGGTTTTAACGATGCAGTCCTTGGTTTGAATACTTTTTCAGCTTTTATTTGCTTAGAGGCCCCTACCTTAAGCTTTTTGATTACAAATTGTAGGCCATTTTTGAAGACGTGACGAAAAACATCCTACGAATGATTCTAATTAGACCTCGTTGGTTTGACCTGAGCACACTCCACAAGTCAAAAAGGGTCATGCTTTGGCCGGGCTTATCCTAAAATGAGACTCCCCACCTGAGTTACTAGGAAAAAAGGCAGAAAGCATTGGAAAAAATTCATCCTAAAACTGTTTAAAACTCTATAAGTAGTAAATCCCAAAATTCCCGGTTTTAAAACCGGTCAATGACTTTTGAACAGAACTTTAATAAAACTGATTGTAAAGGCACTCCATAACCTTTCATAACATCTTATTTTCGAAAAAATAGCAAAAAGTATAAGCATTTAATTTTAATTTAATTTTTTTAATTTATTTAAATAATAATCAGGGAAAAAGCAGGAATGATTTGATGACGTTTGATTAGGGGTCGAAGCACACCGGGCTTAAGCTTGTTTGTACTGACAATGAAGAACTTAAGATTACGCCACCACAGGCTCAAATTTCAAACTTTCTGCGCATGTTGAAACTGTGTTCGTTAGTTACTGTGGTTGTTTAGGTTGTTTAAATCATATGTTATTCTACAATTTTATTGACATGTAATATTTATGTATTACGAAAATTAATTTTTTTTTAAAAAATATTAAAAGAGTATGTTGAAATATAGTTTAGTAACCCAATTTGTTTTTAGAGATTTAGATAATAATATTACAATATATTTAAATATTTTGGACTTTTACGTTTCCCACATTTTTTTTAACAACATAAATGGAAAAAGAGTCTTTCTGTATTTAGAGGCTTCCATGTTTTCTTTTTTTTTTTGAAATAATTTTCAGTTTTAATTTTTTTGGGAATGAAGGACCTCGTGTAGTATTTTCTTTTTAATCGTTTTTTATAAGGAGTTGTTTATCTTTTGAATTTGTTCCTGCTGTTGTTCTTTTAATTGTCTTAAGGCAAATATGTTTAAGCAAATTGTTAGATGTAAATAGAAAAACTTTTATGAATTCACTAAACTGAATAAATAAAAATTGTAAAAAAGTCTTTTGTAAAAGAGCAATAAATTGGCACAAAATTAAAACAGCTCAGCAAATGCATACTGAAAAATTACTTACTTTGTTTAGGAAAAAGAGCACTCAAGAGCACAAACAACACCAAAGCACCTAAATTAAAAAAAAAATAAATAAACAAACTCCAGCACTCCAGCACCAACACTCTTTTAAACACCAACAAATAAAGCACTTAAAAACAAGCTAAAAAAAAGCTCATGTCTCAACCTAAATACTTAAATATAAATAACAGTTTTGACAACGAAACACTCACTGCCTTATTAATTCATTAGAAAGCAATTCACAAAAAAACACATTTTTTATTTAAAATATGCAAATGTGCGATATGGCTTCAATTAAAAAGGCTTTTTAATTATGTTTGTTAAATCAATTCTTTTTTATTTTAAAATTTTTTTAAAATTATTTATTTAAAATTTTTGTGGCTTTATTTTTGTAAAATAATTTTTTTTTTTAATATTAAACATAATTCAGCTTTTCGTATAATCAATGTCCTAAAGTCTTTATATGTCTATAAACGTATTTAAAAATATTTATAAAAATGTGCAGCTAATCTTATGCAAACAGCAAGAACCAACAAAAAAAAAATCACCCAAGACGTTTAACTGAAACAAAAACTAATAACAGAACTATCTTATATATATACTATAAAAATAAAAATATAAAAAAAAACAAACATAAACAACGTATATTGCGAAAACAATTTAACTTCATATATGTATGTATATAAATATATAAATAATCGCTATAAGAGCAGCCCTAAGACTTAAGCTGCAATAAAGTCATAATATAAACATCAACTCGAAAAGTATAATAAAACTCCTCTTACGAAACCCCCATTCTTTTCCTTTTAATAACACAAATAAAGGCTCCTTTAACCCTTAAAAATCCAGATATCCCATTCATTTATTGCTTTAGTTTGAATTAACTCTTAATTTGTATATAAAACGAATGTTAAAGGAAGTTTTTCTAAAATTTATTTTTACAAACAAGCAACAATTTAATTAAACTGATTATTTTACATAAAACTTTAACACTTCGTTTTCTGCATGCTTTAAATAAATTTCAAATAATTTCTTTCATTTCATTAACTTTTAATTTTTTATTAACCCCTAAATACACACAAACATTTATGTTGTCCTGTTATGCTTAATTTTGTAACTAAATTAATTTGTAAGCTTCTTTTATTTGTAGTTTAGTTTTATGATTTCTATAGTGTTTAAGTATGTTGTAAAAATAAACTAAACAGCATTTCGAAAGACTTAAGACACATGCACGCTTTATACGGTATGTCATACAGAAGACTTAAGCAACAAACTTGAATTAAAGAAAAACAAAACAATTCAAGTACCAAAAGATAATGCTGTTTAGTTAGAAAGTAAAAGGAATAAAAAAAATGGTTTTAGCAAAAGAATGTAAAGTATCCTGTGAACAACTTTTTGTAGTTGCAAAACTTAATTAAAAAATAAAAATTTGGATATTTCACTCAATATTCTTAATAAAAAATTTTAAATAATCAAAAAATTAAAAAAAATAACGAAAACTTTAAACATTAAAATTAAGTAGTATAAATACGTTACAAATATTTCAAACTTATGACCTTTGACCTATAACGTTTACTTTCAAACAAAAGCTGGTATTGGGTGTATGATTTAAAAATGCAGATTGTTTAACCAATTTTAGGGGATTTTTGATAATTACCGGCAAAAATTAAATCTATTTATATTATTGATAATTGATATTTATCGATAACAGTATTTTGATTTTCTGGATTGCACACAACTCTTCCGTTTTTTAACTAAGTGAAAATAAATGGAATTTTGATAACTTTGCAGCGCCTAAAAACTGCTGAATGAGTGACTCTTATTGGCCAATCGGGCTCTTCTTAAGTTTAGTAATCATCTTTAAAGAGAAGGGCTTTTAATAAATGCCTTGGTAAGCTTTTAGCTGATGTAAGCGATTTTTGCCTATCAAGCCGAATTCGACACTTTCGAACCACACAAACCATATTTTGTTGGTTAAAATCAATGAAACATATTCAGGATAAGCTTCAGTGACTAATCTAGATGCTACATCTGCCTTTTATCAAAAAGCATTACTTCTATTGGCATAAGTTTTTATTTTTAAAACAAGAAACGACTAAGTGAGAAGAAACGACACCTGGTAACCTTTTAAAGTTATCAAAGATTAAAACCATTTTTAAACGACACTGCATCTATTGTGATTTCCGCATTTTTAAGTTAAACGCCCACAGCATTACTTGCAAGTAAATTTGAGTTTGGACTAACTTTTACCTAAATCTTTATATAAACCATTATTTTTTTCCTTTTGCTTTCAGTCCACAGGTCTGTCCGATAATTTTTCTTTTGGTTATACCGCATGCTTAATATTTAAAAAATAAAATCAAAAAATTTAATTTTAAATTAACATAAATATTTTCTTTTTTCACATCATCTTCTCTGCCAAATGAAAAAATTAACGAAATAGTACCACCAAGATGGATTTTGGAACCCACCGATAAGGCTTTTGCTCAAGGCTCCGATGCTAAAGTTGAATGTAAGGCCGATGGTTTCCCTAAGCCACAAGTGACATGGAAGAAAGCAGTGGGTAAGAAGAAGAAGGATTCAGCTTTATTTTCATTATTTTCTAATCTGATCTGTTCCTAAACTATTTGGGTAAAAATAATTTTTTTTATTCTTACTTAGGTAACAGTCCCGGTGAATACAAGGACTTGAAAAAGAACGATAACATTCGCGTTGAAGAAGGCACTCTACACATCGATAACATTCAAAAAACCAACGAAGGCTACTATTTGTGCGAAGCCATCAATGGCATTGGTTCTGGACTCTCAGCTGTCATAATGGTTAGTGTACAGGCTCCCCCAGAATTTACAGAGAAATTGCGTAATCAAACTGCTCGTCGTGGTGAACCTGCTGTCTTGCAATGCGAAGCTAAAGGCGAGAAACCAATTGGCATTCTATGGAACATGAATAATATGCGTTTGGATCCCAAGAATGACAATCGTTATACTATTCGCGAGGAAATTCTTTCCACCGGTGTCATGTCTAGTCTCTCGATTAAGCGTACCGAACGTTCTGACTCTGCCTTGTTTACCTGTGTAGCCACTAATGCCTTTGGTTCAGATGATGCCAGCATAAATATGATTATCCAGGAAGTGCCAGAAATGCCATATGCTCTTAAAGTTTTGGATAAATCTGGACGCTCGGTGCAACTAAGCTGGGCCCAACCCTATGATGGCAATTCTCCCATTACACGTTATATTATTGAATTTAAACGTTCTCGTGCCTCTTGGGATGAAATTGATCGTGTTATGGTTCCCGGTGACACTACAGAGGCTCAGGTTCAGAAGCTTAACCCTGCCACTACTTACAATATACGCATTGTCGCTGAAAACACTATTGGTACTTCGCAAAATTCGGAAGCTGTCACCATTATTACAGCCGAAGAAGCACCCTCTGGCAAACCTCAAAGTATAAAAGTGGAACCCATTAATCAAACTACTTTACGTGTCACCTGGAAACCACCAGCACGTTCTGAATGGAACGGTGAAATTTTAGGTTATTATGTCGGCTATAAATTATCGAACACCAATTCTTCGTATGTGTTTGAAACTGTTAACTTTGTTACGGAAGAGGGCAAAGAGCATAATTTAGAATTGAATAATTTACGCGTCTATACCCAGTACTCAGTTGTTATACAGGCTTTTAATAAAATTGGTGCCGGTCCCCTTTCCGATGAAGAGAAACAATTTACCGCTGAAGGCACACCAAGTCAACCACCCAGCGATACCTCCTGCACCACTTTGACTTCACAAACTATTCGTGTTAGCTGGGTTAGTCCTCCCTTGGAATCGGCCAATGGTGTTATTAAGACCTACAAGGTTGTCTATGCACCCAGCGAAGAGTGGTATGGTAAGTTAAGAAGAGAGGAGAGGAGAAAAAATTTTTCTAACTAAATTCTAATCGAGTTTTTTTCCTCTAACTAGATGAAACCAAACGTCATTATAAGAAGACTGCCTCTTCAGATACTGTTTTACATGGCCTTAAGAAATACACAAACTATACAATGCAAGTTTTAGCAACTACTGCCGGAGGTGATGGTGTTAGGAGCGCAGCCATACACTGCCAAACTGAACCTGATGGTACAAACATTTTTTTATTTTTTTTAATAAATTAAAGAAAATATTAACCATTTTTGAATTGTTTTTTTTCCAACAGTACCTGAGGCTCCCACCGATGTCAAGGCCCTCGTTATGGGTCATGCTGCCATTTTAGTTTCATGGCGTCCACCGGCACAGCCAAATGGTTTAATTCAACAATACACTGTCTATACTAAAGTGGAAGGTGCCGAAGGTGAACCCAAAAGCCAAAAAATTCCCCAATATCAAATGAGTTATGAAGCCACCGAATTGGAAAAGAACAAGCCCTATGAGTTTTGGGTTACGGCTAGCACAAATATCGGTGAAGGTCAACCCTCAAAGAGCATTGTTGCCATGCCCAGCGATCAAGTTCCTGCCAAAATTGCCTCTTTCGATGATACATTCACTGCCACTTTTAAGGAAGATGCCAAAATGCCTTGTCTGGCTGTTGGTGCTCCCCAACCTGATATCACTTGGAAAATTAAGGGTGTCGAATTTACTGGAAACGATCGTATGCGTGTTTTACCCGATGGTTCTTTGCTAATTAAATCTGTAAATAGACAAGATGCTGGTGATTATACATGTCATGCTGAGAACTCGATTGCCAAGGATTCGATTACACATAAATTGATTGTCTTGGCTCCACCCATGTCACCACAAGTTACATTGTCGGCCACCACTACCGATTCGTTGACTGTTAAAGTAAAACCTCATGAAGGTGATACTGCACCTTTACACGGTTATACTTTGCACTATAAGCCAGGTGAGTTGAAATAAGAAATAATCCTTCTTTGAGTTTCTTTTTTAAATAGGCAAAAACCAGCAAAAGTCTTCTTTGGTTTTGGGGAAAAATTTGAAAAAAAGGAGTAGGGGAACATTAGGGAATTAAACCTGCGACCATTAGCTTGGCAGAATTATTCCCTAATTTAGGCAGTAGATTAGGTTAGGTAGGACAAGCCGGCTGCGAAAGTGATAAAATAATACGGTGCGGCCGACCTTGGTTTGTATCTTCGGTGGCTTTGTGTGAAAAAAAGAGGTAAAAGGAAAATACCATTAAACAAGATTAAATTGAATTAAAGAAATTTCGAAAGATCAAGGTAAAAGTTAATTAAAATGGTTGGTAATAATCACCCCGTCATGGTCCCCGATATCGAACTAGCCGCCATTATTGATAAAAAAAATAAAGAATTGATAATAACATTGGCCTGTTAGCCTTATCCGAAATGCTTTCCAGTCTGTCGATACCAAATACCTGCTCTGAACATCGTCCACTGCCGAACAGAAGCACAAAAGGATTCAATCTCCTCTGCATCCTGACAGCTTTTACAGGAGTCGCTGAAAGTCAGTCCCAGTCTACTGACATAAGTGCAAAATCGACAGCGGCCGGTAATCGGTCAAGGTGTCATGCATTCTTGGTTTCAAGAAGACATTTGGAACGTATCGGCTCTATTCTCAGCTAGATTATCGTCGTAGTTCCTTCCATATCGACTTTGCCAGCGTATTTAATGACAGGAAGTTAACAGGAAGCGAGGAGAATGTCACAGAAGTTATCGATTGCCCCATTATCCCAAACTATATAATTTCGCACCATTCTTCTCCAGCAAACACAGTTGCCCACACTAGTACCGTGTCCCCGCAGCCATCTCAGAGAGATGTAAAAATTTATTCCCATCCTGTTAAAGGATGTCTGACAATTGCAGACTGTATGTGACGGGAAGTATACGTTAGTGATGGACCTAATGGCGGCTTGGCTTTCAGTGAAGATCAAGACATTGCTGCCAAATACCCTGTAGTACTAACAATTCAGCTTGCAGTGCAGTGCATTCATCGCAAAGTCTGAACGAAATCCGTTCTCCTATTTTCGCAATTATTATGCTTCCACCAAACCCAGTTCTTTCCTTAAAGTAAAGGCAGTAACTAAGAAATAATGGTTTTTAATTAGAAGAATTTCACTTTCTATTTTTAAAAAAATTTTAACTAAAATATTAAACTCAAATTTTAAACTAAAATTTTTGAATAATAATTTTCCAGAATTCGGCGAATGGGAGACTGCTGAAGTGTCAGTTGATGCCCAAAAATTCACTATTGAAAATCTTCTATGTGGTTCACGTTATCAGGTTTATGCTACCGGATTTAATAAGTATTTACCCTCAAGATTCCAATTAAATATTTAGAACCACATCTAACGTTTTCCTTATTTTCAATAGCATTGGCGCAGGCGAAGCTTCCGATATCCTTAATACCCGTACCAAGGGCTACAAGCCAAAACTGCCAGAAAAATCACGTTTCATTGAAGTGTCTTCCAACTCAGTTTCATTGCATTTTAAGGCCTGGAAGGATGGTGGCTGTCCCATGTCTCATTTTGTTGTAGAAAATAAAAAACGGTTTGTTGCGGTATTTTAACAAATTTAAGAAAAATTAAAAAAAAAATAATTTTTTTTTAATTTGACCCTTAACAGCGATCAAATTGAATGGAATCAAATTTCAAATAATGTTAAGCCCGATAATAATTATGTTGTCTTGGATTTGGAGCCAGCTACCTGGTATAATTTACGCATAACTGCTCATAACTCGGCTGGCTTTACTGTGGCTGAATATGATTTCGCCACCTTAACCATAACCGGAGGTAAGTCAATTCTGTTTTCCAATTGATTTTGTTTAAAAAAAAGTTTTCTTATAAAAACATTGCTTTTGTACATATAATTACAAAGAAAAAACTACGTAAAATTTAAGATTTTTATAACTAAACAACAATAAAAATCTTAAATCATATATACAAATAACAAAAATCAATAATTGTACAAAAAAAAAGGAAGCTGCACTTGCTTCATTGTAAAAATTTATTTTTTAATTTCTTAAGCTTTTTATTAAAAAAATTTTATTTTCAACTTTTTCTTTTTTGCTTTAAAGCACTGTAAATTTAATAATTTTATTTTAATTCAAAAAGCTTGTGTAAAATAATTTTTTTAACAATTAATTTAAAAATGTGTTTTTAATTTTTCAATTTAGCTGCTAGTTAGTGTAAACAAAAACAAATAAAAAAAAGAATTCTATTGCGTAAATGCAATTTGTTTTTCCTTCCCTTGTTGTTTATCAATAAAAAAATGAAAAAATAATTTTTAGAAAGTTTGCAACGTGAAAATTTTTTTGTAATGTATTGAAAAAAAACCTTAAATTCAGCTTAATAGTCATTAGTCATCACCATTTATTTATTTATTCTTTTTTTAATTTTACACAATTTTTGCCAGAATCAAAAAGGTTGTAGTAATTAGTTTTTTTATGTACTTTATGTTAATTTTTAATTTTTTAGAACCCATTTTTGTAAAGAAAAATGTACCCATTTTTTGTATTTTTTAATTAAAAATAATAGCTGCGTTCATGCACTACATAGTAAGATTTAAGTGCAATGCTTAAATAATATTAAAAACTTTTTTGAAAGAACTATTTCTAAGAAACTTTTCTATTATAAAAACAAATACATATCGTTAACTTAATATAAAAAAGCCCTAGCTCGTTTTTCTTTAAGTCGGAATTTTTTTTTTTGCCAATTTTAATTTATAGAAATAAACGAAAATCTGGGCCTATAAAATAATTCGAGTTAGGGCCTTTCTATATTAAGGAAACAATTTGTACATATTTATATGTTTTTATAGGTCCTATGAGGAGCACAGGTCCTAAAAAGATTTAAGATATTTTTGCTTTAAATATTTGTAATTAATTCCCCCATCCCTTTGTGGCGTATTTGATGTTTATTCATGTAATTTAGCATGTGGCTAAATGTTGTATTTAAATTTAGCATCACAGACTTAATATAATTTTATTTATTTGTGCAATGATTTTTTGTAAAAATTAAAAACCTTTTATAAAAAAAATCCAGGCAACAGTGCTGTATTCGGCTGTGTGGAAGCTGATACATCTGCAAGGTGCGTCAATAAAATAATTTGCTTTACATTGTAATTCCACTTGTAATCTCTACAATAGTAAATACATATATTCTGAATTGTTGTAGATTGTCAAATAGATTTGCTTAACTCGTTTGTCCGTCTGTTGAAATCAAGTTTCGGGAATCAAACAATAAGAATTGCGTTTTGTTTTTAAAATATCAGACACTAGCAGTTTTAGTTAGTTCAGGTTACGGAGGGTACTGACGAATGCAATTCGCCACCTTTACCCAGGGGCCTGTAAGGCCGTTGTGAATTCATTCAGAAGTTTTGAAAACCTAACAGGGCCTAGCTCGTGTGTGTCGCCAAGATCGCTCTAAGATCACGTTTTTAAAATTGACTAAAACAAACAAAAAAATTCAAAGTTGTACTATTAGTCAGTATAGTCCAGAATCACTTATATACAGGGTGGCTGATAAAAGCTACTACCAAAAAAAAACTTTTTGATTAAACGTCGCACATCTGTCAGCGAGGGTGGAGGCCATTTGAATTCAATTATTTTCAAAGCTTTACGAATTACTTTAATACATATGCGGTAATTTAAATAACCTTTTTTTGGGTAGTAGCTTTTATCAGTCACCATGTATATTTATTGTATAAAAGTATCAGAATTATAATGTTCCAAAAGTATGAGAAAAGTACTTTTCATACTTTCAAAAAATTCAAACAACTAACAAAAATTGGAAAAAGTCACTTTTTGTCCCCTTAGCTGCAATCAGATTCATAATATCAAATATGTAAAATAAAGTACCAAATATGTAAAAATATAATTTTGGACCGCCTAAACAATCTAAGTCAAAGCAGTTAGTTTCATATTTCTAGCCTCATAAAACTAAAAAAAATTTAAAAAATCAGTTTTAGAAATGAGAAAGAAGTACATATGTACCTTTTAACGACCTTATTGAGAAAATTCCATTTTAAGACTAATAATCTTAAAATATGCAAAAGGGTCCATAAAATGTGAACAAAATACCTATTGACCGCCAATTGAATTCTAATCACAACCTGGGTCAAGGGTCAATAATTTCATATTTGTGGACTTATAATACTAAAAAATGGAAAAAGGCGCTAAAAATGAAAAAGAATTACTTTTTATTCACCTCGAAAAGGCGTACAGAAAATGTGAAAAAAATACCTTTTGACCCCCTAATGGACTTTCTATCACAATCTAGACTAATTAAAGACTCATTATCCAAAAATATTGAAAAAAACGTACAAAAAGTGTAGAAAAGCTCTTTTTGTCCACAATCTGTGCCGGAGGTCCTTTATTTTATATCTGTAGACTGCAAATTACCAGATATGCCTAAATAGAGGCTCATAACTCTCCTTATTTTATATTTTTTTATACACAGTTTGTGTTATTCTTGTTATACCCTTTAGATAGTGCTATTTCGTTTGTAATATTTTTGAATATCCATTTGCGATCCCATAAACTATATACACTCTGGATCCTGAAAGATAGGGAAGCCAATACAATTGTTAAAATGTTGTGAGTTTTATGTTTTGAAAACTATAATCGCTATGTATTTTAAGCCCACCATAAATAATTATGATATTTACAATTCGAAAACAACTTGCCTAGATCAGGGAACTGGGTAAACAAGAAGAGCAATGTGAGGTTAAGTTAGGTTAGGTTAGGTAGAACAGGCAGCCGTTGAATGAAAGGATACAGCTCACTTGGGTCCGCTTAACTCGGTCCCTTTATGTTACCTGGAGAGGCAGATAGAATAGGTTGAGATGGAAGGAAAGAAGAAATTTAGAGAAGGATAAGAAAGAAAGAACAGAAAATGAAGCAAACTTACCAGGGTCTCTGGTGGGAATCGAAGCCACAACACCCAGACTGTTAGACTCGTGCACTTGTCACGGATCTACCGGGGCACCCAAGAGCAATGTGAAGGGTATATAAAATTTAAGAAAGCCTTAGTTCGGATCGTATTTAAAAATTTTAAGTACGATTTTGGATAAATTCAATAATAAAATTCTTAATTTTAAAATGTTTTTTTTTTCTGTGTACTCTTATTACCATATGAATGGTAAAATAATGGGACTAATTAATTTCCCTTTATTAATAGAACACAACCCAAAAAAACTAAATCAGATCAAATCTTTAGAAATAAACAAATTTTTGAGATAGTTTAAATGTTCTTTTTTTTTAAAGTTATGTCTTATGTAATATAGATTTTAATGTCACTAAATTTAAATGCACATTTAAAGTCAATACAAAAAATTGAGTACAATATTTTTTTTCAAAATGGTTTAAGTGTCCCCACATTATAACTACACATCTTTATGATTTGAATTTTGTGTTTCGATTCTTTTTATAATTTGAGAAAAATTTAAAATTTTAGTTAAAGCATATTTAAGTTCTATTTACTGTAACTAAATCATTTTTAATTTAAATTAATATTTAAAAAAAAACTTAAATAATTGAACGAGTAAAAAAGCTCCAATTAAAAAGGCAATCATTTAATTTAATGGGGTTTAAATAAAAATTCATTTAAATCTTAACCTGCAACAACCAAAAATAATCATCAAAAAATATTCATCATAATTAAAAAAAAAAAAAAAAGTTTAAAATATCAAAGAGAAAAATGCAGTTTATTTCGTTTCGTTTTTTTCTTAAACAAATTTATTTATTATCAATAACAAAAATTAGTTTTAAAACATTAATTTACTTTGTTAAACAAATTTATTAAGTTTAATTTTAATTCATTTTAAAAATATCATTCGATAAATTATTCATTATTCTCTATATATTTACCTAATTTCATATAACATAATATAATTATATTTTTTTTGTTTTAAGGATTTATTTGATAAATTTTAAGGAACATATCGTTAGCTTAAATGTAAAACCTAAAAATTTTGTTTGTAGCATTAAAAAATGTGCTTTAAATAAAATATACTCAAATATGTTAAAATATCGATTTGGGATTTTTCGCTAGTTAAGAGAATTTGCATTTCAGGTAACGATATGTAAAAGCAATATACAAATATGAATAAATAAGTAAAAAAGAACAACTATAATAACAAAAAACTCAGCACAGTTGGTCTCTTAATGTAAGTGAAAGTGCGAAGGCATATAAGAAAAACATATGGGCGATACCATTGTGACGGTCACATTTTACTTATATTTTTTCTTATAACTCAAACAAATCAAAATTTGTAATTGAAACAAGGGTATGATTTCCAAGCATGTTATGTCTTTAAGGGTTTTATAAGTACACTAAAAAAACACAATTTCTGCTCACAGTGGGCCGTTGGTCACTGTGACGGGTGTTACCTTACAAATTTGAATTTTTGAAAATTTTGATAGTATTATGTTAAATACTTTTAAGAACGGGACTACTTTTGACGGCAGCTTAAAATGATTTTAATCGTATTTTTAATTTTTTTACTACAAAAAACAATTTTAAAAAAACCTTTTTTTCTTAAGGATGAAGCCTTAAGAAAGTGTGACTGGTGTGAAATTTTTATCAAAAATAAGAATGGCCGAATTTTTACTTTATGACGATGTAGAAACTTTTACGAAAGAAATTAAAATTACATATAAACCAATTTTTTTTAATTATTTTTTTCTTTTGGGCGTAAATTTATAATTTTTTTTTTCAAAATAAAAAAAGGATTTTTCCCCATTTGGGGCCTTTTTATGTGGAATCGACCATATGGGAAATTTAAAGTCAAGAGCGGGATGTTCCCAGAATTTAGAAACTCCGAAACGTGTTCACGGCCACTGGAATTTGGCCACGTTTTTAAAAAAAGTAAGGCCCAAACATGCTGCCAGTTGCTTCTTGTGAATGTATTTGTTTCTTATTGCATAAGAATTTTTTAAGTCCCAAATTGGACATTTACGAATTGCCGGCGCTTTTCATGGTCTGCTGGTTGGAGTTCCTGCGTAAGCTGAACTTTGTAGTTTGAATGAATGCAAGTCAAGATCTTTTGTCAAAGTTCGATGCGTAGTTGTTAAGAAATATGTCTAATAGACATTGTTGGGTTTTCAGCTTCACGCTCGTTTACATCAGCAATCTCTTCAAGAGGCGCAAATGATTGTAACTGTCCATAACCGACCCAGCTTTATCCAATGTTTTAATAACTTTTCGAATGGTTGAAACATGATGTGCACATTCTTGACGGAAAATCCTTCGAAGTTTGCGAGCGGTTTCAGCGTACCTTTTCAAATTTTTGTTAAAAGGTTTTACACTGTTACATGTGTCACAGCTGTCAAATTTTAGAGTTGCCACTTTCATAAATTTACACTTAAATTAAAAAGAGCATTGTTACTGAAACACCCTTTAGCTTTAAAGTTAAATAATAGTTAGACACTGAAAAAACATAACTTCTGCTCAGCGTTATCACAAAAACTCTGTAACAGCTGTAACTTTAAATATTTGAGCTTCTTAGAATTTAAGGATATTCTACAGAAACTGCACAATTAGTTTTATTAACTAAATGTTTAAGGAATTGCTGATTGTAAATGCACACCTTATCATATATCAACACTCCGAGATCTTCTCGTGGGTCTCGATTGTGCATTTACCATTTCATCTATTAAAATTGAAATATTCCATACTAAACAGGGCTATCGAACTGGCAGTAACATCGCCCTTTTTTCTTTTATCAAAATGAGAATAGAGCTGTTATTGTGAATCGCAAGCGCTATCAAGCCATGCTAACTGAACTTTTGTTCCCAGAAGCTAATAAAGTCAAATGAACGACATTTGATTTCAGATTGTCATACAACGCGCTTTATAATTGATTTCTTGCAAAATAAATTTGGTGGCAACCTTGTTTCTGGAATAGGCCCTGTTTACTGCCCTCTACATCTTAATGCCTCTAGATTACTTTATATGGTAAAGTTTGTTTTTTATGCCGAAAAACCAGAATCTCCTGAATAATTTAAAACTAATTGATTGATGCCACCATTGATGCAATACGGCAAGATTTATTAAACAAAAGTTATAGAAAACTAGTCTGACCGTATATTCGTAGCGGCGGCAGACATAATTATACCGAAAATTAAATTAATGAAATTAAATATGTATAATAAAATTATTAAACAATATTTAAAACTTGCAAGAAATATTTAAGTTCTAATTCAGCTTAAAAAAACACCCGTTATTTACTATTACATTCCCCAGGTATAACAAAGAAACCGAAGAAACAAACCCAAGTGGGCTGCGCCACATTCTTTCACCATTTCCGCAGCAGCAGCCAATTTTTTATTTTTACTTTGTATTTTTTCTCTTTTAGACGTAAATTGCGCCAGTTTTATTTAAAATTAGTTAGTTATTATTTCTTGCTTTGTTATTTCTTGCTTCCTGTCACTTAACGTGGAATCGCCCATATGTTTTGAGAAATAGTAATAGTATTTTTGACTCATTGCTAGGGTGACCATTCGTACAGATTTTTCATTTGGTGTACTGATTGCAAAAGTATGTACTGAAATGTACTGATTTTTGAAAAGAAGCAGTGATTGTACTAATTTTTAAAGGAAATCAGATATTTTTCAAAAAAAAAATTATAAAAACACTATAGGGTGGAACATTTTCCCAACAGCAGAATGGGGCTTGTGATGTTGAAAAAAAAATATATAAAAAATCAATTAATGTTACACCGTTTTAAATTGCTTGAAAAACACAAAAAATACTTGGAGTAATATTTTTGAAAAGAAAGTTTAACTCCTGAATAATTTGTTGTAAATAAAGATGTGTTTTTGACAAAATTTTTTTACAAGAATAGATTGACACCCAGACATACGGATGGTCACGCTTTAGTCAACTTTAAGTGGATCGCAATAATTGAAGGTGGGTCTCAGCTTATACAAACTAAAAAAAGCTCTATTCTTTTCTTGCAAAAAAATATAAAAAGCGTACTTATTTAGAACCGGGAGTAAATGGTCAGCCTACTAATTGGTCGTTTTCTTCTTTCTAATTTGCTTTAATGTTGTCACACCTTTTTAGAGAATAAACACTTTATGACTAAAGAATTGAAACCGTGCTAAGGAGAAAGTTCTAACAAAAATAAAATAAATTAATTTTAGTATTTAAATACCGAAACAATGTTGCCACCTTGAAAAAAAAACACGTATTGACTAAAGGACTAAAAAACAAACCTCTATAAAAACAAAATAAAAAATAAACTTTGCCACCAAACACTTCATGACTGAAGAACGGAAGCTGTCTCTGAGACTCGATTAGAAATAAAATTAATTAACTTTGGTTTTTTTTAACAAAGTTAAAAAAATAATAAATAAATTTAACGTTTGTGTAAATGAACAACTGTGCTTTAGCCTTATTAATAAAATTATTATATAAATAAATAAAAATTAAAAATTATATTCTACTTAATTTAAACGGAATTTTGTTAACGTTTTTATTTTTGTAATATTTAAGCTTTATGCCCAACACAAGTAACTATAAAAATTAGGCCTCCTTGTTCTTAAAATTTTTTTTGAATTTTAGTTTAGATTTTAAAATGCTATAGTTTTTATTAAAAATTGCGTTTTATAAATTTCACATCTATTACAAAATCGTTTTCATATAAAAATCGTAAATAAATAAAACAAAAACAAATTGCATTTAAAGGTTTTTTGCTTATTATGAGACAAAAAACTTTTGGCCAATAGACATTAAGTAATTTTTAACTAACTTAAGTGTAAAAAAAAAATTTTTAATTTTTAAAATAAAATGTTAAAAAATTATTTTTTTTCTTCTTTCAAAATTATATTTTTTAACGAAAGTTTCCAAATATTTTTCTTATGTTATTTATAATGCTTTTTGATCTTCTTAATGTTTAGACTTTTTTGAATTAAAGTTTTTAGAATTAAGATTTCTTTTCCAAATTTTAAAATTCGTATACTTTAAATAGTATTTGTCTATTTGTATATTAGAGGTACAAAGGTAATGTTCAAAAAAAAATTTTTAAAAATTCACTTTAATTAAAAAAAAAAAAAACAAGAAAAAAAGAAAACGAAATAAACTTTGTTTTGTTTAAATTAAAACGAAACAAATTAGCTGTTATTCTCTTTCTTTGTCTTTTTCTCTCTTTGTCTGTCTGTCTCACTCTTGTGTGTGTGTCTGTGTTTTTCTTTGTGTCCTGCCTTTATCATATGATGTATGTTTGGTTAATATTTGGTTGTTACAGGAACTATAGCCCCATCACGCGATATGCCCGAATTATCGGCCGAGGATACTATACGCATCATATTGTCAAATCTAAATTTAGTTGTACCCGTGGTAGCTGCTTTACTCGTCATTATAATTGCTATAATTGTTATTTGTATACTACGTAGCAAAGGCAATCATCATAAAGGTATATAACCCAAACAAAACTAATCTGACATTTTTTTTTCGTTTTGTTTCTCTTTTTCTCTCTTTCTTTTTATATAATTTTAAATTTTGTTAAACTGTCCAAACGTATTTTCTTTTTTTTAATTATTAATTTGGTTTACAATTTGTTAAAAAAAATCCAAACAAAATGCTTGCTTATTTGTTAAATGGCTTATATGTTATATGAAAATAATTTCGAAATTTTAAATCATAAAAATTTCGAAATGCATGCAAAATAATAATGTTACTTGTTGTATCAATATAAAACAAATTAAAAAAAACGGTTTGCATTGAAAAACACAAATCCTATAAACAAACGTATTTTGAACCCATCCTTACAACAAAAACAAGGCACTATTGCACCTTTGGATGATGGCCGAGGATCTGGCAATTTACATACACGCATACGTTTACCCGCCTGGATGCCCGAGTGGCTGGATCTTAACTTTATGGTACCCCTGATTGCCACTGTTATTGTGGTATTTGTGGGTATTTTGGTTGTATGTGTGGCCTTGTCAAGACGTCGTGCAGATGATTTACGCGGTGGACAGAAGGATGTGTATTGTAGGTTGATTTATGAATGCCTTTATTGTTTACAACAACTATAACTTTCAACAAAAAAATATGTTGATTTATTTTTTTTATCTTATATTTTTCTTTTTTTTTTTATTTAAGATTTTTTACACTTATTTTACAAAATTAATAACAGAATATTGCACTGTAGGGTTAAAGCATTAGATTTAGAACGTGACATTAGTGACCTTAGTAAGCCTTAAAAGTAGACAACATAAAAAGCATTTAGTTTTTGTTTTAGTTTTACAGAAGCATTTAGGTTAATTTATGGTAAAATTAAATGCAAGGGATTCGTCTGTTGCAATATATTACCCAATAACATTTAAAAAAGAACGTGACAAAAAACTCTTTTGCGACTGTTTCAGAAAAAAATTAAATTTATACATATTTGCAAATTGTAATTAATTCAATTTCATAAAAGCATACTCTGTTTTCCCAGGATATGTGCCTTAAGTTTGCTAAAAAAAAATCTTTTTATAACTTTAGGTTTTACAATTAGAACGTGACAGACAGGTCTTCGAATATATTTAAGTCATAAATAACAATAAATTGTTTCCTTTTTAGAGTTACATAAAATAAATTTAAGTTTTAAATTTTAGTCCAATTAATGAAACGATTGCTTAGTGCTTAAGGAACGCAAAAATTTGCAAAAGAACGTGACACTGAAAATTGAAAAAAATTGAGAAAAGAACGTAACATAAGAACAGACAAAAGCAAACTGAGAAAATCTATAGTATAATAATAATATAATAATATAATAAAAAAAAGGTAAATCTTATTGAAATTTCAAAATTAATTTTGTGTTTCCAAGGCAATTCTTTAATACTAGAATTGAGCTAAGAAAAAATAGATACACTTGGCATTTCTTTGTTATAATAAAAAAAAATTATTGCGACATTACAATTTTCAACCCCGATGGACTTTAACGTAAAAATGCTCATATACCCGTTGGCAAAAATACAAACATAACTGCAAAAATTTAAAAACTTTTCCAAGCATTTGAAAAAATTTATTTGTTTAAATGGATCCTACAAAAAGTGCAATATTTTGTAATTTTTTTTTAATATATAATATTTTTTTGAATTTCTTTATCTTTATTTAAATTAATTTTTATTTTATTTCTGTTTCACTATAAAATGAAACCTAAAAATCTAAACGTGGAATTTCAGCGGAAGTTTTCCAACTCAAAGGTCACTCAATATTTACTACAATGATTTTTAAAAGTTTTTTAAATTATTTATTTAAAAAAATTTTTGGTTTGTGTTATCTAAGCATGATGTGTAAAATTAAAAACCTTAAAAAAATATTTAGATAAAAGAAAATACTTCAACAAATCATTACAATTACACAACAAAGAATATGTTAAACACAAAATATAACACAATTTAAAAAAAAAATATTTTTTAAACTGGTTTTAAAACATGTTTATTTATAATTTTTTACACATTAAGGCGACATTTTACTAAGAATCGTTTGCCCTCACCTTAAACCCCAAAATTAATTTTAAATATTTACACTGAGACATTCATCTCATTCAATTGCAAGGCGTATTAAAAAGGTGACCGCCACTGAACAGCTGACATTTGTTTTCGTCATTCAAAGAAAATTTTTTACAAGATGGTGTTAAACCTACAACAAATATAATGTTACAAAAACAAATATATGACGATTTCAACATTGTGGAAAGAATTTATCAACAATAAAAATCTTGTTATTTTTGTCTTGATGTTGTTGTTGCAGCGATGCGGTCACCTTTTTAAGGCAACATGATCAATACGGTTCTTTTTTTACAAGGTGTAGGCTGGGCGATTTTACTGGCAGAATTCTCAAAGCAAATTTAATTATTTGATGGCAATTTATATTAAGATTATGGGAAAATTTTTTATTAATATCTCTCACAAAGAGCATAAAAACCTTATTCGTTCGAGTAAGATTTTTCTTTCTATCGAAAAGTAACTATAGTTTTTTGTTAAATAAAAACTAAAGTCTAATAGCAATATAAAAAAAGGACTTAAAAACAATTGGTTGTCTTAAATCCGTTTCCCTGGGGTAACTCATAAAGTTCATGACAAACAATTTAACAGAATGTTAAAAAAATTGCTCTAAATAAGCGTTAAATTAAGTTTAAGAATAAAATAAGTTAAATCATTCAAAATTATAATTGCCTAGGGCAAATCTTGTCTGTCAGATTATTGTGATTTTCCACCAAGCAACTTTCTCCCAAGATAAAATTATATTTTGTAAACACTTTGACAAAGTTTAAACTAGACAATTATACTTGTTTTTTTAGATCCCCTTTTAAACTTGCCTTCACGTTTACACAGGACAATTCATGTATTACAATGTTGTCCTTTTTGCCTTGGGGTTTAAATCTATTGGCCCAGATGCAAGAAATAAGAACAAGATAACAGGCAAGCTTGTCCCCCTTGCGATTTTTTCTTCTTTTTGTTTTCTTAAATATTAAAGTGTATCTATACAAAATGGTAACGTAACCACTACAAATACAACACCAACAACCATACATAGTTTTTACATTGTAAATTCGAAGACAAACGCCTAGATTTAAAAAAAATAAAAAAACAAATACAAAAGCAAACAAACGTAAGGTTCATATGTAACTTTTGACATCTAAGTGTTGGAGTAAAACAAAGTAAATAATAATAAACTGACGCTATACCACCACCTTGTATAGAGGCACCTTGTTTAAAACTATATACTTGCGCAAGTATAATTTCCTAGTCTTAACCTCTTCTTCAAGAGTACATACATCTACACTTACAAACATATGTAAATATACACATAGCAACTGTAAAACCTTTTATTTCTCAACTTAACCTTTCGCCTTAGTACTTCTTGTGTCTATATTTATGATCAATTCATTCACACATAATAATAATACATTTTTTAGCCAATTCATTAATTCATCTCATTTAATTTGAAATTGCTAAAATACAAAAAATAAATCAATCTTTGCGATAGAAATTGGTAAATGCAAAAATATTCAAGATAGTTAGTTCATAGTTCTTCCTATATTTTTTTTTGTTTTTATCTTAAGTCCTTTCCTTTCTTTGACCTTTTGTGTATTATGAATATTTGAATTTTAAATAAGTGTAAATATTTTCAAACCAATTGTAAAATAAATGTTGTAAATATTTATAAATGTAATAGGTAAATAATATTCGATTCCCCCTAATAGATATTGCAAAAAAGTGGTTCCAAAATACTTAAAAAGAATTGAACTAAATGTCAACCGTTTTGAAATCACTTTAACTTACTACTAAAATTCTAAAATATAATTACAAACAATGATTGAGTAGCAATAAACAAAATACGGTATTTAACTGCAAGTATAGTTAAAAATAAACTAAAATCTTAAAAGCCAGTGTTTAAAATGCTAAATCATTTAAAGCAACATCTTAAATTTGACAATCAAGCCACTAAAAGCTGATAGCATTTTAAAAAACCATATTGTGAATAATTTTCTTAAGCACCAGCTTTCTTTTTAAATAAAATATATTTTAAGTTTTATTTGCTTTTAGTCAGCTTCGAGAACTGCTGGCAGCAATGAATAGTGAAATAATTGTTTTCCTATTTTAGCAGTGGCTATTGTTATTGATGTATCATCAGTATTAATATAACATCCATGGGAGTAGTATTTTTAATTATATTTCAGAATTTTTTAAAACCAGTTTTAAAGCTTCATATAGAGATGATTAGTGAAACAAATGGCTAGCTGCTTTCAGCCGACATAAGTGCTTTTAACCATTTTTAGCTTTAGCGTTAAAAGAGTTATAACCAATAAGAAACATTTGGCCGGTCAAGCTTGACCCGAAATTGGGTTACTTTGCAGATGTGCTTATTTAAAAAGTGTAATGGTGTATAGAACCAGACTCAGGAGGTGATCCTGATTTGGTCGGTTTAATTTTAAGCGTCATAACTGTTAGCAAAAGTTCACCAAACCCTTTGCACTTAATAAATGTTAGTACCCTACCGGCTGTTTTTTTTTTCTTTTGATTCATCTTGACCCTGTAGAGCATAGGGTCATTGAAAAGGTTTCTCAAATACTGTCTAAACAGAACTGGCTCCGTGACCTTTTAGGGGATTTATCCAATCTTTGGATGCTTTGTTTGACTGATTTGTTAGATTTCCATCAATAGTCGTTAAGACAAAAAAGTGATCAGTAGATCTTAACACATTTTGTTAGACTAAGCACAGGTATAGGCTTAGCAAAAATTTTGGGTTCCACCTTGACTATGATGTACCAAGTTAAAGACAATTATTTCCATTGTCTTGTATGTCCATCCTATAACCAGACTCGTTTTGAAACAAAGAATTCAAAATTAAAAAAAAAACAAAGTGTTCAGTGTTATTAGAGAATGTTAACACCTTATTCCTAAGCTGCTCAATCTTTGTAAGTAATTTAATATTATAGCCAATATATTTAGTATCCACATACATTACTCTTCATTGTGTAAATATGTTTAAAATTATTATAATCAATCCAAAAACTTAGAAAAATAAAATTTATATTTTTTCTTAGACAAGCAGTACTTTCTCTCAGTGTTTAACTGCTTTTAATTTTAAAAAATTTCTTTTTTAAATCTAATTAAATCTTTGAGTTTTAAAAATATTTTTTTTAGTTAAAATTTCATTCCACTTTTTCCCTTTCTTTTAAATTTAAAAACTAAGATGCTTTTCATAAAAAAATTTCAAACAAGAAAAAGAAATCGCAAAAATCAAAAAGAAAACCATCAAATCAAATCATTCATTTCAAACATGATTTCGTTAACAAAAGTATTTAAGTGTAAAAACAAAAAGGTTTGGTATATTTGCTAAATGTTTTCTTTAACAAAAAACATTAAGTATTTTTTTTAATAAAAAGTTTGCATACGGCTGGATTGTTGTGAGTGACTTGTTGAAAGTATTTAAAAAAAAATTGTTTTTAATAAAATGGCACCATTTGTTTGTTTTGTTAATAAAATGCACCAAGAATTTTTAAAGAAAAATCTTTTCAAGGTAAAACAAAACAGAAATAAAATAAAAAAAAAATTTTTCAAATTTGTTTTCGAAATAATAAAAGACAACTGGTAAAAGCATCTTCAGTATTTAAAATATGAATTTTTGTTTTTCGGAACATCACGTATTAATTCTAGATGATGTAGTTTATAATCAGACAATGGGACCTGGCGCCACTCTGGACAAAAGACGACCCGACTTGCGTGATGAATTGGGCTATATTGCACCACCCAACCGTAAGCTGCCACCTGTGCCCGGCTCCAACTACAACACCTGCGATCGGATTAAGCGAGGTACAGTTATAAGTAAGCATCTAAATTTTCCAAAACAACATTTATTAATACATTCTTTTTTTTCTTTTTAAATATTGTTTACGTTTTCGAATTACCTTTCGAAACGTTTCTCGGTTTCCATACAAACATTTTGTTCGTTTTGTATTCGAGTATATCTTGAGTTGCACAAATTTTTATGTTAAAGCTATTCTACACACGCTTGTGCCTCAAAATATGTAAAAAAAAGACTTGCTGCCGAAAGAAAATAAAAAAAAAATAATTAAAGGATTTATTCTTTTTGAATAAAGCCTTTAAACAATTTTTGTAAAAAGCTTAAGCTTTATTTCTTTGTTAATTAATTTTTCTCTAAATATCGTTATTTGAAGTAGATTTCATACCAGCACTTTATAATTTAATAAAATATATGCAGAGTTGTATTTGGAAGCAAAATAAAGACAAAATATTTTATAGTTAAAATTTCATGTGTCGATTTTGTATGGCAATCCAACCTCAGTTGCGTTGCCGAACGGTTACCAAAACGATTTGATAACAAAAATATTTATTAATAAAAAATGGCCACTGTAGGTCGTATGTTGCCACCTTCAATATTATTTCGCTAACTGACAACCAATCTTAAGTTAGGCTGCCATAGGTAAACGCCACATCAATTAGAAGTGAGGGAAGTAGTTTTCTAACTTCTAATGCTATAATCAAATATTTTACTCTGCATATACTTATTTTTTTATTTGTTAGATTTTTTAAACCGCATGCTGGTTTTTTTTTTTTTAATAAATGTTGTTGAAAATTTAGATCTAGAATTAAGTTAAGTAAAATGTAGACAAGGAAATACTAAAAAAAACCAATTAAAAGATGGGAATTAAATGGTTGGAAGGACCATTGTGACAATCGAGGCGAATTCATATTTGTTAATTCTTTAAAGACAAACCTAAGCAAGAGCAAAAAAACGTTGCACAAAGCTCAAGTCTAAACTAAAATAATTAACACAAAATTATTAACCCCATTCGTACCAGTTCAAAAACAAAGAAAAACCTTAAATTGTATTTTAAGTTACTTTTTACAACACTAAACATTGAAAGTGCTTTGCTTGGTTACTATTTTTAATAATAATTTCTTTCTTTTCATATTAGAATACCATAAAACCTATAAAAAATTAAAATAAAATCCAATATTTTAGTATTTATGAACCCAAAATTTCCCCCTAAATATTTCCTTGCCCATAAAAACCCCTCCCAACACAAAAAAATAGCCATTAATTTGGGATGATTTTTCCCAACTTGTTAACAGTGTTGCATATGGGCATTTCCATGAATATGTCAACCACGGCTGGAAAAATAAAAGTCATCGCAACTTTTTTTTAAATATACCAAAGAGCAATAAAACACTTAAATTTTATTATGTAAAAGTTTTTATAGCTAATTATAATTTTAAAAGAGCAAAAATAGCAGATTAAACTGGTAATCTCTTTAATCAATTTCCAGAAATTGAAATTAACTATTTTGTCTTAACTAGTGGCTAAATTTAGGTAATTGTAATATTCCAATTATACTTTAAAAATAATGCTACAACATCAGTGGCCAAGTTCCATTATGAAATTAAAAATTTAGAGTTCGAATAGCGGTATTTTTTATAGATTGCTTTGAATGATATTCTAATGTCACGTACGTAATGCAAAAACGTAATTTGTCGTCATCATTTGAATTCGACCGGTCGCAAGTATTTAAAAAGTAAAAGTTCAAAGCCAGATAAATCTCGCAAACAATTTTTGATCGATTTTTTTTTTAAATTTGATGCAATAAAAATTTTATAGTCTTTCAAAGTTTGTAGCATACGATATTGTAAGTAACACAATTCAATTTAATACTTTCAAATTCCTTTATAATTATAAATATTTTATTAAGATGGGTAAAAATAGCTATGAGACTACAAAGAAATGGAGAGAGGACTTGAATAAAAACGAAGAACAAATAAAGAAATACCGGAAAAAGGAGGCTGAAAGACAGCATATCTATCGAAAAAAGTTCGCAGATGCAGCCAAAAAAAATAATTAACGACGAATTAACACACAATACGTTTGATGTTTATATTTAATTACAAAAACTATGCTTGAAATAAGCGAACAATATGAAGATATATCGTCTATATATATGTTTAAATACTTGTCCACATAATTAAAAATTTCGCATTTAACTAGTGGAACTTTCAGATCTTTGTGGATGTTGCTGTTTTTAACATACCAAGGAGCACTAGTTATCATTCTTAGGATTTTATTTTGACGACGTTGTATTTTTTCTATGTTGGAGGCGGAAGCAGTGCCCCATAATTGTATACCGTAGCAACAAATTGGTTTTAAAATCGAGTTGTAAAGTAGAAGTTTACAATCCAGACGTAGCACAGAGTTTCTACCCATTAGCCAGTGTATTTGAGCAGCTTTAAGTTTCATTTGAGTCAGCTTCGAATCTATATGAGGCTTCCATGTGAGGCGGCGATCCAGGTGAATGCCAAGATATTTCGTCTCAATTCGTTGAGGCACCGTATGGTTGTTAATAAGAATTGGGGGCACGTTTCCTTGCGTAACGTAAAAGTAACGTGGGTGCATTTCTGTTCATTTATTTTAATACCCCATAACTTTGCCCATTTTTCAACTTGGGATACGTGATGTTGAAGTTGTTTTGTGGCCTCTTTAGGGTCTTTATGAATACTGAGAAAAGCGATATCGTCAGCAAATGTAGACGTGTGCGTAAAACTGTTTGTTGGCATATCTGCCGTGTAAAGCAAGTACAAGATTGGACCAAGGATACTCCCTTGAGGTACACCAGCCCCTATTGGTTGGTAACAACTTATTTGGTTTCCCTCTTTGATTTTAAACTGTCGACCGGTTATGTAATTTTCTAGTAGGTTAAAAATATTAGATAGAAGGTTGAGCTTTAATTTGTTTAACAGGCCTTCATGCCATACTTTGTAGAACGCTTGAGAGACATCTATGAAGAGCGCGGAGCATTTTTTCTTTTCCTCAAAGGCTTTTCTTATAACTTGTACCAATCTGTGGGTTTGTTCGATGGTACTATGTTGACTTCTAAATCCAAATTGGTGATCTGGAATGCAGTTGTTTTCATTCAGGATCGGAGTCAGCTTATTTTTAAGCAATTTCTCAAACAATTTGAACATAGTTGGTAACAGACTTATAGGCCTGTAAGACTCCACCTTTGAAGGATCTTTTCCCGGCTTAGGGATCATCTTTATTAAGGCAACTTTCCATACTGGCGGGAAATGTTCGAGCCGTAATATGGCGTTAAACATAAAAAGAATTATTCTTTTTGCTGTGCATGGCAGCTCCATAAGCATTTTATTGCTGATTTCATCAAAAAAGCTCCTGGTTTTTTAGCATCGACAATAAACAAATTTAGCTGCCAACATTTAGAATGGAACTTCATGCCACATCACATGGTAAAGGTGCAGTTGATGGAGCAGGTGGTACTGTTAAAAGAAAGGTCTGGCAAATTGTAAAAGCAAAAAAATAATCTTGCCAGATGCTTTCTCATTTTATGAATGTGCTCATAAATATGTGCAAGGAGTTAATTTGTTTTATGTTGCTACCGAAGAGATTGAAGGGTTTTCTGCTCATATCCATGAAAAATAGCAAAATGTCCATCCCATCCCAAAATAAGAAAACTTCATTCGTTTACTTATCATGATAGTCAGTATATAAATGTGTCTCGAACAGCGTATTCAGTAAGAGAAAAAATTAAAATTTAATAATTAAGTGCCAGCGCCCAAGTACATAGTGTATAGTAAGAAATGAAAATAACCTTTTATTGTTTTTATTGCTATTATCACCGAATAAACATTTTTTAATTCTTTTTAAATATGTTATGTATACATATATTAAAAAAACCTTTTTTTTTCAGACAAATACTATAAGAGAAAAATCTGTCACATACGGTATGTCACGAACGATATTAAGATTTGTTCGTAACAAAATCATCTAAAAATCTTTTTGTATTTAAAAATTATGGATTATCAAGGAAAAATATTTGGCTTGGTGAAAGAACTTAAAGAAAGGAAAAAAACTTTTACGATTCGCAGATTTTTGTATATATGTGCATGCACCTCGACATCACTTCCGTTTTTTGTCACGTACGATATGCGCCTTTTCGCCCGATATTTTGGCCGGCAAGGTTTTCAAAGTCATGATTTTTTTTTTAGATTATAGTACCCTCTAAATGTAACATATTGATGAAACAATTTTTCAGTTACCACTCTTTTTGCGAAATCTACACCACTTTGTAGGCGTACAAATGTCACGTACGATGACATGGAAATGCCCATATATAAACAAAAGCGACTGCTGCAATGTTTCAAAGAGTGCTGCAACAACAAACAAAATTATTTTATCCATTTTCAAAAGAACATTTAAAAAAATCCCAAATATGAGCTTTTTTATTTAAAATGATTATACAAGAGCTGGTATTAAAACAGAGGTAACACGAATTAAATGTTTCGCCAAAAGTTAACACAAATATCCAAAAAAAAATTTTGGAAATGGTTATCAAAAACTTGCATTATTTGCCTAATTAAATCTAACTGGCAACCCTATACTTACTCGTTTACATATTTTAACCCCACTTGCAGCTTTGCTCCTTAACTCTGTTAAAATGAGATTATATATTCGCTGCATTCCTTTTGCCGCGGTATTGCAGTTTGCTTAATACAGAGCTTATTAGCTAGGGCAGGGTACACATATATCTGGTAGGAGCGATTCTACAAAAACAACTAAACCGTCATAAGAATGTCAAAGACAAATAACAAAAACACATAAAATCTTTCTTCTTCTTTTTGAGCTTTTCTTACAATACTACAGTTGTCGTTTGTAAAAAAGGAAGAAAATACATAAACATAAACAAAATTTGATAACAATATAACGAAATACCGTTACTCAGCTGTTAATCTGTGACTACCTGATATACGTGTACCCTGAGCTAGGGTTTGTTGGTTTTTTTTGCTTCTATCAAAATCAAGCAGATTAAAAAATTTCAACAAAACTAAAAAGCACTTTGAGTGAAAAACACTCGCTTTCAAAGCGAAAAGCCCAATATGAATTCGCCTTGATTTGAGGCCCTTTAATTTTTACCAGATTTTTATTTACTTTTATTTTTTTAAATGTTTTAAATTTATAAATATTTTATTATTTTTTTCATGGCTTAACATATTTACCCCTTTTATGTTGCTCTAAATCTGTTGATTTATTTCAATTATTTTGTATTAAAAATTGATGTTTGTGAACATGTACGTACAACCTGTCAACACTTGAAAACATAACACTGACACAAACAAAAAAACTTTATGAAAATCATTACAAATTCCTGTATGTATGTATGCAATTTAATGTTACGAAAAAAAATATCAGCTCGTGGTGGCATGCGTTCAAATCACTCAACTTGGGATCCGAGAAGGCCCAATTTATATGAAGAACTTAAACCACCACCAGTACCAGCTCATGGTAATCATTACGGTCATAGTCATGTGGTTAACGAATGTGCTTACAAACATCCAGGTGGGTTTAAGATTGAAATTATTTTTTTTTTTTTAATTTTAAGTTTATTTAAATATTTTTATATTAAAATTAAGTTTGCAATATTTTTTTTTACTAATTCAACTAACATCGAAAATAAAGCTTAAAATACAGGGTGTTCCAAATACTGTCTTAAAACACTGAGCATAACCTACTGTGCAACCTGCCTCAGTAACCATGTAATTGTGTTCCACTAATAATGCAAATATGTAGTTTTAAAACAAAACCAAAATATTTTAAAATAAATTACAAGAAAGGGCGGTTAATCACCTTAAGAACCACTCTTGGACAGCTTTGCCAATTGGTTGGTGATATCGTCAGCCCTAGGGGTACGTTCATTTTACAGCTTCCTTGGGTCTAACTAATTCTGTCCTTTTGTGTTAACTAAAAAGCAGATAAAAAGGGTAGAGATAGAAGGAAAGCAGAAATTTAAAGAAATATAGGAAAAAAAAGAGAAGAATGAAGCAAACTTATCAGGGTCACTGATAAAAATCGAACCCATAACCCCTAGACTGGTAGACTCGTGCACTGACCACTGATCTGCCGGGCAACCAGTGTTCTGTTTGCAGATTCCGCCTACTTCTTCAACACAGTCTTTGTTTTAACGAAAGGCTTGGGATTTCTGACATCAACTCCAGATGATTTCTAGCTCAAAACGACAGATTTTTCGCCCTCACGATGTCCAGGCACCTATTTAATGCGTATTTGGTCATATTCTTAGTATTCAGTAATGAGCTCCCTGATTGGCAACACTGTTCCAGATTTGATGCTTCCATATCTAATTCCTCTCTTTGACTCTTGACTATGCATACAGATGTTCATGTCACTGGACCGACGTGTGACTTGAGTCAGAAAAAAAAATTACTGTATTTTGGGAGGTGAAAGTAGATTTCGAGTTTTAAAGAAGGATACCTAAAACTGTACTTCCCTTTCCCCTACAGCCTTTCACATAACGACAAGTTGATTCGGGCATTGTACCTAGAAACCCGCCATCCAAGTCTGTTATTCGCTACAAGGGCAGTGCAGTTAGCCTTGAGCTTTACTTTAGGTATACGATTGAAAAATTCCATTGTCACCATATACGCCTCTTCTGCCTCGAACAAAAGGATTAAAAATAATCCCCATCAATGCATTTACCCGTTGCCTGTAGGCACTTTTTCGCGAATACGGCCACTTAGCCTCGGTTTTTATTAGGCGAAACATTCCAAATTGCCTTCAATGCCCTCGTGGGAGTAGTCCTAACTGCCTTGCTTATTTCATGACAACATGTCCGGTATATCTCCTGTAAGATTTTTATTTTGCTCTTCCAGTGATTCCTAACATACCACTGAACTTATTACGCTTCTGTGTAGCCAAAGTGTTATATTTGCACTGTGGCCCCATTTTAAGCCCTTCTAAATAGGAATCAAAGTCGGTGAGCTTTGACTTTTTCCTCCTCTCAACGAAGCTTATATGTCCTTTTCCGACTCAAGATTACTCCGTTATTAAGGCTCTCGTACATGATAATTGTTTTACCCAAAAAAACTAGGCCTGTCTTAATACACGATTTAAGTTTTCCTGGTGGCTTGACTGGGTTTACACTTAATCTCCTGGGCTAATGGCAGGCATGTGCAATACTCAGGGGATCCTCTGCGCTCTTCCCCTTAGTAGTTTAACCACATCATCATCGTAGTAAATTGGTTCGAATCCTCCGTCAGCCATGGTCCCTACTGTAAGATAAATGATAAGTAAATGGGCTAGGAACTCTCCGAACTTCTGCAAGATATGCAGGGATGAGGAGGAGATAAAGACTTGTTTGCCATTGCCCTGGCCTAGCAGATCCGCTGACAGAAGTGGCTGAGGGGGCCGCTTCTTGGATGGACTGCATGAGGGATCTGGCTGTGGGGAATAAAACATCATAGGGTTTATTAAAGGGGTTGAGTGTCTGGAAAAATAGATGGTTTCAGCGTTTGAGCCTGATTTGATGAACACTGACTTCTTTTAACTTTTTGCTTACGGCATTCTTTGCTTTCTTTTTCTGTTTCCATCTATAATTTTTTTTATCTTTTTGTTTTAATTAAAATCTTAAAAACCAAAAGGATTTACAATGGGCCTACAGGCCTCTGGGTGGAGTTGACAAATAGAATTCGTTACTACCCTTCGTCATCTAACCTAACCTAACCAGGGTACTAGACTGTGTATTGCAGTTATCAACAGAAAAATTAATTCTCTTGTTCTGACGAAAGATTGCCATTCCCTAATATGATCTTAAATATTACATCTCGGAAACTTTTCGTGCAGAGCAATAACAAACGAAACGGATATTAAGCTGTTTCGAAAACTGTTAAGAAATTTATGATTAATGTTTAAAATTGCTTTTTTCTATTTTTAATTTAATTTCATTGATTATTTTAACACTAATAAGAAAATTTTAAAAAATCATTTTTTTAATTTTATTATAAATTAAAATGATTTAATTTATTTATTTAATTTTACTAACATTTACATCTAAGGGTCGTCTCTAACATTGAACTTAACATCAGTAATTGTAAGTAATAAAATCTGTAACCAAAATCTATAACCAAAATCTAAAACTAAAATTTATTAAAATAAAACAAGAAATTAAATTTCTTTGTAAATAGTATTGTATAATAGTTGGAGCATGAATAATTTTTCTAGTTAATTTTTTTGATCACTTTACTCATTCACGTCATACATAAAACCAACAAAAACACGCCAATTACACCAACATTTACACTTAATGCGAAGAAAATGTTTCTAAACCCAAACTAATTCTCTTTATGATTTTTTGTGAAAATTTGTAATGTGAAACATAAAGGTATGGAAGATGAAATTTGCCCCTATGCAACTTTCCATCTATTGGGCTTCCGCGAAGAAATGGATCCAACCAAAGCCATGAACTTCCAGACCTTCCCACATCAAAACGGTCATGCTCCACCCGGCCATGCTGGCACTATGGGACCACCCGGTCATCCCGGACACATGCACTCACGCTCAGGTTCACAGTCTATGCCACGTGCCAATCGTTATGCTCGCAAAAATAGTCAGGGAGGCCAGTCATCGATCTATACACCAGCCCCTGAATATGATGATCCCGCTAATTGTGCTGAAGAAGATCAATATGTAAGTGAGAAAGCAAATTTCAAACAATCACTTGTTAATAATTCTGTTTTAAACAAAAAAAATTGTAGCGCCGTTACACCCGTGTTAACTCACAAGGTGGAAGTTTGTACTCTGGCCCTGGTCCTGAATATGATGATCCTGCCAACTGTGCTCCCGAAGAGGATCAATATGGCTCTCAGTATGGTGGCCCCTATGGCACACCATATGAACATTATGGCTCTCGTGGCTCAATGGGAAGGCGTAGTGTTGGTAAGTGTTTTTATATTTTAAGTTTAATAAAATGCATCTAATTTTATTTTGAATGCAGGTTCTACTCGCAATCCAGGAAATGGTTCTCCCGAACCCCCACCACCACCACCCCGTAATCATGACATGAGCAATTCTTCATTTAATGACTCCAAAGAAAGTAATGAAATTTCCGAAGCTGAATGTGATCGTGATCATGGACCACGTGGCAATTATGGCGGTAAGTTCAATATAATCTTTAAGAACATGAAAAATTTTTGGCCTGATACAAAATTTCTTTAAACTTATGCATTAAAATGATCTGATTTTACAATTATTTATTTTCAAAATTTTTATTGACTTTTTTTCTTTTAATGCAAAATTTGGTAAACGTTATTTTAAATATAATAATAAAATAATTAACAGAAGAAACTAATGATGGTGAGTGTGTAAATGGAAAGAATTTCAAAACTAAAAAAAAATCATGTGTCATTTAACACTTTGGCATTTTCATATTATTTCGTAAATCATTTTTACATTTATTCGAAAAGAAATAACATTCCAATCACACTCCTAATCATCCATTAAATGAGCCGTTTATTTTTAGAGTGGCATAAGTCACTTTTTTTAAAGTCGAGATATTTAAAAATATGAAAAAATACCGTTTAATAGTATTTAATGTTGCCATTAACTCGATTTAAAAAAAAAAACTTATGCCACTTTCAAAATAAACGGCTCGAATATCATTTGAAATCGTTGCAAAATGTTTCAAAACATTCATTAAAATCTCATCAAGTTAATCATGGAATCATTAATAAGTATAAGGATAATAAGTATAAGGATGGAAATATGTAAAGTAAAAAGTGCATTTTAATGCGACGAGTAATGTCTAAAGATTAAAAAAATCTTAATAAAACTAGTGCAAGCTCGAAAAGATTTTGGTCCTAATATTTACACAGAAAAAGCTTAAGGAATTTTTTTTACTTAATGCGAGTAAAAAAATTTAAACAAAATATGGCAACTCTTATAATTTTATCTCCACATTTTTTTTATTTTTTTACTTTTTTATATTGATGAGTGTTTATTCATAAGAAAATTTCCTCTTAATTTTCCTTAACAGGCTTACAATAATAATATATAAATTTGTAAGTGTTGCCATATTTTATGAAAAATTTATATGCAAAAATTTTTGGCCCAAATATAAGATTTTTTTAACTGCATCAGAGCTTAAAGTGATAGTACAAGACAGAACGTTCTCTCACAATCTAGCAAATAATTAAATGGGATTTATTTTTTAAATGTAATTTTCATCATATGTCCACCGTGTGGCTACGAGTTAAATGGTCAATTTGATCAGTCCAATTTATTAATGGTCGTATGGCGTAAACGAAGGTGTTATTTCGTAAAGCGCAGCGGTCAGCGCTTGTTTGAAAAAAAAATTATTCATTTGCTCTTATTTGCAAGTCTAGAGGGGTCGAGTTGCAGCTCTCAAACAGCCATCTGATATTATTAAAAACGCGAACACCAAACCTTGCTTTATACCACTCCCTACTGACTGAAGTGCCAGCCAGTTTTTTTAAGATAATTGGCTAACAATTCTAATACCTTAAATCCACAATATATCATTACTTTTTGCGAAAGCATTGAACAGGGCCACCAAAATAATAGATTTTCAGAGATGGAAAACTGATAGCATCATTATGTAATGTTTAGTTTCAAGCTTTAATCCAAGAAGATTTTTTTAAGTGTATAGAGAACTTATCACTAAATTTTTAGGATTTTTTTTTGCAAAAATATGGTATTTTAGAACTTCTAACAAAATTTATTTTATTCGATTTTTTACTCCAATTGTGATAACTATAAATAGTTTTTCAGAAATTCATTGAGCATTCTTAAAATAACATGAATCGTTTTTCCTCATCATCAAGCAGAAATCATACTGTGTTTTGCAAACAAAAAAATAAATAATTTTTATAAAGTAAAATTAATATTGTTTAAGTTTCTTTCCTTTTTTTTAAATTTATTTTATTTAAAGCACCTTTTTTATGAAATTGCACATCACAATTTATTTGTAGAAATGTTTTATTTAATTTGTGACTAATAATTTTTTTACTTTTGGTTTCAATGGCGAAAGGCGAATTCAGATTAGGTGATCTTAGTTCTACTTAAATATATTCTTATTCCGTGAAAAACGAACTTTTAAAACCAAAAATGTGACTAAACCGAAGAGTAAATATAGTTTGTTAAGATTGTAATATTAGGTACTAGATCAAAGAACAAGTTGCGTTGTGGAGGCCACCTATGCGAATTCGCCTTAGTTTTATGTTAACTAAGGCCATCAATAAAATTATGCGGCAAAATTTAGAAGTTTTTACTTAAAATGAATAATATAAGCAGCAATGGAGAAATCAGAAAACAAACAGTTCTATTACAAGGGTGGTTTATGATAAATGCTAAAATACCCAACAAATCTTCTGTATAAATATTATAGTCAATTGTCAAAACAGAAGGTTTAACCGCTAAGCAAAAGGGGAATAGATTACGTTAGGTAGAACAGAAAAATGGAGAAGTAAGAGAGAAGTAAGATGCAACTAACTTGGGTTTGTTTTTTCAGTCCTTTTGCGATACCAGCAGAATAAAAAGAAAATTAGGAAATTTCCATATTAGATAAAGGCTACTTAATACGCTTGGCAATAGTTACCACATCCTGGTCCTTATCCTCCAACCAGCTGCTTTCCTAATAAAGGATTATAGACTATATAGGCTAATGATATCTTTATGCAACAGACTACTGACCTCAAAGTGCCTTATCTTATCATCGTCTAGTTAATGTGGGGCTGAAAACCATTAGCCTTATCTGCACCTTGACAACTTTTACAAAAATCGCTTAAAGAAAAACCAATCTAATCATTAAATTCGCCATCTTATCATCCAATATCACACCTTCTTTCCCCAGTGTATTAGCAAAGCTCTTGGTCTCGTGTCCCCGGAACCCATACCAAAGTGATGTAAGAATGCATCGCCATCCAGTTTAAGGATGTCCGGCATTCCCGGACTAATTGCGATGGAGAGTCCAATTTGCCACCTCCACTCATGGCCCTCAAGACCATTGTGAGAGAGAGTATATATTAGTAAGAGGCCTTATGACAGCTGGGCTTGCAGAAAAGATTTCATTAATTTCTGTAGAACCATGTAGTTCTTCGTAGATCCTCTGGGATCCAGCTAAGTATTGACAAAAGCGATTTAGTTGGAGTTGATTTCATTGTCCTTTTATTAGAATTGCCATAATAGATATTGTTCTCTCAATATGTAGACTTTAAGGTTTTAACGTGACACCTACCCAGCGGGTAATAATTCACGGTGCTCTCAACACTTGGTGGAAGCAAAGCGTCCACCAGCTCACCCTGCCACCCAGGTTCCAATTCTCTGCCATGACTCTGTGTAAGTCATAAGAGACAGGAGTTGGGCTGTCTAAACCCAAATTGCGTATCTAGTTTTGATCTCGCCTTTCATAATCAAAACAGATCAGCGCCGACAAGACACATATCCACACGCTTGTAAAACAGCACCCAACCTTAAGCAAGAAAGATTATGATTATCATGTCGCACCCAACGAATGCGACACCCAGCTCTGTTTGAAGGATCTTTTTCATTTGGACAAATCCATTTCTCCTCTTTAATCAATGCTTCATAATCTACTTTCAATATGTTAAAAATTCGCGGTCAAAACCAACTGAGATTCTGAAAACTGCAGATCCAGGTGTCGCACCCATATTTACATACATCACTGTCTTTATCTTCGCCATCTTTGCCTATACGTTCGACTGCAAATACAACTTACTGTCCAGAATTACAACCAGCTAGTTCACGGTATCTGACAAAAGTGTGTCCATAGGCTAAAAAGTAATTTTGTTCCTGTCCGTGACCAGCTTTAGATGCCTTTCAGAAGGGTTGAAAGACATCCCGTTTTGTACATTTTCCTCCTCAACGTTAATTATATCTTATCGGAGTCAGTATGCAGGTGGATATCAGATATCGCCGCTATCATGTCATCCGCATGGGTGACAGTTCTTAGTGCCATTAAATTCATATTCAAAAACAACAGATTGAGAGTCATATTCCACAGTAATTGCGATAGAACTTCTCCTTGAGGAGTCCCTCGGTTCGCTAATCTTGCACATCGAGCTTGCCTTCATGTGGACTTTTTACCCTACGTTCTAGTTGGCTGGCAATGAAAACAACCAAAGAATGATGGGTTAACGTTAGTTAAATCTCTTTTTAAGTCTAGAAAGGAAGCTAGTGTATAGTTCCCAAATTCAAAAAACCTCTGAATGGAGATTCGTCTCTGAGTGGAGGATCGTCTCAACCGATCTTCCCTTGTACTTCTTAGGTGGAAATTGATTAGGCTCTCCAGGGTTTTAAGCAGCAAAGAGGTTAGCTTGATTGTCATGTAGTCCTTTGAACTTAAAAATTATGACTTACCCCCATGGGGATAAGAACAACTTAAAACTGCGTCGACAGTGTGGGGATACATGGTCCGAAAAGGCAATCCTAGTAAATGCTGAGAGGCCACGAGGTGACTAACTCGATACAATTTAAACTTAAAATAATATTGACCTGTAACAAAAAGGACAATTTCTGCAATTATTTTGGTACTATTTGGGCTTTTGACTTAGATATACATTTAGGTAAATAGAGGAAGATACTAAGGAACAAAATATTACTTAAATCAATAATATTAAAAACTGCAATTGAAATTAAAGGGTTAATTTCTGTTGTCCTGTTTTAGTATTCTACAATGTACAGTAACTAACAAAAGTGGTTTTTTAAAAAAAAGTTTTTAATAACAAATTTTTCGCCATTTTACGTTATATTTACAGATTCATTTTTTAAATAATTTTTTCAGATGTCATAACTGCATGTAATCTTAGACACATAGATCCGTCAATAACTTTCATATAAATATTTTTTGTTTTTAAAAACAATTTTTTAAAAATAATTTCATTTGTAAATATTTTTCTTTTACATGTTTGGTTTTCATTACCCCTACCAAAATCAATATCATTTCCCAAAAAAATTCCTCCCCACAAAATCAAAACCTCTAGGGTTAAAATTAATTATATGAAATACAATATTTATTTTATGTGTTCTTAATTTTTTTATTATATTTTTTTATTTCTTTTCATTTCTTCTCTTTATATTTGTTATAAAAAATTTTTCTGGGACTGTCATACTCTTTATAAATAAAAAATTTATAATAATTTTTACAATTTAAATGGCAACTTGTAAAAAATATTAATCAACAGCTCTAAAAAGATCCCCTCTCAATAAGGATCAACGAACCACAGAAGAGATGCGTAAATTAATTGAAAGGTAAAGTAAATAAAAATGGTTAAATAAACAAAAACAATATTAAGTCATTTAACCAAGAATATAAAAAAGTAAAGCCAGAAGCATATAAAGTAAGCAATTTTATAAATTAGAAGTTTGCAAATTAATTTAAAAAACATGCAAGCCGTAAATACAAGGGGTCAGTTTTTATGCTAAAGCTTAATCGAAATCATGCATCTTATATTATTTGATCTTGAAATTTGCATATGGTATGCATATTCATACCATATTTTGTGCAAGCTAAAGTTTTGTCAGGATAACTCTATGACTTCTTTATTGAAGAGCCAATCCGAAATGGTAGATACTATGGTATAATAATCTTACAAGGTATAGTCACTACAGCAACAACTACAACAAACACGATACCAAATTCATGAAAATGTTGTACAGGGTGTCCGGTGGCAGATTTACATATATTTTCAAACTTAAATAAAAAACATAATAATTGTCACAAAAGTTTATTAAGAGCATTGAAAGACAGAAAGAAAATGTGGATTTTATTTTTTTAAGAGTATTTCATCCAGATGTCTTCCGTCGAGTTGAACACACTGTTCAAAGCGGAGCGTTGTGTTCTGCGCCACACGCTGCAGTAAACCTGGTTTATTTAGCTGATTTCTCGACGAATATTTTCCTTGAAAGCTACAAGAGATAAGGGATTGTGATTATAAACCCTATCTTTGAGTTTGCCCCATAAAAAAAACCCATGGGAGTTTGATCGGGTGGACTCGGGCGCCATGGGATGTCCCTAAAGCAGTTTTTGGAGAACATTTTTCCAAAGCAAATTTATCGAAGTTTTGGCTGTGTCGGATGGAGCTTCAGATCTTTTTTCAAAATTTCATGAATAACCGCTCTTGGAAGTTCCAGTAAGGCTGCTCTTTTCCGTATTGAAAGTCGCGGATTTTTACGTAAACTTCCTTTAACCAGTTCAGTGCTTTCGGGAGTCCTTAAAGATCAACTGGGCCCTGACAGTGAGACATTCATAGCCGAAGCAGTTACGCGGAATCTCTGCACCCACGAATTAATTAAATTTACTCTCGGTCTATTACGTATTCGCTGAATATCGAACTTTGAACAAAATTGTCAACGAGCAATTACGTAGGGATCATTACTCTTAAAAACTGTCACCACAGCGAACGCTCGATGCTCACTCGGCACCTGTGACATCATGACTGACAAATCCGCACAATCAGTAATTTCAACGGCGCCATCCGCATCGTTTATTATTTTTTGAAATAATCGTATTTAAAATATAAATTTGCCACCAGCTATCCTGTACAAATAGTTTTGATTACGAAGAAAACATACCGTTTTGACAGGGTAAACAAAGTCGAGCAAAAAATAGTCAACTATTGAATTAACACTACCTTGCAAACTGGTTGTACCGTTGTAGTTATTCTTGCTATTAACGCAGATCGGTATAAAGTGTTCCTGAAGATTTTCTACGGTGAACATAAACAAGATAGGCGTGGTTTTAAAAAAATGGGGACAATAGGTTAACAGAGCGGCTGTTTTTGGGAAAAACGATTTCTGGACATGTTTCCTCTGTGCCTCTTGTCATAATTTGGCTCCCCGACCGCCGGGTTAAGCCCAATCGGATTTATTTTCTTCGCCGATGCCTTAAAAGTGTTTAAACGTCATTTTTATATTCTGGAGGCTTTGCATATGACTACTACTACTTCAGCGTTGGGTGTTATAAAACACCCAACTCCATACATAAAACATAAGCCGCCTTTTATTTCAAAAAAAAAAAAAATTCTTTGAATAAAATGTGTATTCTGCAAAAATAACCGCTTGATCATTTCACTTGCGGTGAAAAAGAGGTGAAGGTGTATTTTTAAACAAGGTGGCATCGCTAACCCGGCTAATTCCGTTTCGCCGCATTATTTTTCCCAAAGTTTATACATATAAAAAAACATTACTATGCTGCCAAAATTCTATATACAAAAAAAGAGAGCAACAAAGTTCTCTCCCTGCTGCGGTCACCTTGTCTACTTTCACCATAGAAAAACTTTTGCGGCGATTTGAATACGAACAATAATATTTATTAAGTTTTAAATTAAAAGTTTTAAATTAAAACAAAATAGCTGTATTAAGCTAATCATAAAGCTTAATGCACCAGCAAATTTTTAAGATGTTTTGTTAGCTGTGAAGCTTGTAGGCTTTGTGCTATTGATTAAGCTTTAGCTTTCTATTGAAGGTAAAATTACTCTCAAAAAAACTGTCCCCTCTTTTAACGTTTTTATGCCAATTAATCTAACCTTTTTTATACAACTTATATCTTTTTAATTAATTTTTTTTTTATTTTATTTTATGTATTTTTTTTATTCCCCGTTTAATCCTGCTCCTTTAACATCGAAATCCAATTTAAATATTCTATTAAACACTGAAAACTTAAAAAAAAATATCTTTAATAGTCGAAGAAATTTGTAAGTTGATAACCTTTGTTTTGTACGTTGCCTATAGTACAGTAGTGCGTAAAATAATAGCAATGCTTGTCAAATTGCATGTGAGTAGAAATAATAAATTTTTGGTTTTGGTGTAAATGCTTGATAATTTGGTTTGCATGACTTTAAAGCTTTTTTCGTGGGATTTGGTTTTAAATAGTTTTTTTCATATTTTTTAGCTTTTTTTATAATTGATTTAAGTATTATTTAAGCAATTCACAGTTTTGAAAAAGAGTCTATAAAAAACTTACACTAAATAAGTAATATTCTAATATAAATTACAATTATTTAAAGCTTAAAAGCGTATTCAAAATATACATATTTTATCTTAAAGTAACAATAATTTTACACCATACAGATGTGCATACATTTTAAAACATTCATACATACATTTATTCCCATTGGCCAGGTACTCAAGAAATATTTAATGACAGGTAAAAGACTATATAAGGCATTGAGGGCATATTAAAGACAGTTTTGTCAGTACTTTTCCTAATCACTTTGAAAATATTCAAATACTGTGTGTTATTTAAAAAAATAGATTTCATTTGCGGAATCTCGAAAGACAATCTAAACGAGGTATGCCATTAGTGACAAAATTTAGAAGTATTTTTAATTTATCGTAAAGAAATGTCGTCCGCCGACGGTTTGGCCAACTGGGATTTACAACTGTTAACCATATTCACTTACTTATGTATATGATATGTACCAACTGTTTATTTTTTTTTTAAATAATAAAAATATCTGTATGAAAAGCTTTTATTACAAAATTTGCTTAAATCACCGCTACTAGACCCTGGTAAAAAAACCCATAAACAGGGTAATATTTGGCCGGCCGAATCTTACATGTTTAACCTGCACTTTTCATACAACATACGACCCACTTTTCTTAAATGAATTTTCCGTTATAGATGCGAGGTATACAATTACAAAAAAATCATAAAGTTTGTCTTTAGGTATCGGGTCTGATCCAACGAAGATTGTTCAAAAATGATCTAGTAACTGTTATAGTTTTCTCTATAAGATTGGTCCGTTTGTATTGGGCTACCGTTCACCGTTCTCATATCATCCCAGTGAAGATATTAACCTGGAACTGCTTCGAAAAAGGTTTTAAGTTGATAGCTGTTATGGTGTTCGAGATTAAAAAAATTCATCAATAGTATCTGTTACGGAGATAGGGGCATGGGTCTTGGACAAAACAAGCTCCGGGGTAGGGCTAACTGCGAGAGCCTGGTCTTGATAGAAAGGGTACTAATCTGCTTCTTAAGTTGAGCAGGGGAAATTTGAGGTGTATATTTGTGACTCCTACGGGGCACTGAAATGTGAGATTTATGACCAGTAAATTGGATAGGAGCTCTCCAGATTTCTGCTAATGGTGCGAGGAAGAGAAGGAAATAAAAGCTGTGCGAAACATTAGCAGAGGTGACTGGGGACACTATTACAATGGACTTGGTAAGGTCTATTGCTCTGGGCTAGGGAACATCATAGAATTCACCAAAGTAATTTCGTGGCTGGCTAAATGGATAGCTCTCGACAGGATTTGGCGCTGGCACTTAATTCGATGAATACAAACTTGTTTTCGCTTCTCTTTCCTCTTTGTTGACGGTGTCTTTTCTTTTCATGGTTTCTACTTGCAGTTTCTTGTTTGCTTTCCTTACTGTTGTTTATTATACTTTTCTAAGGGGATGCAAATGGCGAATATCCTTCGTCACTACCCTTCGCAACTTAACCTAACCTATGGGGCATTCCTTCCCTATGATTTTGCAAACAATTTTTTTCGAGATTTCAAAATTTTATTGCGATTACTCATTAGCGGGTTAAATTAATTAATTTTTAGAGTATAATTTTACTTTGTGCTGCATTTCAAATCGAAAGCTGCTACCGTTTCTAAATTATGGCGTATGGAAAATGTCAGAAAATGTTTGTTTTTGTAACGGGAGTACAACTTCCTTATTACTACTTACTTTACGTTGAATCATCTCGTCTCGAAGACCTAACATAGACCCTTTGGCTGCCACCAAATAAGAAAAATTTATAATAAGGCGTTTTTAATCGAAATAATTCGGTATAATTAGTCTAAGAGTGCTGGCAAATGCCAGCAGGTCTTGACAATCTCAGATAATTCTTTCAGGTTTTCAAACCCTACAGTTTGTTGTGAACCGACCTGCAATCGTTCACACTAGGTGTCTGCAATCATCACCCCACAAAGATAGTAAAAACCTCGTCGCCTCCGAGACGTTAGGTCTCCACATAATCCTGGAAACTCTACTTTCCCTTAATACCCCATATGTCCACTAAAAGCAACAAATATACACCTCTCTCGCAGCACACAGTTTACCAATAGATTCTTAGACGATTGTTAGCCGCCACTTAACTTTCAATTAAAATATTCGCCTGAGAATTCTTATTCTGGGAGGACAGGAGAGGATCAGCAGCAATCTCTACTGCCATAATCTGTGGCTGAAGACACTGCAGTCATCAGAATGTTTAAAGCACTCACTCATGCCCATCTTTAGACAAAATACCGCTATTCCAACTGCCCCTACAATTTGAACTCAGCCGTAAGAAAGTTAACACTTCCCTTGCTCCTATCAAAACTTAAATAATTTTCCTTCAAAAAAGCTTTGGCTGTCTTGTTGTAAAAGTGGCAATAGTTACAGAGATAAACAGGAAAAGGTAAATGGATTTTGTTTTTATTAAAACTGGGTTACTTTAGGTTGTTGGTTCTGTCTTGTTCCAGGCGATCTTGAGGAATTTAATTGTCTCAGGAATAAGTATTTCTAATATTTTAATATCAAAAAGCGGACTGTGAGACTTAACTTGGCTCCGGAAATTCGATTTCAACAAATGGATGGACAGACCACAATGGCTGAATCGGTATTCCTATCTATAAGGATATAAAACCGCAAATAACAAATGGAGTGGCAATTAGTTTAATACCATCGCTTTAAAGCTTACAAATTGAGCTTTGAAAAGCAAGTTTATTAAGCTCTAAAATTGCAATAGAGGTCGCTATAAACAAAAGTTGAAGCCAGGGCTTTAGCCTTACAAACCAATGAGGAAGTTCTCTGGGGGAAAGCACTAACTAAATTTTACACGCACACAAAACAAAAATAATTAAATAAAAATTGTATTTAGCTTGTACGATGCAAGCTTTCAAGGTAGGTTCTTGCAAAAAATGATAGAAGACCTAATGAGAAAGCTACAATCTTAATAAAAAATGTATGCTTTCAAGATGGTAAGCAACCCTACAATCGAAAGCTTTCGTACAAAAAAACAACAATAACATAACAGAAAAAGCACAAGAATGATAAAGAAAAATACATAAACTTTAAAGCTCAAAATTATTGGCCAATATAAAAACAATACGCGTGAGCTTAATATTATTAGTCAATAGGAAAGCATTTTTCGTGACGACACCGATCCAACATGCGCAGAAATTTTTACTTTTGTTTTATTATTCTTGGGTTTTTGCTTCCGTGCATTTTCTCTCGTTGGGCACCAATGTCACAAACAGATGTTTTTGTAACAAATGCAGAGCTTTTTCCTAAATCACATTTAAGCTGAAGTTATGGCGATCTTTTGGTTCAAAACAACTTTAAAAAAAGCCGACAAAATTTTAAATTTGTAAAATAAATCATTTTTAAAAAATTGTTTCTTAGAGTTTTTGCTTAAGAGTATGTTGCTAGTTAATCTTATAATCTATTAAAATTTAACCCATTAAGTGCTTTCGTTACACTTCAAGACAAAAACTTCATCTGTTGTAAAGCTTTTTTGCTCGCTAAACTGTAAAAATTTAATTTTTAACCCTTAATGTATAATATGTATTTTATTCGTGTCTTTTTCATTGCTAGAAAACATTAACTAATTTTGTAATAATTTTATTCCCACAAAAAAAAAAACTCTAGAAACGAAGCCGGTCCAAAACAACTCCAACAACAAAGTGGCGCAGGATTCACAGCCTACGATACTATGGCAGTGTAATTTGTAAATTTGTGAATAACAGCAACAACTAATGTCATTTCAAAAGACTTGAAATAAATTAAAACAGAACAACAGCAACATTAGAACTCATTTCATTAGGGGGAAAAACAACACAATGGATGTCACTCAGAAACGATATAAAATATAAAAAAATGAGTGAAGAAATAATACGAACAAAAAAAAACTATTTAATATTAAGTCATTTATAAACATAAATTTACGTAAATTTTATTGCAAAATAAAATTTAAAAAACTTTTTCATATGTCTGTCTCCCTCAACCCTTAAGAACGCGTAAGAATTAACATCATTAGGATTGAATTAACAATTTTCTTAACTTAAAAGTCATAAAAACTATTTTAAGGTTTTCATTTTCTAAATGGATGCTTCTAAATTGTGCGAAAGCCAAACAATTAACGAAAAAATTATAAAATGCATTTTTTAAATTAGATAACAAGCAAAATAATTATTCTAAGATAGAAAAAACAAACATTTTTTTTCAAAATGTATAAGTGTGTATTTTGATGGTAAATATTTTATAACATAAAAATACTACAAAAAATATATTAAATAATTTAAAATTAAAAAAAAAATTTAAAAGGAACTTAAAAATAAAATAAAAAAAAAAACAAGCAGAGAGGGAAAACATAAATTCAGGAAAAGTAATTGAAACACCACAGACAAAAACAAAAATAGTTTTGTTTTTTTAATTAATAAAAAAAATATGTTTTACTGTAAAGCTTTAAAGGGTTAAAGTATAAAGATTTTAAGGACATTTTAAAAGTTTTAAGTTCGTTATAAAATTATTATGTAATTTAAAACTCCTAAAGTACTTTTGTTTATGCTCCTTACAACTGCCTTTGTCAACAGGTGCTTAGCAGCATGTTTATTAAAAAAGTTCTCGTCAGGCAGTTGCATGTTTTTGTTTGTGCCCCTTTTTCAGAACAAAATAAGATATTCATCTGTTAAAAATATTTTTATAGATTTAGTCACCGATTTCTTAGAGCATATTTTTGTACATTTTTTCCCTTACAGTTTCTGTCCATTCGCTACAGCGTTTGTTGCCAAGCATTTAAGTTTGGGGATGAAGAAAGATTGTTTACACAACGAAAAATAATTTCAATTATTTAAACATTTTTTGCAAAAGTGTTTTGCCTTTAGTCCAAAAAAACAATAAAAAAAAACAGATAGAGAACCACACATACCACGCAAGCGCACCTAAGAAAAAAAATTAAGATCAAATTTGTATGTCTTTTTTTGTTGCTAGCAACATGTTGACAATGATTGAATTACTCAAAACAAAAAATTTAAATTATTTTTTGAATAAAGAGACTAACAAAAAGTCAAATGTCGGTTTTAAAAATACAACTAAAGTGAAAAAAATAGATTTTGTAAATAAATTGTTTATGAAGCCCTTAAAACTAGAAAATATTTTATTTGCCCTAAAATAACAACCGCCTCTATAGGTTAAGCCCATAAGTGAAGAAAAATGGAAATAGTGGTATAAAATTGAGGCCAAAGATTAGAAAAAAAGATATGGTTGAACAGACTGCCCAGAGTCTCTGGGGGAATCGAAATTTTAGCTTGGTAGGTTTTCATACTTACTCGCTTGTCTAATTAGGCGCCCTTAGGTCTGAATCTCTTTAATTTGTCGCAGTTTAAAGTATTTCAATAACTTTATAAATTTTAAAATCGAAAAAACTGTGATTCATACACACTTTGCTTTTAGGGAACATGTTTTGCAACATTTTGTTGAATGTTTTCTTTAGATAAAGCTAAGATTTTTAAATTATATTAAACGAAATATAGATGAAAGTTTAAACTTAAAACAATGTATTACTAAAAACTAATTTAAATTATAAGAAAAAAATCCTAAACAAATTTTTAAAGTTAAAACTCTTGGCAATATTTGAGCAAATTTTAACCTAAAAATCTTTATACTGTCTTAACCCTAAAAAGCTACATAAAATATTTTTTAACATTTAAACAATAAACACATGAAGCACAAATAAATATTTCAACCAAACCCCAGGCAACACCTTCATTATGATTATGACGACGACCCCTTAAAACACAAAAAAGTGTTTTTTTAAGTTTTATTATTATAAGATTTTTTTAATTTCTGTTTCATTTGAAAATTCACAAAGAAAGTCATAAGTTAAAATGCCATCATTTTAATTAATTTAATTAATTTTAAGTTTTTAAATATTATGTTTATTTTTTAAAATAATCTTTAATATATATTTAATTATTTGAATCCTATTTATATTAACACACAGAAGTTAAAGCCAAAGTGTGTGATATTTATTGTAGTCATTTTATGTTTAATATTTAATTTTAAAACAAAACAATATTTTAGGCTTAAGCTAGTACAGAAAGTGAGTGATAAAATTTTGTGTTAAATTCATAAAACTGATTCGTAAAGTTAGATAACATATACATAAAAAATTATAATTGTATTGAAACTCAAAATATTTTTCCAAGCAACAATAATTCTTGCAAACACTTAAAGCTTACAGCAACATGTTTATAAACATCGAAAAACTGTTAAAAGCATAATAAATGTTGCTTTAATTATTTTATTTTTTCACTTTTATCTTATTTAAAAGCCCTTATCATTATTTTAAGTTAGTTCTTTTTTAATTTCAAATTTTTTTCCTTATTAAAATAGTGCTTCCTTAATGTTAACATAAATATATTTTTATTTCCCCAGCATTTTTAACATCACATTTTGTTTTATATTTGGTTTTCTTTTAAACAAACAAAAGCTTTAACATTTAATTTCTTTTTTACAATTAAGAAAAACGATTTTATTATTATTTAATTTTATAAAATTATTGTATACTTTTTTTAATTTAATTTAAATTAAGTTGATAAAAATTCCTTAAAAAAATAACTAAAATTTAATTATCAGTTTGATAAAAAAACTTGTTTTAATTTGTTTAATTTCTGTGATTTTTTTATAAAAGCACCAGGTATGTATTTATTCAGTTTTTTCTCTTTTTGTAGAATTTTTTAATTAAACAAATTTTTTTTATAAATTTTATAAAATCTGCAAGACTGAAAAAATTGCTCAAAAATTTTAAATAAAAACTAAGAAAACAATTTTTTTTAAAGAAAATGCATTTATTTGAAAACTAGAACAGGGTATTACTAGTTTTTTTAATTTGAGTTAATATTTTTTTCTTCAAAAAATACTTCCAATAATCTAGATAAGAGTTGCAATGTATAAGCAACATGTTGCGAAACATGATTTTATATAAATTTTTAGGCAACAAGGCATGCAAAAGCTTGATGAAGTTTTGAATTACGTAAAAAATGTGGAGTATGCATTTAAAATGCACATTTTAAATTAGGAAGCGGCATGCTGCATCAGTACTAATTTCAACAGGTGCGAAACAAAAGTAATTTTAAGAATCTTAAGACCGCATATACAAACGCTGGCAATTCTATAAAATACATCATTAACTAAAAAAATACCATGTTGCTGTTATATTTGTATATAACATTATGCTACTATATGCAACGTGTTGTTATACATTTTTAATCTTTATTTATACTCTTCGGGAACATGTGGCTTATGAAATAATATTCTAGTTTCTCTATCTACCAGGAAAGTCAGCCTAAATATGGTCTAACATTTCGTTATTTCATAAATGTTTTTTTTACTCTGTGAGTTCTTTTTTAAGGTTAATAATGTATTGAAGTTCAGTTTGTTAAGCACTTGTGGAATGTACCTAGCTAAGGTCATTAGAAAACCCTCCTATTTCATTGCTTAAAAGCTCTTCTTACAAAGCCAGAATTTAAATCCTTCTCAACTCTCCCCCTTGTAACCACAATAATTTTTTCGAAATTTCAATATTAATCAGATCATTGATGGTGCTCGTTGTGCTTATGAGAAATGATTTACTTAATTCTTTTATCACTTTTAGGTAAACACTATGTTAGGGTTTATACGACAAAGCATTTGTTGCAGAAACACTGGCTTTTTATGAAAGAGAAAAACAATCTCTTTTTCCTTGGTTCCATTGCGCTCTCATAGTAAAACTCGTGTTACTGCAACAAATGTCATAGTGCCTATTGCAACATGTTGCTAAACGTGTAACTCTTAAATTGTTTCCATTCAAAGTTTAACAAAGAATTTTCTACAGTTTTTTGCTAATTAAACAGGACAGAACCGAACAGGACGGACTATTCAATCCCTTTATTTTATTTAACAAAATTAAATTTATAAAAAAAAACATAAAAACCACCAAACCCTACATAAATATTTAAAAAAAATAAATATGAAAGAAATACAAAAAAATACTTACGAAACTTTTACATAACTAACAATTAAGCTGCATGTGCATTTGGTACACAACTGTTAAAAATAGTTTAAAAAATATAAATTTATAAATATGTATACATATAATTAATATTAAATTAAGTTGCTTTATTTAGTAAAACAATCAACTAGAGGCTTTTTATAGTTAATTTAATTTTAAAACAAACTGACTTACACTACTTATATATGTATATTATAAATTTATTAAATAAACAAAATAGAAAATAATTTTAATATTTTATTTTTTTTTAATACATTATTTTTTTAAATTTGTATTTATTTAAAGAAATTTTAATTATTTACAGGGTTTGTTGTAGGGTAAGGTTGTCTATAGGCATTTCATTGGTTCTTACACCAAATCATCATAGACTTCAACCAAATTCTTAAAAAACCTCATGAATATTTTCTGCCTTTGTTTAATAATCTCAATAAACCTATTGAGAATTACTATAAACAAACCAAAACATTCAAGAGTTTTTTAAGAACCTAACAAACCATTACTCGCCATGAGCTGTTTTGAGTTTCTTTTTCCCTTATACATTTGAATAACCATTGGGTAAAAAAAGAAAAATTTTTTTATGATTTTAATTATTATTACTGTTATCATTATTGTTATTATTATTATATATTTATTTATTTTTTTTTTTCATATTATATATCAAGCATTTTTGTGTTTTTCGTACATCTTTTCATATTTATTTCATAAGACTAATAATATAAACATAAATATATATATATAACTTAAATTATAATTATGAATGTAGTGTTGTGAACATAACTATGTATTTATATTTATATGGCTTAAATAATTAAAAAAAAAATATTTTCAAACTTTACTTAATTATACATTTACTAAAAAGATTAGATTAAGAGGGATCATATATAAATAATTTAGTTTTAAGCAAGTTTCATAGCATTTGTAACTAAATCGTTTGAAATTCAAAAAAATTAAACTAGAAAAAAATTTAATATTTTAACCACATTTCGGAAACCCGTTAAAAACAAAAAAACTTAAATCAAAATAAAAAAAAAACAAAAGGAAAAAAATTAAAATTTACTCAAGTATACATTCAAATATTTATATAAAAAATTGTCCTAAAAATTTTACTTATAAACTTAAAGTGTTCGGCTTAAAAAACAAAATTTTAGAAAAATTACCAAATAAATTTTTATTAGTTTTTTTTTACAAAAAAAAAATCTTAATAAAATCGCTTTAAATCACACCTCCACACAATTAAAGAATGGTATAAAACTTCATCAAAGGCAAAAACATTAATGTGTGTTCGAAAACAAATAGAGCAACCAAATTTAGAAATCAAGGCAAGTTTTTTCTGTTTTGAACTTACAAACCTTAAGCTTTGTAATTGTTTAATCATTTAAGAGAAGCACCCATTTTAACGGAAAAAGAACAGCCGCTTTTAACATCCTGCACACTGTTATCGACATTTTTTTTAACAGTTGCAACCAATTTAATTGACAATTGATTAATGGGTGCTAAGTTTAAACTATGTTTAAAATCAAAACTAGATTATAAAAGCCATTGTTTAACCGCAACTTTTATTAAAAGTTTTGTTCTTTTTAGAAATTTATTTGTTAAGAGAAAAAAATCTTGCGAACTATCTTTGGAATTCACTTTTTTACTTAATGAAATTAAATTTTTTACCATAACAATAACCCCAAAAGAAATGTCTTAAACATATAATCAAAATCATCATAATCATCATATATTAACATCATCATCATTATTCATTAACCCAAAACAAATAAAGACTCATAAAATTTAAAATGTTAAAAGAATTTTTAAAAAAATCGTTAAAAAATTAGTCTTAAAAATCTTTCGCACAATTAAGAAAAATGCATTCCAAATCTAAAACTTCCCAAAAAAAACGTTCTTTTTATACGAAATATATGAATTAAAAAAATATTAAAAATTTTTCCTTAAAGCCATAAAAAACTTAGTTGTGAACATTTAAAAATTGTTTAGGTTATAAAATTATAACAATTCTTCAAACATATTTTATGCAAAGAAAATAAAAATAAATATTGAATAATTACCAAAAAAAAAAACATTAAGTAATTAATTATTGATACAAATATACAATTTATCATAAATATTCTACCATATTTAAGTAAAAGTATGTATCAGCGCAAAAAAATAAAATTTAAAACATGCATAAATATATTTAATCAACATCCAAAAGAAGAAAAATATATCGTATTAATTATCATTATTAAAATGCATTTTAATTGAATAAAAAAGCATAAAAATATATACATTAATAACTTTTATTAAAACGTAACAAATAACTAAATAAAATATAACATTACATATACATACATATATAAATATTAAAAAAAAACACACACACACATACGAAAAATGTGAAAAAACATTTCCAGAATTTCATGTTGGATAAATAAAAATACAAAGAAGATAATAAAATTGTTTAGATTTAACGGCTTGGGAACTGCATTCTTGTAAGTATAGAAATAAACTGCCTTACTTACCACTAACTAAACAAAGAACGGTATTATCTAAAAATAACGTTAAGGCAGTTTAATTATTTGTTATTGACAACTAGGTTGCCACACATTAGAAAAATACTTCCAGAGATGGTTGGCTTAACATATGTATACAATTATTAAAACAGAGAAAGCTATTGTCGATCAAGAAGAAGCTTATTGCACTCTAAACAATAATATTAACAACTTCACAAAACTTGAATATTTTAGGCAGGTGAAAATAGTTTTGACAAGTGGTCTTTATGTTTGTTTGTTAATAATTTTTTTACAATTTCTTCTTTAATATGAAAATTATTTAAGACGAATTTTGTTCTAAAGCTAACATGATTTCTAAAGATCGATTTCAATGTCTCTCTGCAGTTTATGTGAGTTATGTTTATAAGGAATAATTGCAATTATTATTTATTTTTGTTTATAAAACTCAACAGCACAGCGAACTTTTAAAACTTTTATGGCAAGACCAGAAAGATAAAGCTTATAAATAAAGCCAGTAATTCATTTTAGGTAAAAATTATATGTATGCCTATTTCGGAATGGTACAGGGTGGTGCACGGGTCGTGCTACAAAAACAAAAACCAACAACTTTTTTTCTATAATACGTAAATACTTGTTTAAAGATACTATTCAAATTTAAGAAAATTAATTTTTGTGATACTGAAAAGAGAATTTGAACAGTTTAACAACAACATAAATTTCCGTGAATAGTTTTCAGAGGCATTAAAAGAGGATAATAGTCTCATTAAAGTACGCTGGGTTCCAATCTTACCTAAGTATCAGTCCATTCGTCAGCCTGCAACCAAGCCCAACACCACTTATGGATGCTCCGATTGTCACATAGCTGAACAACGTCACATGTACCCTCAAGACCCTTGTCCTTCTTCTCAAGCTCTCACTAGTTCAAATGAAGATAATGTAGTTCTCTGCTTGAAGATGGTCGACTATATTAAAGATACCATGATTCGGATGAAAGACTGCTGCGCCTTTTTCGTCGTAAACCAAATGTGAGCAGCATCTTTATGTAATTTAGTCGGGGTTCCCATTGGGTCTAGAAAATTGTTTACAACTGTAGAAAGAAGGGGCTTCTAAGGGAACTATTAAATAGTGGTATAATGGACCGGTCACCTCCATTTTAAAAACGCTTCGTCCGCATGCAGAAAACGTATATTTTCCAAACTTTAACACCCAGCCAGACAGACAGGCGGCCACATTTTAATCGGCTAAGAAAGTAAACAATTATTTTTGTAGTTCTTAAAAAGTTTTAAGCGCATTCCCTTTTTATTTTAGGGGTATAACGGTAAAATCGTCTCAAAAATGAGGGCTAGTTAGAAAAAACGATTGAAAAAATTTAGTTCGGCGTGTAAATAACATAAAAAACAGCCGTTTTGGGAGCTAAAAATAAAGTGGGACAAAAGAAGTCATTCAATGCAATGCGTTTGGCGGTCGACAAGCAGCTATGATGATGCATGGTCTGGACTTTGTACGAGGACATGCACAGGTCTTTGACCTAAATTAGCCTTAGGGACGACCGGCTAGTGACTCATTGCGACGCACGGCGTCTGGTCGATGTTTCATACGACAGCTCGACATCCTCGCAAACAGCGGCGACATTCACGGCAGAACGGGCACTCTGGGGCCGGCGACTTTCGGCAGCGTCTCGTGTGGTCCCATACTCTTCAAGGTTGGTGGCCAAACGGAACAGTGTTTGCGCAGTCGGTGTCCAACGACCGGGGAATCGTCGACGAAATTCGCGCTGCGCCAGCACCAAGGACGAATTGTTACGCAAAAAAAATTATACGATTACTCCGCGTTTTTGGGAAATGTATCTGTCTAGTTCACAAATGCCAAAACAGATTTGACATTGGCTGCCATTTGCAATAATAATAATTGCAACATGGAATAAATGCTTACCCCTGACATACAAAATGTTCGCTTAGAAACAACTTATTTGCTTTATATACATGCCTAAAATGGTGTATGTGTTTTACAATTTTTAAATTCCTTAAAATGTGCAAAAAATATTAAGGGTTCAACAGAATGGAAATGTTTAGAGTGGTTGATGTTGAAACTACCCCAATTAGAAAAAAAAAGCCTGTCTACGCATGTTGGTAAATCTCTGCCAAACTTTTGCAGCATCCAATTAAATTTTTACTTCTGTAAGGGATGCCGTCATAAGGGATGATTTTACTACTTGAATTTGAAGACATTATCTAGGCCATCTTTTCCTATTCTTCTTTTCCTTTACAATTTTTCATGTAATTGTTATATCACTATTGTTTTATTGCCACCTCTCCTATGAAATTGCGAAACAGATTATAAAGACCACCACTTTCATACACTTAAACACATAAATAACGGCCCGATAGGGATTTGCATGTTGAGAATAAATTTAATATTGTGTTACATAAATTACAACAACCAAACTTTATTAATAAAAAAGGAGAAAAAATACTACTATGTGCATGCCAAAGAAAAAGTACGAAAGTATTTAGAAAACGTGCTAAAATTTTATGTATGTAAGCTTTTTAGTAGGGCTGTCACTTTTTAAAGCAACCCAATTCTGCAAAACCAACATATCTTGTAACTTGTTTAAAATATATGAAAGACTACAGAAATAATAAACAAAGTTTATATTAAAGTAATTTTTTTGAGCATTTGATGCATATAAACATTTGACAATTGATGTTTTGGTCTAACAAATTCTATAGTTTCGCTTTTTAAAAATGAGACGTATTTTTTCATGTAAAGGTTGTTAGATTTTGGATTTGTTATATTTTTGCCATTAAAAATATATAGAAAATGGTACAAAAAATTATGATATATAACGTTTTGCTTTTAAACGGAAAAAAATTTGGACCTTTAAACTTTACATAGAGATCATACCCGACAAAAGCAGCATTTTGAACGGTGCTACCGACCTTTTTCTAATTAACTGCAAGTCATTTAGCGGTTAGTTATTTATAAGTGCTTACTATAAACTAAAATTAAAATTGAAACTAGATTGACAAACCCGTTAGTCTAGCCATAGCAGATTGTTAAGCCATTAACGAGATTCACAAAACTTACTATTCGGCATCAAATAACCTTGTATACCGAGCCTTTTTTATATGTTTAGCCATCGAAATGTGTTAATATCGATGTATGTCTACAAGACAATAAAAATTATGAAAATCTGAAAAAGGCCTGAAACAGAGCAAAGTAGTTGTGGTAGTAGCTTAAGCTTAATACATTAAAAGTACTACTTTGAAACAGCTGTTTTCAATTCTTTACAGCTTGCAGCTCTACTCTTTACGTTATACTGCATCGACTATTCTGTTTACCACTTTACTCTAGGATATAGGAAATAAAGATCTGGTCCTTCTTATTAAAAACTTCGAGACCGAGATCTACTTACGCCTCCCAGATTACAATAAAGTCCCATACGAAATGTTTGTCCTGGTTAAGGGCACACGCAGATCCAGCGGAAGTAAACATAATGGGGATAGCTAAGAGTCAATAAGAGCAGTTATGGCCAAAGGAAAGTTCACCAAATCTATGACACAAGAGTCCATTCCGTAAGTTCTAAATAATAAAGAATCTTTGAAAGGTTTAAAAACAAGAAAACTAAAAGCTTTTTTCTGTAAAAACCCACTGTTAAAGAACCGGCACTGCATTTGTTATTAAGAAAATGTTTTTGTTTCTCCTATAAAATAAAAAGAATGTAGTTACGTGGTTTTTAATTTCAGCTGACATTATATTAACCATACATACATTTGTAGTATACGCTTTTGCGTTTTTATATTTGCATGTCTTTGCCTGCCACTTTACAGTTATCAACAAGTCTGCTGTCATGTTTCCTTCCGTTTTCTCTCTACGATCTTAATGGGCACACTTTTAATGCAGCAATAATAATGTAAAAAAGGCAAAAACACTCGTTAGAGAAATTTTTTAAGTTTAAACGTTAGTTTTTCCTCTTCATTTAAACTTAAATAAAATCTTTTAGCTTCTAAAAGGGCTTTAAGGAAAGCTAGTAATGTGTTCTTAGAAAAAAGGCTTTCCCTGCCTCCTGGTATGCTACAGGCCAGTATCCAATATAAATTTCATCAAAATATTTATCAGCAGATCTTTGTTCAAGTTTACGAGTAACAAACTGTAAACAACTAAAATAAATAGTTTAATTTTTAAACAACCAAAAAATTGCAGTATAACTACAGGCGCATCCAAGCTAACCCTAACTTGGTGGTTAACGGTGTACATATAAGATTCTGAACAGCCTCGTGATTTTCTTTTCTTTAGAGAAATAATTGAATTGAAAAGTTTATTCTTCTTAAAAAATATACAATTGATTCGTTGTTATTAGTTTATATCTATATTAGTGAATAAATTCTTTTTGTTAAGATATAATAGATTAGCATTTAAGTACTTCCTGCTATCGACATGACTTTGAGAACCATTATGTTATTGTAACCATCATAAGTTATGATCAGTTCCATTGTGATGGGTGTGACCAAGATACTAATATCTTTTGTTATATTTTAAAAATTAAAATTTATACAAAAAATGCTTAAAAATTATTTTTAAAGCAATTGTGGGGAGAAAATAAATTTCCTTTTCCTGCCTAAAGTCGTTTTATATGGAACTATTCCTATACCACACATTATATTGGTTTGGTTGAAGGTTTGTTGTTTTCATTATATTAAATATCTAATAAATTCTTATTGAAATTTAATAGTTTTTGTGTCAAACAACCAAGGAAACCATACATTTAAGTTATAATAATAATAACACACACACACATACATTCATACATACATAGTCAGGAGTGATATCTAGGATAACAGAAGCAACAACAAAAGAGAAGAAAAACTTCGTACATGGCAACAATTGTAATAAATTTTTGGTTGATGACAATGATGATGTCTGCCAATGAACTAGCAAATATGTATGTAATGTAAGTATGTATGCGCATGCATATGTAGTTATGTACATATGTGTATGAGAAAACACATACAAGTGCAGTTAAAAAAATGTTGTAATAAATATAAAAACACGACACAAAAATAGAACTATATTTAAAGAAGTTTAATAGAAAAAAATACAGGGTGGCTGATGAAAACTGCTTCAAGTTTTTGATAAGATGTCGCACATGTGTCACCAAGAATGGAGCGAATTTAAATTATATATTAAATTAATTTATAAATAAAAAATAAAACTAAATTTAAAGAAGTTTTATTAAAAAAATATATAGGGTGGCTGATTGAAACTGCTCCAAAAATTGGAAGTTTTAAAAATAATTAAGTTCAAATGACCTCCACCCTTGGTGACAGATGTGCGTCATCTTATCAAAATGTTATTTTTTTTTTGGGAGTAGATTTCATCAGCCACCCTGTATGTACAATGTAATAAGTAATATTTTATATACATACTTAAGTAAAAATGTACTTAGCGGTCGTTCGAACAAGTATGAATATAAACACAAAATTTAATATGAACTAGCACTTAAAACAAGAAATGAAAAGGAAATATGTAAATGGTAAAGGGTGTGAAATTAATTGAAATTTTAAATAGGATAGACGTGTCAGGACTTTGCGTGCGGGCATACATGACTTGCACAGATACAAACATAATCAAGAGTTAAATTTAGAAAATAACCCCTACAAGAAATTTGTGACCGAAACTAACACTAAAACATTTTCTTTCGGTCATTTGTGACCAATATTTCTATCACAACTGAAGGTGCGAGAGAGATGCAAGATCACACGTACACAGAGTTTCGGTCATTTTTTTCACATCGCCCTTAAGAAAATGATAGAAAATAATGACCGATTGACCGGTCATCTGTGTCGGTCATATGACCGGTCAAATGACCGTCACTGTTCTGGTAGGGACTATTCTAGCTTTTTAAATTTTATAAGAAATTTTAAATTAATCGCACGAGTGTTAATGAGGCTGACTACTACACACCGAAACTTTTTTCAGAAAATTTTTTTAGATAACCCAGAAGATGCAGCAGGAGGAAAGGTAGCATATGCAGACAGATCAAAGAAAACTACTGTTGTAGAACTAAATTCATTCAACAAAACAAAAAGGATTTCGGACTTTCCGCTGAATGCAGTGCACTACATGCTGAACTGTCAACGACTCGCAACGTAATTTACTGGCTACGGTGCTACAGGATATTTGGCAAAAACATTAACAACTTATTTGTGAATACCGGAAACTTTTGAGCCTCAAAGCAATGTATGTCCATCTGACCAAGGTGAAAGAAAGATAATATTTGTACACCGTCTCTGCCCAAAAACACAGGCAGGCTCAAACTTAGCGCTATGAAGTGAGAAATCGTTGCTTTGGGTAACAGAGCATGTTATCTGTCCCTGCCCGAGATTTCAGAACTATAGGGTCAAGTAGCTGGGTAAAAGATTTCAAAAAGAACAAGGCAATATTCAGTGACAAATTGGAATCCTACAAAAGTTCCAACGCACGTGGGCAACTAGGGAAACTCAACTAGGGCATTGAAGCGCCTACAAGCAACGAAAGAGTAAATTGATGTGCGTTATGGATTTAACCAGCAAATCATTTTGAAAAAACTGGAGAATTTTAGGATAAAAGGAAAATTGTCCGATCGCATACCTCAAACTACGGGCAAAGCTTACTACACTGTGCTGCTAACAGATCGACAAATCTGTTAAAAGGAGCGTCTGGAATTAGTTATTATGCAGATGGTTTTGGGGCGGACGAAAGAATGGGAATGGTTGTAATCTTACGGTAACTGGGGTCGTGATCTACTTCCGCCCCCACAACACTGCCCTTAAAGCAGAGGTCCAAACGGAATGTTTGTCTTGACTCAGAACACGCGCAGGTTCAACGGCTGTGAATACCTATGTGGATAGAAAATGGCCGATAATAGAAACTATGTTCGGAAGCACCAAATCTAGGACAGTTTTGCAATGCAAGGAGATGATTAATTATTACTCAGTATAATGCCTCAACATTTTGCGGTGTTCGGAAGTGAAGAGGAAATTAATCTGACGATAGGGGCCAAGAAATACAAAAAGTTTACCTTAAACTCAAAAGACTTTCGTTGCAACGAAGGATGAGTTGAGAAAGTGGGCGAAAACTTCCTACAGAACGATGAGGCAGTTAGCAGAATGATGGGAGCCCTCTTGAGCAATCCAAATGAGGATAAGACTAGATCAATTTTAAAACTGAGTGATGATTGTGCTGACTGGTCATTAAAACTTGAAGGCAAACCTCCATCGGGTGGGGTTTGCGAACAAAAACGATTGCAGGACATGCCGGTAGAACATCGAATCGATTGAGTATTACATGTGTTACTGTCTAAGTTTTACGCGGTCCAGGACTCAATGTTTTTTGTCTGACGTTATATTAGATGTGGCTCACTTGAAAGGTATGGCATTACAGAATTTCTACGAATCCTTTGCTTAAGGGTATATCTTATGGAACTTAAGGTTTTCATTTAAGTTCGACCTAACCTTACTACATCCATGTTAAATCTATTTATTTGGCCACGACTGTATTATATACAAAAGCGCCAGCGGCGGACTTTTGATGGCCTTCACTAATCAGGCCTTCTGTAACACCTTCCTAGACCTTTTTTGATCCACTACTCATGATCGCTTCCCTTATCAGGAAGGGCTTATAGAAGGCATACCCACTCGCTTCTACACAGGTTGTTTTTTTTATTATTGATAACGTTTGTAGCAACAATTACCGTAAAAAACCAAAAATCCTATTCTAAACGAAGAGCAATAAATACAGGGTATCTGGTGGCAAATTTATATTTTTATATATGATTTTTTTAAAAGGTGGCACCGTTGGAGTTATCGTTAGTGCGGATTTTTTAGTTACGAAGACGCAGTGGTCGATTGAGCATCGCGCCTTCACTGTGGAGACATTTTTTAAGAGTAATAATTCTTACGTTTTAATTCGATAATTTTCTTCAACATTCGGTATTCGGCGAATACGTGAGAGACCGAGTGTAAATGTAATTCGTTCGTGGCTGCAGAGATTCAGCGCAATTGCTTCGGCCTTGAATATTCCGCGGCCAGGGCCCAGGCGATCTTCAAAAACCCTCGAAAACATTGAACTGGTTGAAAGCAATCCACGTGAAAATCGGCGACTTCCAATACGGAAAAAAGGATTCTCTGGGTCTTCTAAGAGCGATTATTCATGAAATTTTCAAAAAGGAGCCACAGCGACGAGGCTCATGTTCACTTAAACGGCTACGTCAACAATCAAAACTGCCGTTACTGGTCTCCAAGAACCCGCAACCCTTGATTGAAACATCAAAAGCCATTGCATTGCCCCAGGGTAACTGTTTGGTGTGCCTTATTCCCGCATGAGATAGTTGGACCCTTGTTTTTGAAAATTCTAGAGGCCAAGCGACAAATGTCAAAGGTGAAACTTATCGACGCATGTTTACGAAATTCTTTTTACCAAACCTGCCAGCTCATCTATTGTACTCTTCACACACGTGGTTTCAACAGGATGGGAAGACTGCACACACAGCCAGAGCTTCAATGAATTTGCTTCGGGAAAATTTCCACCAAAAGCTGATCAGTCGCCACCAGACACCCTGTACAAAAACCAAGACCTTCTAAGGAAGGCTTTTATTATGCAAGACTTGCTCAGAGAAGGAAGCCCAGAATGCCTTGGCTGGCTACGACATCGTGTGTAAAAAATTTATGAGTATTAAATGGGGCAATAAGGCCTTGTGTCTGCTAAATAAGGCCCTCCAAGGCCTGCTTACTGCTTTTTCCGCCGCTGGGCGCCTTTCTAGGCACAAGTATATTCAAACATACATATGTATAAACTTACATTTTTATGTATATGTAGTTGGAATCTACATACGTGTATTTAATGTTGACAAAGGATACATGTTGTAAACAAACATACGTGCTCGATTATACAATTAAATTAATAAAGTTATTATTAACTCCAGAAGACAACAAAGAGGGGGGAAGTGCATAACAAGCTGTGCCTTTCCTTTTTCTATAACCATAAAATGAAATTTTCCAGTTCCTTTTTGCCTTCTGTGGCTTTCGATTAAATTTCAATTAAAACTAATAAAACAATGATAACAATTTATTAAAGAAGTTAAAACGAATAAAGGACATCCCATTGGTTTTCAAGTTTAATAACGAAAAGAGCTAATAGACAGTGTTATATGATTTGATTTCGATCATTAAGTTGACACGCAAGGCATTACAAATGTGTTTTAAGACTTAAGGTAATATTTTTTGGAATAATATTAAATGAAATACAAAAAATCCAAAAAAATTTTAAAAATTCCAAATTAATTTATAAACTTTTGAATTTAATTTTAACAAAAAAAGAATCAAAGTATAATTTGCACATTAACATATGAATCATTTTCAAAATGTCACCTCAATCATTGTGAATCAGAAAAAATATAATTAAATTAAAAATGTGTTGCTCCATATTTATATGGAGCAGACACCAAAAATTTAGCATTAAAAAATGTTAAATCAAAATGACAACTTTTCTCTTAAAACAAAAAAAAACAAAAAAAAAAACACTTCCAAGACAAAAGCAACGAATAATAAATTTTCTAAATGTGAACATAATTCTCTGTTTCGTGTCATTTTTATTATTCTTAATATATATATTTTTTGATTATTTATTTTTAAGTATTAATAATTTATACATTTTAATGATCTGTTTGTGGCCTAAACATTTTTTGTTGGATTTTTACATAACTTTTGGTAAACTCTTTTCCAAAATTTATATTTAAATTTACTTCACACACGCAAAGGCATAAATATGTTTTGTCTAATGTAAAGACTTTCTTTTACGAAGAATTTAGTTTTGGAAAATATTTTTTCAATATATTTTCAATTCAATTTTAGCAAATCTTGAATACATACATATATTTTAACTATGATGCATTTAAGTTTCAGACGATATTTTGAACGTTAAAAGTATTAGGAAGTTGCAAAATTGAAAAAACAGCTAAAAAAAAGCAAAAACAGCAAAAAATAGCGACCAAATAGCGAAAAAAATCAAAAATTGCATTTTTAATTCTTCTGGTGCCTAAATGCTGGTTTCTGAGTAAAAAATCACAGAAGGCAGATCAATCCATCGAAGGCTTCAGAAAAAGTTTCAAGTCGATCGACCAGTGCCACGCCCACTTTAAGCGTTGTAATGTTAACGTGCTTCTTTATGAAAAGTATCATTTCAAAAAAAAGTAACGTTAAATTTTATTTGTTGGATATTTGAAAACAATTTAAGCTCAAACTACTCACATACACTCCCAAGTAAAGTTTAATAGAGGTTAACATGTCAGGGGCAGGATATTTACAAAAGCAGCTTGTGAGCCAAAACCTTAGAAAGCTAAATAATAGAAAAGCCATATCTTTAACTTCATTACTCTCAAAATTGAATCGCTGAGTTGTAATGCGTCAAATGCCGGCACAAACTGGAAACTCCTTCAAAGAGAGTAATCCATTTAAAAAAGTTTCATCATAATAATATAACAAGCCTGAAAATTTTTAAGAGAAAACAGGGATGTAAAAACGCCAAACTAGATCCTAACAAAGTACAAGATTTGATAAAAAAAGTCGCCCGAAAATCTGGCTTGAGATCGAAAAATTTATGCAAAATCCCAAAGCTACTCTCAGGTCGTAGACACTATTATATGAGGCCTTTAGAATGCGAATGTCCAACTCTGAGTATGGGAAGACTATTAAGGAAAACAAAGCAACTGAACCCTGTCAGCACATCCTACACCCAAAAAAAAGTTGTACCAAAATCCAATCCATTCAATTCGCGATAAGAAAATAGGAATTATACAGTTTTTAAAAGACCATAAGGCAGCCCAACCTGCCGAAAACTCTTCAGAACTGTTTGAAGCTGATAAGTTCCCTTCGGCAGGCATAATTATTAATTATTTAAGCCTTTAGTTTAGCACTTTTGCAAACCGAAACGCTTTTAAGATTCTCAAATAAAAACTGTAATAAAAGGTTTAAGGACGATAGTTGTCATAGTTGCCAAGACATAAAGTATAAACCGCTAGCTCTGCTGCTATCCGACTAATTTCTTTCTTTCTTTAAATTAAAAATTTAACTCTACTATAGCTTTAGTACGGCTACAGTCACACTATAGTAAACCAAAGCAATCTTTAGTTCGAACATACAGTAGTTTAAAAAAAAGGATAACACTCACCTGAGTTTATAATTGGCCCATTTTAGATACCTGTAAAAAGAAAGATGTAAGTATGGAAATTAAATTTAAGTTTCTTAATTTAAAAATTATGTATTTAAGTAAATAATTATTTATGAGCAAGCCTATTTTGCTAGTTCAAAATGTCCCAAAAAAAAAAAAAACAACTGCACGTAAAAAGGATTTACTGCCTTATTGATAAGCGCTTTCTTTTTTGAGGGACTTCTCAAACTACAAGCGCCATAATAATCTTGGAACAGAAGGTCATGCTTGACTACTTACAGTCAGATTATATCCTGACGTTAGACCATGATTTAGTAAAATTTGTCCAGCCAAATTTTGGATAAATTCAGTTATGAAAAAACTCTTTCGAACTTCTCTACTTAAGCTTTGTTTCTTAGTTTCAAAATTATATTTCTCATACAAATTCCCACTTTAAGAATGCTTATACAATGCTGTGCCTTAAAAATTTTAATTTTTATTTAAAATACTAAACTAAATGGCATTTTTCAGTCTTGTTTATTTCCAATGCACGCAACAGATATTAAAAAAATTTTTCGCCCTTAAATGGAACAAACTAAAAGAGTAAGAGACAGTTACGTTTTGTAAACAATTTTTACTTTTGGCAGAAACTCAAACATAAAGAAAGCTTACAAATAATTTGCATAATTTAAGGCGATCAAAGAACTCCTTTTAGTTAATAAAAGTGCTGCAAGTAACATATGCAAACAAATTAAAACTTATGACTCTAATAAGACCAAAGTCATTACAAGAAGCCCAAAGGACTAACTAAAATACCTTTGTATAAACTGGCGTACATTTTTATTTTCTATGTCAAAAATGTTTATAATAGCTTTTAACATTTAGTTTAGTAAAATTATTATACTTTAGAGTAACATAAGCTGCACGAGTATTACAAATATTTAGTAGAATGTTTTGAACAAACATGTTTGTCTTTTAAATAAATTAAAAAATATTTAAATAAATAAAGAGTTCCTTTGGGAAATTTTCTAAAGTAATATTTTAATGGATTAAGTAATTATTTATGTTAAATTAAATTACAAGAAATAAAAAAAACTTTCAACTAATGATTAGGCGCTAAAATTCAGTGTAAATAAATTTGCATATTTTAAGGGGTCAACGAAATTTGCTTGACATGTTTGCTATTTAAATTTAATTCAAAGGCTTTACTAATGTCAAAAAAATAATTAAATAAGTAAAAAACAATTTAGGAAACAGAGCTTTAAACATTGCTTTAGGAAAGGACAGCCTTTAAACTAAAATTTGATCCTATTTAAAAAAAAGATTCGACTAAGCTAAATATTAAAAAACAAAATCGATATTATCTAAAAATAACTTTTTCTATCAAATTCTTACCTTTTAAAAAATTTCTTATATCTTAAGGCGTTTTTTTGGATGCGCTAAAAGCATGCTACACTATATCGCTTCTTTAAATTAAAGTGTTACAAGCATAAGCTAAGGCTGAAAATGGGCATTTTTTTATTCCAAAAGTCGTTTATTAATGGATGTTACGAAAAGCAAACCACCTACAAGTAAGGGGTTCCCACGACTTGAGGAAGCTTTAGAAAGTTTTTTACAAAAGAAGGGCAGATAAAAAAGCTAAAAAGATTTCTCCATCTGTACAGGGTTCGCAAATACATATTCTAGAATTTACAAACGGAAAAGCAAACTAATGCACCCGTTATAACATGGTTCAATGTATAATTATGAAAGGAAACTTATCGAAATCAATTTTGTTAATCGAAAATAACAGGATGATAAAAAAAATATAAAATAAAAATTAAGTAAATTTAATGTCATCCGATGGATGGCCAAAACAAAATTAAAATAAAAGTAAATAAATAATTAAAGCAACCAGTAATAAATGCAAATAAAATAAGAATAAGAGAACACATAGGAATGTATGTGGATTTAGTTCGGTCTAAGCAATATAGAATATGAATATAATTCCAGTATTCAAATTCTAGTTAAAACTTGTTTATTTGTTTGCTAAGTGCCGAATAGAAAGAGTGCTGCAGAAATCGTAACTGATTTCGAGAGTGCATTGCACTCGGCTGTTATTGGAATTGCTTACTTTTTAATTCCAATTTTTATACAATTTTAATAATGAACTTCAAGCCGAATTAATAGAAAATATTATAAAATATTTTTTTTTAATTTTAAACAATATTAAATAAAGTAAAAGTCATTATTTATTTTGATATTTTATAAATAAATAATAACAAATAAATAAATAATTTAAACTTTATCCTAATTTAATTCATATACTTTTTAAGTGTATAAATGAATGGTTAAAAGTTATTTTAGAAGTTTTAAGAATTTTTAAATAGGGGTTTTTGCTCTCTTTAAATAAAAAGTTCCAATCAAAATATTTGAAAAATCACCAAATGCCAATGCATTTTCCAGCCCCCTAATGTTTTCCGGCAGAACTCGTTAATCGGTTAAGTATTACATGATTTTATGAATTTTTTCCAAATTAAATAAATTTTTTTTAATTAAAAAGTTTGGCAGCATATGTATAGAGGCTTTCCTATTTTTTTACTTTCCTCCCGCTCCAACATAGCGAATTACATCAATGTGTGTAACAACTACACCAAACTTAAATAAATACTTTCAAAGAGCGAATGACATTTTTGTATAAAATATAACTTTTATAGCAAAAATTATTTTTTTCACAACAATACTCGTGCAAAGAAACAATTTTCATAATTTTTATTTTAAAAGTTTTTAATTTTGCTTTTTATAACGAACATACACATACTCACACACAATCGCATTCAATGAATACACATTACCATACACATACAACACAATGTGCAAACAAAATTGTTGCGTGTTTTTAGGCGATTTTTTCAAACTTAAGAGGAAAATGCGGAAATTTTAAAAAAAGAATATATTGTTTGCACTATTTTTACAAGAATATGTAGAGAAAATAATAATAAATATAACTCAAATATACACATTTTGAGTTTGCAAATATGTATGTTAATGTTGATTTTAATATACCAGTAACCGCACAAACATACATACATACATCAAATTCTAAATTGAAAGTTTCCATTTGTGTCGTCATTTTTAGTGTATAGAATTACACAAGTTATTAAAAGGAAAATACACATTTATTGTTTGCGTTCATAAATTAGTTTATTACTTTTTTATGCCCCTTAAAATATGCTAATTTTCTTAAATAATTTAGGTAAATTTGGCAAATTTTACGATTATACTATAATTAATGCGTAAACGTTCAACTGTTAAGGAGGAACCAAATGCCACATAAAAATTATCAAACGGAAATAGGAATTTTCGGACAAAAATAATAAATAGAAAAAGAAAATGTTTATAAAGTCTATACAGCAAAAAAAAAAAACTTATTAAGTTTGAGATTAATCTTTACTTTTAGAAATGGTTGCCACATAAATAGGGGTGTTTTATTATCTTTATTTCATCTTTATTCTTATAATAATAAGACAGGAATATTGCTGGAAAAGAATATCTCTTTTAATTAAATTCTGGTAGATTATTTCACTGAAATTATTAAATCTAATTTTTGACATATTCCCTCGAAGGCTGCAAGTTACATGATTCATTCGATATGTTTAATTTTTTACTACTTTTTCGAATAACTCTGGCCTCAAAAAAGTAATCCAGAGGCGTTAATCGCACTAAAGAAAGGTCTGTTAGCAGAACCTCTTCTGGAAATACAGTAGTCACCAATTGGATTTTGTAGTAAATGGATCGTTTAGCGCGCTGTATAGTAAAACGTGCCGTCTCCCTTACTAATGTACATTTGTAGAGTTAAATATTTTCAGGCACATATGTAAATATGTCAAAGTGCTCAGTTACTAAGGAAATACATTTTAAATAAAATGCAGAAAGAAATACATTTACTATATTCATAGAGTCGGACATTTTTAAACATTATGTATGTACATACAAACATATGCATGCTTATGCAGGCACCACTGTTATGTTTTCTGCCTGAGTAAATACAATGAAACACAGGTGCCTACTTTCAGGCTCACTAGTAAAAGTAGGTACTATATTATAACCACGAACAGGTGAAATCAAAAATAACCTAAAACAAAACCATATTTTTTTTACAAAAAAATAAAAACAAAAAATAAAGCATACTTTGTGGCTTACTAGCTGAGTTAATGTAGAATGTCATAAACAGTTGCTCGCCGAACATAAAACGGAATGGTTTAAACGATTTTGTATTTTGCCTAAAACCTGGAAAATTTTTAAAGCAAACATTTTTATTTTGTATAAAAAGCATTAAATAATAATTAAATTAAAAAAGAAAATTAAGTGATTTTTTTTATATCAAGAATAAAGTGTGTGGTATTTTTTTTTTCAATTTTCTTAAACAGTCAAAGCACATACATATTTTTTATTGTTTGTTTTTTAATTAAAATAAGATTTTATATAAAAATTAAAAAAAGACACACAAAAAATCTTTAAATCATTTTGAAAAACGGCTTTGCTGTTGGCCTTGAAAAAAAGTGTCAGAAAATTGTTTTTTTTTATCAAAAATTTTCAAAATTAATAACAAACTTAATAATAATCTTAATATTTTATTATAAAATAAATACACCTACATATGTTTGCTGGTGTTTTTTATATAAAAATTATTAATTTTAAAATAACGATAAAAAAATAAATGGACAAAACCTGCAAAGAGTTTGGGGTAAGTAAATAATAATTTATATTTGAAGCTGGTAAACATAAAACAAATATTTATAAACTTTTGTTTGTTTAAACAACAGCATAAAGAAATGGTAGAATTACCGTTTACTTTTTTTTAAGTTTGTAAAACAAAAGATGTTTCCGACCAACACTAACTAACGATCATGTATTGTTGATGAAGGAAATTTGTTGCTAGTTTCGAAAATTAATTCCGCTCGGCTAGTCTCGGTAAAATTAGTTTTTTTTAATAAAATTCTTTTAACTATCAGCAAAAGCAAATACATTTTTTTATAATAAAAATAATTTATTTATTGAATATAAGTAAGAATTTATAAAAAACAAAAAACCCTAATTAAAGAAATATATGTCGTTGGTTATTAGATTTATAATTTGAAACATTTTTAGCTTAAGGCTGTAAGTAGTTCTTAGTTCCACCAAAACCATTTCTTTCAATTTTTATTGCCAATCTTCTGCTTTAACTTTTGTTACAATGGCTTCAGAAGTTTTTTACCTCTCAAATAGATTTTTTTCTAAATACATAAACATTTTCCCTAATTGTGTCGTATTTTCCTTTCGAATGCCAAAAAGCATAAAAAAATCGTAAAAAATTATGTTTTCCTAAAGCTATTTTAGGTATTTTTTAATAAGTAAAAAGTTTTTTTTTTTCTATTGTTTAATAAATTTATGGCTTTGGCCTTGAAATGTTAAATTTGTAAACAACTAACAACAAAAAACAAAACATTTGTAAAACATATATTATAACAAAAATTAATTAAAATCATAAATAAAACGAAAGAATTGTATGACGTACATATGTAATGCAGCAATTTTATACAATCCTGTGCAAAAATTTTTAATGGGAAGACAACTAGGAAGGATTAGAAAAATATTCCTACTTCGTATGTAAGATTTAAAAATTTTTTTTTAAAACAAGGTACTTAATGCGAAAAAGTACTAAGAGCATTTAAAATTAAAACTTTCAGTTATTTTTCATCGAACCCTAATCCAGAATCTCTGATTTGCACTTTCTAAATAAATATATATCGAAAGCTCCTTTGTTGTCCCACTGTGTGACTAAAAATTTTAATATTTTCGCGGATTCTTAACCTTCAAAATTGATTTTTAAAATCAAAATAAGTACCTTTTGTATGCTTATTTAATTTTTTTGCGTCAATTAGGGCAAAATGTCAAAAAGGTTTTTTTTGACGACTTATTTTTGACGACCTAATTTTATAATTTGTAAATCAAATAAAGAATAATCCAAAAAGTACCAAAAATGCGAAAAAGTACTTTTTGTCCATTTAGTTGATTTTCTACCTCTATCTGTATGGGTTAAAGCAAATCCTCTTAAAAAGTATGAAAAAGTACCAAAGATTTTAGAAAAGTACTTTTTGGTTACTCCGTTGAATTTCGACCGCAATCTGGCTGGGTCAAAAGCTTATTTTAAAATTCATAAATAAAAAAAAAAATTTAAAAAATACAAAAAATGTGGAGTCGATAAAGGTTTAAAGGTTTAACCTCTACATGGTCAAAAGTTTTCATTTTCAAATTTCTAAACCGATACTTTACGCCTTTAACACTTTTACTTAAAAAAAATACAAAAAAGTACCGAAGATGCCAACTAAAAAAATACAATATGTCCCCTTACATAGTCGATTTTTGACCTTTACCTGGGTCGAAAGCCCTAAATTAATTTATAGATTCGTCTTAATGCCAAAAGAGCCGATGTGGAAATTTTACTTTTTTTTACTAAATTGACCTTTGACATCTTCACTTATATTTCTAGACTCATACTCTTAAAAATATGTTAAAAAAAACTATAAATTTTTAAAAAAAAACACTTCTTGTCCAGTGGGTTGATTGCCAGCCTCTACATGAGTCAAACATCATGGATTTTATATTTCTGAACTGGAAATTCTAAAGGGGCCAAAAAGTATCAGAGATTTTCGAAAAGGTCCTCTTTGTTCACTTCCTAATGTTCGATCTAAATTTGGGTCAAAAGACCTTAGCTTTATATTTTTTGAACCAAATAAAATAAAAAATTATAAAAGTACCAAAAATGTGAAAAAAAGTACCTTTTGTCCACATAACTGATTTCCTACTTCCATCTGGGTCAATAGGGTCGAAAAGGTTCAAAAATCTTTGTTCAAACGTACTCTGAAAATTTAAAAAAGTACGTCTTGCCTGTTATGAATTTTATACCTTCAGGTCTGTTACTTCTTAAAACAAACTAACAGGGGCCTTATCGTCGCATTCTATTCGAATCGAAATTTCACTCGATCGATCGAGTTGTCAATGCTATAAGTATAGGAATTCTAATAAGAATTTTAAAATTTCGATTCGAAACGAATGCGACGATTTGGCCCCAGATCTTTACCCCAAACAAATTTGGAAAAGTACTTAAATAATTTTATTTTCCTGTTTTATTCTTTTTGGTACTTTTTTGTCGTCATTCCAACATATCAAGTTAATTTCTAAGTTAATGTTTGCATGGTTGTAGAAGACTGTTTATTTTTTTGTATCGAAGTTAAAAAAAATATTTTGACTTAAAAAAGTACCAAAAATGCATTTGAAATTTGAAAAAGTGCAAAAACTGTGTTTATAATATTTCGAGACCTTTCGAGCGCAATTTGAATTAGGTCTTTATCTTTATAACTTTAGACGCTACAAAAAGTGCCTAAAATATACCCATGTGTACTTATTATCCTTCTTTACTTCTTCGAGTACAAAAATGTAAGAAACATCTTACCCATTTTTATATTTTTTTTCAACCTTCCAAACGCAATTTATTAGCTTAGAAGTAACAAAAAGTACCCTTAAAGTACCGGCATTAAATTCGAATATTTTTTTAATTAAAATATTTTATTAATTAATTACCCATATTTCAAAAAGTACCAACAACATAATCATACTTTTTTCGTAACCTTTCGAACGCAATTTGAATTATGCTTCTATCTTTATGGATTAAGAAATAGCAAAAGGTACGTTTAAAGTACCAAAGACCTTTTAAACTCAACTTGAATTACAGACGTTGCTATCTTTATTGGCTTGGGAAGAAGTAACAAAAAAGTACCTAAAAAGTTTTTATATATAAATTGAAGCTTTTTCTATTTCTTAAGGCGCAAAATTCAAAAAAAATAGCAAAAACGTGCCTTTTTTTAAATTTCCACTCTCTTGTTCATGGTTTGAGAGACAGTAAGCTACCGATTTTACCCTTTTAGTCCATTGAATGAATCATCTTCCGGTTCAAATTAAAAAAAAAAAAAATTTAAAGTATATTTATTCATCAGAAGAAATCCCTGATTTAGGTATTATGCATTTTGGCAGTACGACGATGGATCACGCTCTAAACACAACTGCGACGAACGACGAATTTTTCGTTGCGAATATTCATCTTAGGAAGGAAATAAAACACATTTGTGTATATGGAAATGCACACAAACAGTTCGTCGACTAAAATTCGTCATGCGTAACGAACTCTGCTATTTCTGAACGCCGAATAATTTGGCACATAGTGGCAAGTTTTCTTTTAATTTTTTTTTATATTTTTTTTATTATATAATGTTACTTTATATTTTAAGAATAATTTTCACTTTTTACTTATTATTTATTTGTTGCGTATAATACACATTTTTAAATTAATATCTTTTTTAATTAGTGCTTCTTCTTTAAGAAACATAATCACTCTATCACAGCTGTTTTGTTCGTTCTAAATGTGTTTTAGTTGACGAATTTACGCAACAAATTTTAACAGACGGATTCGTCGTGCAGTGCGAAATTCCTAATTCGTCCCAGTTGTGTTCAAAACATCAGCCGAAAGCGTTACTCTTTTACATCAAATGTCCTTTTCTACTTTAAAGTTTTAAAATGTAATGATTGGCCCTTTTGTATCTTAAGTAACGCTATGTTTGTATGTATTTCTTGCAAAAGGCAGTCTTGTCTCACACATTTTCCATAAAAATGTAAAAAAAAATTAAATAAAATTAATAATGCAGTATTTTTGCTCTACTTACGTATGCTAAACACCGTTTTACGAAGACAGCAAAACGTAAATTTATGTAAACAATACTTTGAAACAAAAACAAACAACAAAAACTAACTATAAGAAAGCCTTTATACACAAATATGTACTTTAATTTTATACATATGACCTTCTTGACTTTAGCACAAGAAATTCTTACATTAAAACAAACACAAATACCAACGACTAGTAAAAATAGTTTGTTCCTCAAAGTGAATGTAAAGAAAGGAACTATGGAGTTTAGTTCTTAACTCAACCCCTTTAAACAAATATTTAGACAAGCAGCTCTACCAATACAAACTTAAATCCTCAATGTGTCTTTTTGTTGCATTAAAAAACATTCTTTATTCGCTGTCATTATAAATATAGAAAAGAAAAAAAATTTAATTTAAAAAAAACTGTTCTTTCTGCCTTTGTCTATGCGTTCGGTGGACATTTACTTAAGGAAAACAATTTATGCAGCAAAATAATTTACAATTCGAAGACATTCATTAGACAGGATATGGGAACTTCTGTCTATAAAACTGTTTAACCATTCAAGCGGATGTTTGAATTCAAATTGAAATTTCAAAATGTCTAATGGACTATTTTATAAAGTTTAATTTTTAAAAAAGAACATTCTATTTAAGTCAACAAATTAAAATAAAGTTTTTTTTTTGCGCAAACAAAAAAGGTCAATTAATTCAGTTTTAAAGTTCTACGTTTCCAAATTTGAAATTCTAAAATATTCGAGTGCAATCGAAAGCAAAAGTCATGATTACAAAGTGGTTTTTTTAATTTATTTTAAAGCAAAGAATTGCATTTACTAACGCCTTAGCCAGTTGCAAGTACAGGGTGTCTCTTTAGCTGCATAAAAGCTAGCGATAACGACAACAAAGGTTTGAGAGCTGGAAATGTCAGTTTTGACATTCCTGTGTGCAACGGTTTGACAAGTTGATATAAACCGTTATGTCGACAGAACAAATTTTGGAAATTACCTTCGATATTTTTTTCAACCCGTTAGTTTTTGATGTTGAATCTTCACTACAATAATTGTTTACATTTTAACACTAAATATTGAAAATTAGTCCAGCCAGTGTCAGGAAAAAATTTGAATTTTTGAAATTAAGTTCTTAAATTCGGATTTTATCTAAGGGCAGCAGAGCCCTTCCTCTTTACACGAGTGTATCCCCAATGTTGTACGATTTTTTTAACGAGCGGATTTGGATGTGTTTTCAGCTCATCTAAATACTTGTTCACGTAGTAAAATAATTCCTCCTTAAAATGTTCGGGAGGGTCCATAATCTATTTCGCTGGTTTTTTTTAATGAAAGAAAAATGAAAAATTCTCTACGTTTTTAATTTCATTGGCTAATATACATATTTTTTTTAGTCGTTTTAATATTTAAATACCAGAAAACAAAACAGCTGAAAAGTATTAGAAACTCGGTGTTAATGTTGAAAATAAAAGTAGTAAAGTATGAACATAACTGCTTGTGTTTTTTTTTTGTGGCTTGATTGTCTAACTTTTGAAGAAAAAAAACAACAGAAAAAAGTAAAAATAACAAAGCAATTGACAATAATATTTTTAAGATATTTATCTTAAATACAAAAAGGTTCTTTAAATACTGTCGTCTGGAAAACACATACCGCAAAAGATATGGGAAGCCAACACTCAAAATTTAGTAAATATTAAATTTAAATTTATTTTTCGGCTTGCCAAGGCAATTTCCTAAACTCTTTAATGGCAATGCAGTTTAAAATACATGGAGTTGCCATATTTAGTGTTTCGCCAAACAAGAAACAAGAGATTTTTGTGAAGGAACAACTTTTGTTTGAGAAAAGAAGAATCCGAAGAGAACGGCAAAGGCACCGATCGAAGTTATTTACAAACCATCTCCGAAACCGGCTGGAGGCTTATAAAATAGCGTCGGCATAAGAAAACTTGGAAGGTCTAAATACGATATTTTAGACAAGTGTTTCTCCATGGCGATCAGTAAAAAGTCCTTGAGAAGCCATCATCGCAAAACCGCCGCTGCTTAATTTAAGAAGGATTTTTAACAAAAACTGACAGAAAAGTAAATATTTTTCATTTTTGTTGGGCAAGCTGTTTCTGGGAGTGAAAAGTCCTGCACTTTGTCGACACTGGAGCTTACGAAGCCTGGCAAAGGTTTAAATTTGGTATCGCGGGTGTCAAGAGCTCCTGGAACTTCGGTTCTAACCTTACTACCATTTATGGAGTTGTGGCTAAGTCGATGGAGAGTTTCTGCCCACCATAGAGTTGCATTACAATCAAGTGTTATGACCCAAAGATCGGAAGAGTGTTGATAGGCTTCGCTTCTTAACAAGGAAATTAAAAAAAGTCATCTATTGAAGCAATGGTTGACTCATTTCATTTATCCTGTGGTAAGAGTGCTGTAGAGTAAGGCCAACGTGGCAGATATCCGTCCTAATTTTGAACACATCTTTTGCCAGACAATATGTGGAAATACGCTTCCAATTCCCCGAGATCATAGACGCCTTTAACAACATAAATGTTAAAATGCACTTAGAGCTTATTTGTACAGCAAAGAGAAAGAAATAAATTAACAGTAATGCAGCCACAAAACTTTTAATTTACCCAAAAAATAATGCTTCCCAACCAGATGGTGTTACCACTTCAAGGCGAAATACCTTGGCACTAACCTGGATCGATGTTCGTTCTTTACGCTGTCAAATACCCACAAAATAGACTTTGAAGAACAATACAATACTAAGATAAGAAATGCATTCCATTTTCTGTCGGATATAAGATAAAGGAGCTTGCTCTGTGGTCAAATGAATATGAATAACAAATGTTGATATACTGTGAGCTTTGCCTTCATTCTGAACTTCTTTTCAACAACTCAGTTTGGTAGAGTCTAAATGACCCCGTTTTGACAACATCACACCACTCGATAGGTGATAGGTCCCCTTAAACCATGGTCTAAGGGAAAAAGGAGTACTAGAGCCACCCTGTCGCGTTGATGTGTCTCGACAGGTCGTTCAGCCCAATCAGGAGATACATCCCCTAGACTGTCCATTACATGACGGCCCAGAAACTTGTGCCACTTCACAGCCAGAGCAGGACATTCGCAGAGCAGATGGAAAACTGATTCCTCCTTTTCCCTATTCTTGCAGCTGCGACAGTGATCGTTGAACGTGAGGCTGAGTCGTTCTGCATACCTTCTTAGCATCCAATGACCCGTTAGCACCGCCAGCAACTTCGAAATTTCCACGCGATTCCGGTTCATAAGTTGCGTAGTACGTCCGGCATCGAAAGAGGGCCACGTTTGCCCGGCGATCCTACACGTATCCAACCCACCTATCGTTACCAATGCGCAGAAAGAATTTTAAGATGCTGCTCTTAATAGTCTGCAACGGAACTGCGACTGTATTCACATTGGAGAATTTAGAAACCAATTTGGTGAAATGGTATACAATAATGGGGAACTGCACTAAACTAAAAAAAATTAACGTCATCAAAACAAAATCCTGCGAATGATAGCTGCCGCATAAAAAATTTTAGTTGAGAATCATAATTTTAACTTGAAATTAACCTTTAAGGCCAAAATATTTGCACATCACAACTGAACATTTATTTTGATTGGCAAACTTTTTGTTTATCAAAACTGAAACCATTTTCTCTGTGTATATTTTATTGCAAATAAATAAAAATACACAAAAATATCTTATTTACGAGTTATTAAACAATTAAGCTTTTTAACAAGCTAAAATACAAATACTTTTTTTAATTTACATAAGAATTTTATTAAAATTATTTAAACAAGTGTTTAATATATTAACTCAAATAAATGCGTATTAAACGTTTGAAAAAAAAATTCTAAAACTTTTGTCATGTGATAGATAACCCTTGAGATAATTAAAAATATATTGACACAACTAACAAAAAAAATTTTACTATAAGATTAGAAGTTAAACCGGAAAAATATACAAAACTTAGAAGGTCATCATATAAAAGCAAGGGCCCTACATGGCAGAACAGTTTAAACATTTTGTTATTTTTTTATCATTTTTATTTCATATATTTTCTACTCCCATTGATTTAAATCTACTTAATCCAATAATATTTTGTAGTAGCACTAAACCGTTTAGTAAGAGTTTTTTTTTAAATAACATTTAAATATATTTATATGACCCCTGCAGTTAAAAAAAATGACATAAAAATAGCAATTTTTACCAGACTTTGCCTAGAAAAAAATGCACAAAAAAAGTCGAAGTAATTTAATTTGAGACAAAACGACTACTGAAGAGGCTCACTGGCCGTTCAGTAGTAAGTATTGTAGCTGTCATAAATTGATAATAAAAAATACCTTAAAATAAAACAATAAACTGTTTTGAATTTACAGATACAAATTATAAAACTTTTTTCGTGGTATAACAGGGTACTCAAGAGAAAACTCGTAGCTTATTAAACAAAATTTGTAGATAATTAGGCAATCGTGTGGGACCAAAAATATTGATATTTTAATACATAAAATTTTTTCAAAAAGCTACCAAGAGATATAGTGAATATACAGGGTGTCTGGTGGCAGATTTGTATTTTCAAACTTAAATAAAAAACGTAAAAATTGACCCTAAGTTTTATTAAGGATATTGAACGATGGAATGGAAATGTCATCCAGATGTCTTCCGTAGAGTTGAATACACTGTTCAAAACAAAGAAGCCTTGTGTTCTGCGCCACACGCTGCAGTACACTTGGTTCAATTGAGTTGATTTCTTGACGAATATTTTAATTTAAGGCCACTAGAGATTAAGGATTGAAATTATAAACTTTATCTTGGAGGTAGCCCCATAAAAAAAATTCAGGGGAGATAGATCGGGCGAACTCGGTGGCTATGGGATGCCCCTAAAGCGACTAATCATTTTTTGGGGAAAAATTCCCTAAGAAAATTCGTTAAAGTTTTGGCTGCATGTGCAGTCGTCCCATCCTGTTGAAACCACGCGTGTGAATATATGAGTTTGCTGGTTTGACAAAAAGAATTCTGTAATCATGCGTCGATAATTTTCACCGTTGACATTTTCGAATTTTCGAAAAAAAATAGTTCTTTTATCTCATGCATGGATAAGGCATACCAAACAGTAGCTCTGGGGCAATGCATTAGTTTGTGATGTTTCAATCGAGGATTGCGAGTTCTTGAAGACCAGTAGCGACAGTTTTGCTTGTTTACGTAACCTTTTAAGTGAAAATGAGACTCGTCGCTCCAAAAAAATGGGATTAGGAGTGCCAAAACACTCCAACATCGTTACACAAAAATGTTTGCCTAAATCAGTCAGTTTCTTTCAGTTCTTTAACGATTTAAATTTTTAAAAGGATGGAACTTCAGAGACGTTTTTTTAAAATTTCATGAATAATCGCTCTTTGAAGTCCCAGTAAGTCTGCTCTTATCCGTATTGAAAGTCGCAGATTTTAAGGTAAACTGCTTTTAATCAGTTCAATGTTTTCAAGAGTCATTGAAGATCGACTGGGCCCTGGCCGTGGCATATTCATAGCCGAAGCAGTTTCGCGGAATCTCTGAACGCACGAACGAACTAAATCTATACTAACAAATCCGCATAAACGATCATTCCAACGGAAGAAAATAAACATTCTTATATGTACATTAGCACTCGAGGACCTTCTGAATCTATTGTACGTCCCTTTCAAGAAAAATAAGATATTAAAGAGAAAATAGCAGGTTGTCCCTTAAATTCAGTTATAGATTGATATTATAAGAAGTGGGGAACATAGTCCGTCCATTACAATATTGATTTGTTCCCCTTTTGTTTTTCACCTGTTCTTATAAAGAAAATTAATTCCATTTTTTATTTATGTTGTCCTTATTATTTTTCTAAATATAATCACCCTACGGGGAAGTGGACCGGTCCAAGACTATTGACGTGAACGGTTCCTTAGGGTGGGGACTTATTCTAGTTCTTGCACTTTATATGAAGAGAACCTGTCACTTAAACATTGCGTTGTCATTGGAGAGGGCAATTGCTTCAAAACTAACACCTCAGAAGGGATTACAGGCCAATCCTTTATAAGCAAATTTTGTATTAATTGTTTAAGATCCTGTTCAATCCACTTTGTTTGTAGTTACGCGTGTGTATGTATATATAAACAGATGTATAATTATGTGTAGGGGCCAGTATTTCTATTTTTTCCTCCAACCTCTTTAACACCTTTTAACCAGTTAATTGATGTGTGCCTTTTTAACCTATCACGACCAATAACTTTTGTCCAATTCCTGTTTTGTAACTGTAACAGGACGAGTACGCCGACCAATTGGCAGGGTAGATACAAGTTTTCATTTTGCAATCAGCCAATATTTTTTGTTGACTAGTGTTAATACTATTTTCAAAAGCGCTCCTTACAATTTACTTAAACCTGACATGTATCATTGTTTATAAAGGTGTACGGCAAACACATTCACCAACTAATATTACAAGAACCAGTTGACACTAAATAAAAAAAAATAATAGTTTTCTTAACAATTTTTATGTTCGAAAAGCTTCCAAAAATATGTCTGGTTTGTATTTTTTTCATTGTAAATGGCCGGCAGTATCAACAAAAAAAAATCAACATAATGGTAACGTAATATTTACACATGTGCATTTAAATCAGCCATAGGCAACTGATACTATTGCATTTGCAATGGTATTGGTGCTGTTGAGGCTCTCTTAAGAAATGTACCGCTATTGTTTATTTTACGAGGGTTGCCTTTTATGTTTCCGGATTTGGTAACCTTAGTGTTGCAATCTGACAACTGACAGCTCTATCGTAGTTTAACATTTTCGAGGTTATACGTACTCAGAACGTTTTGACATACGAGCGCTGTTTTTGTTTTTTACAGTAACTTAAAAGATTCATCTTGGCCTAAAAATGGAATTAGGTAGAACAGGCGGCTGCGGAAGTGATGAAGTGATGGTTGTGCAGCCCACTTAGGTCCGTTTCCTCGGTCCCTTTGTGATGGAATTAAATCGTGCGATTATTTTTTTCAACTTTCGATGTGGATTAACTTAGCAAGAGTGCATGGATGAACTTAGTTCTATTTTTGGCAATTAAGCTCCATCAAGGACCAGTGTTTATCGACCAGTGAATTCAATCGTGGTCGTAGTTCACTCCAAGAATAATTCCGTGAAGGTCGTCCAAAATCAGTGGTTGTTCCAAAAACCATTGATGCTGTGCATGAACTGATATTGGAAGATCGTCATGTGTCCTATCGTGAGATTCAGACAACCTTAGGCATTAGTGGGACCAGCATGCATTCAATATTGCATGAAAATTTGACTGTCAAAACAAGTTTTTTGCGTTAGGTTAGGTTGAACAGGCGGCTGCGGAAATGTTGAAGTAATAGTTGTGCAGCCCACTTGGGTCCGTTTCCTCGGTCCCTTTGTGTGCGTTGTACCCCACACAATTTGACAATCGCTCATAAAAAGGCTCGTGTGGATTGGTAAAATGAAATGCTCAGAAAATACAATCGGGGTGCTTCGAATTACGTTTATGATATCGTGACAGGTGATAAATCCTGGATTTACGCGTATGAGCCCGAAAGTAAACAGCAGTCGACTGTATGGGTGTTTCAAGTTGAGTCAAATCCAACAATAGCTGTTCGCGCACGAAGAACTTCTAAGCAAATAATCGCCAGTTTTTTCAGAAAACTGGTCATCTCGCAACCGCATCACTATAATAACGAAGAACAGTCAATTCTTAGTGGTACACAACCATTTCTTTGCCAGTTGTCTTCCAAGAAATCAGAAAAATCAACCGCCGAAGATGGATCACTCTTCACCACGACAATGCGAGCTCTCACACATCGGCCCAAACAACTGCATTTTTAAGCACCCAAAGCATCGATTTGATGATTCATCCGCCGTATAGTCCTGACTTGGCCCCGAATGACTTCTCTTTATTCCCGTACGTAAAAAACAAGCTTAGAGGTTAACGTTTTCGACACCTAAAGAATCGGCTGCTGTAGTCAGAATGCATGTTTTGGAGATACCTCAATCAGAGTGGCAAAAGTGCTTCGACAATTGGTTTAAAGACATGCAAAAGTGTATAGATCTTTATGGGAAATATTTTGAAAAACAATTAAGTGATTTTGGATGATTAATATTAGTTTTTGTTCTTTAACCCAGAAATATAAATGCAACCGTCGTACATTGTTGTTAGAGTAGTTTAAGCAACAAGCCATGACACAACCAGCCTTTTTGAAGTCTTAAACAAGACTGACTTACATATGTATGTGTTTTAATTCACCACAATACGTGTGCTCGTAAGTTATGAGGAAACATAAAGGAGCGGCGCCTTGCTATTGCCGATAGCTGATTTAAATAGACACAAATGTATCAAGGTAGTTATGCAGATACACCTTAAATTTAAATTTTATTTTAGTGGCAAAAAAAAGACAACAATGTAAAAAGCGACACAATTTAAATATTTTAAACATGAACCTTTTGGCATGCTGTCTGAGCTACGAGTATTTGGAAATTTGAGTTATACTTTGTTGTTTTTTTTCTCTAAATTATTCTAATTTGATCAATATTTAATTGAATAGAGAAACTAGTTTGTTTGTTAGTTAGTTGTTATTGGGAATATGGAAACCGTTAACAAGTTTGAATTTGAATTTTTATTGATATTTTTTTTAAGTTTTCTTTCTATGTGGTGAGGTTTATTTCTCTTAAAAAAAATTTGTGTGATATTTTAAATCGTACCAAAAGTAAAAGAAGAACAATAGAATTTTAATTGATTCTAATGAGCAGCAGGTCACCTGAATACTAGAAAATGCATAAATTTTATAGATAAGAAACTATCGACATTCGGTGTTTTAGTAAAGAGAAACTGTTTTGCGTTTTCATAATGCTAAAGTTAAAAAGATTTTTATTTTTACTTTTTTCTTTTGACATTTGTTATAACAATTAAAAAAGATGTTAATTTTTATTATAATTTTTTTTTTTTAATTTTATCATTGCTTGTTATTTTTCTAATTATATTATGAAACAAAGTTTTGCTTTCATTATTTTGGCTTAAATTCATATTTAATTTCTTTCTACTACTTAGAAGAAATTAATATTTTCCATTAATGTTGAAAGGGTTTTTGGTTGTAAACATTACCTATTTAGCTTACATGTTATCCAGAAAGGCAAACGGAATTTCCTTTTTGCAAGTTGGGACGAAGTTTGAACTTTTTAAATATTTTTTATTAAAGTCTCTTTAAACAAAAGCCAAAATAATAAAAACAAAAACGTCGATCATTTTTATATTAATGAATGCTTTCTCTGTCGAAAGTTTCCGAAAAAAAAATTATTTTTACATCAACACAAACTGTTATACATAAGTGCATATGTACGTGTTCTCAAATTTTTCCAAAACCATTCGATAAGCAATTACTTATCTTTACGGTTTTGAAAAAATTTTAAGTTTTATTTAAGTTTCAAAGAATTAAACGTTCACTAAATATTTGCTTGTTAAGAAAAAGTTTATAAAAATATTTTGAACATGTGAGCAACTGTTTAAATAATTCTATTTTTAACGCCTTTCTTTAGCATTTTGTTTTGGGAACAAAAAAAATTTAACAAGAAATTCTTAAGGGTATTCATGTTAAAAATTTTGCCATAAATTAACCCTTTACATAGTGATAAGTTATTTTTATATATTATTTTGAGCCCTAAAAGATAGAGAAGCCGATTAAGCCATGTCTACCTGACCGTCTGTTAAAATTAAGTTTCCAAAGCCAAGTCAAATTATAGGATTCACGCTTCGGTGTCAAACTCTCAGAACTCAGCAACTTTGTTCATTTTTAATACATAATATGGCATTAAGACTTTGAAACCGATATTTTAATTTGGGGAAAACCTTAATTTAGGTAGAAGCCAGTAAAGGCTTCTCCGCCAATTTTACAAAATCCCATAAAAATTTTATCTCGCAAAATGTTACAGCTATCGATTTCAAACCACTTAAAAGATCGTTTTATTTGATTTATTTGTTTCGGAAAAAATTGCTGATAAGGATCACCATTCAAATGAACCAAGTTTATAAAATTTTCCTTTTTAGACACAACAAAAGCTATTGAGTTTATACCTGCAACATTTTGAAAAAAACTTACCTTGACCTGATTACTGGGGATACAAAAAGGTCAATGTGATTTGTTCTATTTAATTCAAAATTTAACATTTTAAAGAATCCTGGAAAACTATTGATATCGTGAATACCCCTAATATTTATTAATTATTTATGACGTTGTTTTCATGTATGGTTTTTAGACTTTATTTGTCATTGTCTTAAGTTTTTAATAGCTTGTTTCTTTTATTTTTGCTGGAGACATGCAAACTGTATAAAAGTTTAAAACTAAAGTTAAACTTTTTAATAGTTGTTAAGCAAAATAAAAAGCAAATAGAATAAATATGAATATGGAGGCAAAGGGTATTCTGATTTTGTTTGAGCAGCAAAAGTGATAAACTTTTTTATTCCGTTTGTATTATTCAAAATAACGAATTAAATATATTATAACGCGCCGTTATAACTTATCGATAGCTACAGCAAGAATGTTATCGAAAACAAAATTTGTTTCTGTTATAACAACTGCATGAAGTCTCTTGATATAAAAAACCATGAGAATGATGAGAATATGAAGCTTTGTTGACATTTCTATTACGTAAGGTCTGGAAAAAGTTCAAGTCACTTTAGGTTATCATAAATCGTTTTACGCCAGAACAACGGTTCTATATTGTGGAAGTTTACTTTAAAAGAAACAAAACCGTTTCCAAAGTTCATTAAGCACTTCGTTCACTTAACGGTAAACATAATCAACGAAGTGAGCAAGTAAGTCGAGCACTTGTTAAACGGTATGCAGCGAAGACCATTACATTCACTTAAATTGGCCGTTTGGTGCGGTTTACACTCTTGCGGCAACATTATTCCTTATTTCTTTCAAAAAGAGGATCGAGCTGCTTGAATGTTACGTAGAATGTTTAGCGCTATCGAACAATGCTGCCTAAATTTTAGGTGCCAAAAACCTTAACCACATTTGGTTCTAACAAGATGACACAGCTTGCCAAACATAGCGTTTGACAATCGGCTCAATGCAAAATAAATTCGGCAGCTTTAATCTTGGATGTGATTTTACTCAAGCAGCATCGGCTTACTCCGCTCTAATCAGGTAATCTCGTCCCTGCAACAACTACAAATTAGTACAGAAGTGTCAAACAACAGCTCATAGAAAAAAAACGATGAGTAATAATTTTTGTTGTTTAATTTTCACAGGGAGAACATAATTTTGACATTTTGGCACTAATCAGCTGGGCCGACGAGACTACCTGGTTGTTTGTATCATGAATTGACCCAATTGTTTGAAGAAAGCACTTCTTGTCCCGATTAAGTTGCTGCGCAATGGTCAAGCATTACCCAGTCAATTGAAGAAGCCGCAATATCCGTACTTGGGTACCCGAAGCCTTACCTAAGCAACCCATGGTCGTAATGCTACTGAAGCGAAAAATGCGGCATACAGAGTGGTCCTTAAGGAAGCAGAAACCTGCCCTGCAAAGTAAAGGCATCGGAAAAAAGAAGAGAGGCGAAGCCGCTATCTTCGTACTTGGGTACCGAAAGCTTTCTCTAAAGATCCCATAGTACGACTAGGATTGTCATATGCTATGTCATAATGTCCATGTCCATGTCAGTGTCCAAGTCCGTGTCCGTGTCCAAGTCCATGTTCATGTCCATGTCCATGGCAACACTGCAGTCAGTAGCAAGACGTCTTGCAAAGGACAGGTATCAAAAGAAAAGGAGAGAGGAAAAACGACTATTCCGCAGAGAGAAATTGAAAGGCGTGAGTGAGAGCGTATCGAGATGCACAAAAGTCAAAATGAAGTCCAAAAATTCTACCAAAGTGTGCAACATCAAACTGAAGGCTTTGGTATAGGCACATACTCCTGCAAAAATGAAGAAGATAATCTTGTGACTGATGCAGAAAATGTGCAGAGGATATGGAAAAAAATAATTTTTCACGCCTGTTGGTATGTGATAGTAGCAACGATTAATATGTCACAGAACCAATCCTTGAGGATGGTATTCAGTGCATACCACCTAGCCAGAATTTAGTCGAAATAGCAATTACCCAACTTAAGAACAAGACTGAATGAACCGATGGGTTGCTAGCTGAATTGTTGAAGACTGGTAACGACACGCTGTCAAGGCGTATGCATTAGCTTGTTTGTACAATCTGCCTAGAAGAGCGTATATCTGAATATGAACCAATCGGCGTTGACAGAGAAAACTAAACTGATCTTGTATGAACCACGAGTTGCAACGGTCACGTGGGCTTCGACACGTTGTGCGAATAAATAAAGATACTCCAGCAAGGAAGTCATTTAAATACGAGCCTAGTAACGGATCGCTGAAAAGGAGAAGATCGAAAATCCGGTGGAAGGATTTAAAGAAGTTAGACGTGCCGAACAGTTGCATTTATTTTTGTCTATGCTGACACAACGGCAACTCTCTTAACATTGCAAGCCAATATTTAAACAATTAAAACCATACGGCCAGATCTTAAAGAAAAAGTTGTTAAAAATTACAAATTGAACTGATCAAATAGACTACGTAACTTACGAGCCGCAGCGGACATACCTCGAAAGTCATAAATCAAAAAATAAATGCCATGAAGTTATCTACCAGATTATAACAAAAAGAATTTCATTCAAACAATATTTCTGTCATTCATTATAATTTCAAGTTTGAATGCAGCTAAAGAAGACCAATATACAGAGAAAACAAAATAGTAAAGGATTGCCATAAATTTAACATTTACCGTAGGGTATATCAGGGATACCTTTATTATCTTTGGTTTTTCACTTAACTTTAGTAAAGTTTTCAATATGGCAATAGCAGTGCCAAAACAATTACTTTTGACACATAATAAGTAGGGAGAAGTGGCAACGCCATTAAAGAATATAAAAGATTCGCTAAAACTAATAAAAAAACTTTTGTTAGTTTTTGTTTAATTTAATTTCTAATAAATCAGCCCAAGCCTATTAAAACTATAAAATTTCATTTAAAAAAAGATATATTTTTGTTTATCTGCAAACATGCTTAACAACACGTCTGTCTAACTATTAGAAAGCGAATTTAAAACCAGCCTATTCAATACGCTATACATGTGGCAGTTAAATGAATATTTGTTTTTAACCTAAAGTGCCAAAAACAAATATATTTCTTTTATTTAACAGCATTTTAAGACTTTAATCTAAATAAAGGAAAGAAAGAAATGAATAACTTTTTATTAATTATAACTTGTTTCTATGCGTTAGTTAGTTAGTTAAATGTTTACTTGCCTCATAAAAATTGTATTTTAATCAAACAACTATTTATTTAAGCGATAACACACTTAAACGACACCAAACAATAGTTTAATAAACACAAGTTTAACTAAAGCAGTAAAGATGAAAACTTTAAGATAAACCTGATTACTAATGTATTTACTCAAACATACCTGTTGACAGTTATCTGCGCAAACTTTATGACTTTTGTTAATAATATTTGTAGGTTAGATATTTCAACTTTAATTTTAAAAAGATTAAATAATATTTATGTATGTAAGTACATACATATATATGAACACATTAGTACGATTATACGATATCAGCTACTTAGTCATTTATGTTATACAGGGTGTCCGCCGGCAAGGTATACTACTTTGTTTTGCGGCCATTTTGGCAAACATTAGTCTTGACAGTTTTTCCATATTTGGCAGTCGCGAAGTAAAGACGTAGCAAATTTATTATGGAAAAATATTCGGTAAACCAAGGTGTTTTAATCGTTAAAAAATTTTACCAAAATCAATAATCGATTACTGTGACGATGAGAAAATTATGTGAAATTTTTGGGAGACACAACGTTTCAACAAGACGCATGGAGTGAATGATTTCAAAAGAAAAGAGGGTCTGTAGCTGATAGGCCCAAGCATGGACCACAGCGTACTGCAAGATCTGCTGAAAACATTACTGCTGCTCCAAAAAGTGTTCAAATCAATCAACCTCGATTCGACGCCGTGCTCTGGAGCTTTGTCTTCAAAGAACAACTTTGGCCATAATTTTGCACAAGGATTTGCATTTGTTTCCATTTAAGATTCAGTTGATAGAAAAGGTTCTTCAAGAAGACCATTTACGCTGCCGTACATATGCCAATAGGATGTTACAGCTCGTTAATGACAACCCCGATTTTCCTGAAAATATCATAATGAGTGACAAGGCACATTTTAATGGAAAACCATCAAATTATTCATCAGTCACATTTGCATCCATTAAAAGTGACAGTCTGGTATGCAATTTGGCCAGGAGAAATCATTGGACCTTACTTTTTTAAAACTGAAAACGGCTTGGTTAACATGTGGTATCATAAAGACGATACCACATCGCGTACAGCCAGGATTAAAATGGAATCACTGAGAGATCTCTTTCCACAACAAGTTATTTCAAGAAATGGCGATACTAAATGGCCTCCACGGTCGCATGGTTTGACTGCTCCGTACTTCTTTTTGTGGGGATATCTGAAAAGCAAGCTTTATGCAAACAAACCAGAAAGGCTGGAACAACTCAAACAAAATATGTGTTAAAATTAATGAAATGTGTGAGAATGTAATGAAAATGTGCTCAAAAGGGCACGCATTTATGAGGCTAACAAAGGGGGAATTTTATCTGATATTGTATCTCATACACAATTGCCGACTTTAATTTAATTCAATTAATCAAAAATTATAAACAAACAAAGTAGTATACTTTGCCGGCGGACACCCTGTGCTACTGACCAGAGATGCCGTTTAATCCCTTTTTGGGATCGGTTTGCCCCCTTCTCATTTTGCAGCCATTTTTGCCACATCGTCATTTGCTCCCCTTGCATTTTTTTTGCTTTCTGGACACGAACTGGGACCTTGTCTGTCTTTTCCCATAATTCTTTGTTTGAAATAATGTTAGGACAAAAAATCCCCATAATCCCCAGACTTCTTTCTAGATATATTGAGGATAAATCGTTTAACGAAATTATTCATCATTCAGATTGGTAGAGAAAAATTTATCGCACCTTATGGAGAAAAGACGAAATCTGGTCTTTTGGGGGTTTCCACAGATTTTTGAGGGCCCCGACAGCCTGGTTTGTCTTTTTCAATCTAATCAGTATCCTCACGCGAGCCATCTGTTTTAAAATAGATGCTGCTAATGTACGTAAAAGAATGAATGTCATTAAGCTATTGTTGACCTTAAATTTCGAGCTGCTTAGGCATTGACCTTTGGTCATTCCAAAAATTATATGTAGGCAAGCAATTATCGCAATCATTTGCACTTCGTGTAGTTATGCAGATATATCTAAAAAATGATGAGCAAGCAGACATAAGGCTATGTGTCGTCAGCATAGCCAAGGTCTTTGACATGCACATGCATGACCCATGTGATGCCTCTCTTACGTTGGTTACCTGTGACATTATCGTGACCAGTACTCGACATGATAATACCACCAGATTATGTCAGAGCACAGTCTCGGCACAGTCTCGGCTTACAACAGTGTTTTGCAACGAAATTTCTACCAAGTAATAGCTGGTGCAGCACTTTGCATGTTAAATATCAGAAGAAGGCTATTAATTAGATCTTTTATTTTACCTAGAACAACTTTGCATTCAAGCGCATGTGAAATGTCGTGGTGTCGAAGGACGTAAAGGGCTCTACAAAGTTAAAAAAAATGTACAATGTAAGAGGGCACGCATTTTGTCAGGTTCTCCTTTTTTTGTAGTTTTGCTTATACTTACTAAGTTTAAAGAGGAAAAGTTTTAAAAGTCTTTAAATAGACATTAAGCAAGCTTTGCACAGACATGAAGACCTTCATACTGATGTTATCCATGCCATGCTAAATATGGCACCCTCTGACACTGAAGAGTAATATCGGGATCTAATTCTGACACCATATATGATGCTTTCCTATCTGCCAGATTTTTACGCGTGTATATGTAAGTACGTCTACTACCAAAAATTTCCTTAATGATTCTGTGTACAGATCTCAGGACTCTAGGTAAAGTCTAAAATACATTCTTGGAATTAGCACTGCTTAAGCTTAATGTGTTATTTTGTGACCCCAGTGATTGCATCTTCTATCGTGTCCCACTGTTCTGGGGCACTCTCATTTAGGCCTTCGATGCGAATACTTAAAACTCCGATCAACCGTTCACGTACTGCGGTTGAAATGACTTTCGGGAAGAGGGCGGATAATTTTGTGAAATTATTTCCTTTCAAATGAAAAAAAAGCCACTTAAAAAAACCAACCAAATTATTGATATTTTGGCAAGCGGGTAGTTTCGGATGCCGTTTGGCTGTTTGTCAACGATACTGAAGTTAGGTTGCCATACATAATCGAAAGAAACTTTTTTTCTATGTAAACTGATTGGAATTAAGTTTATTCTTTTTATATATTTTATTTTATATAAAACTTTTAAATTGTTTTTTAAATAAAATATTGTTTCTGGCAACACTGTTTACTTTACTTTAAGGAAAAATACCATAAACTGCAAAACTCTTCAAACTAATGAAAAGGTTTTTTTTTTATTGAATTATCACCGAGACAAATGCCAAAAAAAATTAACATTCTGCACGAGACTTTTTTGGTTTTCGTTTGCACGCAAACTGTCAAGTAAAGTCTAAATGACCCCGTTTTGACACTAGACTTTACTTGGCCAAAAGATATTTAATTCCAACAATTAATGTTTTTACTTTTTGCTGTGGCTATTCAAGAAAAAAAAACAAGTCCTTCCTGTTTAGGGCTGACAAAGATTACAAAATAAACCTACATAGCCAGTCAGGGCCACTTGCATAGAGCTCTATAAAAAAACATTTTTACAATTTTTGGTTTTACGACAAAAAAAAAAAGAAAACTAATTTTTTTAACGCCTTGATCCATTCGGAATTGAATCAGGGTTATAAGTACATATGGGGGATTTCATGTCAAGTGACCCAACTTCTTTTTTCGATTGGAAAGAAATTTGAACCAAAGTAAGTTCTTGCAGAGAGTAGCTTAGATACAATTTTTTAACACAATCGGTCAAGAACTCTCTGAGCTAGAGGGGTTCAAAATTTGACGTTTTCGGCAAATAGGTGTTTTTTCTTATACATGTAGTTTATTACCTTTTGCTTTTAACAAAATTCGTCCCAAATACTTTCGATAGCTTTTTTTTCAATCTTCCAGAAAAAAATATTTTTAAAATTAAAAAAAATTTTTTTTTATTTTTTTTTTATAAAATAATTAGAAAAAATTTTTTTTTTCCAAATGTGCCCATTTTTTTTTTTTGCTCAAAAGAAAGCTTAGGTCTTTTGTTTGAAGAGCTTGGAAGTCGCTTAGTGGGATGCGAGTGGGATATCTATAAAAAATAATGTTTTGTAACTCAATGTAGAGGTTTTCCAATTTTCGCGTATATTCTATTTTAATTTTTTTTCCTATTTATGTAAAATTATCTCTTAAGCAAAAAAAATTATTTTATGCTAAGAAACAAAATAATTTAACCTTTCCGACGGTTTGCATTGAAAATATTAACAAAATGTGTTCAGACATTACCATATAAAAGTGATTTTATTCCAGAGGCCTACCATTTTGTTGGTAATGCAGTGTCGAGTGTATGAGACTTTATTTGGTACTTGCATACCGTCGGAAAGGTTAAATTATTTTGTTTCTTAGCATAAAATATTTTTTTTTTTTTTGCTTAAGATAAAATTTTACATAAATAGCAAAAAAATCAAAATAGAATATATGCGAAAATTGGAAAACCTCTACCTTGAGTTACAAAACATTATTTTTTATAGATATCCCACTCGCATCCCACTCGCATCCCACTAAGCGACTTCCAAGCTCTTCAAACAAAAGACCTAAGCTTTCTTTTGAGCAAAAAAAAAAAAAAAAAATGGGCACATTTGGAAAAAAAAAATTTTTTTCTAATTATTTTATAAAAAAAAATAAAAAAAATTTTTTTTTTAATTTTAAAAATATTTTTTTCTGGAAGATTGAAGAAAAAGCTATCGAAAGTATTTGGGACGAATTTTGTTAAAAGCAAAAGGTAACAAACTACATGTATGAGAAAAAACACCTATTTGCCGAAAACGTCAAATTTTGAACCCCTCTAGCTCAGAGAGTTCTTGACCGATCGTGTTAAAAAATTGTGTCTAAACTACTCTCTGCAAGAACTTACTTTGGTCCAAATTTCTTTCCAATCGAAAGACATCGGTTTTAAAAGTTGGGTCACTTGACATGAAATCCCCCATATATGATTTTAATATTGATTGCCTTTTTTAGAATTATGGTATAATTTTTTTTCTTGCTTAAAATTTTTAAATTGCACTAACAACATTTAAAGCTTAAATTTATTAAAAAAATTTTAAGTGTAAATGTTAACTCTCATTAAAGATTAAAAAATCTTTTTAGTTGTTGATTCCACATACCAACATACATATCTAGAGGATCTACTAAATATATTGAATTAGTGCAGATATATGTTGAATAAATTTAAAATCGCAAAGTATTGAACTAAGACTCCACTTCGAAAGGCAAACTTAATTGTTTTTTTATTAAAATAAAAAATAAAAAAAAACTCCAAAAATATTTTTTTATTGCAAAAATTGAAAATTTAAATAAAATTCTTCTAAAAAAGTTTAATAAAAACTGCCCTAAGAACCTTCGTTTTGTTTTAGGAAATTTTAAGAAAATATTTTTTTTTTTTAATTTAGGCAAAATCATTTTATATAAATTTTCATAAAATTTTTTTTATAAAATTTATTTTTATAAAATTTTATTTTTAAGTTTTTTTTTATAAAAAATTTATTTAAATACCAATAAAAGAATGTTTCCTAATATATTCAAGCATGCAAATGTTCATATGTGTGTGTGTTAATATTTATGACAACCTTTAGCAGAAATAGAAAAAAAAACACGAAAAAAGCAATTTCCAAAAATAATTTGTTATCAAAGCAAAAAAGAAAAAAAAAATAAAATTTAAATTTAAATTTGTAGAAAGTCCGGTTCTTGTGGTATGTTTAGATGAATTTTATTTTTTTTGTTTTTGCAATTTTATGACACCTGCTTTAAGATTGGTACAGCAACAAAAAAATTATTCATTCATACAAACTCACATACATATGTATGTATACACCAATTGGCAGCTAGTTTACGTACATCATATTACATGAGAGCTGCAAAAGGACAGTTGAACATATGAATTAATTTTTACATCGAGTACCTTCAGTATAAATGGTTCGAAGAGGTAATTTTCTGTGTTTTGCTAAGAATCTGCAATCATTTGCCAAAGACATACAAGTTTTGCTGAGATCTTATGCTCAGAAATAATTTAAAACAAATTGTCTCTTATCGGCGCACAGTGGCTATAAATCGTTTTTGATAGACCAAAATTCTGTAACTTTTCAACAAATTAAGATATTTTGAAATTTTTTTTAGAGAGAACTCTTATGTGAAATTTTTTCTTTTACCGTCGGTATAGTTAATAAGAATAAATTCATAACTCATATTCACAATCAATAGCAACTTTATACCATAGTAAGTAGGAAGATATCGAGACGCTTAGGAGTCAGAATTAAGTCCGAAAATCCAGCGTAAGAGCAAAACGCCAAACGGAAGTCTTGGGTATTGTCACGTTCTTTTGTTAAGGTGAAGAAAGTAATCTTGTGTTTGATACAAATAATATGCTTAGGATATAAAAAAAATTAAGCTTGTTGGTATTAGATAGTGGTAACGATGCAGATACAACAGAACCAATCCCAATAGACGGTATTGAGGGCGTATTGAGCGCATACCACCTATCCAAAATGAGGTCGAAATAGCAGTTACCCGGCTTAAGAATAACAAGACAACAGTAGCCGATAGGTTACCAGTTGAATTGTTTTAATACCGGAGGTGACACGCAGATATGGCGGATGCGTTAGCTTTTTTGTACATTCTGGCTAGAAGAACGCATAACCGGGCTAAGAACATCAGTATTTTATGTCCCGTGTACAAAAAGGACATAGTATAGCATGTACCAACTGGAGGGAAATAAGTGTATTTCCCATTGGTTGCGAGATACTATCCAGCGTTTAGTGTAAAAAATTAAAATCGAAAGTCGCCTAGAATATTGGGCCATATTAATGCAGCTTTAAGCCAGGCAAATCCACAATCGACAGATAAACACACTACCCTAAATGCTGGAAAATACCCAAGGAAGACAGATCAACACATAAACTTATATTAATTTAAAGGATGACCTTAACTGATATGCAATCCTCAGTTTAGATTGGCTGGAATATCTCTAATCCTTTATGTGCCAAACGAGGTTTCAAACAAGGAGACAACCTTTTGTGCGACCTTTTTAAAATTCTCTTAGAAAAGGTTATACGAGACGCAAATGTGAACACGACTGGCACACAAAACAACGTTAGCGAGCTAAGCCGACGATATCGACATATTGGGGCGATCATTGCGACCAGTAACTTCCACCTTTAAAAAAGTTGAGGAAGAACCCGTTAAAATGGGTCAAACAGTAAATTCGGATAAAACCAAAACGCTAAAAACTACAACTTTGAAAAAGTCAAAGAGTCAACGACTTTATCTACCTCGATACCGCAATAAACGAAACTAACAACATTAGTTTTGAGAGATGGACAATATTGGCCAATAGATGCTACTTTGGACTAAGTTAGCAGTTTAAGGCAAAAAATCACTCTCTACAAGACACTGAGACCACCCGTGCTTTAATATGGCTCTTAAGTATGGGTACTTGCAAAAGTAGATAAGGCAGTGCTTGAAATGTTCGAAAGAAAAATTCTTTGAAAGAGCCGGTTTGCGTTGACGAACAATACCGTTGTCGTATGAATCGCAAGCTGCATGAGCTGTTTGTTGACATCAACATAGTTGCGCGTACCAAAATTTAGCGTTTAAATTGAGGAGGTCATGTTGTAAGAGCGAATGAAAATGCTCCAGGTGTTAAATTTTTTTAATGCGAGCTTTGTGCCGTATCATGCAGAAGGGGAAGACTGAAACTCCGGTGGAAAGATTAAGTGGAGGAAAGTATCTCGAAACTTGGTGTCGGAAGTTGAAGAAGAAGCAAAGAAGATCAAAGCGAATGAAATCCATTCTCCGCCTAATTGAGCAAACGTTCTGTAATAGCCACTTAAGTTGGCTTTACATGGTAATACAAAGTATTTAGATCTTGTATAATCAAAATATTATGAAATTCTCTCCGTGCTTAAGAAAAGAGAATAAAAATCTGTTCGAAGTATTTTTTATGTTGACGCGGATAAGGTTGGTAAAATCAAAAGCGGTTGTTTCTTTGCTAGTTTGCTTTTGGGGTAACGCCATATGGTTAAGGTTCTACAATTTTACCAAAAACAACATGAAAAAATTCTGCTTTGATTTTGATTCTTTGTGTATTGTTTCATTAAGTGTAGCCACCTTTATTAGATACTGTAAGTGCTGCCAATCTTTCACACCTCTGATGTGATGAGAATACACAAGTTTCAAAAATGGTTTAGAAAATAAACATTTAACGAACACTTGTCAAATTTTGTATCCGTATTAGCTTCCACTCAATACATTGTGGTTTTACATGATGAGATTTTGTATTATTCTACAACATATTTTGTCAGGTCGTAATATATGTATTACCATGTAAAAGTACCTTTGAGAATATAAGAAATTAAAACTTTATTGCAAATTTTATTTTAAAAAGTTAAGCCGTTTTAAAGTAAACGGTATAAAGGTTTCAACCAAGAGGATATTTCACTCTAAATTATTTTTTTTGTATTTTGTCCACCAAACAGTCTTTTAATTAAAAGTTGCATATAACATACATCCTTACATGAATCTTTTGCAGTAAATTTTAAACCGAACAAAGTGAAAAAATAAATCGAATCAAAATTATGAGCTACAAGATTTGGGGTAAAACGAATAATCGAATGCTGGATATTTATATGGTTCTTTGACAAAGAATTTTTTACAGCAAATTCTCTTTCTAATCAGGTAATCTCGTCCCTGCAACAACTACAAATTAGTACAGAACTGTCAAACAACAGCTCATAGAAAAAAAAAACAATGAATAATATTTTTTGTTGTTTTATTTCACAGGGAGAGCATAATTTTGACATTTTGGCACTAATCAGCTGGGCCGACGAGACTACCTGGTTCTTTTTATCATGCATTCGATAAGCAACTCACAGCAATGAAAACAGTATTCATTATTCGGTTCTTGTTATTGCATCACTAGCGCACTGTAAATGTTTGTTCATTAACCTTTTGATTATTTTTTATGGTTTTGGTATGAATTTTTTGCAGAGTTTCCAAGGAGTTTTATAAAGACAAACTTATCAAATACTAAAGGAGAGAAGAAGTAAAATTATGTTTTGGGCGTGTTAGGAATTTATTATTTTCAAGTTTTCGAATAAAAGAAAACAACAAGTAAAAGAATATCCACATACAGAATTTAATCATATGCTGGTCAGATTAATTCAAGTTTTTACTTTTTTTTTAATAACAAGCAAAAGTAACGGACATTTGTTAGTTTTTTACATAAATGTGATTTAAAGAAATATTAAAAAAGTTTTATAAAATATAAAAAAATAAAAAAGTTTCTGACCTAAATCGCTTAACAATAAAAAAAATATTAAGACAAGTTTTTCTAATTAAAATGTCACCTAAATTTCACTTAGAAAAGAAATTTTTTTTTTAAATGCATATTTTAACTTTTATATTTAAAATATTCAAAACTATTTAATGTGATTTTGAAGTTTTGTAAAATATTCATAAGTTTCAATATACATACTTACACACATATGTAAAGTGATTTTATTGCTTTAAAAAATATTCCATTTGTTATAATAAAATCATTTGATAAGAATATGTAACGATTATTTTCACTTTTTATATCCACACCACGCACGTGCGAGGGGTATTAGGCATTTCTATAAATGTTTATAATAAAAAAATTTTCAATTGTCTTATTTATCCAATCATTGCAAAATCACTGCCGGGGTTGATTTAAAAGCGTCCGTTGATGAAATTACTCATCAATACCATTTAAAAACGCCCTTTTCCCCCACCCACTCTATTTGAAGAATATTCAACTTTGGCAGATAAGGTGTTTCACAGTCCTTATTTTTTCCTCATCTTCGCACAACCTGCAAAAGTCGAAGAGTTCTTATCCCATTTACTTGTTATTTATCTCACATTGCAGTGCCCTCCGATAGTTCCAATCTCACCCTTCCGAGCTCTTGTGCTCGCCTTGAGCAGCAGGTCAATGCCCTTTGTATCCAGCTTGGGCCACAGAAGCCTAGAGACCTCGTAATCAAACCTGGCCCTCCAGGCCTGGCCCACTTTATCCACGACCCAAGTTCCTATAAAACAATAATAGAAACATATCGGTAGCCTTATCGGCTCACATCCTAGTACATCAATATACCGGGCCAATACCTTCCCCGCCAACAAATAGCAACCAACCGGTAACGTCACAATGACCCGGCACCTAATAGAGCCTAATTCTGCGTGTTGCCATGATCACCCTGAGAGCATGTTTACAGTCGTAAAAAAGTCTAGACTTGACTTTATGTCTCTCTAAAGCCTTGAGCGCGGCCTGACTGTCGACGTGGATTGTTACGTCCCCTCCCCCTTCCGCATCCTTCCTTAAATTTTGCAGCTATTATCAAGGCTATAATCTTAGCCTGAAAATCGCTGCACTCGTCTAAAAGTCTGCATCATACCCTTTATCCCGTATCTAATACATAAACCCCGGTGCCCATAACCTATATTCAATTCATAAGTGGAAACTGATGGGTATGCATCAATTAGTTTTTCGAACCTTTTTCAGACTCTCTGTAAGGAAAAAATACTTGGGGTGAGATCCCAAAGTCAAGTTTGGCAGTGTGAAATCCAGAGCTGTTGATGTCGATACTTAAGAACGCAGCAACGGCTTTCGAGTGGCTAGCCTTTCCAGCCTTGGGTATAAAAATCACCTTTGCCTTCAAAAAAACTTAACTTATTTTTAAGTTTGATACAGATAAGTTCTGAAAAATAGCTTTTTTACGAGTGTTTTTCCGGTAAAAGCTTCGTCGACAGGTTATTCAACCTGCACCTTAAAATCGCACTAAGTTTATCTAGTACACATATAGCTGCCCACAAATCTATGCCTCCTGTAAGCTGACACTTGCAGAGAAGATGAAAATCGTCTGCTTTTTTGTTGCTGTTTCCACAACTGAGATAGTGATCGTAAGAGTCCAAGCCCGTGTGTAACCACCCCAGAAGCCTGCTAAGACTAACAGCCATTTAGAGACATCCTTGCAATTACCGTAATCAGTTAATTCGTGTGCACTCATGGGTCCAGATTACGCCATAAGTTTTCAGCCACTTCGAGAAAGTGTCTGCAAAGCCCAATCAGTGGCATTGGTCAAAACTAGAAATGGCTTCGGCCCCAAGGGGTGACTAGTCCCTAAACTGTTAAAGGTTAAACTGGTTGTAGCCCCGGCTACGTGGCCTACCAGAGGCTTAACCCTAATACCACAGGAGTCAGGCGCCATGGAGTTTCAGTTCTGGCCTGGTTATGGTGTGATCCATCTAAGAGCTTTGTGCCGGTGGTGGATTGAAGCCAAATCGCAGGGAAATCTTTTGCTCCATGTGGAGTTAAATGACACATAGATTGGAAGGAGTTTTAGATAGACTCTGCTCCTCACCAAGTGGATAAGTCTACCCAAATGTTTGGCTATAACTTGGAACTTTTCATCCTTTGCGCAGTTTACTGCAGACTATTGCCCTCTTGAAAGGTATTTGCGCTGAATACTTGAAGTATTTATGTATGTCCAAAACAAGATTTCGCAGTCCCCTTAACTTGGCAGTCTGAAGCTTGAAATATTGGTATTTGTTACGAAGAGTACTATTTAAGGTTTTTCTCGAATTATTTCTATACCAGTTTCTAAGTTTTATAAAGTGATTTCAATTCCACTAATTCGATGTTATGAACCTTAGAATGCCCAATAGTTACTTGGCACAAGCAAGCAGTCTCGTTCTATCAACTCCTGAAAATTCATCCAGGCTTTTTAAAGGCGAGACATTAGATAGTACCCCTGGAGCACAATGGTTTTCCAACTCCCCGGTATACCACAGAACCTTTATTCATCGCTGAAAAGACGTCCTGCTCTTTCGGCATGAACTGCTGTCTAACCTGTTACTATTTCCAAGATTAGTTTACAGACGTTCCTTCGCAAAAAAGTACAAACCTCGTCGCTTACGTGTCATAAACTTCTCACATACTCCCAGAGACCCCACACGAACTGGCATTTAACTTGTATGCAAATGCGGAACCAAATCCTTAGGTTGGAAGCACTTAACATTAAAAAGATTCATATGACAACGCCGGATCTTTTTAGCACAAAAAAAGTTTTGAGCATTTAAAAAATTGGTCAATGACTTAAATTTTTTTTTCATGTTTTTCTTCACTTAAAAATTAGAACAATTTTACTTAAATTCGCTTTTACTTTTACCAAATTAATAAAGATTTTAAAGTACAATTTTTTTTGTTTTTCACAATTCAGAAAATCAAACCAATAAGAAAATTTATTAAGTGAAAACAAAGTCCATTCACGAAACCCCATGAAAATAAAGCAGAGGTTTTATTAAATATTTTTTCAAATTGTTATTTACATACAAAAGAATGTAAGTGAAGACGTTTTGGATTTAAATTTGAATTTAATATTCATTTGAAAAGAAATTTAAACACAAAACTGTTTAAAAAACTTTTATGATTTTTAAATTGATTTCGAGGAATGTTTGTCGTGTTAATTAAGTATGTAAATGTCATGCGTTATTTATACACTCTTTTTAAAGTTTCTTTTTATTCTAAAATACATAATTATATTTATTAAGTAATTCCTATGCGTCTTTTATGCGTTTGTATTTTTAACAAGAGTTCTGTTATCGCCATTAAGTGAGCTTAGCAAACGTGTGCTTATTGAGTCTGTTTCAAGTTCCTTGAGGTTAGTTTAAGGGGGGAAATTCCCATTTTAATAACTTGGTAACGTCCAGTAAAAATAAAAAACAGTTTATTTTTCTGGACACAACCAATTTTTCTGCTTCCAAAATTTCGCTATAAAAAGGCATCAAAGTGAGTTTAAAGTTTCATAGTACCGCCTACATTTTGACGTTAGACGCCCTGTGCATGCGTGGCACATCCCATTTTTTGCCTTAAAAATTTGTACTCTGGAAGCGGACACAATTTTATAAAAGCTAGTGAGGTAGAGGTACCTGGTGTTAGAATTTCGGTTTTTGTGGGTGTGACCACGCGCCCTTTCTTTCCTTGAGAATTTTAATGTTGGAAATATTGTATTTACGTAACAGTTTAAAAAAAACACCGGTAAAACAAAAGTATTAGGGCCTATTGTCATAACATTTTGACAATAGGCCATAATAGAACACCTTGTGAATCCCCTGTGTATGTTGAATACACATATTCAGTACAGTTACACTGAAACGCGAATTAAAAATCATTTTTTAAGCCTCTTCTCTCAATTTTTTTTTAAATTTTTACTGTAAATGGTGCTAAAGTATTGAATTTGTTTTTCATTTACATTTTTATTCGATCATTTCAGGCCTAAGAGTTTATTTTTTGTATATTTTCTAGTAATTGTTGTTTTTCCAATATATATTAATTCAGTTTTAGTGCCTTAAATCGTTTTGGATCATTGGCAATGCATAAACAAATCAAGTATGTATTTGATTTTTTATATACCTTCATACATATGTATGTATACATTTACTTTGCATATTGTATGACATTTGTACGTCTGTTTTGGTTTTCAAAGTGGGGAAAAGCAACAACAAAAAAACAGAAAATGTACAGAATTTATGCACATAAGTTAGAAACTCAAACAAAGAAAAAAATATACAACAAAATAATTTTCAAGACGAAATTAGAACTCAAGGCGCATTTTTATCAGGTGGGATTAGTTCTACAAAATTAACTAAATCGTTATACAAATGTCAAAGAAAGATAACAAAAACTCACAAAAATGTTCACGTTCTTTTTGAGCTTTCCTTAGAATATAACAGCTGTTGTGTGTAAAAAAAATATATAAAAAAAATTTGACATTTAAATACCAATATACCGTTACTCAACTGATTCACTAAGGTCACCTGATATACGTGCGCCTTGTTAGAACTCTTAAAGCAGCTAAGCGGACAAAAAGGGTGTCAATTTTTTCAAAAATTATTTTAGGACAATATGCGACAAAAAAAGAGTTAAAAAATGTAAAATTTATTTACACTTATTGGCTTCTTTTCAAAGCCAAAGGTACTGCTTTCTAATCTTTTTCAAACTCTCGTTGCTTATGAATCTCTACATCTTATACACCATATTTGTGGACACTTAATAACATTTACTGTTGTCGTCTGTTTGCCATCATTCGGTTTCATTAAAATTCATTTATTCTCTTAACAAATTTGCGAAAAACTAATTTTTATTGATTTTTTATTTGTATCCCAAATAAATTGATCATTTATTTATTTGAAAAAAAATTAACACAAACCCAAAATTGTTTTATGCAAAAACATGACAACAAATAAAAACTTTACATATTTATGCCAAATAAAAATTCAAACAATGATCTACAATTCTAAATAAAAACGGTTATAATTAAGGCATTTCTGAATTGTGCTCGTAATCAAAAATAGATCATTTAGATTAGAAAATCAAAAATGTTCCAAATACATTTGGTGAATGAAATATTTACATATAAAGAGTACCAATTACACTGAAAAAAGTTTTTAGATATATTCCATTTCGTTTATAAAATTTGTTATATAGGTATAGGAAACGTATGCCATTGTGTATATCTTTACAGAAAAACAAGGCCTTAATATAAGAAACTAAGAAGAAGGCGAGAGATAGTATAAAACCGAAAAGGTAAGGACAGCTCAAGTAACAGTGTAAAAACCACGGCATTACCAATATCGTTGCCACCCGATACCCATAATTGACCCAATAATTTTTTCTACTCTACATCTCAAAACAATGCTTCGTTTTTCGAAGCATCTTTTACTCAACCGCTTAACACTTTAGATCTGTAATCTCGGCTCTATCGTTTCTTTTTTCATCCCATCCTCACACATTTGCTCCTCCTAGTCCTAGCCGAACAGTGTGCAGTTAAAAATTTGATCCTTGTTTTTTGAACAGGTTAACCTAGTGTATGCTAAGCTCAGCCCCGGATATAACATTTTAGCTACTTTAAAGTCGCTACTGTTCCCCTAAAGAAAATTGATCCTATAATAGTGACTTATTATTAAGTTTCAAAGTTTCCTTCCAATGTCAACTTAAAGGGCGAACCATGACTACCAGCGAGCATTGCGGCAATTACGGAATGCAACAAAGTCTGACGTTAAGGAAGTCCCTCGACTAAGTATTTTAACCTTGAACAGACTACACTCACTTGATATTCTATAGGACAATTTGATGTTTTCTTTCTTTTTATAGAAGCTGGCTTCGACGCCCACATGCACTTAGGTCTGTCAGAGAAAACTGCTTATTGCAAACATGCAAACTACCGGATCACATTCAACAATGCCTTTAAGGGATTATTATTGGTGGTATTTTTTCAAAACTACTCTTTAGAACCCCTCTTAAAAACTTCTTTACTTTATTTTAATCCAAACTATCATAGTCTGACTAAGCTTGTTTTTCATATTCTTATTATTGAATCTTTGCTTCATCTTCTATTGCTTCTTGCAGTCATTTCCATCACTCATTACTCAACAGGTACCATGTAATAACAACGTCTTATGCCACTTAAGGCGTGCTCCTCACGGTAACAGTTATGCCTTTCAAAACGATCTAAGATATCCTTTTTTTCCTTCTCCCACCACAAAGGTTAGAACGGGTCTTACAATAATTCTTTTTGTCCAGTTTTCCACCTTAAGTTGCAAGCTCCAGCTCTTTTCTATGGAATTTCTGCAGGTATAGTAGGTGTTAAGGAACTTCTTGAGCCTTTCAAGCGTATTCCTCTGCCATGATAGTTTGCTATCAAGAACTTTCATGCAAGTTGGGACTACGCCCCATTAAGTGCCGGGTTTTAAAAGGCCCCAACCGATTACTTCCTGGTTCCGCTTCACCAAGATTTATACCCAACCCGTTTTCTGATGCCCACAAAAAAGTGCAAACAAGATCGATAGCAATAGCTTCCGAACGTTTAAAGAAGCCTTTCCTTTACCATATTTACCACATTATTTGCGTATATAATGACTTTCTTCCTTACTTTCTTAAGCATTAAACTACCTCAGTACACGAACAAAACCAAACCTTTCGAAATCATTGCTGGACTACTGAAAGCTTTAATTCTGCGTCATATCATTGCCAAATACTCACATATCACATGCTCTGAAAATTTATCCTCCACTATACAGCATTTTGGGTTACATTGTCCAAAAAGCAACCATGTTTACCTTTATCAAGCGATAAAAGTCCCTAAAATGTTTTATGCGACAATTTAATAAAGGGCTTCAACTTTCTTAAGCCTGAGGTTGTTTCCCCATAATGGAAAAATTCTGCATTAAGGCAGAAACCAGTTTTTTCCTTACATGGTTTCCTGACATATTAAAAATGGTTGTGGTCCGCTGAGCTTCTCTTTAAAATAAACAGTCAGCTCGTTAGTTACCAATATTTCCCTCAGCACCTGTCACAAAGCAATGAATCAGCCTATTGAGGGCATCGGGTGGAAGATTTCCGCTCCTATCTCACCATGTTTCATTAAAAAGCCTTTCGCTATATAGCGCTGCTCAGCATCTTCGTATTACTTAGCTTAGTTTCCTTAATTGCTCTGCTCCTTCGGGCTATAGTCCATAAACATAATAAGTATTTTAAAACCCCAAATTTTCTATTTATATGAAATATTTTTTTTTTCACATTTTTAGAAATCGAAACAAATGTTAAATTAAATAAGAATCAAAATTTCGTAATTTGTATAATTCAACTATAAACGCATTAAAAAAATTTAAATCTACGAATTAAAACAATCAACATTTTGTAAGTAGACATTACAAACATCTTAATGTATTCAAATACTACATATTTACAGAGTTTAATTAGAATGACAAATCATACACCTTCTAAACAAATAAGGAAACACACCCACTATTTAATTATTTATTTTATTTTCTACTATAATTTTAAAAACAACAAAAAAAATCATACAAATAAATGTCGATTCCCATATTTGACTACGAAATACACACAGTTTACCAGTAGACAAATGAGACCTAAGAAAACAAAACAAATCATCAGCTGTTTGTTAGTTTTTTTAAATCACAAAAAAATGCAAAGAAAAAAATCATGGCATGACAACGACATATCGTTAGCAAGACGACGTTAGCAACAAAAAATTCGAAATTGTCATTAAAAATCTTTTTTAAATAAAATTCTTATGGAAGAGCATGTTACACTGAATAATGGAACTACATAGATGGCCTTACTTCAGCAGCTAATTATCAGCTGTTATTTACCAAAATGTAAGAATTTCCAAGCGGTAGTAATGCCCATTACGTAATTGCTTAACTAAGCAATACTTCGCAACAATAAACGAGAGCACCACCACTAATTACCAAGAAGTATTTCTTACATTAGCGTTTACGTTATGGGCATTTCCAATGCTTCGCCAGGTCACATTGGGTAAATTGACTTGTTTTCTTTGCAAAAAGTCATTTTTGGCGATTAAATAATGAAACTTTTGTAATTGTCATTCAAAAAAGAAAACAATAGACGAAATAACTTTAAAACTTGTTTTTGTCTAAACAAAGTATCAGCCGATTAGCGGCTTGTCCAAGTTGCAATGTATTAAGGGTGACCATTCGTACTTATTTGATCAGTAGATGTACTGAATTTTCAATTGGTGTACTGAACTGAATCAAAAATTTTGTACTGAAATATACTGACTTTTGAAAAAAATGTACTGATGTACTGATTTTTCAAGTTAATTTGATATTAAAAAAAATGTTGTTCCAAAAATTTGTTAAATTAGAGCAAAACTAGATAACTAAGTACTTTTCCAGCAACAGAAGGTGTGTTTAAATTATTTTTATTTTAAATATAGCTTTTAGCCGATTGAAAGTTTTCCAAAAATTATTATAAAATTTTTTTTAAATTTTATTTTCTGAATGAAATATCGACCTCGACCTGTTCTTTAATTACAAGAATGCATACACATCCAGACGGACGAACAGACATACTTTTAACGGCTCAGGAAGTGATTTCATTCCCTATAATTAAAGGTAGTTTTTGAACTATACAAACTAAAAAGCGTACTGATTTCGATCCATAAATAAATGGCTCCCCTAAATATATTAGCAGCATATCCACTGAATTTTGCCTTTAGTTTGGAATTGTTTTCACTAAATATTTTAAGCATTTTTGAAATCAACGAAAATATGATGGAGAAGAGGGATGGCAAAATGATATAACTCGAGATGCAACATTTCATTTAAGCAGTTTTTCTTGAAAAAATACTTGATTTTTTAACATAATGAAGAATAACAGTGTTTACTTATTTATGCAGATTTTTTTTAGCTCGAAATCAATCAGGTATAATAATTGTTATTAGAATCCTTATGGCAAAATGTCCTTGGCTCCTAAAGGCTGCGATAGCAAACAAGGGCTTGATTCACCTAAGAGAAATCTTTGAGTCCGCAAGTATTTTATACCCTTCACATAAGTTTGTCATTCCGTTTGTATTTTTTTTTAATATCCATCTGCGACTCCATAAATTAAATATTTTCTTGGTTCTTATAAATAGGAAAGTGTTATGGTTGAAATCAACTTTTTAAAGCCCCCAATGTCGCATAGACCCGTAAGTGGTACAAAACTTTAAAAAATATCTGCAAACAAATGGCTATTGAAACCCAGCATAATCGCCCGATAACTGTTCGAGATATAAGCTAAAAACTAAGACTACCTCTGTTTATATCTCTAAAGTTTTGTAAAACCTCTACAACTGTCCCGGAGATGCCCCGTACAATGTGAAATGTAAGACCGACTTTAGTTTTTCCCACGAACTTTTTTGGTAAACATTCTTGCACCCTATTTCCGCCCCTAAACGGGGTTGCCATACAAAGTTTAAAATTTTTTTTAATTTTTTTTAAATCGCTTCCACAGCTTTCACAGAACTCTAACAATTTTTCCTCCCAAATATTTTTGTGGAACATACTTACCCCCTATCTTTAGCCCCTATCATGGTTGCCGTACAAAATTTGAAAAAAAGGATAAAAACCCCTACAGCTTTTCCGGTGTCGCCCCTAGAGGAACAAAATGTAACACAGACCCTCATTAGTTTTCCCTCCCAAAAATTTTTCTAGAACATACTTATCCCCTTTCACCATCACCTAAAGGGGTTGCCATATAATATTTACCAAAATGATGTAAACACGCCCTTAACTTCCCCAGAGTTGTCGGCCCTAGAGAAATAAAGTGTACGATCGACCCCCATTAGTTTCCTCTCCCAAACATATTTCTAAAGCATACTAGCCCCCTATCTCCACGCCCTATGGAGGTTACCATACAAAATAGGAAAAAAATATGAGTATCCCCCATTCAAAGTTTGGTGAAATTGTTATAAATCCACCTCTAGCTTCCAGGGTGCCCGTGGGCAGGTCAAATGTAGGACTGGCCCCAACTAATTTTTCATATTTTCCTAGAACATACTGTTTTCCTATCGTCACGCCCTAAGGGGGTTGCCATACAAAATTTTTGAAAATTAAGGTAAAAACCCCAATAACTTCCCTGTTGTTTATACATTAAAAATATGGATAAGAATAAAAAAAAGATTCATGGCTTCGAAAGGCCAATGTAAAGGGTATGTAAGATTCGTCACAGTCGAATATAGCGCTTTTATTTGTTTTTGCTTTAAACGTTCCTTCAAACAATTAAAGTTTTTTGTAGTAAGCTTAAATTTTAATCATTTTAGTAATGACAACCCTAAAACTGTTTACTTTGATTTAAAAAATTCACATAGAAAATTTTTAAAAATAAAAGTCGAAATAAAATAGTAAAAGTAGAAAAACAACTTATAAAAACTTTTTTTAGGATTTTAAAAACTTTTTCTTGCTTTTCCTGTAAAATTTAAAATAAATCAGTTGCGTTAAGTTAAGCTTACGATATGAATTATAAATTTTCATTGAAACTCTACCAAACCATAAATGGTTAAACAATTTTAAACAAAACAAAAAGGCAAAAACGATATGTACTCGTAAAATAAAAATATGAATGAAAACTGTTTGAACACTTGAATGAATAAGTTGGCAGAATATATTAAAAAAGTAGACTTAAATGAATGATTATGAGACATTAAACATATTTATATTCAATTTTGATTTACTTCATTGTTATAAATAGATTTGTTAAACCAGATTGACAAAACAATTTATTTGATAAACATTAAATTTGATTCGAATTTAATACATGAAATGATTAAACAGTCATTAGATTTTTTTTTATATTTGTTTTATTATGGGGACATTTTGAAGAAATGAAATACATAATTTTGTTAAATGAAAATTAATACAACAACTTATTAAAGGTATATCATGTGATCGAATTGCTCGTTAACCAATGCATGTGCTGCAGCACCAGCAACAAAAAACCCTTTAAATATGAAAGACGAGTTTCTTCGAAAATTTGCAAAAACACTTTTAATGTATTATTAGACTTAGAATAATATTTTTTTTACACATTTTCTTTTGGCTCTTAATTACTTCCTTTATGGCAAACAAATACTTTGTATGGATATCAAAACAAAAAATTAAAACGAAACCAAAAAACTAAAAAAAAACTCTTAAACTGTCTGACATCGAGTCAACACATTTCGTAAACGTCAGCTAACAACACTTTCAGACATTTATACCAAAAAAAATTTATAAAAAAATATATTTCATGTCTTTAATGTTTTCTAAAATCACACAGATTTTAAGTGATTTTCAACCATTTAAAGAAAATTGTCAAATTAACACAACATTTTTAAAGAATCAATACGCCAAACCATTGGGAGGCTAAAAGTTGGCACCCAAAAAAAAAATAAAATAATAAAAAAAACTAAATAAAAAAATTTTAAGTAAAAAAGCCTAAAAATAATTTACAAAATAATTTTCAAACGCATTACAATATAAAGTCATAAAAGCTTTAGAGGAAAATATGATTAAAAAATTAAATTTTTTACGACCAACCAATAACTTTTAATAAGTTTATCACATACTGCTACGAACAACTATTACACGGACAAATTTCTTATAATTCTCAATTGGTTTAAAACTAGTCTAGGATATAGGCAACAATTTTTTAAGCGGATAACGACACCAATCGTTTTGTGTTTTAAATTGGCTACTTGACATGCGAGCCGAACTCGAACCCCTATCGCTATTTGTTCCCTTTAGTCAGTCCGAAGTATTAACCCATATTTTTTTCAACGCTTGTACTTTTTACTCGAAAGCAATGCTGAATAGTATTCGAAGCGCAGTTGAAACCCTTGCCTTTCGCATTTTTCTTGTAATCGTTAAGAGTTTTAGGCCGTCTTCAAGTCGTAGCCGAATATAAGACATTTTTCTGTTCTCGTGGGCAAGACTAGGTAATATATTTTCGGAACCGTATACAAGCTCTACGGAGCCCCTCTTCATATTCCTTTTGATTCTTTGTGTCGTTAACACTCTTCTCTTATCTCGGCTCTTCCCCGCAATTCAACGTAAGGAGACTTATTAACAACCCTGGAGTTATGCCAAGTCGGATGTACATCGCGTGAGGCTAACAAACAAACATTAGCTTTAAGCTGGTGATCGTGTGGGCTCAGAAACTTAACGGAAGCGCTTTAGTAAAGAAGATAACTCTGATAAATGTGAAAATAAAGCAAAGCCAAAGGTAAACAAAGATAGCTTCCAAAAAAAAGGTTTACCTGCCACGTTCTGTGGTTCAGAACTCAGAAAACCTATGGTTTATGGTATGATACGGGTGAAAGTCTTTCAGTGGGGAGTACATGTAGTTGGAGAGATGATTGCATAAAGTTGTGTATGGAGCTTAAAGACATATTTGACAGAATGTAAAATAGTCAGAGTACCTGAAGTTGGTTAGATACATTACTGAGGACAAGGTAATTACAGTTGATTGTGCCTTCAAAGGGCTGGGCAGGAATGAGTTTTTCAAAATTTGACTTAGGATCACACAAAGGAAAACACTTGACGTTAACGAATCAAAAAAAGGCTTTGGGATAAAATGGGGAAGTCGATCGTTAAACATAGGTCAAGTCTACCGTAAGTATTAGTAATCCCAAAGGGTGGTTTAAATAGGAAGAAGTGGCCTGCTTTAATATTAGAATTATTTGGAATGCAAATTTAAGCAGTAGTGATTGATATTACCAAAACTAAGCGTTATAGGTGAGCCGATAGTAGCTATTTAGGAATAAGGTGGGTAAGAGGGTCTTCGCCTGAACCACAGACCCTATAACTTCTTTACGGATTAGTACAAAATGAAATTGGGGATTAAAATTGCAATCTAACGTCAAGAGCTGAGTATTCAATAAGCTTTCTTATGACTGCAGTGTATATCAGACATAAATTCTAGCAGCTTAAAAAGCCGCTCTTCTTGCCCTGTCCTCCCAGAACATAATCCATAGTCATATCAAATGGACAAGCGTGCAAGAAATCGTTTGGAAAATTTTATATCGTGAGAGAGGTGCACATGTTTTTAAGTCAGAGTTGAGGGAAATAAGAGAAGACGAACTGGAAGTGCAAAGGGTTCATTTGCCAATGAAAAGGGAAATGTATATTCGTGCTATACTTTAGTTCTGCAATCAGGGTCAGGGCCACGGAGTTTTGGATAAAGTTTATGTTGAGATCTTAAGACTCAGGGGAAAATAGGTTTCTGTTTTTAAAATAAAGGAGTGTTTGTAGGCTCCTGCATCATTGCAGGACAGCGGTTTATGTAAAACGGGCAGGACTACTGGCTATTAATGATTGCAGGTTCTTTGGTGCATCAGAGGGCTAAGAAGAATGCTGGGCATATTCTGTGTTGCAATCCAGCACTTGTACTCTCCAGGGTTAACTGTATTATTTCTACAACCCGAAGGCATCATCTGGAATGGGTGAAACGAGATTGCTGGAATTCGCCAAGTGAAAGCGGAGTGTCTTTTAGTTAATTACATCAAATTTGTCGGATAGAAAACAGGTTATCCTCTCTTCTTGCCTTGTAACACTAGGAATTTAAAGGTTCTATGTAAAAAAGCTACGTATGACAATTATTTTCATGTTTTATTTTTCTAATTTTTGAAAATTTTTAGCACGTTCCTAAACTAATTGTTGTCACTAATAGCATCTTGACAACAATATGTTATGGCCAGCATTTTCAATATTTTTGCTTGTATTGAACAACTCATTTTAGTACAATTTATTTTTAAATATCCAACATATGAATAAGAGAACAACAAGAAACTAAAAGAAATAGTTTAAAGAATTTCCAACGACAAAAGTGAAAACTAACAAAGAAACAAAAAAATAGCAACAAAAATATTTCGTCACTTGAGAATTCAAAGAATGAACTTTGTTGGTTTGATTTTTTGCGCGTCGCCAAACACTAGAGCTACAATATGCATGCAAAAATTAAAATGAAAAACAAATTCCTAAAATTAAAATTGGCAAACAATACAATAAATATAAAGATACAACAGGATGCAGTAAGAGGGATTGAAAATTTACATTTAAGAAATTGTCTAAATTGACACATCAAACGTCGCGTCTAACGATTGACAATAGGTCGATTTGAATAGACATGAAATGAGAACATGTCTCAAAACATATGCTGCGGCAGCAAGAATTTTTTAATTGTTAATTTTTTTTTTTTATTTTGATTTCTGCACCAAATTGGCCAGAGAAAACGTTTTTCTAAGAACTAAAGTAGATTTTCAAAAAGATGCTTACAAAATGCAGCGAACGTGAATTGAGTTCAACGACCAATATTTGAATTTTAAAATGGCATCAATGCATGGGCCAAATTTTATATTATTTAGTGGCTTTTTTTCTATTAAAACTTTTGTGTTTTTTATATATTTTTGTATTTATAGCCACTTCAATTAAATCATTATTTAAATAAAAAAGTTTGGAGTTTTTTTCATGTTGTCAACAAAACATTTTATTTTGTTGCTTGAAATTGATTTCGGTAGATGGTTTTTGACGAAATATGTGCTTCAAAATGCGGCTGGATTTTGAAAATTATTTAACTAATTAAAAAATTTGTGTTTACCATTAGGTTAAAAACAATTTATTTTACCTTAACTTAGGAGTGCGGTATGATAAAAATTGCTTAATATAAAACGACAGTTGGAAATAAACTACTTTTGGGCTATGACTGCCCTACGAGGCAAATGCTTCATGGGAAAAGGAATGTCAGCCCAGGGTTGCGTTTGAACCTCCCACTGGAGTCTAACCGCGGAAATCAGTAACCAGCCCCTGAAGCATAGAAAAATTACAAATAATTTAAAATTAAAACTTTTTTTGATTTGAATAAAAAAATTTTTAGATTGAAGGCTATCAAGAATATGCGAATTATTCAATTAACAACTTTAATTAAAAATTTTAAAAAATTTTGGAAAAAAAAATTATATTAATTAACGATTTATTCAAAACACAAACAAATCTAAAATTTAATACGAATATATTAAAGTATTAGTTGATTTTTATATTTTAAAAAAATAATATTTTTTTTGTTTTTTTATTTGTTTATATTTATTTTTATTTATTTATGTTAATTTAATTATATTTTATATTATGTGTAATTTACATTTAAATATACATTACAAGTTTAAACTTTCTAAGTTATACGTACTCAGAACGTTTTGACATACGAGCGCTGTTTGTCTTGTTTACAGTAACTTCAAAGATTCAACTCGACCCAAAAATAAAATTTAATCGTGAACGTTTTCGTGCGATTATTTTTTACAACTTTCGACATGGATTAAGTCAGCAACAGTGCATATATGAACTAGATTCTGTTTTTGGCGATGAAACTCAATCATGGACCAGTGTTTATCGATGGTATGGTTAATTCAATCGTGGTCGTAGTGCACTTCAAGACGAAATTCGTGAAGGTCTTCTAAAATCAGTTGTTGTTCCGAAAACCATTAATGCTGTGCGTGAACTGATAGTGCAAGATCGTCACGTGACCTATCGTGAGATTGAGACAGCCTTAGGCATTAGTGGCACTAGCATGCATTCAATATTGCATTAATATTTGACTGTCAAAAAAATTTGTTCGCTTTGGATCCCACACAATTTGTCAATCGCTCAAAAAAAGGCTCGTGTCGATTGGCCAAAAGAAATGCTCAGAAAATATGATCGCGATGCTTCGAAGCACGTCTATGATATTGTGACAGGTGACGAATCGTGGATTTACGCGTATAAGCCCGAAAGTAAACAGCAGTCGAATGTATGGGTGTTTCAAGATGAGTCAAACCCAACAAAAGTTGTTCGCGCACGGAGCACTTCTAAGCAAATGATCGCAAGTTTTTTCGGAAAAACTGGACAAGTCGCAACCGTATCACTATAACCACGCAGAACAGTCAATTCTAAGTGGTACACAACCATTTGTTTGCCAGTTGTGTTCCAAGAGATGGATCACTCTTCACCACAGCAATTCGAGCTCTCACACATCGGCTCAAACAACTGAATTTTTAAGCACCCAAAACATCGATTTGATGAGTCATCCGCCGTATAGTCCTGACTTGGCAACGAATGACTTCTTTTGATTCCGGTTTGTAAAAAACAAACTTAGAGGTCAACGCTTTTTGACACCTTAAGAAGCGGTTGCTGTATTCAAAATGCATGTTTTGGAGATACCTCAATCAGAGTGGCAAAAGTGCTTCGACAATTGGTTCAAACGCATGCAAAAGTGTAAAGATCTTTATGGGGAGTATTTTGAAAAACAATAAAGTGATTTTCGATGATTAATATTCGTTTTTATTCCCTAATCCCGAAATATAAAATGCAACCCTCGTAATTCAGTTTTTCATTTTAAATGAATTTTTTATCATATTCATTTAAGGCCCAAAAAAGTATATATTATAGATCTCTTCTCGGATTAACTCGATTAAGTTATGTGTGTGCACAGGTACGTAAGTTAAGAGAAAACATCAAGGTGCGGCGCGGCGCCTAGCTTTTGCCTATAGCCGGACTATAGCCTTTGTTGCCAAAATTTTTTCTTTGAATGGGAGCAGAGGAAGTTAAAGCTCCAATAAAACAAATACCCTTTAATTAAGTTTTAAAACGCTTTAGTTTAAAAATTATAATAGCTGCCGGCCTTAAACATCAGACTTTTTTTATAGGGTTTAGATTACGGAGATGGTGTCCCTAATAACAGAGGACCAATTTTTAAAATTTTGGAATATAATAACTCAAAGATAGTAGCTATAGACTTAAAACCTGATACGAAAAAATTTGTAATATGTTCAAAAAGTTTGCTACAAATTTCATATAAAACTGTAAAGTTTTTTAAGGTCGTTGTTAATGTGGAGGGTATACAAGAGTCGATTTAGCCTAATATAGCTCTCCGTTATTTGTTTTTAATACTTTTAGTTCCCAGCAAGTGATTATTTTTAAAAAATTTTTGTTTTTTTATGTGTAACCAAAATATTTTAATTTTATTTTAAAACGTTTAGCTATTTACCGCAAGAAAAGATTATTTAAATAATTTAAAAATATTTCATATGTGGGAAATTTTTTCAGATAAATTAAATATTATATTGAGGTTTAATAAAAAAATATATTAAATCTAAATACCTTTTTAGTTGATAATAATTAAGCCCCATTAAGATCTGCAAATATTTTTAAGTTAAGAATTTATTATAGTCTTAGAAAAATATGGGTCAAATGTTTTTTATCTTAACAAAGTTTTTAGCTTAGAAAGGTTATAAAAAACAAGTTATTTTTAAACAAATAAAAACACACGCGTTTAATGTCAATTGTGTTATCAAAACTTATCTAACAACTAGAGGTCTGCTTGACTACACCCAAATGCCGTTTAAATACATTCGTTTGTTTTTCAACAACATAGTGTTTTTCATTCAATGTTAAACAAATTAAATGAATGAACCCACAAGCGAAAGCAAATAAAAAACAACTTCAACCGAAAACAAAATATTACCCATACATTCATATAAATAAATACTGAATAGAATGTGTGAATATTGCTGTATGATTGGTGTAAAAAATTATTATTCATTTGTGTTTGCAAATTTGTCGTTATTGTTGTTGTTAAACATTCATTAACTCGAAAAAACACTTGAATAATTTTATAAAAACTCTAACTGTAATGAGACTTTGCTATGTTTTTGTATTTTCAAGTGTGTTTTATACACATTCAAAACGAAAACTGTAAAATGAATGTGTTCTTCTTGTATCATTGAGTGTAACACACAATACATTCTTTCTTGTGTTGTTACTGGCTTAACTTTATTTATCTCCCATAGAATGAAAAATGTTTGAATGAATATTGTTTTTCTTGTGTATAGGCAATTAAATGAATATAGTCATGCAGATGTCTACTAACAACCGCCAATAATCGTAAATATGAGTACAAATAGTAGACGCATATCACAAGAGATATGACTGCAACATATAAAGAACAACATTATTATGTACATGTGACATGGGCTACTCACATGTTGCTGTAAAGGCATTAATAATAAGAGATTATGGAATTAAACGTTTTTTTTTGTGTTAAATTATTTTAATGGCAAGTATTTGTTCGGATTTTAACTTTAAGTCTATAAAGTTAAACTTTTATATAAAATACATGATAGAGATTCTGCTTTAAATAGCAAATTGTTATTGAATATTTCTTGAATTTAAATTTAATTTCTAGTGCCTGAAGATTTTCCTAACAATTTTATCAGACGGTAGCGTGATAAGCAACAAAAAGTATGCAAAATTATATTCTTTTTTATGAGTGGCGTTAACCTATAATATTGTTATTCTTCCGTTTTGAAAAATTTTGCAAAATTTTGCATATAACGGCATATTTTTCCTAAAGGGCATATTTTTTAATAAACCAATTTCTAAAAAAAGTTTAAATTTTTTATATATAATTTTGAAAAATTTTTTTAGTGTTTATTGTTGACTTTTGTATATTTTTGTTTTTTTTTTTTAATTTAATTATTTTTTTTTTTTTGAAGCGAAGCCCATTATTCTTATCATCCGTTTCAAAACTTTCGCAAAATTTTGGTACCAATTTGTTAGGGCATATTTTTGCATATTTTGCATATAATAGCATATTTTGGCATATTTTCCCATACGAGCATATTTTTTTGTATAACCGGTTTTTAAGCCTTTTTGGCATTTTTTTTACGTTAAATAACAAAAAAACTTACAAAAAATTTCTTCTACTCGATCGATCGAGTTGTCAATGCTTTTAATATAGGAATAATTTTTAAATTTCGATTTGAATCGAATGCCGTAATTTGCCCCCTGGTTTGTTTTGCCCTGGCAAAAAATCGATGCCCGACTAGTTTTAAGACCGTTTAATTTAACTTTATTTAACATCATTTTGGTTTTCCCTTTTTTTTATTTTATACCAGAATTTTTAGTCTAATTTTCTTGTCTTTAAAGCATATATTTTTGTTTGTGGAAGCATATTTTTAACCTTCTACCGCATATTTTATGCGCATAAAACCCTTTCTTAATAGCATAGCTTTGTTAGCTCTTGAGATTACTTTAATTATCACTGAGATATGTTTAAGCAATTAACTGTCACTGCTCTTTTCCCCTTCCTAAAATTCTGTGTAATTTAATCAGGGCATTTTTTCCGCAAAGCAAGCTCGTAACATGTTAGCCCGTAGACAAGAAACCGCAGCCGTTTACTTTCTTAGTTTTATTACCTTAAGAAAAATTGTGACAACCCCTAATGTAACTCTTGTTTTTAAACTTGTTCTACACCATTTAAAATTGCTGGCAAATAGTCATTAGGTTGTTTAATTATTATTGACACAATTTTTAATAAACGGGAAACAAATACTATAAAATATATGGTTTCTAAGAAGATAAGCAAGTAGCTTGAACAGTTGTTTGGTCATAAACAATTTTTTTTTGTAAAATAAGCAAACAAAAATAAGCCAAATTTTATTAAGACTGTACACTAATACGAAGCTTCCCAGTTATTTTTTTTTTCATTTGAGTAATGAGCTGTCATTACTTTATGGGTTACAAGGTAATGAGTTCGTTTAGACAGAAAAAAACACATTTTAGTAAGGGCGTTAATTATTACACTTGTAGGTATATATGCAAAAAAAAAGGATTAGAAAACAGGCTTTATAGCATGTTTTTGTTTTAAAATCCTAAAATTTTTATTTATTTTGTTCAGTTAATCATTGATAACTAGTTATTCGATTGATTTTTATAAGCACATTTAAATGCAGGGGTCGTGAATTTTGGGACAACTCAAACAAAAATAACTAGTTGTTCGGTAACTAGTGCATGTTCATCTCCAATATTACTCGATAAAGACGATTTTAACCCATTAGCATTTTAACTCATTATTTTAACATGGCAATGACATTGGAGGCAAGTACTTACCATTCTCGCTTACAAAGAGGGAGTTAAATAAGTACTTACCATGATCGCTTACAAAGAGGGACTTACATAAGCTATTACTTTATTGACATTAAAATAATTTTTTCCTGGGGGCAATTGGTTCAAAACTAACACCTTAGAACGGGTTACAGGCCAATCCTATTTAAGCAAATTTTGCATTAATTGTTTAAGATCATGTTGAGTCTTCTTTGTTTGTATTTACGCTTGTATGTACAGATGTATAATTATGTGTAGGGGCCAGTATTTCTATTTTTGCTTCCAACCTCTTTAAAACCTTTTAACCAGTTACCTAATGTGTGCCTTTTTAACCGATCACGACCAATAACTTTTGTTCAATTCATGTTTTGTACCTGTAACAGGACGAGTACGCCGACCGATTGACACCCATTTCCCAGAGGGATACTTACCACCTATCTGCATCACCTAAGGGGGTTGCCATATTATATTTACCAAAATTATGTAAGCACGCCCTTAACTTCGTCGCTTGGATAGAAATAAGGCGTATGACTGACCCCATCAGTTTTCCCTCACAAACATATTCCTAGAACATACTTACCCCCTATCCCCATCGTCTAAATGGGAATCCCACGAAAAGCTTGGGAAATTGTAAAAAATCCCCCCTGCTGCTTCCAGGTTGCCCGTGGCAAGGTCAAATGCAGTACTGAACCCAACTCATTTTTCCTTGCAAACATTTTCCTTGAACATACTTACCCCGTATCTCCGCCACCTAAGAGGGTTGCCATACAAAATTTTAAAAAAATTAGGGTAAACACCCCTACAACTTCCCCGTAGTCCCTTTTAGAGGGTTAAAAGAAGACACCGACCATAAATACATGCCTAATTGCATACTTAAATTTTGTAAAGGGTAAACAAGATTCGGCAAAGCCAAATATAGCGCTCTTGCTTGTAAAACTTAAAACCGTCAAATGTTTTGATAAAATAATAAAATATTTAAACCTGCACATGCATGTTATAATAGTACCTTTCATAAGTAAAATTTTGCTTTATACAGCGAATTAAATAATAAATTATTTTATAATCAAATGAAATGCACACAATGAAAAAAAAAATCGCTGCAAATTAAACAAAAAAAAAATTGAAAATATTTCATTCATACATTGTTGATTGAACGTATTTTTTTTTTTTTTGAGTTCACGTTTTTAGTTGTTATAATAAAAGTGTCAATTTAAAAGTTTCTTTAACAATGTGTTAAAACTTTTTCATATATTTATGAATGCATGTAAGTTTGCACGTATTTATTTCATTGTATGATATACAAGGTATGTGTAAAATGTTTTTGTAGAGTTATTTTTTGCCTACTATGGCACTTTGCCACCTTATGGTTCTCATATGTTGTATTAAAGAATTTATTTTATTTATGGTTTTTCCGTTTTTTTTTGCCTCTTAAAGGCTTTAATTACGTTAAGCTTGAAGGAATTTAACAAAAAAAAAGTTGCTAAAACTGCATTAAATATTTTTTGTTAATGTGGGAAAATTTTTATTTTACTCATAAAAATGTTCTTTGTTGTTGCTTTTGTCTTATTTTTAATTGAAAAAATGCAATCACTAAGCAAAGAACTTTATTAATTATAGCAACTTTTGATTTGTTTCAAATTTTAAGAGTTTTGAAAGAAACACTTATAGAACTTTGAAAAGTAAAGCTTTTTATGGTTTTTAGCGATTTTGAACTAAATTCGCACTAGAGATATTCCAAGGCAACCCCAACTAGATGAACAATACTAATGGTTACTCGAAATAAAATGCACCTGAGAACCTTATCTTTTAAAAATAAAAGCTTTAATATAATTCTTCCTCTAAACAATTTTTTATTTAAATGTTTTATTATTTATTTTGTTGCCTAAACTTGTAAATATTCTCAATCTCCTAAATATTAATTACACCTTAATAGCTCCCTTTTAAATCACTTCAGCAAAAAGTCTTTTATGTTTGTTTTATTCTTGTTAAAATTTATCGCCCTTGTCAGTTGACATGAAAGTTCATTTGTAATTTTCGGTTTTAAACTACAGAAAAAAGTATTTAGAAAAACATAAAGTATATTTATGTTAACAACTTAATGCAGCAAATTATAGTAATTTAATTGAAACATAAAGTGATTAATCAAACAAATCAAGAAGAGAAATTAAAAAAGAATTAAGAAGCATTATATACAAAAAGATATTTGCAGATATAAGTGGTGATCATGTAGGCTGGTAAGGCAAAAAAATATTCTTTTCTTTATTTACTTGGACGCAAAAGGCGCATAAAACCCCAGCCGATCTAAAGGACCAGCCGATCTGAAGGCATATAGTTTATGGTCGCGTCAGAGAAGGGAACTTGTGCTAAGGAAGATAAATTCTTACCCCCAACAGAAGTCCGGATTGGTTTCACTACCCGACTTGTTCACTTTCTTTGTGAGCGTCAGAAAGCAGTTTGAGCGAGAATCTTTACATAACGGAACTAGATAAATTTACTAGGAAGTATAGGGTGAGGCCTTAAGAAGCTTAACACTCAACGGACTGAAGTGGAAGCTGACATATCAGGCTAAATATCTTGGTGTTGTCCCTGATATTATACTATCATGGGAGATGTATACACAGGAAATCGCGAAGGGTAGCGCCTGCATAAATTCGGCAGGAAAGAGCTGGAGCTGGTGTCAAGCTGGAAACTAAAGGCAGTAGAAAAGGGTGGAACTGGACGTCATTATCCACACGACACTTATTGAGTACTGGGTGATTGAAATGGCAGCAAGAAGCTTACTCAGACCTGGCGAGGTCAGCTTAGGAACATCTTCTTATACTAACTACACTAGGATATTATGAGAAATTGTTTTTGAGGATCTTAGTATAGACCAGGAATTTGGGACATAAATTTAAGTTTGACAACAACACCATTAATAAAAATGCCTAAGAGGGATTGTGGGTTGGAAACCGATTGCCTGTATGAGGGATGTGCAGTTTTTACTGATGGATGTAATATGGATATGCGCACCGGAGACGGCCCTTATTACATGGGAGAGGACTTCAGATTGTCCTATAGACTACCTTATGAGTGTAGTTTGTACCAGACAAAGATATTGGAAATTTTAAGCGCAACGGATTTTATAGCTTCGACATGCTTTAAGGTGATTATGTCGACAACCAACAGCCCTTAGAGTCCAATGCGTCAAGAGATTTTAAATGGGGCCTTGTCGAAATTATGGACTTGTTTAACGTAACATTTTTTTGGGTTTGGGGCACTCTGAAATAGCTGACAATAAAACGGCCGACGAGCTCGCTTGTAGGGTAAATAGCGTTATGGGAATCAAGTGGCAAGGGAGCTAGGTTTGTATGGCCGAAGCTAAGATCAGCATGCACTAGCTTGCATATGGTCTTCCGAAGGTTGGATTAAAGGAAAACGACTGGGGCAGTAACTGAACACTGCCCAGTTAGGGCTGGAAGAAACAGGTAGGATCGAAGAACTCTGGAGTATTGCAGAATACGTCAGATAAGGAGGAGTTGGGGACGAAAGATTACAGGCATAGAGTCAAGTGCTTAGCTAAAAGATTCTACGAGGAACTTTGCACCGTTTAAAGATGCAAACTGGAAAACATAGCTTGGTTTATCACGGAAATCAATTGGATTTGGAATATATATCTTCAGTTGGTTTCCTCACTCCCGTTCTTAGACCATATCCTTTCTTCTCAACAGACTTACATCTTTTCTGCGTTACTAAATAAACTTAAGAGGTCTCCAAATGCCCATGGATGAAAGGGTGGGCCCGTCTTTATCACCCTTCGCAACCTATCCCAGCCTACACGATGAGTACTGCAGTGTACTACAAGCAGAATTGTGAGGGATTTGCAAAGCTCTTACTTAACTAGAAGATGTTTGGCAGAAATAGTCGGATCTTAAACGGCAGTCAAGTAACGGGTACGTCCTCTACTATTAACTTTACTATTTACACAACAACTGGATCGCGAAGGATGAGACTGTAAAGTATGACAGCGCCATTGAAAACTTCTGTGGTATTCTTCTCTCTTGCTGCGAATTCTGCGTAAACGCACAAACTGACATACTGGCTGGAATAATATGGTCTAACGAGCCTAAAGGCGGAATTAGTAGGATAATCTAGCCATAGCTAGATCTTAAACGTTTCAAGGGTCTTTTTTATCTGGATTGGAGGTTGCGAGACACCATCACCACTATTACCCGTCACTGCTGATTTGGCACCAATGACAGTAGAATGGCGGTGCCTCTCAATGACTTTTTTGGAAGCTTTTAGGATGCAGGGGATAAGGAGCAGAGTATCCAGATTTTCTTATGATTTTGTCTGACAGTTAGCCGGGTCAGGTACTTAGGCGGTTGTAGACTAGACACTCTGCAGGTAATGCTTAAGCTAGCCAATCTTGTATATCAGCTTTTTTCCGGAAAAGCATTTAGTTCGCAAATAAGAACTAGGACCGAGCTATTTTCGCAAATAAAAAAATGAGCACTACTTTCGTCTAATAGAATTTTCTCATTTAATGTTTTTTCTCCGGCTCTTTTTCTTTCACAGGTATCATAACGGGGTCGAAGTATCGGGGCTGCCCCTCGCTCTTCTCTTACATTCTCAGCAGCCTGTTTAACATTACCTGACCCAACTACATATTTCTAAGATGGAGATAAAGGTTGGGTAGGTTTCATTTTATGTTGGATGTCGTGTCTGAAAGTTATGGGTATTTTTTCCCTCCTTTCCCCGTTTCAATAAGTTGTGCCTGTGCCAATAAGTTGCCATTCCCCACACCCAGTCTAACCTTTTTTATTGAAAACGAATTTTTTTGCACCTGCATTTTTAAAATAGGTTTTATATTCAGTTAAAAGTTAATAGTTTGACTTCGACTTCTGTTAGTTCTTAAACCATTTCATTTGACTGTTTTTCTTTTTTTTTAAATTATATAAAAATCAAATCAAACGAAATTTTGTATGCAAAGTATGTCGCTTATGCGTTTTGTTCAACACAAGCATTTGAAAAAAACGCAAAAGAAGGCAAAAATTAAAAAAAAACCTTCTTTAAACTGATATGAATTCATGCAATAAAGGAGATACATGGCTTTTTAATGGATGAATGTACAGAATCATGTATAAACATATTTATTGATGTAAAGTTCTGTGTAGAAAAGTCATGTAAATACATACATATTGTCATCTGAAATTCGAAATGCTCTTAAAATATTTTCAATAAGTTTTCCGCAGTAAAAGCCAAAAGTCTTAATCAATCAAAAACTATTAAAGTCGTAGTGGTCTCTATTTTTTAAAAGTTCTTACTTATGGCCTGTTGGATTTTAGGTGACGATATACATACATGTGTGCATGTTTGTCTATTTATTAAGTTGCCTTTCATGCACAATCAAATGTTTGATTTAAATGTACAACACTTAATACAAGTTGTTATAACGTGTGGCGCCATAAATTCTTATTGAGTTTATGTGAAAGTCGTAATTAATAAGCATGAAAGAAAATTTGCAATATGTAAACACAAACATACATTTGTACACAGAAAAAATTATTTCCAAATACTTTTTTAGTTAACTCATTAGCCAAAAAGTTTTTGCATCTTTCATTAAAAATTTAATCGCTTTTGAAAAGCAAATGCCAACAATGATGTTTGTAAACAAATTCTTAAAAAAAGTTTTAATTTTACAATTCACTATTTTTATTTTTTTTTTCTGTGTATAAGGCTTATGATGTTGAACAACAATTTTTAAGTTCTTGTAAAAATTTCTGTCGAGGAATTAAAAAATTTTAAGATTAAAAAGCTACATTTTAACTGCACTGCTTAATGTTTAGTGCTCCTTGTTACAAAGTTAATAAAAATTCGAAACTTGACCGATCAATAAATCTTTCCTATTCCATGAAGCTTGGTTTATAAGTTTACATGGTAACCCAGAATGACGCCGTTTTAACTTTCCCAAACCACTCGTCAGGTTTATTGTCATATCCTTAAAAGATCTTAGATTGAAGACAGCACATCTCAGCTCGTTTTTTTTTCGATCATCAACTCTCTTCCAATGCTTAGCAAGAAGCTGGAAGAAATCATGGTGCATCGACTGCGGGATACCAACAATGAAAGTGTTTCGAAATTCTAATTTGGTTTTAGAGAAGGTAGCTAGCGTTAGCTCGTTAAAGGGCAGTCTCGTTCCGAACTGGAACTCTTGGGTGAGGTGGTCATGGGTGCCTTGAGTAAGTGCACATTTTTAGTGTGAGTTGAGGTCGCAATGGGTAAAACCGTGACAACGTTTCTGAAAGGCTGGTTGTCATAGGGGCGTCGTCTACTTATTCGATCTGGAGACGTTATTCCCCGACATGATATGCAACTCAAATCAAATATCTGTGGATAACGTAAATTAAGAGGATGAAATTTTCCTTATGGGAAGGGTAAGTTAACGGTAGTAACGCTAGTGTCTGGGGTATTCGCAGGCGTGCTGGTCGTATCATATACTAGGGGAAACTCGTTGACTGTGCAAGGTATGAAAAAGTGATGCCTTCTGCCGGAAGAAGCCAAGTTTATCGTGTCAGAGGGCTGCTATACTGGCATACATGCTAATGTGCCTAACGCTTCCTTTCTTTAGCCACTTAGAGAAAGGGTCTAAAGTTCCCGTATTTAATAGTCTCCATCGGAATCACGACTGATTCCAGTTGAGCCAAGTCATCTGTCTGCTTATAATAAGAGTAGCCCGTATGCGCATTAACAGAAGAAATGCCTGCTTGTCGACAAAAATCCCAATATTCTTACAAATATTTATGCCACATGCCACTTCCTGAAATACACTGCATTTCTCAGGCAAATTATACGAAGAAATTTTTATTAAAGTTCTCGGGTCCAACAAGATATTTCATTCTAGAACCGCCTGTGTAAAATCTGGCATCAAAGTTCTTCACAAAATACATCCATAACACTCACATCACATAAAACTCCTTACCAAAAGAAAATTGGCCTTTGATCGGGGGCACGGTTCTAGCATGACCATACCATTCTAACATGACCATGCATGATCTCTAATAATAGTCCATATTTCCCTCCAATTGCACTGCACTATACCAGAGATCGGTATGTAGAGATTGGACGTTCTATTGCCGGTACAAAGCTAGGACTTGGCCCCATTCTGCGACAAGTGTGATAGGCCACCGTAACTTTATTTACCGTGTGGTTGGTGGCCGCTTTTTGGAAAAATTTCCAGCCGAGGGCAATATTAAGAAATTTCACATTTTCCGAGAGTAAGGTTTCACAAAATATCAAAAATTTGTTACCCAGATTTTAATTCGATTTTCTATTAGATTTCTGAAGGAATGTATCAGAATTCTGGCATATTTATGCCAGACCTGACGGCTACAAGTTGTCCCGATATATCTGTCAGATTTCGTTTAAACGCATTCATATGTATTGCGGTCACAAGTCTGACAAAGTTTGTTAAAAAATCGTTTAATTTGGCCGACATTTCTGTGAGATTTCTGATAGATATCGGTTAATTTTTTCTGCTGGGTATTTTCAATATGAATAGGCTTTTAAATATATGTTAATGCTATTTTTTGTCCAGTGTAAACAGCTTTAAAGAATCTTAAGTGGATAAATACTTTGTATCTCAGCGATCATTTTTATTTATGTTTCTGAGGTTTTGCATTAATTTACAACTGTTATATTTTTAAATTAAAAATTAATTATGTTGTTAATTTAATCAATGGTTCAGAGTTTTTTTTAATTTTTTTTTTTTTTTTACTTAAATACCAAAAATAATAAAAATAAAAATGCTTAAAATTTCAAATTTATAAATTAATCTTGTAAAGATTTCAAAATTAAATGTTAAAATATTTCAAAGCTTTTTAGTTCTTTTTTCATGTATCTGCTACATAAAAAGTTAAAAATTACTTTTACATTTGTATATAAATATGGGGGATTTCATTTCAAGTGACCCAACTTTTAAAACCGATGTCTTTCGATTGGAAAGAAATTTGGACCAAAGTAAGTTCTTGCAGAGAGTAGCTTAGGCACAATTTGTTAACACGATCGGTCAAGAACTCTCTGAGCTAGAGGGGTTCAAAATTTGACGTTTTCGGCAAATAGGTGTTTTTTCTAATACATGTAGTTTATTACCTTTTGCTTTTAACGAAATTCGTCCCAAATCCTTTCGATAGCTTTTTTTTCAATCTTTCAGAAAAAAATATTTTTAAAATTAAAAAAAATTTTTTTTTATTTTTTTTTATCAAATAATTCGAAAAAAAATTTTTTTTCCAAATGTGCCCATTTTTTTTTTTTTTTTTTTTGCTCAAAAGAAAGCTAAGGTCTTTCCTTTGAAGAGCTTGGAAGTCGCTTAGTGGGATGCGAGTGGGATATCTATAAAAAATAATGTTTTGTAACTCAAGGTAGAGGTTTTCAAATTTTCGCGTATATTCTATTTTGATTTTTTTGCTATTTATGTAAAATTATCTCTTAAGCAAAAAAAAAATATTTTATGCTAAGAAACAAAATAATTTAACCTTTCCGACGGTATTCATTGAAAATATTTACAAAACGTGTTCTGACATTGCCATATAAAAGTGATTTTATTCCAGAGGCCTACCATTTTGTTGGTAATACAGAGTCGAGTGTATGAGACTTTATTTGGTACTTGCATACCGTCGGAAAGGTTAAATTATTTTGTTTCTTAGCATAAGATATTTTTTTTTTTTGCTTAAGAGATAATTTTACATAAATAGCGAAAAAATCAAAATAGAATATACGCGAAAATTTGAAAACCTCTACCATGAGTTACAAAACATTATTTTTTATAGATATCCCACTCGCATCCCACTAAGCGACTTCCAAGTTCTTCAAAGGAAAGACCTAAGCTTTCTTTTGAGCAAAAAAAAAAAAAAAAAATGGGCACATTTGGAAAAAAAATTTTTTTTTCTAATTATTTTATAAAAAAAAAATAAAAAAAAAAATTTTTTTAATTTTAAAAATATTTTTTTCTGGAAGATTGAAAAAAAAGCTATCGAAAGTATTTGGGACGAATTTTGTTAAAAGCAAAAGGTAATAAACTACATGTATGAGAAAAAACACCTATTTGCCGAAAACGTCAAATTTTGAACCCCTCTAGCTCAGAGAGTTCTTGACCGATCGTGTTAAAAAAATGTGTCTATGCTACTCTCTGCAAGAACTTACTTTGGTCCAAATTTCTTTCCAATCGAAAGACATCGTTTTTAAAAGTTGGGTTACTTGACATGAAATCCCCCATATGTATGTTTATGGTGGAAAAAAAAACAACAAAAATTAAAAAAAAAATATTGGCAGACAGTCGACAAAAAACGCATAAATTTTTTGAACTTGGCACGTTAGACAGACAAACCTAAAAAAAAAAAACGCAAAATCCAGACACGTGGTAAAAATTTTAAAATTTTACGCATTTTTCTACTTAAAGAATTTGATTTTGTGTCGTTTAAAAAAGTATATTTTGCCAAATTTGAAAAAAAGTAATATGTAGTTGTAATAGAGGGAATCGATTTCAAAATCATTTTTTATTATGTTTCGGGTTTTTTTTTATTTGAAAAATAATTTTAAAGCGTTTGTTTATAGATTTTCAACAAACTCTTACCAAAAAAAATAGGTTTTGTTTAAGTGTTTAAAAAAAAATCAAAAAAAATTGCAAAAAATTTATCACAAGTATGTAAGTTTAGCTGCAATGGAACTATCGATAACTAACGATGGCAGCTAAGAATGTCAAACTGTGTTAACATTTCTTTTAAGTACAGTTTTGCAAGCTTAACGCCAGAAACACACTTTAAAATTGTGGAAATTTACTTTGAAAAACTATATCTACGCGATGTAAAGGAGCCTGCAATTGACCATATTTTTTAAATATTTCCCCCTGCGTGACCAAAAGACAGATGTGGCGATAAGATGATCGCAAAACCACCACTGCGTAATCTGAGAGGATCCTGGGCTAGAAATGACGAAGAAAAATTGCGATCTGTTCGCAAGCTATTTAAGGAGAAGCGTCTTCACTCCCAATTCATGCACTGACGTAAGAGAGTTACCGCCTGTTGTTGCTAGATATCCTATAGAAATACGTTTTCGATTTTCAGATGTTATGGAGGCTTTCGCTAACCTAAATGATAAAAAAGCTTCTGGCATTGATAAGATAAGCAACAAAATGCTTTTAGAGCTACCTTTAACAGCTAAAAGAATAATTCTTTTTATTTTTAACGCAATAATTCGGCTTGAACATTTTCCGCCAATATGGAAGGTTGCCTTAGTAAAGATAATTCCTTAACCTGGTAAAGATCCTTCGAAGGTGAAGTCTTATAGGCCTTTAAGTTTGTCACCAACTTTAGCGAAACTGTTCGAAAAGCTGCTTAAAAACAAGCTGAGTCCGATCCTGAATGACAAAAACTGCATTCCAGATCACCAATTTGGTTTTAGAAGTCAACATAGTACAATCGAACAAACTCACAGACTGGTGCAGGTTATAAGAAAAACCTTTAAAGGAAAAGAAGTACTGCTCTGCGCTTTCGATAAAGTATATATTTCCAGCCTGCTAGAAAAATACTTAACCGGCAGACAATTTATGATCAAAGAGGAAAACCAAATAAGTTCCTCTCAGCCAACAGGGGCTGGTGTACGTCAAGGGAGTATACTAGGTCCAATTTTGTACTTGCTTTACGCAGCAGTTATGCCTATCAATAGTTTCACACACACGTCGACATTTGCTGACGACACTGCTTTTTTAGTACTCATAAAGATCCTAAAGAGGCTCTGAACCAGCTGCAACAACACGTAACCCAAGTTGAGAAATAGGCAAAGTTATGGGGAATTAAAATAAATGAACAAAAATGTACCCACGTAACTTTTACTTTACGCAAAGAAACGTGCTCCCCAATCACTATTAACAACCATGTGGTGCCTCAACGATCTGAGACGAAATACCTTGGCATTCACTTGGACCGTCGCCTCATATGGAAGCCTCATACAGATGACTTGGCTAAACTAGAATCAGTCGCGATTCCGAAGGGGACTATCAAATACGAGATCTTTAGACCCTTTCTTTAAGTGGCTAAATAAAGGAAGCAATTAGGCGCATTAGCATTCATGCCAGTATAGCAATCCCCTGACACGATAAACTTAGCTTCTTCGTTGCACAGTCAACGAGTTTCCCCTAGTATGTGATACGATCAGCACGCCTGTGGATACCCCAGACACTAGCGTTACTACAGTTAAGTTACTCTTTACATAAGAAAAATTTCATCCTCTTAATTTACGTTATCCACTGATATTTGATTCGAGTTGCATATCATGTCGGAGAATAACGTATCCAGATCGAATAAGTAGACGACGCCCCTGTGACAACCAGTCTTTCAGCAACGTTGTCACCGTTTTGCCTATTGCGGCCTCAACTCCCACTAAAAATGTCCACTTACTTAAATCACCCGTGACCACCTCATCCAAAAGTTCCAGTTCGGAACGAGACTGCCCTTTAACTATCCTAGCAGTTAATCTGCAAAGGCGCATACCTTGAAGGAAAGCTTGAATGACTGCAAAAGAGGATCCATTATGAAGTTTCAAATAAAAGAACTAAAGACAGAACCCTTAAGACAGCCACGAGAGATGCGCTTCCAAACTACGTCGCTGGTTCCAATTACACAAACCTTCTGTCATCGAAGTAGTTCCTTCAAACACCTAGCGCACGACAATCTACTCCAGTAAAAAATTTAGAAGAATCCTTATAATCAATAAAAATGCTAAAGACATGTTTAGCTGTCGAGCTACCCCTAACTACTTAGCATATGCCTTCATGTGTTCTTAATACTCTTACCTTCTCTAAAACCAAATTAGAATTTCGAAACACTTTCATTGTTGGTATCCCGCAGTCGATGCATCATGTTTTTTCCAGCTCTTCGCTAAGCATTGAAAGAGAGTTGATGATCGGAAAAAACGAGCTGAATGACGCTATCTTAAATCTTTAGTCTTCCAAGGATGCGCCAAAAAAATCTGACGACTGGTATGGGAAAGTCAAAATGGCGTCGTTCTGGGTTACCATGTAAACTAATAAACCAAGCTTCATGGAATGGGAAAGATCTATTGATCGGTCAATTTTCGAATTTTTATTAATTTTGTAACAAGGGCAAATGATTTGTGGTACCGCTTCGCATTTACTACTATTATTTACTAATACTTGCATGTGTAAACACTGGACTGGTACGGTTTTATTGCAAAAACATCCCATACAACAACAAAAAAGTGGAATTTTGTTAAACATTTTAATAATTAAAAAAATCAAAATGAGCCTTTTTTTAATCATTTCAGAAGCAGGAGCATTAAATATTTTATGCGTGTAATGAAATTTAATTTTTTGGCTTTGCTTATAAGCAAAGTGGTACTAAGCAGAAGTATTTTGTTGGTATAAATAACATTTCTTTACAAAATTAATGTCCTATAAGTTTGTCGTACAAAGTATACAAACTATTTTCAAAATATCAGCTAAGGGAATAGACATGTCGACATTATGTTTTCTATTTATTTCTATTTTATCTGGGAATCTTAAAAATTATTTCGATGGTCAAACAAATGATAGCGCATCACATCATGTTTCCATATGGCTTTAGACGCAGTTTTATTTTAATTTTTTGCAATTTTTTTTATAAATTATAACTACAAATTGCATTTATAAACTATAAAACAGACATCTAGACCAAATTTTAGAAAAAAATTACAATTTATTGTTTTCTTTTTTGGTTTTTTTTTTCTAAGAAAGAATGACAATATAAAACATGAATCTTTTTGTTTATAAACGATGCGTCTAAATGTATTTTTATATCGTGATGACGAACTATAAAATAATTTAAAAACTACAGATTTTTTTCAAATTATTTTTGTCAAGTTTGATAGTACTTTGAGATTTGTGTCTGCATCTAATTCTTTAAATGCTTGGCTGACTGTTTAGTCTAGTGGATTTCGTTTGTTAATTTCTTTGCCTTTTTATAGATAAATGGGATTATTTAAATGCAAAACGTTTTGTTTTTTTCTGCATTGATTTGATGGAAAGAAAACTTGTTATTAAAAAGATATTTTTTTTTCTTTAAATCCTGAGAAGTCGGACTTGGTTCTCTTTACAAGGTCCATGGACCACATCGAGGTTGGACGGACTTGGTTCTCTTTACAAGGAGGACGAATACTGGTCCATGGACCACATCGGTATAGCAATACTAGACGTGTATGCTTATTACGTATCGAGATTTTCAGGAGTCAAAGTGAAGTCCAAAAATTCGACCAAAACTAAAGGCTTTGGTATAACCACACTCTCCTGCAAAGATGAAGAAGGTAATCTGATTATAAATAGTGTGAAGATAATTTTTTTCAAACTTGTTAGTATTTGATAGTATGCGGCGATGAAGATACCACAAAACCAATGCCAGAAGACTGTATTGAGTGTAAACCGAATAGCCAGAATGAGATCGAATTAGCAGTTATCCGGCTTTACTGCAATGTTTAAAACCGAAGGCGATACGCTGATAACGTGTAGGCATCAGGTTGTTTGTACAATCTGGCTAGAAGAACGCATCCCCGAGGATTGGAACATCAGTGTTTTTTGTCCCGAGCACAAAAAAGAAGACAGGACAGTGTGTGTCAACAACAGAGAAATAAGTCTATTTTTGCAGTCTTCATTGGTTTCAATATACAGTTCAGCGTATTGTGTGAAAGTTTACAATTAAAAGTCGACAAGATAACAGGGTTATATCAATGCGGCTTTAGAACTGGAAAATCCACCGTCGACCAGATATACACACTACGCCCAATTCTGGAAAAGACCATCTGTTTGTCGACTAAAAAGCCACTTTCGACAGTCCTATGCGTTCAAAAGTGTTTCAAGTTATGTTTTAGTTTGATATCCCTACAAAACTAATACGACTTTGCAGGATGACCTTAACTGATATGCAATTCTCGGTTAAGATATGCAGGAATACCTCTGAGCCTTTCGGTACCTAACAAGGTTTCAGACAAGGAGAGGACCTTTTTGTGATCTTTTTAAAATCATCTTAGAAGAGGCAAATTTGAATAGAACTCGCACACTACTCACAAAACAGCACATGTTACTCGTTTAAGCCGACTATATCGACATCACGGGACGAACATTGCGAGTAGTAACTTCCACCTTTGAAGAGTTCAAGAAAGGATCAGACAAAGTGGGTCTGGCAGTTAGTGCAGATATATAAAACCTAATGGACTCAACGTCCAAGACGCCCAGTAAACTTGGGCAGAAAGTGGAAGTTGGCAACTACAACTTTGGAATAGACAACGATTTTATCTACTCGGCACCGCCATAAGCAAAACAAACAACATCAGTTTTGGGATAAAAAGAACTTTGAACTAAGCTAGCAGACCCGGTAGATCAGTGATAAGTGCACGAGTCTACCAGTATGGGGGCTGTGGGTTCGATTCCCACCAGAGACCCTGGTAAGTCTGCTTCATTCTTCTGTTCTTTCCTTTTTGTCCTTCTCTAAATTGTTTCTCTCCTTCCATCTCAACCTATTCTATCTGCCTCTCCAGGTAACACAAAGAGACCGAATTAAGCGGACCCAAGTGAGCTGTATTCTTTCCTTCAACGGCTGCCTGTTCTACCTTACCTAACCTAACCTAAGTTAGCAGCCCGACAGACCAACCAACAGACAAAAATCACTTTCTTAAATAATGCCACCCATGCTTATGTATTGGTACTTGCAAAAGTAGATAACGCGATGCTTTAGTCTTAGAAAGAAAAATTCTTCGGAAAACGCCGGTGTCGTCTAAGCCGCGTTGGCCGGGTCATGTTGTGAGAATAAATAAATATGTTCCAGCTAGAAAGTCGTTTGAATGCGAACGTAACGACGAATCACGCAGGAGGGGAAGACCGAGACTCCGATGGAAGGATCAAGTGAAGGAAACTTGGTGTCAGAAATTGAAGAAGAAGCGAAGAAGATCGAAGCGAATGGAAATTAATTATACGTTCAGCTAATGGAACAAACGTTCTGTAATATCCGCTTAACCGGCACCTTAACTGCGCCTGGGGACAAAAGGGGCAAACTAGCGAAGTAAGGAACTTATTTTCAAATGGAAGAGAAAATGGACGTCCGGACTCGACTTCAGTTCTATTTTAACATTATAGACTTTACGTCGGAGGTAATGGCCACGGAAATCTGGAAAAATTAGTCTAAGTGTAGTCTTCCTGTCTTCCCCGAGGACAGCCACCCAGACCGACCCAACCTAAAATTTTTTTTAATTTTGTAATCAAATCAGTGGCGTTTTCTTTGTATTTTATACAGAATCAAATCGGCGTAATACAGCACAGGTGAAACTAAAACGTTACAAAATGCTTTTTATCACTGTAAATTCATTGCATGCATTGCAGTGTTGACGGAACAGTTAGGTAACAATAGAATCTGCTCAATGTTTGAGAGCGTTATCAAATTCATAATGGAAATCTGATAAAAAGGATAGAGAAGACTTTTTAATATGTTGGTTTCTTTAATTCCTTTTTCTATTTGAATGCCCCGGCGGACTCGTGAGTAGTTCCCGCCCCTATGCATGCAATAGATTGTGTTGGTGTCAAACAAATTTGTTATGGAAAGAAGGAAGTTTTTGAGTGTTCCTAGAAAGTTTGTTTCACATGGAAATTGTGTGACTAAACACCGAATTCATCCTGTGAAGAATCCTACGACGATGTTCGAGTGAATGCATACGGTTAGATACTTTAACGCAGTTGCTGAATACATTCGCCAATTTCCGTATGCGTCAATTAGCTCCAAATAGACTTTGAAGCACCATCCAAAATAGACTTTGAAGCCCCTAAATCGGACGGTGTGAAGTGGTTTCTTCATTGTTTCCGAACACTTGGATACTTTTTTAAACGTGAAAATTACGACCTGTCCAGCGGAAATCAAGAGTTCATGGTTCCCCATCAATTATACCATCCAATAATACAGAAAAATGCTTTACTTTTACGTTTACCTTTTGTTCTCCTTTTCTACAGAGCACAGATAAGGAGAAAATTTGCAAACATAAGTGTTCGGAACTCTGGTTCGTGAACTCTGGCCGCTGGTGTACTTAAACTGACTTTCTATTTTTTATTAGGTAATCAGCCAACTGGACTTAGGAGATAACCTGGCGTTCTCCCGCCATGATGTCGAATTTTTAAAACAGTAAAAAAAAATTGTTGATTAAAATACTTTTTTATATAAATTTTTTTTATATTTCTTTCACTTTTAAAAAAAATTTTGCTGAATCTGACATGTGCTTTAGACCTAAATTCTAACCAAAATTGTCATTTACTAAAACTCGTGTCATTGTGTGATTTGTCAACAAAAAAAAAAAATTATTTGCAAAAATAACACTATAAAATCCCATTAAATTATTTTTTGCAATACTTGACAAACATTAAACATTTTCTATTTCTATAAAATATTTTTTCGTGGGATACAACAAGTATTTCTTGTAACGCTGTCTGCTTTTTTTTGAAGACTTGGAAATATCTTAATTATGCGCTACACTGACTTGATTGGCAAGAGTATCGTGAATAGGTTCGGATGTCACCGTACGTGTATGCGTAGTTACTGCTTCCAAAAATTTTAACGATCAATATCGGCACAGGCAGAGGAAAGCATTGTTGCGACAAGATTTCGACAATTTTTTAATATAAAATTAACAAACCCCAAGCAAGTTTTAGAAAACCAAGCAGATTTTTATATTAAGGATTAGTTACCTTCGCAAAAAATCAAAGAATACCAGCTGGCTATATGTGACAGTGATCAAAATTGTTTTCTTTTTGCGGAGTTGCATCTTCTCTTTCTGGAGTTTGAAAACCAAATATATATAATAATATATAATATATAATACAAATAGATCGAAGAACAGAACAAGGGTTGGCAAAGATAAAAGATATATTCTTTGAACAAATAGGACTTTGGAATTTATTTGAAAACTGTTGGAGATCAGCAAATTGGCTGCGATGTTAAAGCATATTTGGCAGGAATATAACAATTTTCAGCGATAACCAAGCCGCCACTAGGTCCTTAAACTTGTCGGCATAAGAAGGACTTGCTCAAACTTTGCTAAGAAGCATATACTGGAGGTTTTATACTTATACCTTCCGAGTCTTAACGGACAATTAACATTCTCTGTTCGGTTAGCAATTACGCTAGACCTCGGCTCCTACAGAAGTTAAATAAAGTTAATATAACGAGAATAACTACCAATTAGTACCTTTGTCCCTGTCACGCACGGAATGTAATTAATGATTTTTTAAGCCTATTTGACAAATACAGTTTTAAGCAGGCAGAACTTTCTGCGATAGGGAAAGCAACTAATTGGCTGCGGTATAAAATCACGTTTGTTTACAAAGTAATTATCACTGCAGAGAGCTTAGACGTTTCAAGGGTCTTGACTGATGTCTACTTTTTTTAAGGTTCATTGACGAACGCCATACATGCTTAAGCAGACTGACTATACAATCTTACATAACTGTTATATTGGTACAATCACGGGACCAAAGTAGACAACTGCCTTAGTGGCGAGATAACCAAAAGAACACGAAACTCTACTAGCCTCGCGAAGATGCGCAAGCTAGCAAAGTCATTGGCCTTATTGTAGAACTAATTTGGAAATTATATTCCTTATTTAAGCTAAAATTCGGTCCAATACGGTCCGAACCTCAGCAGATGATTGCCATTACGCTATAATTGGACCACTTATCAAGTCTTCAGATTGCAGAAGGAAAGCAAACTATCTTATTCTTCTTCTTCTTCTTCATCTTCTTCTTCTTCTACTACTTCTTCTTCTTCTTCTTCATCTTTTTCTTTTTCTACTTCTTCTTCTTCTTCTACTTTTACTTTTTCTTCTTGTATTGCACTGGATGATGCCTAATTAAGTTTATCAATTTTGCCTCGAATAATTCTAGCCCAAAGAGCATTTTTTTAGCAAAATTTAAGGATGTCTAACCAATTGGTGCCAGAACATGGAGACAATTGCCAACTAGATACCATCTGGTAACTTTTACCTTTATTATATGGAAATAAATGGGTCAATTACATATAGCAGCTCAACTGCAGTTCAGTTTTCAGTTGCCGAAATTACTTAACAGATGTCAACTGACGGCTGACAGTTGCCAACTTTTGTTAACAAATGGTTAGCAATGTGGAAACAGATTAGTTGTGGTTGCCGTTGGGCAAGGCAACTAAAGTTGCGTTGCTGTACATAAGCGACACATTAAATAGCGGACCCAAGGCACTTCGCTTTTTTTTGTTGCAGGCAAACTTAACAAAACTAATACAAAAAATTAAATAAAAAATTTATATTCAAACGACATTCGTATGTACGCGTAGGACACTATATGATCGGTTCTGACGATATATAATTTTTAATAATTTTTCTTTGGTATTTTTTTTGTGTTAGTTGTACTAAACACATTTGTTTTTACAAGTGATTATTTTGTAGTCATATGTAATGTTTTCTCTTCCTAATTTATTTATTTTATTGTAAAATTTTATTACGAATTTTATTTTTAAAAATGCATTTATCTACATACATGGGTATGTGTGTGTGTATGTGTGTATAATTGCATTTCATATTCCTTATTTATGTAAAAATGTTAAAAAATATAATCAAATGTCACCTCCTACTTCTGTGCTCGGACAAGTGAGCTGGGCTACACAAAAAGCATGCAAATAGACATGCCAAAAGTGGAGAATCAAGTCTAGACACGACTCTACAACAGTGGTGCCCAGCAAGAGAAGATGATTTATAAGATTGTACGATACAGTAAAAAGTATTTATAATAAAAAAAAACAATGCAATATCAACCTGTGTAGCTGTTTTTACTTTTTTGTATTCCCCTCCCTAAGACATTCTTGGCTGACAATCAATGTTTAAATTACATTTAATAAAACCCGTTCTCAAGAATATTTTACACAGCTCGATTTTAAATTCAAAATTTTTTAAAATGAAAATTTGTAAGGTCACACCTGTCACAGTCTTCAAATGATCATTGTAAGCAGAAACTAAGTTCCTTCTGTGTTTACTTCGCTTAAAAACAAAGCAAAATTGTCACACCCGTCACAATGGAATTGCCCAAATATTATTATTAACTCTCCAAGAACTTTAGTATTAAATGATGGTAAAAGGTAAATAAAAGTAATATCATTACTTTCAAATACAGAATGACTTGTTGGTTTGGTGGATAGAGCGTAGGTCTTGCAATTAAAAAGGTCCCAGGTTCGAGGCGATGGTAATGTAAACTAAAACTAATTTTATTTGTAAATTAAACTCAATTAAATTAAATTGATAAATATTTAATAAATTAAACATTAACATCATACATTAATGTAATAAAATAAAATTAAAAGTCATTTAGAAAACAAATAAAAATAATTAAAAATTTTTTTCTTAACTAACGCTTTTAATTAAATCAATAAATAAGTTGATCATAACTTTGCTGCGTTTTATTTAAATTTTTTAATTAAAACTTAAATAGCAGCAAACTTTTTAAACTTACTAATTAATTATTTGGTACATACTATCAATTTGCTTGCAGGCTGAGATTCAATACAAGTTTAATTGGGGTTACAAATTTCTTAATTGAAATCAACTTTGTATTTTTTCGGTGTTGCTTCATTTTGTCAGTTTTTTTTAAAAACGCCATTTATATAAAGGTGGCATATGCAAAATTTTACGATAATATTTGCGGTAAAACTCGTTAAATATTTTTGCGATTACATGGAGGAGCTACAGTTACAGCTCCCGCTCCAACAATCTATTTTCAATCCTAACCGAAGTTTAAGTCTAAAATAATAGCCGTTCGAAATATATGGCACGAAATGTATTTTAGCTATTAAGGAAGGTGCCGAGGCGTGGCACCGCTTACTTTAATGCCTTGAATATTTTGACGTTAAAGGCTTTATGTATGCGAACAAAGTATATAAAAATTTGTAAATGATTAAACAATAACTAATTGCTATCAAGAACTATAGCAGCTTCATAATAGAGTCGGAGCTGGCATCTGTTAATGCAACTAAAACTTTGTTGCTATGCAAAATCGACCTTTTTATTAAAAGTTTAAAACTATTAATATTTGTTTTTAAAAATGCCTCTCAATGTTCATTAAAAAAATATTTCATTAAAAAAATTTTTTTTGACATTAAGTTTGTGATCATTTTTTTTTAACCACCAAACACCATTCTTATCAGTCCCAGAACAATTTATTTAATTAAATTTATAATTTATGGTTGTGGCATTTAATAATTTTTCTGGTATATTTTAGAAATGTTTGTTTAAAATTTCTTATTTGTTTCACAGTTTTTTTTCTTTGTCACGATAACACTTATTTGTGTACATCTGTCTTACAGTAATAAACTTTGTTTCACAGATCTTGTTTCTGTTTAGCTTATATCAGTTTTATTATTTTTTTTTTATTTTTACTTTTCATTTTAATAAATTAAATTTAAATAAATAGCCACTTTGGTTTAGTTGTTTAATGATTTATTATGAAAAATATAATTGTTTTTAATTATTATAAAAAAAATAAATTCAATTTTAATTAATATTTTTTTTAAATCGTTTGCAATTTATTATTTGTAATTATAGTTAATGTGTCAGTTAAGATTAGATAAAACATGTTTCCTTAATTTTTAGCAAAAAAAAAAGCTTTTTTTTACTTTTAAAGAGAAAATAAAACAACTCTAGTCGTTAAAGTGTTTCAAAAGTATTTACAGTGGGTACAAAATAAACGGTATAAGAAATAAATAAAATACAAAAACTACCGAAAAGTTTCGTCCATAACAATTTTTTTTAAAGAAATCCATACAATCACAAAAGCAAACATACATAAATGTTAATTAATGCCATGTTATTTACTATTTATGGAAACTATTAACATTTCGTTATGCCGCACAAAATATTTCAAGTGTATTTACTGTTTTAATAAGAATTACAAAAGTAAAAATATTGCAGCATTTAAATTTTTTTCTTAAGTATTTTATTAACTTGTCTTATGTTAACAGTAATAATAACTATCTTGTGGAAGAAATGTAACACCTGTTAAACTGTTAGCCTTAAGATATTTTTTTTTATTTATACAGGGTGTCTGGTAGCAGATTGATAATTTCAAACTTAAATTAAAAACGTAATAACTGACACCAAGTTTTATTAAGAGCATTGAACGATAAAATGGAAATCCGGATTTTATTTTTTTAAGAGTATGTCGTCCAGATATCTTCCGCCGAGTTGTACTCATGGTTCAAAACGGAGCCTTGTGTTCTGCCCCACACGCTGCAGTAAACTTGGTTCAAAAAGCACAAGAGATTAAATATTGTCATTATATACCCTCTCTTTGAGATAGCCCCATAAAAAATTCATGGGAGTTAGGTTAAACGACCTCTGTGGCCATAGGATGTCCCCAAATCGACTGATCACTTTTGAGGGGAAATTTTCGTGAAGCAAAATCATCTAAGCTATGGCTGCGTGGCAGTCGCTCCATCCTTTTTAAACCACATGTGTGAAGAGTACGATGGATGAGCAATAATTTTCACCGTTGACATTCGTCTCTGGCCTTCAAAATTTTCGGAAAAAAAATGGTCCAATTATGTTATGCGGGGATAAGGCACACCAAACAGTTACCCTGGAGCAATGCAATGGTTCTTGATGCTTTAATCGAGGGTTGTGAGTTCTTGGAGACCAGTAACGGCAGTTTTGCTTGTTGGCGTGGCCGTTTAAGTGAAAATGAGCCTCATCGCTCTAATCGATGGAATTAACAGTGCGAAAACGCTTCGACACAAAACTTTTGCGGAAATCAAAGTCACTTTCTTTCAGTTCTTGAATGGTTTGAATTTTTAAAGGAGGGAACTTCAGATCTTTTTTAAAAAATTTTATGAATAATTGCTCTTGGAAGTCCCAGTAAGGCTGCTTTTTTCCGTATTAAAAGTCGAGGATTTTCACAAAAACTGCTTTTAACCAGTTTAATGTTTTTGGGAGTCTTTGAAGATCGACTGGGCCCTGGCCGCGGGACATTCATAGCCGAAGCAGTTGCGCGGAATCTCTTCTTGTCTACATGTGGACAATACTTAAATAAGCTTGAAACTAATCCAAATCCGTTCGCTCGAAATATCTTGCAACATAGCGGACACACCCGTCTGAAAAGGAGGGATACTATTGCGCTTAGATGAAATTATTTATTTCCTTATGGGAACTTAAATTTTAGTCTGGCACTGGCTGGACTAATATTAAATATATAGTCTTAACATTTGAATACTTATTGTTAGTTCGCCAAAGGCGAAGATTCAATAATAAAAAAAAAGTATGAAAAAAAAATTATACTCGGTCCATCACGAATTTGGCGAATACAAAACTTTGACAAAATTGTCGATGAACGTGCGATATTTACTCGACCACTCGTTACTGACAAATCCTCACAATCAATAATTCCAACGGCGCCACCCTCCCAGCGCACCGTTTATTCTTTTTTGAAATAATCGCAGTTTAAAATAAAAATTTGCCACCAGACACCCTGTATTTAATTTAAGTTTACCATCTAGATTTTATTTGAATTACTTGGACTGTATTTCTAAACACATGCTAATTAAATAGATTTTTAAATTAAATAATTATTTAGTAGAACAAAAAAAAAAACGCAACTGCTCTGACTTGCACTTGCATGCTATTGACTGCTTAATGTGGCTTTGAATTAACATTAACAAGAAATACATGAATATTCCAAATTCTGCATATTTAATAAGAGTTAGCACAAAGAATTTTAAATTGTCAATTACTTAGTTTAAGAGCCAAACAACAAAGGTTATAAAATTTAAATTCCAAGAGTTATTTTAACATTAGTGGCGGTTATTAGCAAACGGGTTTTATAACTATGAGCTTTGCATTAAATAATATTATAAAGAACTTTCCAATGTTTGAGCCAAATTTAAATATACATATATTGCAGAAAAAAACTTTTTAACTTTTTTTAGACTAAAGTAAAAAGTATACAAAGGTGCTAAAGTCACTACTTAAAATGTCCAAGGGCCAATGCCACGTTTATACTTCAGCTCAAATTACTTTATTCGCTCTTTTAATTACCAACACAGTTTTGCCAGTTTATATTGCAAATTGTTATTTGGGTTTGGCAGTTGTTTGTTTATGTTGCTAAGAAAATGCAAACATTTCCTTAACATTTTTGTATTTTATTTTTTTCATTAAATTATTGTTTTTTTTATTTAATTTATTTTAAGTTTATTTTATTTTGGACAGTTGTTTAGATAAACTTTTGATTTAATCCAGAAATAACACTGGTTTGGTCATAGCTTACCTGGTCACCCAAGCTCAAGTAGCTGAGAAACTCATGATTTGCTCCTAACAATTTATATTGGAATCAACATGATTTTGTTGATGATTGGGGTCAAGTTATGTCTGTTTATAAATGTGGTACACCGATAGTTTTTTTAAATAATTTTAGTTTTAAAGCAAGTAATGAGCTGTCATTACTTTATACGTTACAAGGTAATGAGTTCGTTTCGACAGAAAAACTACATTTAAGTAAGGGCGTTAATAATTACATTTGTAGGTATATACAAAAAATGATTGGAAAACCGGCTCTATAGCATGTTTTTGTTTTTAAATCCTTCAATTTTTATTAATTTTGTTCAGTTAATCATTGGTAACTAGTTACTCGATTGATTTCTATAAGCACATATGTATGCTTGCTAACTTACCAGTAAGCAAAGGTTTTGCTGGGTTTATGTTAGGTTAGGTTGAAGGAATAGGCCTAAAAGGAAGGATTTTAAGAAGTGGCTGGTTATTATATAAAAACAGAAAAAGAATTAAAAGCAGAAATGGGGGAAACTCGCTTGAATTTAGACACTAAAACTCTACAAAAGTTCTTGAATTAATCCTAATACCAATTTTCTCTTTTCAGCTAAAAAGCAGTGGAATCGAAAAAGAAGATATTCAAGCCCCTCCTTTACCAAATAGGAAAACCCAGGTAAGTTGCTATCTCTTTAACGATAGAAAGAAAATCAAATCAAAATATAAACAAAATTGCGTTTGATTGGTATCGTTAAAAATATAAATACGGGGCCATAAGGGTTAAAAAAAAGTGTAAAAATTATATTTTCGTACTTTTTTACATCTGAACTAATAAAGATAGAAACATAATTGTATTCGAAAAAAACTCGGAAAAATATATATATGTGTTTTTGGTCCTTTTTAAAGTTTTTTTAATAATTTTTAATTATTTTAAAATTAATAAATTTAGAAACACAATTCGAATTGCGATCGACTGGTCTTGAAAACATATGGATATTTTGTTGGTACTTTTGAGGTTATGAGCATAAAAATATGAAAGAAAGGTATATGGTCCTTTTTATATTTTTAGTACTTTTTTAAAATTTTTTGGGACTATAAGTTCTAAAATATAAATTAAGGTTTATTAGCCCATATGGAGGTTGAGAGTCAACACTAAGTGAACAAAAAGTATTTTTTTACATTTCTGGTAATTGTTCCAGATTTCGATTAAAGAAATATAAAATTAAAATAAATAGAAATACATAACAGAATATTTAGAATTCTAGATTAATAAAATTATGTACTCTTTTGCATTTGTTACTTGATTTAAGTTAAAATTTACAGGTAACGGCTGGTCAGAGGGGCCAATGAATATTCTTTAATCGACTTTTGACTAAAATTAAGATACAAAGCTCTCTTTAGCCCATCTGTAAGATACTTTTTCAATTATTTTCCAAAAAAGGGCAACTCTAAATTAATATGTTTAATCATGTCTTTTAGGGAAATTTTCAACTTCAGTTAATCACTTGACATATTAAGAAAAATCATAAAATGATTTTCTTATCTCATAGTTTTATGTTTTTTCAGCTCCAATTCCTAGACATTTAAAGTATGTGGCTCCTATTAAAAATTTATATTCGAGTTGTTCTAAAGACTGTCAAAGTTCAACATCATCATTTAATATTTATTTTTATGATTTTTCTTTTGCACTCATCGTTTTTTTAGTTTTATAAATATTTTTTTTTCCTCTCTTATCAGCTGAAAAGTAGAATTTTATTTTAAAATAACAGTTTTTAATTTTAATGAAATGTCCATTAAAAACTAAATATTTATTCCAATTTTAAGGAGAAAAAAACGCGGCAGCAGCTATAAATATTAAGATTTAGATTAGAAAAGGTTTCCAAAGGGTATCAGTCTCTCAAAAAAACAAGAAGAAAAAAACACAATTCGAAAGTCATAAAAAGCAACATGAGCTCTTTAATATAGAACACTTAATCTTGCATAATAATTTTCTATTAAATAAATACTTTTTAACACTTAATAAATTTATTATTGCACTTAGAAAAAAAAAATTTTTAAATAATGCAAGTTTTTTTTATATGTATTTTAGCAAGATTACTTAAAAAAAAATATTTGGGTATTTCACAAGGCATGTTATCAAGTCTTATTGTCTTATTTTCAAAAAATTATATTAAATGGTTTAAAGCGAAATTTTTAAGCCAAAAAAAATTTTTTTGAAAATAAGACAATATAACATACAATGCACCCTATGACCAACCCAATTAATTATTTTATTTGTTATTTCAATTGTATTTAAGAATGTAAATTGATTTTTCTTATGTTCTCTTTAACAATTATCAACTGGCAAGAGTAGACCTTGTCTTTAAACTTTAAGCCATGGTTAGAAATTGCAGCAACTTTAACAAAAAACAAAACAACATATCTTAAACTCGTTTATCCATATTTGGCTAATGGCTGTAATTGGAATGGCATTAATTGTTAAAAACAATAATAAAAAATTGATTTTGTACAAACTTCAATAAAAAAAGTTATTAACAAGTATTCACATAATGTTGTAAAATAAAATTTATAAAATATTTCTCAAATGCTGAAAAATTTTTTTCCCAAAAACTTTGGTTTCAAAGAAACTTCGATTTAAGATAAACTGAAGTATTTTCTAATTTTAAATCCATTAACTTGATTAGTATAAAAACAAGAAAGTTATAGTCGGTTAAGCCCGACTTTACCTAGCCCACATCACAATTTATTTTATACTAAGTACCATCGCATACACAAAATGCGTGGTGGTTAAGAGGGCTTTCGTTAGTGGGGTGAGTGGGGCCGATCTTTACAAAATTCGGAAGGACAATTTCAATTTGAAAAATACATTTGGTGCATATCCGGGTATACACTCAAAAACTTATTGCAAGGTTTGACAAAGGTTTGTAAGAAGTATGTAATCCCAAAAGTTATTTTTAAATTAAGAAACAGCTAAATTGTAGTAAAAAAATTTTTTACCTGGTTTTAATAGTTCTTTGCAACGACTACACAAAAGATATTAATTTTTAGTTGGAGTTAATTTTTTTCAGTTATTTTTTAAAGAAAAAGTCAAACGACTATCATGAGTAGACAACAACAAAATAATATTTAGCCTTTTTAGTATTCTTCTAAATATGTTTGTTTTACAGTAAAATTGTAGAAATAAAAACAAAATTAGTTAAATGCTTTGTGTTTGACGACAGTAAGTTCAATAAACTACCTTCTAACTAACAAGAAAGAAATTCCGTTTCCCTTTCTGGATAACCTGTCAGTTAAATAAATGATGCTTACAGCCAAAAACACTACTGCCGTTCAAGGGTACTGATAATAAAAAGCGGTAGTTGGCTTGGAAAGCAAAATTTAATTCTTTTGTATTAATTTCTTTAATGCATTAAACACATTCAAGCTACAAGAACACAGAAACACACGAACACAAAAGTTGCTTGATACATTTGTGTCCGTATGGCTGCTACTGAAATATTTACTAGACTACCACTACAAAATAAACATATGAGCAATATGACTTCAGTGGTGCCATCTAAAGTCTTTTTGTATTGTTTAAGCTATATTTTTTGCATCTTACCGTATTGCCAGCACTAATCTGTTTACTGTCGCGTATAAAAATAGAAATTAGTTTAATTTCGACCACGCCACAAAATTAGCATTGACAGCAACCCGTAGTCGTGTTGCATTGTAGCAATTAAAAAATTATTCTCATAAGCACACGTGTATTATATTTTTGACTGGTTGTGTTCGGTAGCCTGTAGCGAGGAATATATTTAATGCTTAAGTTAGTTTTAAGTAAAAGAGTAGAGAACTTTAAAAAAATTTGGAAACTTTCGCTCATTACTATTGTAATGACATTGAAAACACAAATGAAAAATTTGTTATTTTTTGGATTGTCTTTAAGTTAATTTTTTATTGATTGAATTTAAATGATTTTTTTTTTTGTTGATTTAAATGAATATCTTGTTGGAGGGTTTTTAAATGAATATTCAGTTGCCTAAAGTTACTTTTTCAGTTGGTTATACTTAAAAAATTTTTTGAGTGTACCGACTGACTTATTAATCACTCTACAGCCTAAACGCGCAAAGCTAAATGCCTTAAATTTGAACTGCCAACACTTCTTTCCATGCAGGGATTTCGGGCATTTTGAATAAAGATATATTGAGGAAAGAGCCGTGGACCCCGAATAAGACCGAAAGTCAACTAATTTTTTGAGACTAGGAACGACTTTTGGCCCAGATTGAGTTTGGAAGTCAACTACACAGTCAAAAAGTTTGTTCACATTATCTGTAGTATTTTGCATTTTTTAGATTTTGACTCAAGAGATATAAAATTAAGGTAAATATTAAGAACCTTTTTTTATGTTTTTGGTACATTTTTGCATATTTTTAAAAAAGAAAATGGGATAAAGACTGTAGAAAATCATGCAAAATTTACTTTTTAATGCTCGGGTTAATTGTTCTTAATATTGTATCTCAATTTACAGTTTAAATTAAATCATTACTCGTATATGGGACTTATGGTATATTAAGGTCTGATCAAATTAAGATTCAGTTAACCGAATCATAGCATAAGGTTTGACAATTATATAAGGACTTTACAATGTAATGGGCCGATCATTACCAGTTTCAATAGGCTTGGTTATTGTACCAAACAAGCACTTTATGCCAAACTTTTAACAACTTACATATCTCAAAATTAAATTTAAAATGTGTTCACACGAATACATGGAAAACTCGGGAAGTAAATTGAAGTCGATCGGTTTTTTGAAATATTACAAATATCCACACAAACGCATAATACCCTTCTCTCTCCACAGCAATAATGAAGAAAGCCATGTTGTAATGCATGATCATTTCTTATAACCCACTTACATATGGGTTAAAACGGAAAAAATTATTTTTATTTCAATAAAAAAAACAGGTAATGCATCTCTGAAAAAGAATTGAAATTATAGACGGTTACAAAAATGAGTCATTTTTGTTTTTATCAATCTGGCAACACTTATTAAAAAAAAACTAGGAAAAGGAAACTTTAATCAAACAAATCCCTTGTTTAAATATATTTGAAAGAATAAAATCTTAAAGACAAAATTTTTTAGAGTGTAGTTTCTTAAGGCCTTACCCGCTACGGTCTTTTACTAGCAATTCTAAGCAGAAATCATGGTCATTTAGTGTCTCCCTCTTGTAAGACGTCTGTGGTAAAACCTTTTTAATTATTTTAGAAAATGTGAGGATCATGTATACATTGGCCACAATGGAATGACCCATATGTTAGGTTAGCAATTGAAACCAAAATACCAAAGAAAGTTACATATCATGCTCAGATGGATTTGTATAACTTTCGTCAGAGCTACTCAATTTTTCTTTCTGCATCGTCTGCATCTGCAAACACGTATACAGCAAAAGCAAAAATCAATCAAGCCTAAGAATTGAATTCTATTAAGAAAAGGGGAACAACAAGGGTATGCAAGCACCTATATTTGTATGCATATATGAACAAATCCACTGGGTGAAATATAAGGAAGGTAGCAGCCACTAAGAGAGCTCATCATCATTAGCAACGACACACTTACTCAGATTTTCTTCTTCTTCTTTCAATTTTATTTACTTTTTTCTTCTTACTTTTATGTATTTTTTTTCTGAATTTTTATGGTAAAATGAGATGAGCATAAATACGGAACATTGACTCACACTGTTTTTATAGCCCGATATGGTCAAGACTACCGTTTTAAGACGTTTGACAAAGTGTTTTTACAAATGAAAACAAATCCATAAATGAAGTTTTCAACAAGAATTTTTCTTCTTCTACTTCCTAAGAAACAGCAAAATTAGTTATAAAACCAACAAAAACAAAAAAAAAAACAATAACAATTTGTTGTAAAAAATACAAGCTTATTGTAAGAATTAAAATTGTGTACATTTAAGAATTGTAGATATATTTCGTTTGGAGGAAGCCATCCAGGTAGCAGACATGATGGAATCATTAAACAATGTTGCTGTAGACAGATTTGTAAAATGCAGTGATAAAAAAATTAATATGAAGTTATTTTTAAACTACAACACCAAAAATTTTTAGAGTATAAATATTTTTTAAGGTTGTTTAAATATGAATTTGGATGATTTACAAGGTATGTTTCTGTCGATTGTTTCTTTTTCATATTGTTTTGGCTTAAAAATATTAATTTTTATTCACAAAATTTTTAAAACATTTGGGGTCAATTTCGTTTATTGTTAAATTTAGGCTATACCTAAAAACCTGTACAAAGGAAACAAACAAAAACCTCTGGCTTTATAAACAATTTTCTCAGTGTATTTCGATGTTGCATGACTGCACCATATGGAATTTTTGTAATTCTTTTTTTTTACATAAAATAAAAAATGTTACAAAACCTAACTCCATATTTGTTGTATTGATTTAACTACTTTTTTTAATAATGAGGATTTTCTGATACTTTTTATATATAAATACATTTTTTTTATTTTTTGCTTTTATTTTATTTATTGTATGTATACGGTTCTGTTTGAATAAGAATTTTTCTTTTGCGATTGCCAACAAAATTAAATAAAATAAATGAAAAGAAATCACATTCTTGTAGGTAAATCATCATCAGTAGTTCAGTTTTAGATTCGTAAAATATATATACTTGTACATATATATTTATATATACAAGTATGTAAGTATTTATTTAGTAGATACCACTTACGAGTAAAAAGAAAAGTCAATGTGACAGTGACGCGCCCGGCATTTAGATCCATTTCATTATTTTTTTTTTAGCTTTTACAATGTTGTAGACAATTTAATTCTATTTGTGTTGTCAACATTTTATTAGAGTTTAGCAAACGTTTTTTAATAAAATTTTTTCATCGCACTTTACCGCTTAAGTAATAAATACCAAAAAATAGCTTTTAGAGGGATTTTCTGGGTAAAAAAACGTTATTTTATACAAAAGTTATCAGAGCCACAAAAAAATATAAAATTCTTTATCTAATTTGAAGAATTTTTTGCATTACTATTTTAATCCTATCAATGGAAAATTAGTAAAAAAAAACACACTCCCTCCAGCAAATACATTAAGGGAAGCATTGGCTATTCCCTACCCACTTCTTTTCTATTATGAAACCAATGATTTTTTTCAGTGTACACTTTGAAACTGGCTTAGTTCTTTGTGGAGTTTTTTACACAATACCTTGATCTTATGGTATTTCAATCTTGGGAGCTGACAGACTAGTTCCTTCTCATCCTCATACAATCAAGCGGACAGTGTCTGGTCATGACCCCAGTCGTGCTCCTTCCAACAAATCTTCCCAAGTACATCAGCAAACTAGTGGCTGCTGAACGCAGGCCTGTCCATATTGCTCCAGCTTCCCCAGGGCCACTCCTGTTGCCCCATAAATTCGTCATGTAAAGCATTAGCATTCAAATATTTCTACATTAGTGGTCAATAGGTGGTCCTACAGTTTTTCTAAACCACCACGAGCTGATAAGCTTAGCAGTTTCATTGGCAAATATGTCGCGGAACCCGAAATAGTCTTGAAGATATCGATATTTCCATTAAGGGTCCTCCTACAACCCCTTTTTAGCCTATACTTCACGCAATGCGCCTTCAACGCCTTTAGAGCTGTCTGTGCCAACTTATATAATAAACTCAATATTCGTTGGAACATGTTCCATTTTAGGATATATACTGATAAGATAGTCAATAGAATAATCTGATGTTCTCTTTTATGCTATAGACCTCGGATCCGATGCCTATATTCAACTTCGATGCGTCAGTAAGAACTGTACACCCCTAACACAGACTATCAGATCCCAAACAACAGTTCCTTTTCGGAATGCGCTATTATCGATTTTTTTTAACTGATCTCTGTGGCCATACACAAACATAAAAACCCGTTCGAAATGCATCAAAATCGACACCATCCATTGTCAAATGTGAATCTAAATACTTTGTATTACCATGTAAAGCCACCTTTATAAAATTACACAACATAGAAATATCTCTCATCTTTGATAGAAACGCATAATACCCCTAACTAAGTAGTATGTTTGGTTATTTGCTATATAAAGAACATGTTTGTGCATACTTTAATAAATACATATAGTTGCCTTAATGTAGAAAGGTCCTAACTCGTATTTTTCAAGTCAAGTTTTTTTTTGGCTAATTGCGATATATGAGCAGAACAATAAAAGAAATTCTGACCCTTTCTATAGTAAGGTAACGATATGTATGTATGTTTGTACAATATATACATTTGCGAAAATTTGCATATAGTTGCTATAAGTAAAAAAAAATACAAAACAAGGATGTACCAACAAAAGAAGTGTTAATAACCTGACTAAGCCGATCGATGGCAATGATGATAATAATGATGATTATGATGATCATAAGACAATAAACCAGCAATGAAATCATATCCTCATACGTACACACACTATTGTTGTTGTACCAATAAGTTAAATTATGGAAGAAGAATCAAGGCGAGGATATAATAAAAAAAATTTATGGCAATGGAATGATCGCAAAGCAACAAAAACAATGATAAAAATAAACAACTATGAAGATGACAACATCAGAAAAGAACACAAATTAATACAAACGGATTTAAACAGACAAGTGTTTTCCTTTTTTTCAATACAAAGCAGTGTTGCCGTTTTCGGTTTTATACAAAACTTAAGTTGTCCTACTTAAGTTAATTCCTCAAAATTAATTTTTGATTTAATGTCATATAATCGTGCAGCGAAATTCTTTTTCCGGAGTCAAAGATGCATCGACAATAAAAAATTTTCATATAAGGCCAATATCCAAAACACAACCCTGGTAGGCGGAAGCGGAGAAGGGTCTTAAACCTATTTAAAACCCATTCTTCTCTTCTCCATCGGAGTCGCAGGATCTGCAGAGATTCAAATAAGCAGCTGCAAACGGCATTTTTTTAAGTTTTTTTTTTTTGCAATATAAGGAAGACCTTGGTAATTTGTTTGGGATTTTTATTGCTTGTCTTATCCACGCATATGCTCCTAACGACATTCGGAAGGACAGGATATTGGAAATTAAGCAATTGTAAAGGTTTTAAGACAAATCAGCATAAAAACCATGAAACGAGTAGTAAATAGATGAGTATAGAGCAAGATCACACAGGTAAAAGGAAAACCAGCTCCAAACAAGTTAATAGATTATACGGAAAAATTCTTTGATGGCAACCTGTCTAATCCAAACCATTGACATTAAAGGTCCTTTCAAAAACACACGAGGCAACACGGTTATCTAGTGTCGATATCAATTTCAAGGTAATACTTCTTAAGTCTCTTTTAATGGGTACTTTTTAGGAATTAGCGGAGTCTGCAGTAGTTGATTAATTTGCTTTAAAGCAGAGTTAAGGCTTCAATATTACGCACAGAATGTTAGATATGATCTTATAAGCGATTTTGTCTTCCTTCTCATAAACTGGACATTGTAATTTCATGCTCTCAGAAAGTGCAAGCCTGCTGATGCATGCACATCATCAACTTTTCTGCTTCGGCCTTATATGTACATGTTTGCAGGTATTTCATCTGCAGCTGTGGCTTGTTTTTTAGCCGGTCAATATCAACATCTGGTTTAAACTATGATTTTGAAGTTCAACTCCATCGTTTTTAATTGGTTGTAGGTTGTTTTCTTCAGATGCTGGAAAAATGTTTCCTTCCTTTACGCAACACACTTGGCGCATCGTTCGCCAAACTTACATTTTCATCTCTACACAAAGTAATGCCAAAAATTGCAGAGTTGCAATATTAAAAAAAAATTTATATACTTTGGCTCCAACACCAACAGAAATAATGATATCAGCATCGAAATTGGTGGAAAAATCTTCCTGGCAAATATACATATGCTTATTTGGGCTACGCAGACAGTTCAGAAATAAAACCCTATCTCGAAGAATTAAAATAAAATTGTTTAATACGCTAATTCTGTTCTTGCTTTTTAATTTCGTAGGAACATGGATACTTGCCCAAGTTGATAAAGCGGTGCTGGATGTTTGAAAGGAGAAAACTGCTTGAAAAAACCTATGGGCCGATCTGTGCTAACAATTAAGAGCTAATTAAGACTGGAGTAGATGAATTGGTAAGTAGCATACATAAACTTTTCTACACACGACATTGACGCAGTAAAGCGTAAAAAAATATAAAAATTGCGTTGGTTTAGCCATCGTGCACGAATAAAAGAAGATGCTCCAGCTAGAAAGGACAACCGAAGCTCCGTTGGAAAGATCAGGTCCCACAACATGCTGCTGATCTGAATATCGGGAAATCAATCTTTTTTCGGCTAAATACCTAACCAGGTTGTAGAAATCCACTGAAGAAAAAGAATGTAAACTTATAAAGAGCACCAAACAAGCTAGTGCATTTAGATACACATGTTCGTATGTATGTTGCAACATAATTGGAATATATCCATACAAAATAATATAAAACTCCGGCAACACCATTGAAAAATCTTGAATGTTTGGCGTTTGTAATGGAGCCAAACAAGTACAAACACTAAACAGTTAACTTTTTCGATCTCAGCTTGTTTTTGGGGGGAAAACATTAAAAAAAAGAGCACTGCAAAAACAACAAACAAAGTCTCCCAAAAAATCAAAACTATTAAATTTTTAGCCAACTCATTAAAGTAGATACATATACACATACATACATACATACATACATACGCACATACATACATACTTTTCCTTTTAGTAACTAGGCTCCAACTTTTGGAATTATCAGAGATCATACATAAAACACGAGGATACAGCACGTTTGAACGTTAATGGTTGTTGTTCTCCAAGATACAAGTTTCAGAGAGTAGAGCAGGTGTTGTTCTAACAACTAGATTAGTGTAATACTATGAAAAGAGATAACTATATGTCAGAAAAAAGTTTGAAACAATACTACAACAAAACTACTGCTATAGAAGTGGAGCTACTTTATTTACAAAATAAAACGCACTAACACATTCATAAAATTGGTTTGAAAAATTGCAGTTAGAAATTATTATTGTTAGTGCTGGACAAACAAATTCTAAATAGTTTTGTATTGACAAACATTTAAAACAGAAAAATCTCATTTAAGGTACCTTTACACGGTAATACAAAGTAATTAGATTTTGTAGAATCAAAATATTATGAAATTCTCTCCGTGTTTAAAAAAAGAGAATAAAAATCTGTTCTAACTATTTTTCATGTTTACACGGTAAAATCAAAATCGGTTGTTTCTTGCCTCTTTCCTTTTGGGGTAACGCCATATGGTTAAGGTTCAACAATATTAACAAAAACAACATGAAAAAAATCTGCTTTTATTTTGATTGTTTGTGTAATGTTTCATTAAGTGTAGCAACCTTCATTAGATGCTGTAAGTGCTGCCAATCTTTCACACCTCTGATGTGATGAGAATACACAAGTTTCTAAAATGGTTTAGAAAATAAACATTTACCGAACACTTGTCAAATTTTGCATCCGTATTCTCTCCTACCCAATACATTATGCTTTTACATGATGAGATTTTGTATTATCCCACAACATTTTTTGACATATCTTAATATATGTATTACCGTGTAAAGGTACCTTTAATGCTTTTCTTCATTTTTATATGTGACAGTTGTCAAGTTGTTTTTCAAATAAAGTCATATGTTTATGTGTATGCAAGTGTAAAATAAATATTTAGGTTTAAGAAGAGGAATAATATTCGGCTAAACAAGACCGATACGATTACAAACATAATGCAAATAAAATATTAGAAAAGTGTTTGTATGGATGTGTTAAGTGCGCAGCGCATAAGCAACGTGTATGAAACGGTGAAAACGACAACGACTGCAAAAATATGGTGTGTGAGACTGTCAGCCAGCCAAGCAAGCAAGCAGCCAATAATGTTTTTAAAATTTTGCCAAGTCAGTGTTAAAAATTGTATAATCCGTTACAGTTGATTCTAATCTGCGTACGTGAACAGACCTACAAGCGCCACAAACAAAAATTTAAAAAAAAATAAATAAAACAAGATATAAAAATAAACATAAAAAACAAATAATTTATAAACAACATAGAACGAACTAGTTTTGTCTATTCAATTTAACAGTTGCTTAACAAACCAGAAAAATACTACAACAATAAAAAAATTGTGTTAAACAATTTTATTAAACATTTTGTCATCCACCTACATACATATGTATTGTACGTTTGTACATAAGCCAATACTTTTAACATTTTTTTTTTAAAATTTTACGTTTTAATAATTTAATTTAACACCTTCGCAGAAAAAAAGAAAAAGTGCTTTTAAAAATTTACAGGTGTTAAACAAATAAACTATAAATTAAAATGTCTCTAGCGACGGTTATTTGACTAATTGCTCTTGAATAAAATTAAACAAATATTAACTTATAAAACTTGTGTTAATCTGTTAAGCAAACAATGTTAATACCTAAATTAAAGTCATAGAAAAAAAAATATTTTTGAATCCAAAAATGAGGAAAATAAATTAAAACACAAAAAATACTTTTAAAAATGTTCTTGAACAAGGAAAAAAAATTGTAATGATAGAAGCAATGAAAAAAGGTAATTTTAAAATCCCCCAGCAAAAGGACCATAGAAATATTACAAGAAATTATTTAAAAAAAGAAAACAAATTTTTAAACTTTAATTAAAAGACAAAAGGTAATAATTTATAACATTCAGAGAAATTCCTTTATAAAAAAATAAATAAAAATTTTAAAATTTTTTATTATAAAATTTTTTATCAATTATTATAAACACACGTTCACACTGGCTAAAGTGTAAAACCACGTATTTCGTTTTTCTAGATAATTTAGCGTTCGTGGTTAAAACAAAACGTGGTCTGGTGAATTTATGAAAGAAAAGTAATTATGAATTAAGTGTTAAAAGCTTTAAAGGACTCATGTATGTTAAATATAGTTAATAAAAAATTTTATTTGAATTTCCAGGTAAAATTATTTCTTAGAGGATAGCACTGATAGCAGAGACTTTTTTCTTTTTTAAAATTTTTTTTTTTTAAATAATAACCAGCACTCAGGGGATGGCCCCTATACATGCATTGCAATGTGTGGGTATCAGAAAAATAGGTTATGGGAAGGAGGATAAAGGGAGTAGTGTCTGTGAACATTTGATTTAAATTTCTCGATATTTACTGTGACAGGAAGGACATCTTTAGGAAGTTTATTCCACATACGAACTGTGCGACTGAAGAAGAAATTCTGCCTGTAATGAGTGGTGCGATTCACTGGCCAGTCGACTACGTACGGGTGTGCTCTTCTAGAAAACCGTGTGACACTTTTCCGTTTATAAAAAAGAACATTTCAAAGGTGACTGTGCATTGCAAGAATCAAGGCGCATGTATACAGGTGACCTTAGTTACTCAGCTGAGTAACAGTATTTTGGATGTTTAGTTGTCGTTGTCAAAATTTGTTTATGTGATTTTTTTTTTTTTTTTACTAACAAAAACTGTAGAATCTAAGAAAAGCTTAAAAAGTGGAGGGAAATATTTATGAGTTTTTGTTATCTGTCTTTGGCATTCGTACTGCCTTTTTAGTTGCTTTTGTAGAACCGCTCCCACCTGTTAACATGCGCAAGAATTTTTCTTTTTAACATTTAACATCCCACTGAAAATAAATTATCATAAAATGTTCAGAAGCCCCTTATAGAACAAGAAAGTCGATTCAATCATGTCTGTCTGTTTAAATCAAGTTTCGGTAGCCAAGTGGAGTTGCACTAACCAGGTTTTAGTGTCAGACTATCAGAAAAAATAATAATATAGATAATAATAATAGATAAACGCTATTTAATTTCACTAAGATCAACTGAATACTGACCAAGATACAAGGAATTAACTAAGATGTCCCCCTTTTTTTAAGACAAACCCATCCCCACAAATCTCAAAAGGTTAGGTTAGGTTGAACTGACAGGCCCTGTTATCAAAAAAGTATACCCGATAACCAGTTAACTAACCTGATGTAATAAAATCCAGCATGTTTCACACTCTCTTGGTAAATGCAGAATCCTTGTCTTACCAACGCCACACGTTTTCCTCAGGCTTAGGCACAATTAAGACCCTAGACAGTTCACACCAGCGCTGGGCAGTGGCACAGAACAGTTTTTCTATCCCTAAGTATGTCACAGAACCTGCGGGCCAGTTACCCGGCTCTTGTGGCATAGACTGCCGTCCAACAATGTCCTGTTACTATCCCTGCTGGGAGGCTACAATTCCTCCTTCGCAAAGATAGAAGAAACCTCGTCGTCCTGGGTCATAAGATCACCACATAATTCTGAGGGCTCTACACGACGTGGTATTTACCCAGACCTCGGTGGCTCACCGCAAAGTCAATACCCTTTTTGTAGAACTAAAGTGGAGCACAAACATCTATTGCTCTTTCCACTGGCAAATGTACGCCTCAGTGCGCCAGCTTGTCTGCAATCTTAACCCCCTCAATACCACTGTGTTAATGAACTCAGATGATTTGCACCTGTCTCATGGCACAGTGTTAAGCAATGGATTTCTTGTATTGCGATTTTAAAATCACTCTTAAAATCAAACTCTTAAAACAGCTTAATGTTCATTTAAACCCCCTCCAACAAGATATTCATTTAATCAAAAAAAAAAAATTAACTTAAAATCAAACACTAAAAAATTAACTTGGGGAAAATCCTTAAATTTACTTATTATACCTTTCACATAAGTAATAAGTGTATATATAATTTTGCCATTCCGTTTGAACATTCTTTAATATCCATCTGCGACCCCATTAGATATTTATTTCCTTGGTCCTTACAAATAAGGAAGCCAAATTATTAATGTCGGTCTGTCATTGTTATTTTTGAAATCAACTTTTTGAAGCCCCCAAACGTCACATAGACCCGTTAGTAGTATCGAACTATCAGAAATATCCGCGAAAAAATTGCTATTGAAACCCCGCAAAATCGCCATATAACTGGCCGAAATATAACCTAAAAACCAAGACTACCCCTCTGCCTCCTAACTGGGTTGCCATAGAAAGTTTAATTTAAAAAAATGTATCACAGACTCCAATTAATTTTTCCTCCCAAACATATTCCTAGAACATACTCACCTCATATCATCATCACCTAAAGGTGTTGCCATACAAAATTTACAAAAATGATGTAAAAACGCCCATAACTACTCCATAGTCAGCCTTAGAAAAATAAAGTGCACTACCGACCCCATTAGTTTCCTTTCCCAAACATATTCCTAGAACATACCCCCTATCACCACGCCCTAAGGGGTTTAGTCCCTAGAAGAATAAAATGTATCGCAGACCTCCATTAGTTTTCCCTCTAAACATACTTGGATAGGTGAATAGGTGGATAGGTCAAACGTAGAACAGATCCCCATTTGTTTTCCCTTTCACACATATTCCCCCTATCACTATTGCAAAAGAAAATTTACAAAAATGATGTAAAAACGCCCATAACTACCCCAGATTCGGCCATAGGGAAATAAAGCGTACGACCGACACCCATTAGTTTCCCCTCCCAAACATATTTCTAGAATATACTTACTCCTATCTCCATCGGCAAAGGGTCTAATGTAGGACAGACCCCCATTAGTTTTCCCTTTCACACATATTCCTAAAACATGTTTACCCCCTATCACCATCACCTCAGAGGGTTGCCATACAAAAACGTACACTTCCCGTGGATAGGTCAAATGAAGGACTGATCCCAAATCATTTTTCCATCCAAGCATTTTTTATCTCCACCCCATACAAAATTTGAACAAATTTGGGTAAAAGCCCCTATTAATTTCTTGTAGTTAAAATTTGACCCCGACCCCTATTTAAAAATTAGAAATATTTTGTAAATAAAAAAATGAATAAAAATAATAAAATTAAAGTTCGGGGTCTCGAAAGGCCAATTTAAAGGGTTAATAAGATTCGGCACAGCCAAATACAGCGCTCTTGATTGTTTGTTTTTTAAATTGTTTTTAAAAAACTTCTATTTTATTTATAAAAAAAAACACTTGGCTTTCAAATTATTAAAACAATAAAAAAAACTGCTAAAAGCATCGGCGTAAAAATTAATTGCGCTAAATTTCTGGCGATTTTTAAACATAAAATAAACTTTTTTTCCAATTTAAAAAACACTTTCAAAAATCAACAAAATATTTGCATATACAAATCCTAGAAAATTTTCTTTGTTAATTTTTTTAACTATTAAATATTGTAAAAATACATTAATAAAAACATTAAAAGTAATACGAAGTAGATGTTATGATATTTTCTGATTCGTCAAAAAAAACAGATCATTTATTATCTGGTGACATACATAAGAATTTATGTATTTTTTGGGTATATTTTTGTTAATGTTGATGTCTAGTTAAGACTAATTGCCTAGAGATTATGAAAAAACTAAATAATCCAAATATTTGTTTTGAAAAATAATTTTATGAAGGCCATAAAAATTTTTAAGTGTTTCCTTTAAAGCTTTTCTATAAAAAATAATTTTGATTTTAAGTATCTGTTATATGCCTAAATGTAGAATACACAAACACACACATATGTAGGTGAAAACTGGTCATTATATTTGTTATTTCCACAGTATTTATATAAATAAGTCCTTTAAAAAAAATCTCAAATTAGCTTGTGTTTTCAAAGCCTCCATGACAAGTTACCATGGTTGTTGAGATAAAAAGGGATAAGTATATGGATGAATTTTGCCCTTAAAAACTTGGATATTTTAGGTTTTTGCTTAATCCGTATTTGGTCAGTCATTATGTTAAATATAAATTGCGATTGTCTTAGAAATATTTTTGATACGTTGACAACAAAGCCTGGTTCGCAGGACTTGACTTAGCTTATAGCTAACTTGAATTTCCTTTCTTTATGGATCCAGAATATAAATACTTTATGGAGTCTCAAACGCGACGTTTCAATCAACCATTGATTTTCAACAATTCTCATAGAGTTTGTAACATGCCGATACAAACAATTAAATCACACTTCTTATAATTCTCATTTAGTTGGTAGTTAGTTTTTTTGTCGGGTTTCAAGTCAGCTACGTGGAACACAACCCGAACCCATATCGTTACCTTTCCCGGTAGTGAGTTTGCAGTATTAGATCGTAATTAAGTCGTAGCTGAATATAAGACCTCTAGTAGTTAACTTCTTGTAATTGTTTTCAGCACCAGATAGTTTTTTGGCCGTAGCCGAATACCTTTCGCATTTTTTATATTATTGTGAATAACAGCAGATCATATTTTTGCTTTAGACCAGTGTAAGGCCTTCCGCATTTTACTTGTAATAGTTAGCAATGCTAGATCTTATTTTATCTCAACCGAAGACCCGGTCTCTCAATTTCCACTCGTATTTATTCTTATTATTCGTTTCCTTAACACTCTTTTTTCCCTAATTCTCTTCCTACTTAACGGAAGCAGACCGTTTAATAATTTTGATCATGCTGAGCCGAACTCAGCTGGAAAATAAAGCTGCAACATAAACAAAATGGCGAATGGATGTATATACCCTTATCACTATGTCGGCTCAAATCGGCATATTATCCCCCACGCTAAAATTTAATTCATATTTAATACCAAGATCCGTTAAAAATGTATGCAGGCCGAAAAAGGGCTTACATATATGGACGCATGATAATATAAAAACTGTTATTCGGAAAAAGTAGAGTCAATTATGGCAGGCCTTCAAATTTGTCAGAACCATTTTTTTAAATCAATATGAGTGCAGTTATAACTCGATACCTTTATCGGACGGACATATCTAGTCGACTCTGTTAGTGGTTCGGAGTCGATTGGCGTAATTAAAGGTTTTAATTTCTTGGCGTCACAAACATCCGCACAAATGCATAAAACCCCTATTACGCATCTATGTATGTGGGTATGATAGCACCTTATATTGAAAACAAACAAAAATGTACAGCATGCTTACAGGCGCACTAAGTCACCTCTATGTATGCATACGTAGTAGGGGCCATTATTTAACAAAATGGTTTTTAAACTTAAATTTTTGCTATGCCTAGATAATGGAGAAAAGAACATACAAATTAACTTTTATTTTTTAAGACTTTTTCGAATTTTTTGTAAATTAATAACAAGCCAACAATTTTTCGCCTAACTCGTAATTTTTGCCGATAAAACCTTTTTGGTTTTGTCAAACCATGTTTTTGTTTAATTTCACAAGTAAAACTTCAGCATAAAGCCTTAAAATAATGGAAATTCAAAAAAATTGGAAGAAACATACACAGAAAGAAAACATACGTCCTAAAATCAAGAATTTTATTCTGGAATTTATTCAAGATTGTACTTGAAATTTTTAACACGATGCTTTTTTACGTAGATTTTCTTCAATCAAGTCTGGCCGAGATTACTTATAAAAAATTTAGAAAAAAAAACTTCTTGTTTCTTTGTATTTTTATAAACTTAGAAACAAAGTGTATTGGTGACCTGGTGAAGTTCGGAAAGTCCCAGGTTTAAATCCCTGCTACAGCAAGTACAGAAACAAATTTTTTAAAGCAATAAATATTTAGGTATAAAATGAAAATAAAATATAAAACTGTTCTGTTTTAATAAACTTCCGTTAGGCAAAAAAATTGCATCTCATTTTAGATTAATCCCTTTTACGCTTAAATCCATTTTTTACAGATATGTAACACCAAGTACAGTTTCGAACTTAAAGCAATCCTTTTTTGGCTTAAATGTGGCAAAAAGTAAGAAATTCTTACTAGATAAATTATAATTGCCTTAAGAAAATCCCTGTTTGGTTTAAGAAAATTCGTACCCACCGTTCATTTGGTACCTCTTGAGTACTTGGATTATTTTTTGTGTGTAGAAACATACTTGCATTAGTTTGAATCCCCCCTTAAAAATTTTTAGTTTTAGAACAAGAACCGATAAGAAAATATTTTTAAAATTGGTTTGATGATCGCATATGTGATCCAAAAAAGGAAGAGAGAACAAGAGCGCGTATAAGATTATAACGCTATTTTGTTGTTTTGAGCTAGTGAGAGTTTGTTCAGTTCAGTCTTGTATGAACAAAACAGTGCTGTTTGGGTTATGGATACAATGCGCATATGTTGGGGCTTTTTTTTAGTTGTGTGTGTGCTTTTCATTTAGTTTATAGTGTTTTTGTATTATTGCTAATGTTAGTATTTGCTGTTAGTTGATTTAGGTTGGATTGAAATGGATTCAAGTGGAGCCCGCCTATTTTTGTTTTAGTTAGACGGTGGCGCTTGAACGGAAATGTATTGATATTATTGATACACGCTTTGTGTAGTTAATAATCGGTACTTGTTGCCGTAATTTTCGGCTTAGAGGCAAACGTGGTGCCAGCAGTAAAAGCTAGTTGTCATTTGCGTGTTTGTTGGAAATATATTTTTTTGTTCTATTTTTTATAACTTCTTTTTAAAAAATTTTGTTCATCGGTGTTTGGTGTGTGTTGAAATAAGTTATAATTTGTGCTATTTAAAAAAAATTAATATGGCATGCAGTACCTTAAAAATTGGAATAAAAAAAATAAAAACGATTTAAACAAACTAAACAAAAAAACTTGAAAAATATAAATTGCATATTAAAAAACAAACGAAAAGTATGTATTTTCTAGATCTCTTTAATTACTTGTGAAGCTTTAAAAAAAATACAATTTATAAAAACAAACAAAATGCAACAAAATATTAAACAAACATTAAAGAAAAAAAGTCGCCATTAAACCAAAAAAAATTAAACTCGTATAAATATTAACATTTAAATAATTGCACATGTGCCTCAGAGATGTGTTAAAAATAATTTTAAAAAATAATTGCTAAAAAGTGTAAACCATACTTTGACATATTTTGAAACAAAATGGAGTTAACATTAATAAAAATTTCAAAGGACATCTGTTCACATCTTACCGGGCAGCATTAGATCATTTAAAAATATATCTCTAATACTGTCAGGTAAAGATGTCGTCCGGGTCCTTATTCAACACAACAACAGAAACTAAAAAAGGAGTTTTAAAAAAAAAAGAAATTAAAAAGGAAACTGAGATATTAAGCCCGGCTTTTATAAAAAATAAAACCTGTTGAAAAATTATTTTTTTATACAAGCATTTTGGCTTAAGGTTTCAAAAACTTAACTTTTAAAATCATTTTTAAAATTTAAAAATTTTAACAAAAAAAAAAGAAACAAAGAAGAATTTTTTAAATATATGTATGTGTTAATCATTATTCGCCATTTGTTTGTTCAAAATAAAATATTTTGCGTCTCAATACCTTTTTTGATATTCGTTTTAAAAACAAGTCAAAAGAAATAAGGCGTAATTTGTAACAAAACAGGTCATTTTCCAAAAGCAGTTCAGGTATTTGCCCTTTTTTCGACAAATAAGGCCTTAAACGTTGAAATATAAAACTCGTACTTTTTCTATTTGCTAAACAGAAGTTTGCCAAGATTGATTTTTTTATAAAATTGTAAACGATATTTAGAGGGTGTTTTTTTAGCCAAATGAGAACTTTGGATGACAATTTAAGGTAGAAATATTATTAAAATTAAATTTTGTCTTTGAATCTGGTAAATGATTTTATGGAATTTATTTTTAAATTTAATTTCCGGCATGTGTATACCGCAACTACGACTTACATGGTGCATTTGATCAATGTAATGTTTGACTTCAATAAATCTGGCCATATGGCATCACTGGTGGCTTGAATATTGGCTTCTTATGCTCCAAGAGCTGCTAATTTTTCGGCATAAACCAAAAACTTTACATAGCTCAACAAAAGGGAATCCAGAGGCGCCTAATTTACAAGAACGAGAGGGCCAGTGAACAGGAGCATTTCAGGAAAAGTTGTCTCCAAATTGATTTTGCAATAAATCGATTATTTGCCGCGCTTTATGGCAAGTTCGCCACCTAGTTCAAATTAAATTGAGAATAAAAGCAACACTTTTTTGAACCTGTAAAAAATATTTCTTGACTTTGTTTTAGTTTGGTAACGGACAGTACCAATTTCAGCCTTAAGACAGGCAAGGGCAGCAGTATTTTCACTGTGACTAAGGTCGACACAGCTTGGTTATCAAAAATTGTTAGCAACAAATTTAGCGAGAAAGAAGGGTGAGATGCAAGCTAAAACGGAAAAGCTATAGGTTAGGTTAGGTCGCGAAGGGTGATGACAAAAGTCAAACCCTCTTAAACATTAACATTCGGAAACCTACTGGGTACATTGTGAATCCGTTTAAGGAAAAAGAAAGAAAAAATATGACATTGAGAAAAGAGGAAAAATTTTTTAAGGCCAACAAAAAGGTCAAAGAGCGATAAAGAAGAAAATAATTTATATTACCGTTAGAAAACTCTCCGTTCATTGCCTTTCTCCTGGCCACCTTTCTCCCATGATGAACCCAATGATGTTTTTCTTTGTGGAATATATTACCCAACCACTTGACTTGTCAGTCACAAAAAACATGCTCTGTCGCCTTTAATTCCTAATTATCTTAACACATTCCACAATAATCTGAAGTGCCGCGTTACCATTCGCTCATCATTGCCCCAACTGGACGGTTCACAGTTGTGTCCCCAAATATGATTCTTGGGCATCCAATTCTCTATAAATCCATGAGCATGAGCTTGCTAAGCTTAGCTCCGGCTACATAGCCCTGTTCTACCACTGAAGATTTATAATGTCAGAGACCCATGTTATAATCTTCCAATAATAATGACCCATTGGTGGTCTCACAGCTTCCTCCTTTTATGTCACATCCATGGCCAAGCCACTGCGAGCGTGCTCGTCGGCAATTTTATTGCAAACTACAGCAAACAATCAAAATGGCAAATGGGTCCCTTTCCTGTCCCCTTTTTATTTGGGTTCAATTATTAATAGACCCGGTTTTTACTACCGACATATTTGGTAAACACGGTAAACAATTTTATTTAAAGCTTTAAATAACAGCATCACACATTTAAACGAATATATTTGCAGTACTGTAGTGTAATTTTTTTGATATGCCTTTGGCAGAGCTTCCATTTGGTGCCAATACCTGTTACTTTTTAAAGCATTACATTTGTATGTACCGATTGTATATATTTAGTCTGTTTACAACTTGCGTAAAAAAAAAAATATACAGATGGCAACGTTACCGTTAAATTATGCAAAAGTAATAATATTTTAATGCAAGTACCGCATTCAAACTTTTTGTGGTTAATTGCGGTTGCTGTAAGTAGAAGAGCTGTCAGATATGGCGATTTTACACCAAACGTGGCGAATTTTTATTACACTTGGCTATTAAAATTTAGGTTTGGCGACATGGCGATACTGTTGGCGATTTTTTCAGCAAATGCCTAAGTTTTTTTGGTGTTTTGACTTAGTTGACTCAGTTCATGAAATTTTACGTTTTTTTATTTTTTTCTTCTATGTGGCAATCGTTTTAAAAATATTTTTTATATTAAGTGAATTTTACATACTTAAACCATTTAACATCAGAAAATACTTGAAATGATGTAATAATTGAAAATTCTAATGTTTGCTCCCAATTTTACTACATTTATAGGGGTCAAAGATAAACTTAAACCAAAAACTTTATATTTATGCATTTCGTTAATTTCTACACCAATTATCAGTAGACCTAAACCAAGCTTTTCAACTTATTCCTAAATATTATTTGTTTAATTTAATGATCTCGATAAAATTAGCGAGATATTTTTTAAATCCTACAAATAATTTTTCTTTAAAATCTGTTTCGATTTTTCCCCTTAAACTATTGGAACTGATAATGTAACCCTAACTTTGTTACAATAATTATAATATTTTAATCAGGGCAACCAAAAATATTCAAAATTATATATTTTTTTTCTGTGCGTCAAAATTACCTTCAATGTTGCTGTTCATCCGTTTTAGAACTTTTGCAAAATTTTGGCATCGAATTTGTTTGAGCATATTTTGCGTATAAAAGCATATTTTGACATATTATTCCTTTAAAAGCATATTTTTTTAAAACCCCGTTTTTAAAGCATTTTTTAAATTTTTTATATTTAATTTGAAAAGATATAACAAAAAATCTTTCAAGTTTCCATTGTCTCCTGTGATAATTTTGTGTTTTTTTATTTATTTATTATTTATTGAACCAAAACTCATTACTATTTATTTAATTCTTTATTTTAAATATTTTTTAGCATTATTTTGGGTTTCCCTTTTTTATTTTCTACCAGAATTTTTTTGGCAATGTCAATTCGTTATTTTGTACACAACTTAATTTCAAATGCTGCGTTTTCGAATTCTTAAGTCTAAGTTACTTTTATCCGCATATTTTATGCACATAAAACACTTTTTTAAGAGGATGTTTTTGGTTGCCTTGATAATAATTCATTTTAACTTTAGGATTTGTTGTTGTTGTAGATGAATTGGGGTAGTCCCCAATTCCCTAATTCTTGGGCATATTCCTTTAAATTATCTTACTTAATGACGAAATCAAATATTTTTGCAGTTTTTTTCGTCAAAAACTCAATAAAGTTTCATACTTGCCATTTCAGGCAACTTTTTCACAGTTTACCTTAAAAAAAATTTCGACGATTTTCGACGATTTTTAATTAGCGTTTAGGCAATGGAGCGTGAAACAACCTGACAAGCCTGTTAAGTAGGGATCTAAGGTAAGTGATAAACAATATCTAGTATACCAATCGTGAGGTAGATGATTATGTTTCAATCGGCATAGTTAAAGGTGGGTATATTATGTTGATACCGGTTTAATGACGTAAAAATCCTATTAACTACGGTCGCATTTAGACAATCATCAATTAAAATTACTTTTTTAATTGTATCATCGTCATACGCTTATTTAAAGTACTATAAGCAGGGTCACCAAAAACATGCCCTTAAAAAGGGATTTTTTGTGCATAAAATTTGCAGTAAAAAGTTAAAAATTGCTTTAAAAAATTTAAAATATAATTATGCTTTAAAACTAAGAATGTTAAAAACTTAAACTAAAAAATCCGAAAAAGCAGCAATTAAAATTAAGTTGCGTCAACGAAAGTCAACAAATTTATTATACGCAAAATATGCAAAAATATGCCCTAGAAAATCGACGCCAAAATTTTTCAAAATTCCTAAAACGAATGATAATTATAATGGATTTTGTTTAAAATAAATAATTAAATAAACCTACAAAAGGTGACAATGAACACTCGAAATTAATTGCAAAAAATTCAAAAAAAATTTTTAAAAACGGAGTTTGTAAAAAATATGGCATTAAAGAAAAAATATGCCAAAATATGCTGTTTTATGCAAAATATGCGAAAATATGTCATAACAAATCGATGCCAAAATTTTGCAAAAGTTTTGAAACTAATAAAAATAATATGCGATTTCGCTTAAAAAAAAATTTAATAAACCTAGAAAAGGTGACAATAAACGCTTGAAATATTTCTGTTTAGATTTTTTCAAATTTAGTGTAAAAAATTCAAAATATTCCTTAAAAAACGAGTTTTACAAAAATATACAACTTTAAAGGAAAATATGCCAAAATATGCTGTTTTATGCAAAATATGCATAAATATGCCCTAATAAATCGATGCCAAAATTTTTCCAAATGTTTTAAAACGGATGAATAACAACATTATAGGTTAATGCGACGCACATAAACAAATATTTTTTTTCATATTTTTTATTGCCCTGATTATTTGATTTTATATTTTTAACTAAACTATTTTTAGATAATTCAATGCAACCTGTTGATACCAAAATAATATAAAATCATTATTAAATTTTAAGTCCTTAAGTCGCTTAATGATTATAGTAAATTTTAAAAAAATTATTAAAAAAATTAAAAAAATTTATTAAAAAAAATAAATTAAACGATTTCAAGTCTTTTAACTTTATATAAATTCAGGCTAATGCATTTCAATGGCTATAATGAGATATCACTAAAAATGCTATGAATTGTGTTTTGTGTCAAAAAAATCTACCTACCAAACCAAAGGTTTGAAAATACGTATGTAGTAATAAACACTAGAGACCTGCACCAAGTCCTATTCAAGCTAATTCAAGAACCGCATAATTTTCTAATTCTTGTGTTATTGTGCGGTTAAACGGTTTAAGTGCTGAAATGTAGAGTGCTGCAGTGTAGAGTAGTTAAGAATAAAGAGTGGTGTTAGGCACTGTGGTCGATAAAAAAAATTACTGTGCTTATGGTGTGGCAACAACAACAATCTTGAGTGGGTACATACACAAACAAACATATACACAAGCAGGCAAATCAATATAAAACTCATGCGTAATTACATTACATAGATATCTACATTCAAAATCAACCCCCGTTTTTTATAACTATCACACCAGGAACATCCCGCCAACAGTAAAGTTTCGAGATGAATCTAAATGGAAGTGTGCGATCATGATGAATTGATGTGCCGTGGTTGTTTGCTTAAATGTGCTTAACTGTGAATATGTTTTTCATTTAAGTTAAGTTAAGTAAACAAAAGAGATGGCGAACAATACAACGCAGTACTTAATTTTGTGTGTGCACACGTAAGGTATATGAAATGAATTGAAAATTCGAGATGATGCCTTATTTAGTGTCGTCTTGGGCTGGCCTCTAATAAACACTTAAATTCAAATCTTAGAAAGTTTTATTTTTCTTTTAATTAATATGAAAATCTTCACATCATATTGAAATTGCCATACTGGCGCTTCTTATCATTTAATTTGTATGACAAATTCTAAGTTTGTGGGGTGCAAAATTCTGCCATTCTCTCACTATTCATTTAGAAAATGTTTCAGTGTAATAAAAAAATTTTTATTATGTAAAGTTAAACCAAATGTCATTGAAAAAAGTTGTTCAGAAGTGTATTTAAGTTGTTTTTTTTTTTTTTTTTTTGTTTGAAAAAATTGTTTTTTAGAATAAAGTTTAAAATCCACAAACGTTTTGTAGATAAAAACACTAATTGAAGACTAAAAATAAAAATTAAGTGTTTTTATGCGTTTTAAATTCTATTTTAAAAATGGTTTTCTTATCTTATGTATACACGCAAAGAAAAAACATGGTCAAGGTGATCATAATATAAAATATTAGTTAACCCCATTTGTTCATAATTAAGTTATTAATGCTTGTTGTGGGATTCCCCTAACTATAAAATGAGTTAAACATTTTTAATGTTACTCAAAGATAATAATATATTTTAAAAATATTAATTAACTTAAACATAATATGATATCTATTTATAAGAATATGCTTAAGGAGACAACATTTGAATGGCAATTTAAGCCAAAATACCATAAAGTCAAACTAATTATAACTAACATTTCTAATCACCTTAGAAATTTGTTGGAGGCATATACAACAACATTACTTAAGATATACTTGGAAGGTCTAAACTTTACTCTTTAGACAAATAACACAATAATATCCTAAAAAGGCCAATAGGTATTGGGCAAAAAAGGCGAAAAAAATGTAATCTTTTCGTAAGTTATTTAAAGAACGTGTTCACTCTTCCAATACAAGGACCAAAATGGAAAAACTGCCACCTGTTGTTGCTAGACAACCTACAAAAATATGATTTACATTTTCTGACGTTAAAGAAGCTACTGACAATTGAACTGCCTAAAAAGTTCCTTGTTTTGATAAAGTAAGCAGCAAAATACATCTAGAGCTGCCTTGCACAGCAAAGACAATAATTTTATACCTTTTGAATTTTATATTACGGCTTGAATATTTTGTTGGAAGGTTGCCTTGTTAAGAAAAGGATCCTTCGAACGTAGAGTTTTAAAGGCCTTAAAGTCTGTTACCAACTATGTCGCAGTTGTTTAAAATCAGTTTACCTTAAAAAAAATTTCGACGATTTTCGACGATTTTTAATTAGCGTTTAGGCAATGGAGCGTGAAACAACCTGACAAGCCTGTTAAGTAGGGATCTAAGGTAAGTGATAAACAATATCTAGTATACCAATCGTGAGGTAGATGATTATGTTTCAATCGGCATAGTTAAAGGTGGGTATATTATGTTGATACCGGTTTAATGACGTAAAAATCCTATTAACTACGGTCGCATTTAGACAATCATCAATTAAAATTACTTTTTTAATTGTATCATCGTCATACGCTTATTTAAAGTACTATAAGCAGGGTCACCAAAAACATGCCCTTAAAAAGGGATTTTTTGTGCATAAAATTTGCAGTAAAAAGTTAAAAATTGCTTTAAAAAATTTAAAATATAATTATGCTTTAAAACTAAGAATGTTAAAAACTTAAACTAAAAAATCCGAAAAAGCAGCAATTAAAATTAAGTTGCGTCAACGAAAGTCAACAAATTTATTATACGCAAAATATGCAAAAATATGCCCTAGAAAATCGACGCCAAAATTTTTCAAAATTCCTAAAACGAATGATAATTATAATGGATTTTGTTTAAAATAAATAATTAAATAAACCTACAAAAGGTGACAATGAACACTCGAAATTAATTGCAAAAAATTCAAAAAAAATTTTTAAAAACGGAGTTTGTAAAAAATATGGCATTAAAGAAAAAATATGCCAAAATATGCTGTTTTATGCAAAATATGCGAAAATATGTCATAACAAATCGATGCCAAAATTTTGCAAAAGTTTTGAAACTAATAAAAATAATATGCGATTTCGCTTAAAAAAAAATTTAATAAACCTAGAAAAGGTGACAATAAACGCTTGAAATATTTCTGTTTAGATTTTTTCAAATTTAGTGTAAAAAATTCAAAATATTCCTTAAAAAACGAGTTTTACAAAAATATACAACTTTAAAGGAAAATATGCCAAAATATGCTGTTTTATGCAAAATATGCATAAATATGCCCTAATAAATCGATGCCAAAATTTTTCCAAATGTTTTAAAACGGATGAATAACAACATTATAGGTTAATGCGACGCACATAAACAAATATTTTTTTTCATATTTTTTATTGCCCTGATTATTTGATTTTATATTTTTAACTAAACTATTTTTAGATAATTCAATGCAACCTGTTGATACCAAAATAATATAAAATCATTATTAAATTTTAAGTCCTTAAGTCGCTTAATGATTATAGTAAATTTTAAAAAAATTATTAAAAAAATTAAAAAAATTTATTAAAAAAAATAAATTAAACGATTTCAAGTCTTTTAACTTTATATAAATTCAGGCTAATGCATTTCAATGGCTATAATGAGATATCACTAAAAATGCTATGAATTGTGTTTTGTGTCAAAAAAATCTACCTACCAAACCAAAGGTTTGAAAATACGTATGTAGTAATAAACACTAGAGACCTGCACCAAGTCCTATTCAAGCTAATTCAAGAACCGCATAATTTTCTAATTCTTGTGTTATTGTGCGGTTAAACGGTTTAAGTGCTGAAATGTAGAGTGCTGCAGTGTAGAGTAGTTAAGAATAAAGAGTGGTGTTAGGCACTGTGGTCGATAAAAAAAATTACTGTGCTTATGGTGTGGCAACAACAACAATCTTGAGTGGGTACATACACAAACAAACATATACACAAGCAGGCAAATCAATATAAAACTCATGCGTAATTACATTACATAGATATCTACATTCAAAATCAACCCCCGTTTTTTATAACTATCACACCAGGAACATCCCGCCAACAGTAAAGTTTCGAGATGAATCTAAATGGAAGTGTGCGATCATGATGAATTGATGTGCCGTGGTTGTTTGCTTAAATGTGCTTAACTGTGAATATGTTTTTCATTTAAGTTAAGTTAAGTAAACAAAAGAGATGGCGAACAATACAACGCAGTACTTAATTTTGTGTGTGCACACGTAAGGTATATGAAATGAATTGAAAATTCGAGATGATGCCTTATTTAGTGTCGTCTTGGGCTGGCCTCTAATAAACACTTAAATTCAAATCTTAGAAAGTTTTATTTTTCTTTTAATTAATATGAAAATCTTCACATCATATTGAAATTGCCATACTGGCGCTTCTTATCATTTAATTTGTATGACAAATTCTAAGTTTGTGGGGTGCAAAATTCTGCCATTCTCTCACTATTCATTTAGAAAATGTTTCAGTGTAATAAAAAAATTTTTATTATGTAAAGTTAAACCAAATGTCATTGAAAAAAGTTGTTCAGAAGTGTATTTAAGTTGTTTTTTTTTTTTTTTTTTTGTTTGAAAAAATTGTTTTTTAGAATAAAGTTTAAAATCCACAAACGTTTTGTAGATAAAAACACTAATTGAAGACTAAAAATAAAAATTAAGTGTTTTTATGCGTTTTAAATTCTATTTTAAAAATGGTTTTCTTATCTTATGTATACACGCAAAGAAAAAACATGGTCAAGGTGATCATAATATAAAATATTAGTTAACCCCATTTGTTCATAATTAAGTTATTAATGCTTGTTGTGGGATTCCCCTAACTATAAAATGAGTTAAACATTTTTAATGTTACTCAAAGATAATAATATATTTTAAAAATATTAATTAACTTAAACATAATATGATATCTATTTATAAGAATATGCTTAAGGAGACAACATTTGAATGGCAATTTAAGCCAAAATACCATAAAGTCAAACTAATTATAACTAACATTTCTAATCACCTTAGAAATTTGTTGGAGGCATATACAACAACATTACTTAAGATATACTTGGAAGGTCTAAACTTTACTCTTTAGACAAATAACACAATAATATCCTAAAAAGGCCAATAGGTATTGGGCAAAAAAGGCGAAAAAAATGTAATCTTTTCGTAAGTTATTTAAAGAACGTGTTCACTCTTCCAATACAAGGACCAAAATGGAAAAACTGCCACCTGTTGTTGCTAGACAACCTACAAAAATATGATTTACATTTTCTGACGTTAAAGAAGCTACTGACAATTGAACTGCCTAAAAAGTTCCTTGTTTTGATAAAGTAAGCAGCAAAATACATCTAGAGCTGCCTTGCACAGCAAAGACAATAATTTTATACCTTTTGAATTTTATATTACGGCTTGAATATTTTGTTGGAAGGTTGCCTTGTTAAGAAAAGGATCCTTCGAACGTAGAGTTTTAAAGGCCTTAAAGTCTGTTACCAACTATGTCGCAGTTGTTTAAAATCAAGCTGATTGCGATGATTAAAACTGCGTTCCCTATCACCAATATGTCTTTAGCCGAGAACATAACACCATCGAACAAAGATACAAGTTGGTACATATTATAAGGAAAACGATGTTTTTTAAGCTTGCGATGGCATGAAGGCCTGTGAACCTAAATGAAGCTGAGCTTGACAGCGAATCTCTATAACCTATTAGAAAAGTGCATAGCCGGCTGACAGAAGGGAATCACTTAAGTTGTCCTCAAACAATAGGAGCTTGAGTGACTCCAGGTAATATTCTAGAAATAATTCTGTTCTTACTTTACATAACAGCCATGTCAACAAAGAGTTGAACACACATTGACATTTCCTGATGACATCGGTTGTTTTTTCAGTACTCAAGTTCCTAAATATTCATCGATTGAATTACAGCATCATATTATCCAAGAAATGAGCAAAGTTATGGGAAATAAAAATAAATGGGCAGACCAACCACCAACGTAACTTTAACTTTACGCAGATAACAGTTCTTCCCAATCTTTTTTAATAACTAGATGGTGCCTCTACACTTTGGTGCGAAATTGCTTGGCATTCACCTGAATCGTCCTGAAACTTAAGGCTGCCCAAATTTATTGGCTAATTCATATACACTCCGTATTTCGTTTCGATTTTAAATTTCTGCTCTACAGCTTGAATTAATACCAATTTATTTACATGGGACGCAATTATGGGACATTATCATCGCCTCCAACATAGTAAAAACTCAAAGTCGCCAAAACAAAATGCTAAGAAAGGTAACTGGAGCACCTTGGTATATTAAAAATACATCCAAAGTTGGCAGTGATTATTAACCATCATTTTCTACTCAGTAAAAGAGGCCTAAAGATTTAATTTTCTTTCTTTATTTGCAATGGCAGAACGTTTCAAAAAACACTTTCGTTACATACGTAGACTGAGAACGAATTCCTTCTCAGGAAATGTTCTCGCGTTATGTGAAATACAGGTACATATCTGACAATGCTAACAATCAGGATTTTTACGTACCTCCCATCTCATTTTTTTCTCTTTATCGGGTCAATGCGGTGTATATTCGAACAGACGTTGTGTACTACTTAGTGTCAGCAGCCATCCGAGACTTTTGATGCAGAATTTAGCTATGTTTGGGTTAAATTCAAAACCAGATCTCACATTCTGTGCTTCAGACCCTCAAGCGCGAGAAGGCGCATCACTAAAAACGCCTTCGACTCCCTTCCTGATTCTGCTTCTTTATACATTTGCTGCTTTTGGTGTTGTAAAAAAATTTTTTTGATTTATACTAATTTCTCCAAAGATTACATTTTTTGAGAAGGTATTCTAATGAGTTTAAAATATATTAAGGGGTCCTGCAAGGCTCCTTCCTATCCTATCTATTCCTTATCAGACGCCAGCAGCATACTCCATTCATACTCATTTGACTACAGGCATAGCTTTTTGAAGATTGGAGCTTATGAGGCAGAGTATGAATGACACTTAACCGTACTCTGATGCTAATCTTCTTTTGGGGCCGTGGAAATAGGGCCAATTTTAATGCCCGTAAGTGCAGGGTATGCAGAAAGAACATCAAAACGATGGAACATTTCAATGCCCGGCTTTTGCACAGTCCAGAGTCCGATGTTTTATGTCTGATGTTTTATGTTTGATGCTTTATGTCTAATGTTTTATGTCTGATGTTTTATGTCTGATGTTTTATGTTTGATGTTTTGCTACACAGAACGAAAAACCGCTTTCTAAAATCAAGAATTTTATTCTTGATTTTATCCAAAACCTTTCTTGAAATTTTTAAGTACGATCCTTACTTACATTTTCTTAAATCAAGCCTATTTGGATTGCTTCAAAAAATCAAGCAGAAAAAAGCTTGTTGTTTTAATATATTATTTTACATTTGAAAACAAAGTGTCTCGGTGGCCTAGAGATAACGCGCTTGTGCTGCAACGCAGAAATACCTGGTTCGAATCTCAGCTTCGGTATGTACAAAAAATGAAATTTTTAAATTCAAAATATTAAATATCTATAAAATAAAAATGGAATATAAAATTCTTCTTCTTTAATAAAGCTCCATAAGTCAAAAAAAAAATGACATTTCATTTTCGAATTAATCCCGTTTACGGCTTAATTAAATATTTTTTACGCTTACATCAAGTACGGTTTCGAACTTAAATCAATCCTTTTTTGGCTTAATTGTGGCTAAAAGTAAGAAATTCGTACTTGAAAAATTTTACTTGGAGTATGAAATTTCGTGCTTGATTTAAGAAAAACCGTACTCACCGTACTTTTGACACCGCTATGGCTTGATTTAAGTAAAGTTTTCTTAGATAATTTTTTGTGTGTAGATGTGGCACACTTGAGAGATGAAGATTGGGAGATGTTGGAGAAATTCGTCCGTAGCAACGCAAATAAACGCACAGTAGGCCATGGGCTTCATTAATGGATGGTATTAATAATGGGGAGAGAGAAACTCTTGATATTCTGGATATGAAAATTCAGTGTGATATCCGTTTGACGGAACACCTTTTTCTTGTGCTGAAGGAGCCTCCAAGTGTCTTGGTTTTTTGAAACGTTATATAAATGACTTTACTACATCTAAACTTGTTAACATTTGTACCACCTATATTCAAACGAAAATGGAATATAACCCTAATGTATGGGCTGGTACTCCAAATTCTTTTTTGGAGCAAAGTACTTGAGCGCGCACAAGAGCGAGCAAAAGAACTCATTGGTGACGCTGGGGTATCTGTCTTGATTTACTCGAGCACCGTCATAATGTTTCTCTGTTCTATGGATAATATAATAAAATGAAGAAATCAAGAAAATTGTTCCTGAAACCCAGGGTCTTTCAAGAGATCACACCCGTTTATGGAAGACTGCCATATCAATCGCACCACACATTACAGGAAGAATTTGTTCTCTAGTCGCACAGTTTATTTGTGGAATAAACTTTTTTAATATGTAATTCCTGTCACAATTAATATTGAAAAATTTAAATCAAATGTCCATAAACACTACTTCCTCTATCCTTTTTCTTATAACCTATTTTCCTGATAATAACACAATGAAATGCATGTGTAGGAGCATTCCCCGAGTGCTGGTTATAATAAAAAAAACATGATTGACACACTCGTTTGAAGAGGAAGGACACTGTTGTCCTTAGATAACAACATCGCAATTGATGTATCTTTAAATTTAATTAAGTCTAACACTGGCCGAACTAGTCTTATTTATATAAATTAAGGATTTTAATAGTTATTGTTAGTTCATGGAAATAAAGATTCCATAAAAGACATTTTTAAAAAATTTGAGGATCATGTCTTTTCCAAAAAAAAAAAAAAATGGGGAATATTTTGCATTTCCATCACGATTTGGCATGCAAATACGAAAAGACGAAAAATCCAAAATATAGTAAGAAAGAGGTATTTGTGTCCACACTATTCCACAGTGAAGAAGGCCCACGGAGAAAATTTCGTTTCGAATCGAAATGCAGAATAGAGGTGATTGACTAGTACTTATGTGTCGATTATGTGTGGCAACCCCAATACAATTGCTCCACTTTAATCTTATTTTAAATTTTTTAAATTCGAACTTTGATATTTTAATTGCAACATCAAAGATTGACAGTTATTTTACATACCTGCTAATAAATATTTTAATTTTTGCTAAAACATACCCAATCACTAAAAAAAACATTTAAATTAGAAAACAAAAACATTTTTAAACCTAGAATATTCTTTAATGCAAATAATGTATTTAGAAAAGATTAAAGGTTATACTTGGTTTAGTATAATTTTGCAACAAATGCCCATAAGCACATACACACATACACATAAGTTTGTATGGTTGTATAAATTTTAAAATTTCCAATATTATTTAAATATTATTAATAATGGCTGTCATTAACATAAAATATGAAATCGATTAAAAAAATATTTGCATATTACATTAAACTACCCAACGTTTGCACATTTTGCCAACATAAACAGTTGCAAAAGTGTAACAGATACAGACACACACAAACGGCAACCACATACAACACCAACTACACTTAGCAAAATTGTTGTAATTAGCACTTATGTGTAAATTTAAAAATGTGTATCAAAAAGTTAAAGATTTTATTTGTATTTTTTTTAAATAAGTAAAACAGAGAGCAGGTTAATAACAAACAAGTACTTAGATTTGAAGCTGCAGGAAAAAAAACATGGTAAAATAAACAGGCAAACCCATTGTGCAGTAGATAAAATATGTATGTTAAACTGGAAAGCAAACAAGAATAGTAAATACTGTTTTACTTGCAAACGCCCATATGCAACCCTTAGTCAAGTTTGAAAATCATGACAAAGTCAACATCTTCAACTCCAGCATAACGCTTGTTCGTACGGCTGTAGAACGCTAAACGTAGCTGAGCCGATATCGTCGAATCTCTTGGCGTTTATAAGCCAATGTCTGCTAAAATAATCAAATATTTTGGCGCATTCGCATCATAAATCCTAGATAATTTTTATTTAGTGAAAACTATTTTAACGGAATGGCTGACAGACTTTAATACACACACTTTATAGAGTCAGAAATATTGTAAAAATTAAAAACTTTGCCAATCATACGAAGAAAAAAAATATTACCCCCAATTTCTTGAAAACATTTTAAACAGTTTACTTTAATTTCTTTAATTATAAAAAATGCAAAAAAATTTCAAACTTGTTTATTATGGAATAATATTGCCCAATTGGTTTTAAAAAGGTTAAGAAGTTTAATAAGGCCTGCTTTATGCACCTTTCGTCTGCAACATGGCTTGATGCATTTCATGAATTATAAGTTGCATATTACACATTACAATGTACATACTTGCTCATTTATTTTAGAAAATTATACAAAATACAGGTTAGAGTCTACGAGTTATATGTACATTATAAGTATTTAAATATAGATCCTGTTTATGTGTGGTTGCTTTGTAGCACAATCAAGATCCTCACACACCCCTTTGGAATCTGCGGAAATACAACTTGTTTGTGTCAAGCTTACACTTTGAGTAGAGAATCTGACAAAAAAGGCAGAAAACAAAGAAAAAAAGAATAAGATGCCAGAAAATGGGCGATTTTTTATTATTATTAGTTTCCAATATAGAGACAAGTTTTATATTAAAATTGTGTGTTTTATTATTATTACTTTTTAGCATTTTAGCTTATTTTTTATTTTTATGCACATCTAGTATTTTCAGGGTTTTAAATGAGTGAAATGTTAACTGTAGAAACACAATACCGATGTCAACGGGACGACTTACCGTCTTTAAGAAATAATAAACATAACGGTGGCAGCTAAACGGCACTGTTTCGTTTTCTTTCTGACAATACTCTAAAGAGAATAACAAATAAAATATGGGAGAATAATAAAAACGGATAAGAAAATAATAACAATTTCATCCAAGCGGTGTTGACGACAAGTCATGTCAAATTTGTATTTAAGTGCCGCTGACGTCAATTGTTGTGTTCCTATACTAAATTAATAAACTACGATCCAAAAAAAAATTTTAAGTTAAGAGCGCCTTAAGACATGCTCTACTTTTTTTAATTTACTATTTTTGATTAATTTCAAGGAGAAAATAGCAACAATAACTCCTTGCATGTATTTAGGGTTATAAATAAGAACTTTTGTTAGGTTGGGTAGAACAGGCAGCCGGTTAAAGAAAAGAATGAATACTTGAGTCCGCGAAATCGGACCTTTTGTGCCACCTGCAGAGGAACATAGAAAGATATAAAGCACACTAACCGAATATTCTTTCTCTTGTTCTTTTTCTCTCTCTCTCTCTCTCTCTCTCTCTCTCTCTCTCTCTCTCTCTTCCTATTTATTGTTTCTTAACACATCCAGCGATGCCAACTTAGTGCTTTTAGCACTAGTTTCGGTGCTTTTTAATGACTCAAAACACCAAATTTTTAGTTTTAGTGCCAAACTGAGGAAAAACACTAAGCTGGTGTTTCCTTGATTTTTCGATTGTATGCAGTGACTGTTTTTGCAAGTCTCACGAATGGCTGTTTTTCGCTTAGAAACTCTTTATATATCTCACAACATATTGGTATTTTAAATAAAAAGTCTATTAATCGCTCGATTAACAATTCACTTTAACATATTTTAGTCACACTTTAGAAACCAAATACGCTTGAACTCTTTTTCAAAGCGGCTTAAAACCAAAATTTTTCTTAAGTACACATATGTTTTATATAAAAATATAAGGTCATAGTGTTTAACTAAACTTAAAATTTCATTGGCTCTTACACCAAATCATCAGTAGACTTAAAGCAAATTTTTTACAATCCGAACTATTTTTCGTTGTTCAACTGTTTTGATTTTCTTTTTCCCTTATACATCTGGATAACAATTGGTTACCACTATATGATTATAAGGGCTACTGAAAACCAAACCTTTTCGTATTGCAACCATTTCTAGATATTGGGAAAGTTAAGATCAAGTCTGAATAATAATTGGAAATGCTGTAAAACTAAAATTTTTAGTTTTTGCTAAGGAAAAGACTTGTGGGGGGGGGGGGGGGGGGAGGGGTGCATAGTGTATACTGGATAGAATTCAGTTTAAAACAAGGTTATTAGTATTTGCAAAATTTGGTGGAGAGTGATATTTAAAGCTGTTTTATCCCTAAGAAACACAGGAACAACCAACCGGATGGACGGACAGATGGGCATGTTTTAATTGACTCAGAAAGTGATTCTCAGTCTAACGGTAATAAAACAAGTTGGTCTTAGATTGTTTCTTTAGGGCAATATAAAAGTCTGCACAAATGCATAATATCCCTTCCACGTTTGTAGTGTGTGTATAACAACTTAAGTGCTTTTTTACGCTTTTCTGAATGCAAAATTACGCTTTTTGGTGCCTTTTTTGTGTATGATGTGTTTTTTGCTTCTAAAAAGTTGGCATCACTGAACACATCAGCTTTACTTAATATACCACTCCTTCTATACAAAATAGGGTTGCATCTTTCATTTGACCTAATCTATTAGTTTCCCATTCTAATTGTAATTTGTACGAAATTTGTTTCTGAGCCTTTTAAGGCAAGGACTTTTGTAAGCCTAAATTAAAGTTTTTAATAATATTCCAGAAAGTTAAATTCAAATTTTGACAGACCTATATCTCACATTGCAGTGCCCTGTTTTATACTTTAGATCCCTCCTGTTCTTATTAAGAACCATGCTAGCACCGTTTCTAAATAGTCAGGACACCAGAAGTCTGGAGATTTCGCTGACGATGAAAGAAAAATTTACCAAAATGTAATAAAAAAAACCCCATCAATCTTCTCCTCGAGAACTTAGGGGCAATTTTTTTTACCAACGTAGCGTCACAATGACCCAGCACTTAACAGGTTCTAACAACGTTTTGGAACACACCTTATGTGCATATGATTTTATCTTCATCTGAAAACTTGTACACCTTCCTAGGTTGATGGGTTCAAAAGTGCAATGACAATTTAATTGTCAATGGCTATTACTGTTTTTTTTTATAACTATTTTGCTAATATTGGCAGCATGTATAGTATGTTTACATATATTTTTTTTTTTTTGCTATCACTACTACTACTGCTTGTTTGGTTGTTGTAATTATAGTTCAACATTTTTGTTGTCTTTAATTACAAGGAGACATAGAGAGAAGTGAAAAAGTAAAATTAGCAACAAGTATGTAGTATTCATAACGACAAGAAAAACTTGTAGCATTTAGTCAACAAATTTATAAACACTTAAGGCGCCATTTAATGCCCTACACACACAATGTTGCATTAATGTTAGCTGACAGTTTGTCCGGCATGGGGCAGGATGCGTTTAAGTATACAGCAATTACCTCTAAAGAATCTTACATAAAAATGACAATTTTGCTACTTATTCTATGAAGTATAAAGTTGTCTTTAAGAGAAAAAAAAAAAATGGCAGAAATTCTTATCCACACCTGCTAAAAATACTTGTCAGTCAGAAATAACTGGATGTTACAGACAGGAATAAGCAACATATTTCGTTTTTAATGTTTCTGAAGTTTAAAGAAAATTGTTTATGATGGAGTTCAAAAGAATTGTTTGCAATTAACACCTAAAGGAACATTTTTAAGAGAGGGCAACTATTTAATAATAATTTTTTTTATTTATTTTTTTAGACGTTTTTACAATACACAGGAATATTTTTTGTGATTTTAGCGCTAGTAAATTTTTTCTGTTTAAAATATGGGGTTTAAGTGCTATTATTAGTTTAAAAGACATTAACAAAATAAAACTGGGTAAAATAAAAAAACCCCGGCTTAGCTGAAGTAGTCGGCTTAAAAGTTTAGCCGAACTTAGCTTAGGCAACGGCTTCGTCCTCTAAAACCGATACAAAGTACTGAAAAATTCGTATTAAACTTAAAAAAAAACTCTTAGTGGCTTTCAGATACCTACACATTTTAACTGTTTTTAAATGCAATTGATAATATATTTTATTTATTAACAACTTTAAAAGAGTTAATTTAAATGTGTGTGTTTTCTATTCGATATTGATCTATGACATTTAATAATAAAAAAAACGGAAACCACTTATTACATACAACAAATCGTTGCTAACATTTTCTAAGACTTAAAGAGTTTTGTTTCGTATTTAATATGCATTTATTAGGAGTCATTATAAAACACTTAAAACAGAGTCATTTACATTTTAATGCAACCCTGGTAGATTGAGGGTTTAGCACATTAAATACTGGTGATTTTATGACAGAGAAGCGACCGAACAAATTCCTTCAATGTTTCCTGTTTCGCAGATTTTAAGTAGGCCGCAGTTGGTGTAGTAGTAGTAGTAGTTGTAGTAGTAGCAGTAATAGTAGTAGTAGTAGTTGTAGTAGTAGCAGTAATAGTAGTAGTAGTAGTTGTAGTAGTAGCAGTAATAGTAGTAGTTGTAGAAGTAGTAATAGTAGTAGTAGTAGTAGTAGTAGTAGTAGTAGTAGTAGTAGTAGTAGTAGTAGTAGTAGTAGTACATAGTAGTAGTAGTAGTAGTAGTAGTAGTAGTAGTAGTAGTAGTAGTAGTAGTAGTAGTAGTAGTAGTAGTAGTAGTAGTAGTAGTAGTAGTAGTAGTAGTAGTAGTAGTAGTAGTAGTACATAGTAGTAGTAGTAGTAGTTGTTGTAGTAGTAGAAGTAGTGATAGTACTAAATTGGCCTATAGGCACCGCTAACAAATTTAGGTATTTTGTGCAACCATTAGTTTACCTATAGCTCAAGGCTTTAAATAAAGTCTAGCATCCTACGAGTGAAAGAATTCAAAATGCCCATAGGCGTAACAACTCCACACTTAAGAAAACATTCTCTTCTTGTGCATAGTGCTGGGCAATTGCAAAGAACGCGCTCTGCGGACTTATCATCGATATCGCAAAAACCTAAAAGTTACTACATTCGACCTGCCGATTTTACTTAAATTGTATTTGAGAATACAATGCCTAGTGAGATAAGTTTCCTAGATTTGGACCTTAGAAGGCACTAGAACCTCTTATCCTGATGTGGACCCTAAACTGTGCACCAGTGAGAAGCAAACTCAGCGTCGAGGAGGGCGGATAGTTCACCCCCAATGTGCCATGAAGGTACACCACAAAAGGGCTCTGAACCAATCATTCAACGTCTCGCCCGGTCAACACGTTGATTACCAACATGGCCCTCTTACCTGGAATCCAAAGAAGTGTAACCCAGTTGTGAATGCCATGGCAATTAAGGCCATCAATACATTCCATCACCAATGCCTAGTTGACATCATAGGTCATAAGGGCTTTTAAGGTCGTTTGACTATCCGAAAAGACATAAATTCCTCCTCAAATATTCATAGACACTGATGCAAATTTCACAAATTTCGGCCTGAAATATCGACAAATATTTGCCAATAGGCAGATCCATTTAAAATCCTGGACCAGCACCAGTATTGTCATTCGATTGCCTAGAGACATCCGTCTACCAGCCCTAAACTCCTTCCTCAGGGTCCCTGGGCCCAAATAGTCCGGTCGAAGACCTCGACATTCAAGTGTCTGGTAAACACCCAAGTTCGTGGCACAGTATTCCTAACTCCGGATTTCCTATAATCTTCATATGTCCCACAAGATCTGCACATTTCAGCTCACTAACTTCCGGAAGTCGTTGAGCACTAGAGCGAGCACTATCCATAACAGAAAAATGCAGCGGTGGCAACCCAAGTAGGGTTCCCAGAGCGTCCGTCAGGCATGTCCTGCTGGCGCGTGTAATACCAATGCATGCAAGGCGGAGAATACGGTAAAGCACGTTCTTAACACCGACTTGATCAACCTTTGGACACTTTGCTTTCGACGCATAGGTTCATAGGTTTTGTAATGGTGTCAAAAAACCTGTAGATTTTTTTCGGTTTAAGGTCCCATGTCCTCCCAGCAGTCCCTGACAGGCATAAAAAGCCCTTATGGCCCCATTTGACGACACATATTCCAAGTGAGCGTTCCAGGCCTGTTTCCTGTCCATAACAACTCCTAAATATTTGATACTGTCAGAAAATCCAATAGTCGCACCCTCAAAATTAAGCTCCCTGAGTGTACATTTGATGTAATATAAGACATAAAACATTGAACTCTGGTAAATCGGTTCGATGTTCTCCTTGCATCGCCTGCAGTCGCTGTCCTTTGCAACCATTAGCCAAGGGAGGTATGCCTGTGCTTTAAGTAAGTGATTTTATATGTTTAAGTTAAGCAATTAACAAACCTAATTATGACTGAAAACCTATTCCATTGTAAATCACTTAAACTATTGCAGCATATAAGGTTTTGATAATTTTCTTTTCAATTTAAGGTAGCAAAACCTTAAGTAAATTAAAACAAAAGACCACGCTTCAAGTTCAAACAACTATTAGAGTAACCAACAACAACAGCAACTTAAAGTTAAATTAGTTAAACACTAATTTCCAATTCAGTTTCAGTCATGCAAATGTTAATTGACCACTTAAGTTAAAAACTTAAAAATAAGCTAGTTTAGAAACTAAGAAAACACAAAATCAACAACAAAATAGAAGAGAAAAAAACTGAAACAAAAAACGTGTTTAAAATCCAATGGTCAGCAGCACGTCAACAAACCCAACAGACAAAAGGGACATACAGACACGCACAGATATGAATTTGATTCCTGGGTAAATATTAAAAGTAAAAAATGTAATAAAGGAATGGAAAAAGTTTAAACTATTATGCCTGTATGGGTTATAGCACTTTAAATAAGGAATTTAATAGGTCCCATAGGTGTAGAATAAGTTTCGCTCTGTTCACACTGCACTCATTTTTAAAGGAATTGACGTGACCATGTTAAATTTGTGTTTGATTTAAGCCTTAATGCAAAGAATCTATATATAGTCAGAATACTTTTCCGTCCGTCTTCTTTATTGTTAAAACAGGTGTCCAGACGTCCATTGACGTCCTACAAGCCTGAAGGTGGCATCAATGTGTTAGAAATCGTCATACATAATTTGCTTTTGAAAATAAGCAACAAATACATAGTTCGTTTTAAGCAATATAGAATACGAAAATAATTCCAGTATTCAAATTCTAGTTAAAGTTTGTTTAAATAGAACAAATTTGCACACAACCTACGGTAGTACCGAATGGAAAGAGTGCTGACGAGATACTGTAGCTGGTTTTAAAAAATTAATTACACTCGGTTAATATCGGAATTATTTAATTCTTAATAACACATTTTTTTCCCAGCTATTACATTTTCAGTAATAAGCTTAACGCCGACGAAATGGAAATTATTAAAAAATAATCTTAGGGGTTCCCTCCCACCGGGTCGACTAAAGGGATTTTTGTTATTTCGCCAATTGTTTTAATGTTTCACAGTGCTCTGTGGACGATTTCAGCTTACCACTTTGACTTAGATCTTGTTGCAACACAAGCCTTTGGGGTTTTTAGTCAAACGACTGCCCTAACCAACAAACTATTTGCCTTTTCTTTTCCGAGTGCCTCGTAATGCGTACTTGGACACGTTCCAAATAATCACTAATCATTCTCTGTCACTGAAATGTTGTTTTAAATTTGGTATTTTTTGACATTTTTTTCATTATTGTATATTTGACTATTCGCACAGATGTCGAAGTATGTTGAACCTGTATCCACTAAGGCAAACATTCCGTGACTGAAAGAACTTGCTTGTGAGAATGTGTTATGGTCTGGGAGAAAGTCGATCTCGGTTCTTGGGGTTTTTAGCGAAGAGGCCCAGTCCCGTTCCCTTTTTCGCCTGAGAGCCATTTGTGTAAAAACACGTTTCCCTGGGCATTTGCGCGGAGTCCCAATAATCTAAGCCTATCAATTTATTATTTGAGCAGTACAATAAGCCTTGACCTTTAACTAGGGTATGCGGTCAGGCAATTTCAGTGTCTTTGTATGGCCCCTAAGTATGCCCCCAAAATTTGTTGGTAATAGACATATAATCCTTATAAATCACATTCCCCGTTGGATCTAGGCCTTTAGTCACAAGTGCCGCCTTGTAGTGTACGCGGATTTCAATAGGCTGAACGTTCAAAATCGTCTTAATTTCCCTTGTTAAAGTACTTGAAGGTTTTGATGGCTTCTAAATCTTTGACTTTTTGTGAAAACTCCAGAAGCTGAAAGGTTTTACAAACATTTAAATGTGAATCCGGGTTACTATTGAGAAATTGTTGAAATTTTTTCCTCTCTTTTTTAAAATTTTGACTTGAATGAAAGATCTGGTTTTTACCGCCCTACATGCCCTTGCTCAAACTCAGTGATGCCAACCTTTCAAAACGTGAAACGTATCGTCAAAACCGTTGCAACGCTTCTCAAGCTCCATTAGTTCTTACCTTACAAAATGGCAAATTCAAATATTTTGGATACATTTTTTGTCCAGTTTAAGTTAATTAAAATATTTCCTACACATATCGTTTTCCTATTGCATGAATGTGGCAACGCTAGTGCAAAAGCACTTATACATTCTCTTGTAATTAAAAGTTATTATTATTATATTTAAATGTCAATCCGGGTTACTACTGAGAAATTTGTTCTCTCTTTTTTACACTTTTGACTTGCATGAAGATCTGATTTTTACCGCCCTATATCCCCTAAGTCAAACTCAGTGATGCCAACTTTTTAGAACGTGAAACGCCGAAACAATGGTCACGCTTCTCAAGCTCCATTACAAAATGCTGAGATCTATTTTTTGTTCAGTTAAATTTTTCCTACACATACAGTTTTTCTATTGCATTAATGTGGCAACGCTAGTGCAGTTATATAAGTAGTTATTATTATTAGTAGTTATAGGTTGAGAATTCATAGTTATTGGGGCCTAAATTTAAATTATTTCAATTTGAATAAGTTAAAGGGAAGGGATAAAGGGGTCTGGCTAGCAGTCTGCAGCCCTCTAAATTTTCTATTCCGATATTCTTTTGTAAAAAAAATCCCAATATTAATACATTAATATTACCCTTTTCGTTATGATTATGTATTAAAAATAAATGTCATTGCACCGCACGGAAAAAAATCCAAAGAATGATGATTGGGAGACCTTAAACACAAAACCTTATCAAATCAAACCTGTTGAGCTGTGTTTTTATTTTCTATAATATTTGCTGCCTTTCCTGTTACAAGCCGTCGACAGAGTTTACTAATGTTGTTGCTGCTATTCCATAAGATTTAATTAAAAAACAATTTTTAATGAAATAAAAAACAAAAACAGGTTGGAATATTGTTGCTTTAGTTAGAACCAGATAGTCTGTCATAAGTTGTTTAATTTATTTTTTTTAAAAAGAGAGTTAAATAATTTTATACATTTTTTTTTAATTTATCTAGAAAGCATATTTAAAATATATGTTTATTTAAATAAAGATAATAAAAAAAACTAAAAAAAGTAAAACAAAATTAAGATTAACATCATCGTAATTTGACGTCATCACTTTTAAATAATTTATAAAATGATTGAATGATTTATACACAATTAAATGCATTCAGAATGAAGTGAATCCCGTATGATCACATCAAAAATATTTGATTTTTATGATATAGTTCTGCATAACCATAATATAATATATACATATGTTTAAGAATATCACTTTAAAGGCTATTTCAACCCCAGTTAGGAAGAAAAAATGACCAAATTTTAATTAACGATTTGTGTTTTTTTAACCTTAAATGCAATTATAAACAGTTAAAATTACTTAGATGATCACTTTCACACCTAATTATAATAAAACAAGGAAAATATGGTTGCCTTAACCATGTCGCGAACAACAGTATTTGAAAAAAATGTAACAACAAGCTATAGCTCTAGCCGAACAGAAGAGTAGGTAAGGTTAAGCTATGTTAGGTTAGGTTGAAAGGAGGACACCTCAAAGAAGAGTCTCAAGTCCCTCAGGTCTTTTACTTAAGCCAGTGATTGAACTAGCAAAGGGAGCAATTCACAGAAATTCCATGATTCAGACGAATTCCCTCAACACTTTTAAATCCACACCTCTTAAGTGAGCCACATCTGGTAAAACATTAAACATTGAAAAACATCGGGCTCTTGACAAGACACAGGAAATAATTTCAATGTTTTTTGTGCTCTTCGCAACACCATATCGATAAAAGTGTGGTTGTTAGTTTGAGTGGCCAGTTAGCACATTCATCATCATGTTCAAGGCTCTCCGAGTTTCAGAAAATCCCTAGTCCTATTCTCATTCGGGTCGCCTCAAAAGATTCACAACATTCTACCCTCTGCTACATTGTTCCACAGCACCTTGGGGGCATTTTCGGCCCACTTTTTCAACTCGGCTTTTGTCGCAGCGAAAGGCCTTATATTCCCCAGTTCAACTTCACGCTGTTTCCTAGCCCTAATCGTCAGATGTTTCGCCCGTTAATAACCGCCCACTCCCTAATGCCCAGGTAACCATATAATGCAAACATGGTCATATACCGAGCAATCATTTATCATGCTCTTGCATTGCAACACCAGACATATTTGCTCTTATCGACACTTCGGGAGGAAGTTTACAAAAATTCAATGGTGCGGACGAATTCCCTCAAGACTTCCAATTTCACACCCACACTTCAAGAAAGCCACATCTGGTAACACATCAGACATAAAACACATTGGGCTTTGGCCTGTTTTGATGTTTTTGCTGTTCTCCGCAACACCAATCCGATGGAGGTGTGCTCATTTGTTTGAGTCCCACTTCAGAACACTTATCGTCTTGTTCAGTTCAGTTTCAGAATGCCCCTTGTCCTATCCTGACCCGACCGATCTGTTATCAGCGCAGTGCAGTTGGCATTTACCTTTACTGGAGTTGTACACTTGGGTTACCCCATTGTCGCCATAAAACCCTCCAGTGTCTCCGAAATAAGTTGATGGTTACAGTCATAATCTCCATTAATCCATTCTCCCGTCGCCTGCAGGCGTTTCGTCATAAGCCCCGCCTCGCAGCGTAAGCGGGTTTCAAAAGACTATGTCCTCCAAAGCCCTCGTCGAAGTAGTCCTAGTTTCCCCGTTTATTTCGAAGCAACGCTAGACCTTTTGTATGATACCAATGTTGCTCTTTCTATTTGTTATATTCCACCATACCATTAAAGCGAAGTGCTTTCAATTTATCTAGGATTACTCCCACGTACTTAGCCATCTCGAATATCATAATCGAACTAATGAAGAAATGAGGATCGTTCACACTTGACCCCTAAGGCTGAGCCCAGTCATGCGCAGTATTGACGGCATCCAACGCCCTTCACAAAGCTGACTCGAATCCTTTCTCCTCAGGAGTACAACCATATCGTCCACGTAGCAGAGTGGTTCAAATCCTCCATCAATCAAGAACTTTAATAGACTTTGTATATTAGTAACCCACAGAAGGAGCGAAAACAGACCAGAAACTGAGCAGTTTTTTACTCACATAAGGAAAATCATTGCATATGCGGACGAGTTACAAGAGGCACAGAATAGGAAAGGGCAGTAGTAAAGGCCGGGGAACGAAGACAGACTATATGGTCACCAAGGTCAATTTTACGAGAACAGCGTACGTAATATTCTCTATAAGCGACTAATTATTGGAACCATATATTTAGTTTAAGGGCTTGCAGTTCTCACTGACGGATCCAAAATAAATGATTGCACCGGAGGCGGCGTATATACATGAGAGGAAACATCAAGTAGTCCTACAGACTATCTGATTTTTGTAATGTGTTTTAGGAGGAGATACTGGCAAATTGAAGAGCAACAGATCTATAAATATAACATGTTCTAGGGAATAGTGAGGCTAGTATTTTTATCAGTCCGAAGGCTCTTAGGGACACCAAATCTAGGTTAGTGAGGGATGTAGATAAGCTCTTTTTTGGATAATGGAATCTTACTTTTATACAGGAGTTGTTGTAGAGTTGCTAGAGCTGTACAGCCGGGAATGAGCTTAACAAACTCTAGGTAACTTACAAACTTGGGTAACTTACGAATGGGACCATTACTAACCACTGTCAAGTTAAGGCTGGAATTAGAAAATAAAATGGCCGCATAGTAGAACGTAAGAGGGTTACGAAGACATAAAATTGATAGAGGATGTTCTTTTTTGGCCGATATTACAGAACCATCAAGTAGTTGGTAAAGAGATTTCACGAAGAACTAAACTATGTCTCAGGATAGCAGCTGGGCTATTCTGGGGGACAGATGGAAAGTAGGAAATCGCACGGCTATTTGAGCTGTTATTCTTTCTTGGTCTGGGACTATCTTTTTAGTCTTTTAACTTTCTCTTTCTTTTACTCGATATCGCTTTTTTGTTTGAAGGGTCCCACAACGAAAGCAAGCAAAAAATGTGATAGATACGGGTACCTTTCATATATCCGAACAATTCAAATATTGCTTAAAGTATTATTTTTAGGGTATGTAAGTAATCTTTTAAGGCCAAGGTTCCAGCTTTAGGCCAATACGAAGAAAGTATTTGAGAAAAATTTTTTTGACCACAAAAGCAAAAAAGGTAAATCATGTTTTTTTAGTCACTGCGGGGCTTAGGGTTATCAGGCTGCGCTGGGTACCGAGACACTTTAGGATAACCGGAAATAAGGCTGCGGACTAACGAGTATGAAGAGAATCTACAGTTTGGTATTTGCCTCGGTTTTTCCCCACTTTGGGATCCTTGGGATAATTTAGGAATACTTTAAGAACAAGGTAAGCCCGAAGCTGTACAGTCAAAATCTCTATAGCTCTGCTGTCCATCGGTGTTCTAACTGGAATAAACTTACTGGATTGTCGCATAAAAGTCTACACAACATAAATAATGATAACTCCTTTGACCAGAAGGGTCCATATTTGTTAACAAACAAACATTATCAAAAAAGTTTTTTGTCGATATCTTATTAAGAATGTGAATTTTATCTTTGCGTGCACTACACTTCACTGTAACACGGTCAGTTACTTATGCAACAAGTGTTTTAAGTCAAGGTAGTGGTTAAGAGCTTTTAAAAATCCAAGTTAGACACATTTGTATTTGACAGTGTTTCCCAAATACATATGCCTCAACCCAAATGTTTCTCTTCGACACTAACTCTAATCAAAAAAAGCAATTTTTAAATATTTTATATTCGATTTTTTTGTTTGTTATTTGGAATAATTTTTATATATTTTTTTCAATTTTTAGCATGTTGGCGATTCCTTGATATAATAGAATCCATACTTGTGTATATTTTGCAGGGTGTTTGTGTGCATGTTCCAATATGAAAAGTGGTGGTGGTGGTTGCAAGTGGTTTTATGGCAACAGGCGTAAAGTTGTTATTCTGCATTTCTATTTGGTATTAGTTATTTGAGTTATTCCTTAATGGTTGCTATTTATAGGAACCAGTAGCTTCTAAAAGTTTTCTTTCAACAGCAACAACAACAGTACAAATGTTCATTAACAAGTATTTAGACGTTCTAAGAGGCCAGTGATGCATGCATCGTCTTGTAGTATGAATATTTTATGGACATGCAATAATGATGGCACAAGCATGGTTTGCCTGCCCGCCTGCCATCCAAATATCTATTTATCCATCCGTTAATATTTACACGCCTTTACGTGCTACTATAAACTATAAACTCTTAAGATTAAAAGAATGAAAAGACAAATTAACTTTTTGCTTGCATGTTTGACGAAGGTTAGTTAAGGACTAAACAATTTAATTTAAGATGCAAATAGACGTTTGCCGGTAGATACTTGAGAGTAAGTAATGTAAGATGAAACACTTAACACTTACATATTTTTTAAGTTTATGATATTCTAAGAAGTCTTATACTATATTTGTTCTTACTTATTCGGGCATTTAAAGCAATCCATGTGGGTCATTGGCCGAACTAAAAATTAATATCCAAGCACTTAGGTCTTTTGCGTCATTTTTCCAATGTTCTTCTTTTCCGATTTTCACGTATGATTTTGTATTCGTTAGGGTCATCCTGCACAATTCGTTCAGCTTTGCAGGTATGCCGAATTCCGACATGGCCTCAAACACCCTTTACGAATCAAATTAAAATCGAACTATGGAAAGCGGTGAAAGATGGTAACTGTCGATCTGTTTATTATGAGTTTTCTTGAAGATTTGACGTAGTGTGATGAATTTAAAAGGTCTAAAGCCAGGTTGGTAGGGACATACTATGTTTGGGAATACACAAAAAGTCCACAGAGTTTCCGTGTGCTTAATTTTGACCATCACTATTGTCTGGGTCGAAATGGCCAAAAAAGTATTTCTGCTGGGCATTCAACCAGCACCCTGGTATCCCACTAATATATGTAACTGCCAAGAAATCTAGAAGATAAAAAACCATCTCCTCCTTTTAACTATTCCCGCAACTAGGACAGTCGTCGTTAAGCCTGTTTGCGTTGTAATCCACCACCCTAAGACCCATAAAAACTGACCTCAAACTCGAAACATGCTTTTGATTGCGGCTAATCAGTTGGTTCGCATTTTTGAAATCAAAACTGGGTAACAGCCCCATACCTTGCATGTAGGTGCCCAGGTTACGCCACCTAATAGTATTCTCAGCCACTTAAGAAAGTATTTAAAGAAAGTAGTGAAAGATTGATTTGATATCCTTAAATATACCTTCGTGGATTTACGACTGATTTCGCGTTAGAGGTAACACAGGCCGGCACAGTCGCAGAGGCCAGATGCTCCAACGAACGTTCATAGATGCGAATCCCCTAGAACAACCAAACTAAGGATGGATTCGAGATGTTACAAATGTCTTGTTAGTCTGGCCAAACGTGGACTGAGAGACACCATGGCTGCAATAACCAGAAACTATGCTAGTAGATAAGGGCTGCCTTCCAACAACCTTTGTAGAAGCTGTCAAGAGGGGCGGGGAGATTTGGAGTGTCCAGCACCTTTTGTAATTATATCCGACACTAGATGATATTCGGATAAGGTACTATGACGCCAACAGATTGGATAGCCTGTCGCACGTGGCTAACATTGGCCTATTTAGTGTTCTATCCTTTATAAACCATAGTGGCTGGTTTGAAGACCGGAACCCTTACATGGCGACCATTTAAATTGGCATTTACCTTTATCTTTCAAAATTTGCTAACCTACTGCTGAGCTGTTTTAATATTGTCTTCTTTTATCTCTCTGTCTTCCCCAGGTATCACAAAGGAACCGAAGAAACTAGCCCAGGTGGGATGCACCTCATCCTTTTATCCCTTCGGCAGCCATCGGTTCTACCTAACAAAGCTCGTCGTCTTCTTAGTATCTGCGCCATCGGATTTGATTTGGCCCTCAAATAAATATTGTAGACATTACAAACGGAACAATCTGATAAGGGTATACCTCATTACTATGTGAGGGATATAAACACAGAGTTATTATTACACAACCGATATAGCATAAATGTTCAGGCTTAAATAGCGTTTCGTACGTAAACAATGTCAAACACTATTATATTATTTTTTTTAATAGATTATATTAATTTTCTAAGTGACCGTTATTAACACTTTTGCATAAAAATTTATTTTTTATGGTTATTTAATTGTTTTTATTAATAATTGTCCTGTTGTCTTATTTTTTAAATTATTAATAATAAAAGATATTTAATTTAATGATTTGCTTAAGCACTTTTGGCAAAAGTTGTAAATAATATTATTTTATTTATGTGAAAATCTATTGTATTTCCAATATGAAATGAGAAAATGAGAAGTTTGTAAAGTTTACCATTTAAGTACTTGAAAAAAGTCGAACCTGTGTTGACGCGCAACAATAGGAGTTCATTAAAATAAGTTATTTTCTGTGACTATACTAATATCTCGCATTAAAAACTTATCTCTTGATTTATGATTTTAATTTACATTAAATTTGCTTTTTTTTATATTTTATTTACCTTTAAAATGCCATTGATTAGAAAACTTTATTTAAAAAACCATAACAAAAAGCAAGCGATTTCAAAAAAAACGCGGGGCGTTAAAAGAATATCTTTAAAGGAGTGAAATTTAAGTTTATGTTGGTATACTTTGTTTTAATTTTTTTCATATTTCAAAATGTTTTTTGGCATTTTTTTGAGCATTGTTGGTCTTTTGGCAAAAATAACCCGAACAAGCAACATAATGTGGATTTTAAGAAAATAATCGAAGGTATTAGTACAACGCACGACCTAGAAGACCAATTACCAGGTCCGTTTCACAATATATTCAAGGAAAGAGCATTGGATCATAGTGCAGTAAAGATCTTTTTTAACAGATATGTGAGCTGTAGCATCATTTTTAAATAAAGTCTGATAATGTCATCAGGTGTAAACTAGAGATGTGTAGTTCACGAACGAACTAGTTCAATTGAACTATTCAGTAAACTGAACTATGTGAGCGGGTTAGTTCACTGGGCGCTTTCAGCTCCGCAGTACAGCAGTTCATCGGTTATTTTGAATCCTTAATAGTAAAATATTTTCAAAATAACTTCTTTATTTTCGTTTTATTACAAAAATTGACATATTTTAATACTTTCAATATAACACGGCTTCGCTTAGGGAGGGTTGCAATAAAAATTTTTTGTTGACCTACCAACACAACTAAACTACTGAGCTTATTGAACTACTGAACTAAAAGAGCGACCTAATTCAGTAAGATGAGCTGAACTAAAGAGAGCGGTCAGTTAAAAGAGCTGTTAAACCCAACTCTAGTGTAAACCAAAACAAACAGCCCAACTTACTGGATGTCTAAGGGCTTAGTGCAAATAAGTCTTGCTTTATATGCGGGAATTTTGTTCTTTAATAAATTTGCTAAGCCCAAAAAGAGCCCCATTGCCCAACCAAATTTTTTATTTTTATAAATATACCTAAAGAAGCCTTTCATATTTTAAAGCTTAATATTGGAAAACTAGAAAATTAAGTAAAAATGATACAAGAAACGATTGACCTCAACCTCGATTAAATTAAAAATTTTTAAAAACATATGTAAGTCGAAAAAATTGGATTTTAAATTTGTTTTATGTTTAAGAATATATTGTTTACGCTATACTTCCCATTAACTAAAACTTGTTGATAATCATTTAATTTATAACTTTCTAAATTGTCCCAAAATAGATGTTAATGTATGTTAATATAAAAATTAAAATATTGTTTTTGGATTTAAAAAAAAATAGTTTCTATTACAAAAGTGAACAAAAACAACAACAACTAACATTTAAAAATTTACTTGCTTTAAGTTTACAAAGATTTCAGTCATTCTACGGATTTTATTTAGCATTTAAAATCTAGTCACAATGTTTTAAAAGGTTTAAGAGCAGCTTAAAATGTTAAGGTTAATTAAAATGTTTTGTTTTTGGTATAAAGTAAAGCAAGTAAGAGCGCTATATTCGGCTGTGCCGAATCTTATATACCCTATACAACTTTTATGAGTTTTTGCCTTAACTTTCCTCTAGGGGCGAGTCCGAGGAAGTTGTAGGGGTTTTACCCTATTTTTTTCAAATTTTGTATGGCACATCTGTTAGGTACTGGAGATAGGGGGTAATTATGTTTGGGAGGAAAAATTGATTGATGTCAAACTTACACTTGACCTTTAAACGAACACCCTGGAAGCTGTGGGAGCGATTTAAAAAAAATTTGAAAAAATTAAACTTTGTATGACAACCCTGTTAGGGGCGAAGATAGGGTGTAAGTATGTTCTACAAAAGTGTTTGGGAAGAAAAATTAATGGGAGTCGGTCTCACATTGCACCCATGTACCGAGTTTGAAGTCAATAGCTGTCCTAGTTTTAGGAATAGAAAGTTTCACAAAATTTTTAAGTTAAAAATTGTACCCAGAAAGAAAACCCGCTTTCTAAAATCAAGAATTTTATTCTTGAATTTATTCAAAATCTTTCTTAAAATTTTTAAGTACGATCCGTACTTACATTTTCGAAGGCCTAGAGGTAGCGCGTTTGTTGCTGCAGTGCGGAAAGCTCCTGGTTCGAATCTCAGCTTCGGTAAGTGCAAACAATTAAATTTTTAAATTATAAATTTTAAGTATCTATAAAATAAAAATGAAATATAATAAAACTCTCTCCTTTTTAAATAAAGCTCTCCATAAGTCAAAAAAATTACATTTCATTTTTGAATTAATCTTGTTTGCGCTTAAAGCAATCTTTTTTTGGCTTAGTTGTGGCTAAAAGTAAGAAATTCGTACTTGAAAAATTTTACTGGGAGTAAGAAATTTCGTACTTGGCTTAAGGAAAACTGTACCCACCGTACTTTTGACACCGCTATGGCTTGATTAAGGTAAAGTTTACGTAGTTTATTTTTTGTGTGTATGCAAACAAAAAGTGTTTTAAGCAGTTCTTTTTTTTTTATTTGAAATTTAGTAAATTTTATATAATAAAGTCTTCGTTAATAGCAGCATCTGATTTATTTTTAAATAAAAAATTTACCAAAATAATAGAATATATTAAGGATCATAAAGTTCATCCTGCGTTTACACATGCAAGTACTTTCAATGCAAATTTTGCGTACTCATTAGCAAATAAATTTTATTGTGAGAACCTGGTACTGACTGGAATAATATTAAACACACTTAGTTTTAAGATTTGAATACTTAAGGTACCTTTACACGGTAATACAAAGTAATTAGACTTTGTAGAATCAATATATTATAAAATTCTCTCCGTGTTTAAAAAAAGAGAATAAAAATCTGTTCTAACTATTTTTCATGTTTACACGGATGAGGTTGGTAAAATCAAAATCGTTTGTTTCATGCCACCTACCTTTTGGGGTAACGCCATATGGTTAAGGTTCAACAATATTTACAAAAACAACATGAAAAATATCTGCTTTTATTTTGATTGTTTGTGTATTGTTTCATTAAGTGTAGCCACCTTCATTAGATGTTGTAAGTGCTGCCAATCTTTCACACCTCTGATGTGATGAGAATACACAAGTTTCTAAAATGGTTTAGAAAATAAACATTTACCGAACACTTGTCAAATTTTGCATACGTATTCTCTCCTACCCAATACATTATGCTTTTACATGATGAGATTTTGTATTATCCCACAACATTATTTGACATATCGCAATATATGTATTACCGTGTAAAGGTACCTTTATTGTTAGTTCGCTTAAGCGAAGATTCAATAATAAAAATATGACAAAAAAAAAATTAGCAAAGAAATTACAAAAAAATCGAAATTATTGCTTGAGTGGTTGCGTCAAGTAAATGTTAATTAAAACATAAGAACATTCCAGACTTTAAAGGAAAGTGAACCATCATGTTAACAGAAAAAGCAAAGATAAACTGACTTTCGAAAAATTTGTTTCAGAAATTGTTTTCTTTAAAAGATTTAAATTAAATAATTTAAGTTTTATTATATATCTTTGCGTGTGCACATGTTCTTTTTGGTACATTCCCTTTACGAAATTATTTATTTTTTAAGATTATTAATAAAAAATTACATAAATTTGCTTCTTAAGGGTTTTTTAGGCCAAAACAAAATGCAAATTTCTTAACACGTGCGGATAAATAAGTTAGATAAGACTTTGATTATTATTTTTCATTCATTTTTCAAAAGCTTTTAACTAAGCCGCAGTATTTCTTATCTGTTTGACCTTTTATTAAAAAAAAAATTTATGTGCACAAAAGAAGACATGTAATATTGAAAACTTCGTATTGGGTCAACTTTACGTAAAACGTCTCAAAAAAAGGGAAACTCCCTTTTTTTACACAAATCGATGAATTTTCGTGTTAAATAAAATTTAAATTATTGAAATATAACTAAATTGATACATATTTTATTTTTAATTAATTTCGGAAATTTTAAATGATCACATGCCAAAAAATCGGCTTTTAGTTTTTTAACATTTTGATGAAAATGTCACGCCCGTCACATTTATTAAAAAGCCTTTCTTTACGAAAAAACATTTTTTTGTAGAAAAAAGTATCAAATATAATTAAAAACACTATAAGCAACCGAGTAAACAAATTAAGCCCAATCTCAAAAATTATTTGCACACAACGATCATACACTCAAAATTCTCTCAAATTTAAATTTGTAACACACCTGTCACAGTCTATAAGTGGTCATTGTGAACAGAAATCATGTTCTTCTAGTACCTGCTTACTATTAAACGTTAAAAATCAAAAATCCTTTAAAATTTTAAGTTTTTTTTTAATTTAAAATTTTGAAATTTTTGAGTTTTTAGCAAAAGTGGGAGTAAAGTGGTCACACGAATAACGTAAAAACTATTAAAATGTTGATGTTATTCACGGCCCAAAAACTTCAGGTTGACCCATAATGGCAACAAAACCCTTTCACGCTCTAAAAGAATTTTTTTTTGCAAAGATCAACATTATTTTTAGTAACAATAACAACAAATAAAGAAGAAAAGAACCATCGGCTGACATGCAAAGACAATCTGGGGTTATTGTGCCTTGACCATAGAATAATTTCCAAAACTGTTTCAAATACTTATTCATATTTTAATAACAATTTTATGTTAATTTATGTTTAAAAAAGAATACATTTTGACTTTGAATTTTAGTTTCGTTATTAACATTAATATCAAACTTAACATAATTTTTAAAATCAGCTTATTATTCGACGAATAGAAATTCATTATTAAATAAAATATTGTTATTTAAAACATTTTAATTTTTTTTTCAACTTTCAATCGAAAACCTTCTTCATTTTTTCCCTAAGTTTATGAAAATACACCTGTTAGAGGAAGCTAACTTCAATATTTAAATAAAGTTTTTAGAAATCTCAGCAGGAGTTATTAAGAATTTAAAGATTTTATTTCTTATTTAATTATTTAAAAGAAATAAATGAAAATTTAAAGAGGAATTTCAAGTTGGTTCATTAGGTGTTTAAGTCGTTATCTATTGTTTCTCGTTAAGAGAGTAGAATCTGAGTAACAGTTACATAACTCTTAGTTGCTTAAAAATTATGACGATTATGGGATTTCATAATTTAAATACACACCTGTTAATAGCCTTAAGCCATTTGATTAATCAAATTAATAAATTCAATAGTTAGTAGTTGGTAAGAACTTTTTTTAAGCATCGACTAAAAATAAGATTTTCTATAAGTGGTTAAATTAAAAAGTAAAAAATTTTAAGAGTTTTATTTCAAAAGCAAGTTTTAAAACTTCTTAACAAATTAGTTCTTATATTGGTAGTATTCTAGGACTAATTCTAAACTTGCTTTACACAGATGACATGCCAACAAACAGCCAACCGACATTTGCTGATGATACAGCTTTTCTTAGTAGTGATGAAGACTCTAAAGAGACTTTGAGCTATTTAGAGCATTATATTATCCAAACAGAGAAATAATTAAAGTACTGGAAACAAATTAATAAATAAATGTGCCCCCACGTACTCCATAATCCTTATTAATATGCAAATGGCTCCTCTTTGACCTTAATCGTCGCTTTACATTAAGTGAAATGTAGATGCAAAGTTGACACAATTTACACTAAAAGCATCTCAAACTCACTGGCTAAATGATAGAATCTCTGCTTCATCTCGATTGTAAACTTCTGCTCTGGAACTTGATTTTGAAACGAATTTTATCCCATCAGATATAGGCACTGCCTCTGTTTTAAAAATAGAGAAAATCAAGTTCAAACGGCGTTTAAAGATAATCCTACTAATAACAACTGCCGCTCTTTGATCACAAAGATCTTAAAGCTTCACTAGTTAAATGTGAAATCTTAAATTATGTGGACAACCCTCCAAGGATACAGCAGTAACTAAATGAAGCCACACGGCCTTGCTGTTCGTACTGCCAGGGGAAAAGGAATGACAGCCCCAAGTTGAATTGGAACTCACGGGAATCAGTTACCAGCCCCCGGTTCCTGTACTGATACTGATTTTTGGTAAGCCCACTTCGGTGTGCACGTGGTGGTTGTGGTAGCCTGGATTAACGCTTGTAGAGTCGCAGAAAGAATGTCCATTTACTTGATAATTGGTGTTGTTGAATCAACATAAACTAATGGCCATTAGGGCGGTACTACCTGGTTTTCGCCCAATTGAGTGGAGTTTGGGTAGCCGTTCTTATTGGGAATGATGTGAATATACCTCAGCATATATGCATGAGCAATCCTTTTTGTCAGCTGGGATATCAATAGCCCGAACTCTTCATCAATGTGGCTATTAATTACCCAATGTCGCAACAAAAAGAAAAATTGCTATTTGTGTGTTCTTGCCAAGCCGTCCGATTGTCGGACACAAGAGTATTGGACAAGTAGTGTGACCACCGTCAGGCTAGCTACTGACGTAAATTACGCTTCTACCACTATGTAGACAAGAACAGGGTGTCTGGTGGCAGATTTTTATTTTCAAACTTAAATAAAAAACTTATTAATTTACACAAAGTTTTATTAAGAGCATTAAACGATAGAATGGAAATGCGGATTTTATTTTTTAAAGAGTACGTCATCCAGATGTCTTCCGTCGAGTTTAACACACTGTTTAAAACGGAGCCTTGTGTTTCGCGCTACACGCTGCAGTAAACTTGGTCCAATTAAGCTGATTTTTCGACGACTATTTTCCTTTTAAGCCACAAGAGATTAAGGATTGTCATTATAAGCCCTCTCTTTGAGGTAGCACCATAGAATAATCCATGGAGGCTATTTTGGGCGACCTTGGTGGCCATTGGATGTCCCCAAAGCGACTGTTCAGTTTTGAGGAAAATTTTCCCGAAGCAAATTAATCGAATCTCTGACTATGTGTGCAGTCGCCCCATCCTGTTACAACCACGTGTGTGAAGAGTACGGTGGATGAGATCGAAGGTTTCGCAAAAAGAATTCCGTAATCATGTGTCGATAATTTTCACCGTTGACATTCGTCGCCTAGCCACAAGAATTTTCAAAAAAATATGGTCTAATTAGCTCATGCGTGGATAAGGCACACCAAACAGTTACCCTGGGGCAATGCAATGGTTTTTCATGCAGCGGCAGTTTTGCTTGTTGACGTGGCCGTTCAAATGAATATGAGCTTCGTCGCTCCAAAAAATTGGATTTACAGTGCGAAAACGCTCCAACATCGTTTCACAAAAATTTTAGCGTAATTAAAAGTCACTTCTTTCAGTTCTTGAACGATTTAAATTTTATAATGTTAGAACTTCATATCCTTTACCAAAGTTTCATGAATAATCGCTCTTAGATGTCCCAGTGAGGCTGCTCTCTTCCGTATTGAAAGTCACGGATTTCCACGTAAACTGCTTTCAAGCAGTTCAATGTTTTCGGGAGTCCTTGAAGATCGTCTGGGCCCTGCCCGTTGGATATTCATAGCCCAAGCAGTTGCGCAGATCTCTGCACCCACAAACAAATTAAATTTACACTCGGTCCAACAAGTGTTCGCCGAATATGAACAAAATTGTCGGCAAGCAATTACGTTAAAATTATTACTCTTCAAAAATGTCTCCACAGCGATTGCGCGATGCTCAATCGCCAATGTGACATCCGCACAATCGATAATTCCAACGGCGCCGACCTCCCTTCATACCGTTTAGTACTTTCTGAAATAATTGTATTCAAAAATATAAATTTCCCATCAGACTCCCTGCTTTTTAATGAGCTTGAACTACTTTTAAGTTCGCTCTCTCGATACATTCACAACATGATGGACACATCTGCTGCAAAAGGAGGGGCACTATTGTCCTTAGAACTTTAATTTATTGTGCCAATGCCTGGACTATAATTTGTAACTTTTAATTAGGATTGGAATAATAATTTTTAGTGTATAAAAATGAAGATTCAATGATAAAAATTTCGGAAGCACATTGCTAATATAGCGTCCTAGATATGGCATATCAAACATTTATGCAATTGTAAGGAAGCTACCCCTTCCCATGTTCGTAACCGAAAATTTTTGTGGTAAAAGAATCCCTAGTTTTCGATATAAATTTTAAAAAATATGCAATGATTTCGTTCTAATAAAATTGGATAATCCCAGATAATTACTAAATGAACTCCCTATTTCTAAGGCAGGGGTCGCAAATAAATAGTTATAGCATTCCAAGCGGAGTTTAAAACTGATATATGTTTTTTAACAATTTAAAAAGTATAAAAACAAATACATCAGTTTTAAACGGGCATTTGGACTTTATACTTAAATAAAATGGAGTTTTATAGTTTTGAAGCCTAATTTTTTCGATATTATTTTAATTTTGCAAAGAAGGCAGCACAAAGTGCATATTAACACGACAATAATTTTTAAAAATTATTATGAATATTTGTTTTCAATTTCTGTTTACAGGTCAGGGTATTGCCTGCATTAAATTAATATTATTTGAAATGTGTAATTTATTGGAAAATTATACATTCAAATCTAACTAAATACATATACTTTTTTCTCTACATATTTCTACGAAATACTATATTTATGTGCAACAAATAATTAATAAAAATATTTATTAATTATATTCAAACTGTACGACGAATATGCTTGAATAAAAATTTTGTTATCAGCCAGAGGTTATTAATTTTGAAAAACTTTAAACTGTTGACCCAGAAACACATTCAAATGTACATACATATCATTGGAAATGCAATAATCCATATTTTTTGCTTTATTAAGTTGTTTTTTTATAATTTTATTTTAAAAAAATTATTAAAATATGGCACATGTCATTTTAATGGTGGCAGGGCGCATTTTGTTGCTTTTAATTTTTGCAACAAAAAATTAATAAAAAAAAACCAACAAAATAAAATGTCTAGGTTTGTATAATTAAACAAATAATTTAATACAATTAATTGAGGGTGTTCAAAGTTTGAAGATTGCAATGCATTCTTCAGTTCTTTTTTCAGTGATTTAAAAATATTTTATAACAAAAACTTAACGTTAGAAAGCCATATTATAAGCCGAAGTAGTTATTTGTGAACATTATGCGAAAATAATGTGTTTGAAAAAGAAAATCTAAGTTTTTTATTTTGTAACAGAATAACAGCTCTGTCTTAAAGACTGACAATATGACAGGGTTGGGTCACCATTACAAACAAAAGTCTTCCCTACTCCTTTAGAAATAAATATAGAAACAGAAGCATGTAAGAGTAAATGAGATGTTAAAGGAAATCAAAGTACCCACGAGTGCATCCCCTCTTGGTGACTTTCTCCTAGCCACCGGATTTCCAAGAAGAATCAAATGATACTTCACTAGGGTACTTGGTTGGTTGGTACGTTGGTTAATATGGTAGCGTTAACATGGTAGTTTGATTTTTCAGCAAGATATCATCGAGTAGGGTCAAGAATGCCAGCCCCAATCCCCGCCACCCCCCACCACTCGTAATATGTATCATCCCTAAGAATCAGCATCTGTATTAAAACTTGAAGTACTAAGTCCAACCTGCGGCGGTATCTAAGCAGGTATCTCACCTGATATCTTACAAAGTTTATCCAGTTTACAATTGTATAGAAATCCGGGTCTCCTGTCAGCTAGGGCAGGACATTGGCAGAAAAGGCAAAAACAATCTCCTCCTCTTCAATTACGACAGTCGTGAGAAGGGATTCCGTGTTAACATTACGTATTTACCAACCATCCAGCTAACCGTTAAGACCGACATTAAACTCGATACATCCTTTCGATTGACGCTTACGAGCTGGAGCATACGCTTTTAATCAAAATTGAACCATAGAGACCCCACATGTATTTTAAATGCGCTACCTAAGTAAGATCCCGCTCTGGATAGTCCCTAGCGGAACTCCAGGCCAAATTTCAATATTCCTGCCATATACCAGCTCATAAACCTCATTAATAGCAAACAATTCTGCCTAAATTTCACTGCATTGATTAGACAGATAATATAAGAAACGAATTTAAGATCCATCAATTAATCATATGGCTATAAGATGGGTTCTGGATCTTAGAGCCAAAGGAAAAATCCTGGCGTCGTAATTTTTTTACATGATAACCCCCACATCATTGACTTCAGGCTCTTTATCAAGGCCACTATGGGGTATAATACATTAAAACCCCATCAGAAACAGAACCACAGTTACCATCCCTTCGTCGATATCAAGGCCGCTTTCGATAGTCCAGTTCGTGCAAAGGTGTTTGAGGCCATGTTTGAATTCGGCATTTTTTTAAAGCTAATCAGATTATGCAGGATGGCTTTAACGGATACAAAATTATCCATCCGTGAAGATCTTTGTAGACGGAAAATAATGGTATCGTACAAGCCAAGTGCTGCATAACCTATGAATATGCGCTGACTCGGACATGTTGTGCGAATGAATGAGGATGCTCCAGCCAAATAGGCGTTTGAATGTGATCCCGTGGGAAGAAGCAAAAGGAGACGACCGAAACTCCATTGGAAGGACCAAGTTCAAGAAAACATTTTCAAACTCAACGTGAATAACTGGGAAAGAAGCGCAGGAAACCAAATTGCTTGGAAATCAATTCTTAGTTCAGCTGTTGATATGGGGTGTTAAATAGTCAGAAGGTTAGTTGTGGATAAAGGGCAATGTGCTCCCAGATTCTGATACAGGTAAACACTAAGAAGCATCAATTAGTTGGAATCTGTTACCCTACCAACTCTTTTTGTTAGCCGTTTTACTCTCGTGGGAAGAACCTATTTAGTCGCTTTGTCCGCAATCGTAGTTTCCAGACCCTACATTTTCGTATGGAACACGTTTCACTCTTAATGACTTACTAAGTGACAGGCACATTAAAAACGCGAAATTTTATTTGAATCAAAAAAGTTATGAATTTCAAGAAAAAGTTATGAGTTTAGAAACCCGTTGTTTCACTCCTCTGATATTAAATCAAAACAAAGTTACCAAAACAATTTTTAATATTTTAAAATTTTTCAACCCGGCTTGTGCTCCCAGATTCTGATACAGGTAAACACTAAGAAGCATCAATTAGTTGGAATCTGTTACCCTACCAACTCTTTTTGTTAGCCGTTTTACTCTCGTGGGAAGAACCTATTTAGTCGCTTTGTCCGCAATCGTAGTTTCCAGACCCTACATTTTCGTATGGAACACGTTTCACTCTTAATGACTTACTAAGTGACAGGCACATTAAAAACGCGAAATTTTATTTGAAACAAAAAAGTTATGAATTTCAAGAAAAAGTTATGAGTTTAGAAACCCGTTGTTTCACTCCTCTGATATTAAATCAAAACAAAGTTACCAAAACAATTTTTAATATTTTAAAATTTTTCAACCCGGCTTGCTTATTTATTTTTATAATTATAATATTTATTGGAGAATTCAACTGTAAAAATTATTTTTTTTCGGCACTAGCTGAGTTTAAAGCATTTTCGAAACCCGCTACAATTTCTCGTCTCTCTTTGTTCGGTACTGAGCGTTTTAAAGTATTTTTATTCTCCATGGGATCTTACAAAAGTTATAAAAATCCCTTAAACCTTTATTTCTCAACTTTATTAAAAAGTATTCCTTTCAGACTTTAATCTTTTAAAGAAAAAAATCTAAATTTTGTACGATGCACATGTTTTTTTTAAAAACACTTAAAACTTTTTAAATTTTAACAAAGCGTTAGTAAAGCAAACTTATTATGCTTTAGAAAAAAAAAAACAATTTGTCGCCTTTAAAATTTTCCAATTTTTAATTAAACAACAAAAAACTAAAATTATGGCCATAAAGCACAAATAAATACTTAAATATATAGAGACCAAATTTAGAAAACTTTTGCTTTCAAATAAAACATTTGTTTCTATTTTAAACTAACTGTATACATTTTGGTTTTGATGTGTTAAAACTACAACAAACTTATGAAAAACCTAACACTTTCCACAAAACCCACACACAATGTACTGAAAGCTAAATTTTTGGACAACGAAATACGGCAAACATTTTTTTTTTAAATTGTAAATAAATGTCGCAAGAACACATGCATTATAATCTTTATTAAGCACAATTATCATTATGACAATGAGCAATGGAAATGTCAAAAATAGATCTGCACAATAATTACACGCATAAAAAATAAGAAAAGATCCAGTAAAACCAAAAATATAATGTTAGCGACAAATCGTCACAATATCTGTTGTCTTTATCAACACCTCCACAGACAACTAGTTGAAAATTTAGCAAAAAGCTTAAGAGAAGAAAAGAAAAAAGCAACCGAAATAAAATTACGGGAAAATTAAAAAAGAAAACATTTCTCCATTTAATTCAATTGTTTGTTAAAAAAATTTTAAAATATCTAAACTTTGTAAAATTTGTCAGAAACTTAAAACAATTAAATCTTAACATTTTTTAGATTATATTTATTCTTCTTTGGAAGAATTCGGTTATTATTTTTTAGGCTCAAGTTCAATTCCACCTAAATTCTAATTTTTTTTTTTTGGAAATGAAGAAATTAATATTTTTTAAAAACTGTTTTTATAAACTATTTACATTAGTTTTAGAAATCAAATTTTTGTTGAAAATGTAAGTTTTTACCGATACTAGCCGAGTAGACACCAGCCATATTAGCTATTTAACCCACTGGCCCAGGAACGTGATGAGTAGGGCAACCAAAAAATATTCAAAGTCAATTTTTTTTGTGCTTCGCATTAATATACAATGTTGTTACTCATCTGTTTCAGAACTTTTGCAAAATTTTGACATCGATTGGTAAGGGCATATTTTTGCATATTTTGCACTTAACATAATATTCTTCCTTTTAAGGGCATTTTTTTTAAAAAGCGTTTTGAAGTATATTTTGAAATGTTTATATTAAATTTAAAAAACCTAACAAAAAACCTTTCGAGTTTTCATTGTCACTTTTTGTAGGTTTATGCTTCTTTAATTTAATTATTTATTTTGAATTAAACCCCTTTATTATCTTACTTTTGCCAAATTTCGGCATCACTTTTTAGAGCATATTTTTCGTTTAAGAGCATATTTTGCTGTAAGACCCGTTCTTCCAGAATTTTTTAATTAGAAAAAACACATAACAAAAAATTGTTCGAGTGTTCGTTGGCACCTTTTGTTAGCTTTTGTTTTTTTTTTTTGGCATACTCTCTCAAACTTATTGGCCGGTATCTCACGAACAAGTTCTTTAATATTGGCTTCCAGTACGTCAAACGTTGAGTGATTGTCCCTGAAGACAAGAGCCTAAACAAAACCCCACAAAAAATAATCTAAAGGCGTTAAATCGCATAACTAGACGGCCAATTGGATGGCCCTAAACGTCAATTGTTGCGGGCTTGTCCCTGCAGACATGAGCCTGAACATAGTAAGTCGATCCATAAATAAATTATAGACCAAAGTGAACATCTTTGACAGTTACTTGTTACAAGAAAACAGCTGAGCTGCCAGAAACAGTGTGGCAAAAAAGAAAGTTGCAAAGAAAAATTACTCTTTACTTTCAAACGTGTTTATAACTCTCATTGAGTTCATGTAATTACATCAATTAAATCTCCTACAAGATGCATACAAAATATGAATACGCCACAGGAAGTTTTAATCATATTATAACTACAGAGAAATTAACAATTAGTACCCGACCTTTGCTTAAGTTCTGTTAAGCAATTTTATGTCTGTCCGCATGTCCTGGGCGTTTTTCGGCCAATGTTCCCTTCCAACGAATAAGGTTCGTTCGGTATAGGTTTTCGTTGATGGTATTGCCAGATTTCTACGATTCATAATAGATAGGATCGCTTTGTGCTAACAAAATACAAAGCATGCGTTGTCCGGGTTGCCAGAGTTATAAATGCGAGCTCTTACTAATGTTATACAACAGCTATTTTACACAAAACGAAAATTTTCAATTTCTTGTAAAAAATATTTTAAAAATTTTTCTTTAAAAACAATATGTTTACTTTTAAATATTGCACTGTTTAAAGATTCTGCAAAAATCAGTTTTAATTATTGAATGTCTCATAACGAGATACACAAATTTTCCAAGCAAAATATAGAAATGTTACGACAGTTTCTTTTTTGTTACAAATCTACTTTTGGGTTTTTTTGCCATAAAGAAATTAATATATCGTTAGCTGAAATACTAGAAGGCCTTAATGACGAAAATATAAACCTAAAGGGGAAACAAACAACATTTTTAAATGAGAACTATTAGCGTGTTTACGTCCCTTTGTTTTTTTGTTAATAAAAACGTAATTTTTAATCGCAGAAGTGTAAAATTTTGGTATGACATGTAGCTTAAAGGAAGTCATAACGACCAAATAAAAAAAATCGTTTTTGAATTTTTTGTTATTTATGCCTTTCTGCATTTTATTTAACGATATGTTTGTACATACTTATGTATGTATTATTGCGTCCTCCTGATTAAAAAAATTTACTTAAAACAAAAGAATTTGTATGTGCGTATGTATGTATGCATGCGTGTGTGTGCGTATACACGTTGTATATCATTTCACTTTTTATTTGCCTGTAACTCGGGTACCGTCATCTTTAAGAATTTTAAACATTAGTAACATATTTTGGCCGAGAAGCGATTAAGAAGACAGAAATTAGTGGGCGCAACACGGAAACACCTGAACACATTTTTTTTGCTTTATTTATTTGGACTTTTCTGTAATATATGACACATTAGCGGCTACTTTAGTTCGTTGTCACAATGGAACAGTGGGCTCAAAAAAAACTTAATTTATATAAATTATTTTTTGTTGTTGTTTTGATTATCAGTTTGTCATTCCCGTTGTTTTTTCTTGGCGCCTGTAAGAAGTAAGTTTTCGAAGCCAACTCATGAATATATCCCAGATATTCACGTTTTAATCGCTTCTGTTACCATAAATCTTAGCATAAACACTTTAAAGGCAGGAAGCCAATTTGGGAATTTTTTTTAGCAGCAAAGGCATTGACAGCCCCTTTACGAAATCGTTAAAGTTATAGACTTCACATTTTTTACAAGCTGATTCCAGTAAAATATCTACTTTTATTAAAAACAAAACAAGTAGGACCGCTTTGATCGGCTGTGCCGAATCTTATATACCCTTTACATTGGTCTCTTCGTACACCCATGCAATTGGTGCAGCCAAAAATATTTACAGATTTGTTTGGAAGCATGTCGAAGTCAATTTAAATTATATTTATATCTTAACCTAATAAGAAGTAACCAAGTGGACCTAATCACTAGTAATATTATTTATTTTCCTTGATTTACCCTTTACGGTTTTAAAAATTAGTGAAAGTCCTACACTGGTACTTTACAGGTACTTTTTGTAGCTTTTTAACCAACAAAGATTGAAACAAAATTTAAAAGGCGTTTAGCTGGTTTTTCAAATATTAGGATATTGTTTGGGGTTTTTTTAAAATATTGGACCAGGAAAGGGTAATTTTGATACTGCTTAGGCCGATTTGACAGCTTCTCAGACAATAGATGCAGAAGTGAAATTCCAATTCGGTTTGAGAGGTTATAAAAATATTAAAATGTTTTTGCTGCTTTTTTGTTATATTGGACCCTAAGGGGAAAGACGGGGTAAATTTAATACTGCTTATGTCCATTTTGTAACTTCTGAGCCAATAGAGATAGAAGCGAAATATAAATTTCATTCGAATAGCTTAAAAAGACTCGAAAAGACAAAGTAAAAATTATATTTTTACAGTACTGGGATTCCTCTTGTAACTTCTGAGCCAATAAAAATAGAAGCAAAATTCAAAGTGCGTTCGATTGAGTCTAAAAATTATTAATATGTTTTAGGTACCTTTTTTAAATATTTTACCCAATAAATGTTTTATTTAATGTCGGCAATCATGTATGAAGTACAATATCAGACAAATATCCACCTCTGTTAGCCTCACATCTGCGAGCCCTTTTTTTGCACATTTTTCATTACTTTCTCACATATTTCACGCGGTATTTAATTAATTTCATCACGAATATTTTGTTTGAGGTGCTCCAGCGTTTCTGGTTTGTTTGCATAAGACTTGCTTTTCAGATATCCAAACAAAAAGAAGTCCGCGGCTGTCAAATCAGGCGACCGTGGAGGCCAATCAGCATAACCATTTTTTGCAATAACTTGTTGTCGAAAAAAGTCTCGCAGTAATTGCATTGTAATCCTGGCTGTATGCGATGTTGCACCGTCTTGTTGATACCACGTGTTAACCAAGCCCAAAGCATGCAGTTGTGCCATTAAAAAGTTTTCAATCATATCACGATATCGCTTCCCATTGACAGTTACCGTTACGCTGTTTCAGTTTCAAAAAAAATAAGGTCCAATGATTCCTCATGGCCAAATTTCACACCAGACTGTCACTTTTAATGGATGCAAAGGTGACTGATGAATAATTTAAAGGGTATCCACTACCCTGAACCGACTATTCTGTTTATTCACGTATCTATTCATATAAAAATGTACCTTGTCACTTATTATGATTTTTTCATGAAGATCAGGGTCATCATTGGCATATGTACTGCGGCGTAAATGGTGTTCTGGTCTTGTGTCAACTGAATCTTAAATGGAAACAAATACAAACCCTTGTGCAAAATTATGGCCAAAGTTGTTCTTTAAACACTTTCTTGAGCAGCAGTAATGTTTTCAGCTCATCTTGCAGTATATTGTGGTCCAGAGTTGGGGCATTAGCTACAGTCTCTCTTTCTTTGAAATCATTCACTACACGGCAAATAAAGCGTCTTGTTGGCACATTATTTCTCCCAAAAATTTTACGTAACTTTCTCATGGTCACAGTTCGCGATCATTGATTTTAATAAATGTTTTAACGATTAAAACACGTTGGTTTTCCGAATATTTTTTCATAATCAATTTGCCACGTCCCTGATTCACGACTGCCGCATATGAACTGTCAAGACCAGTGATGCCAACTTTTTTAAAGCAAAAAGCACATCGTATATAAAAAGGACGCCCAAAAGCGTAACTTTGCATTCAGAAAAGCGTAAAAAAGCACTAAATTTATTATACACACCATACAAACTTGAAAGGGATTCCATGCATTTGTGCAGATGCGCCCTTCACAAGTCCTTTATTGAGCTAATCTCAATTGTCCCAATATTAAGAAATTGTTGCAATACGAAAAGGTTATGTTTTCAGCAGCCCTTATAATACATTTGGTGGTAACCAATGGTTATTCAGATGTATAAGAGAAAAAGAAAATCAAAACAGTTGAATAACGAAAAAAGATTTGTTGGGATCTTGAAAGAACTCTTGAATGTTTGGGTTTGTTTATAATAATTCTTAATAAGTTTATGGAAGTTATTAAATAAAGGCAAAAATTATTTATTTTTAAGAATTTGGTTGAAGTACCAATGAAATTTTCAGTTTTAGTTAAACAATACGAATTTATATACTTATAAAAAACATATGTGTACTTAATAAAAATTTTGGTTTAAAACGGGTCATGGATCCGCTTTGAAAGAGTTCAAGCATATTCGGTTTCTTAAATTTGGCTAAAATATGTTAAAGCTAATTGTTTGTCTAGCGGTTAATACACTTTTGAATAACAACACCAATATGCTGTGAGATAAATAAAGAGTTTCCAGGGGGAAAACCATTTGTGAGACTTGCAAAAGGTTACTGCACTAAAGGTTAAAGCACTAAAGGCACTATCGAAAAATCAAGAATACACCAATTTGGTGCTTTTTCTGTTTGGCACTAAAACAAAAAATTTTGCGTTTTGAGGCATTAAAAAGCACCAAAAATAGTGCTAAAAGCATTAAGTTTGCATCGCTTGTCAAGACTGAATGTTTACCAAAATGGCTGCAAAACAAAGTAGTATACCTTGCCGGCGGACACCCTGTATAAACGGGCCAATTTTTTGAAATTTTCGAAACGATTTATCTCGGAACCTACAACAGATAGCGGCTTCAAACTTGCCGCAAAGTAGTTTTGAGGGGCACGGGAAGTGGCAGTACCTTTAATCGAAAATTTATAAAAAGTGGTAATTGACGCACGTTCTAAAGGGGTTATATTAGTTTTAAGATACAAAAAGCCGAAATACATTTTTGGGGACAAAAAACAATGAGCTGATAAGCTACTTAGTGTCTAATCACTTCAATTTTAAAGAAATTTTTTGCCGAATCTTTTAGAGACCAATCCATTTCGCTTTACTTTTGCCTCACTGTGCACAGTGAAAGAAGTCATGAATTGTTTTTGGTTTAGGCAAAATTTTTTTTTGTTTTTTTTTACTTTTGAAATATTTTAAAAAAAGAAATGAAACAAAATGAAATTCTTTTAATTATAATTTTTTTTTCTGCTGTATTTAGCAATAGCAATGAATTTTGTTAATTTATGGCATATTAGTGGCATTTAAAATATATACGATTTAACATTTCTTTTATATATTGTTGTCGTTGTTGTTGTTGCTGTTATACTTCAACTAATAATGATTTTCTAAACTTGGCAACAATTTAGAAAAGAAATCCAATATAAAAAAAAACTCAAAATGCTTGCGTAAAAAAATCACCTTGGAATTAATTTTTTTTATGAACAAATTTTGTTTGTTTGTCTCTAAATTCTTTTAGAAATTATTATAATTCACAACATTATTTCATAAATTTATTATTTTTCTAAATAAAATAATCACCAAGTTCTGGAATCGCAGAGGTTATCTGAAATGTCTTAATATTTTTATATATTTATTGCAAATCATATTACTGTATAACCGAACACACTTATTCAATATATGCTATTTTGCGAAGCTTAATTAGTTTTTAAAAACAAAGTAAAATTGTTCAAACCATGCTACGTCCGCATTTTTATAAAGGAAAAAAATGTTAATTTAACAATTGCTTGGTTTTTAAAAAGTAATAAAATTTAAAAAATAAGAGATAAACCTGCATTTATGACGTTTATAATCTCATCTCACAACAAACTATAAGTTAAAGATGAAGGTCTGTTTAATTAAATGCACAATTTTAAGATTAAACAAGCAGGTTATATAGTCAAGCCAGAGCATATTTTGCACACTGCAACAGAAATAATTTTATTTCGTTGTACGTATGTATTAACAGGGTGGCATGGGATTGTTAGATACCAAGCAATGGTTTGATCGACATAAACTTGGGTAAGCCCAGTACCCATTTTCGTCTCTCCCTTTTCTCAGTGGGCACATGCTTCTTGCAGTGCACAGGTGGTAGCTTCTTCAAACACCCGTTTTTTTAATAGTAAGCTAATCTCTGCCACGTGATAGTTCACCATAAAAGCTTAAAAAAAAGTATATTTACCCCCACAAAAAATTACCCTACAACGAAAAATGGAAAGAATAAAAACTAGCCCTACAAAAGTTGACATCTGTCGCAAACGATTTAATAACCATGGTTTACGGATCTGCGCTTGGAATGATTTAATTGTCGGATGTACTAAATAAGTACAGATTTTATGTCAATGCCATACAGGAAGTAAGATGGAATAGTCACTACACGGTAACAGCATATACAGGGTGGGCCAAAAGAAATCAGCCAATTGGAAGATGCTTCTATTTTTGCAAATGGCGGCCAATGTCAAATCTATGTTAACATTTTTAAGCTAGAAAGATGTAGAATACAAGTGAACAAGCCATGGAGCGACACACTCCCCAAGAACGCAGAATAATCGTGTCTATTTTTTTGCGTAACAATTCGTCTGTGGTGGTGGCGCAACACGAATTCCGTCGCCGATTCCCCGGTCGTCTGGCACCGACTGCGCAAACACTGCGCCGTTTGGCCACCAGCCTTGAAGAGTATGGAACCACACGAGACGCTACCAAGAGTGACCGGCCCCGTAGCACCCGTTCTGCCGAGAATATCGCCGCTGTTGACAAGGATGTTAAGCTGTTGCCAGAAACTTTGACAGACGACGTGCCTCGCAACTAGCCATCAGCCGGTCTTCCCTAAGGCGAATTTTGGTCAAAGACCTGCGCATGTTGCCGTACTAAGTCCAATCCGTGCATCAGCTGCTGCCTGTCGACCGCCAAACGCATGTACACTACGTCCAAGCTATCATCAATTTTGAGGCCGAAGTGGACGTTTTTTAGACCAAAATCATAATGAGCAATGAGGCTCCTTTCCACCTCAGCGGGTACATGAACAAGCAAAACTATCGCTTCTGGGGCAGCGAAAATCCACGAGTGATGCACGCTCAAAATTACAGCATGGTATGCTGTTCACGCTGAAGGAGTCTTGGGCCATTTTTTTTTCGAGGACGTCACTGGTCAATCGACCAGTTTTTTAAAGTCCCGTGTTTACGAGAACAAGCCCGAGACCTTGAAAGCCCTCAAGGACAACATTCGACACGAGCGCACAAACAGGAGTTCAAATTTTATTCAGACTTCCGGATGAATGCAGTGTACTGCAGGCTGAATTGACGGCGATTGGCAAAGCGGCTAAGTGAATCAGAATCTTTACCGACAGCCATGCCTCCCTTAGTTCCATTACCGATGTATACTTAACATCACAACTAGTCCGCGAATGCAGGGTATCTTTGAACTAAATGAAAATGCATTCTAAAATCAACCTGGCGTGGGTGAGAGGACACGGGACTAATGCAGGCAACTGTGTTGCCAAAGCACTTGCTAGGAATGGTGCGAAATTACGAGGATGGGGCAATCGACCACTTCTTCGGCATTCCCCTCTTTTCCTGTAAGCTCCGCGTGAATGAATATTCTGGAAGAATCGTAGATGAGTAACCACTCGAATAACTTGGCCGAGGATAGATTCAAAACTTCCCAAGTCTTTCCTCGATCTGGATATACGAAGGTTAAGGGACACCGTGGCCGCAATTACCGTCGATTTGGTACCCACGCCAGTAGATTTGGATTGCCTTTCAACGACTTCTATAGAAGCTGTGAGGATTCAGAGGAGGCTGAGAGAATACAGCACCTCCTGTGCTTCTGTCCGGCACTGAATGTCATTCGAAAAAGACACTTAGGTACCGACAGACTGAATAGCCAGGGAAAGCGGTTGGTACGAGAAAAGGGACCACTACGAGGCGACTATTGCCAGCCATAACCATGTGTATGTATGTACATTTCTACCCTAATTTTCTTACTCAGACTAATTTAATTTCGTTTTCTACTCCTATCTTTCTCCTCCCCAGGTATCACAAAGGGACCGAAGAAACGGGCGCAAGTCGGCTGCAACACATTCCTTCCCATTTCCGCAGTCGCCTGTGCTACCCAACCTAACCTATTGGAGGGTTTTTGATTTTTCTAAGACAAGACAGGTTCTTTGGGATTTTAACACAAAACTATTAGGGTATTATAAGTGTGTTGAATGGTCGATGTCTATACATAAATTATTGAATTATTTGTTTTTTTTTATTATTTTTTAAGTGACCTATAAAAATAAGTTATTATTAGTGTACATAATGATTTTTGTTTGTTAAATTTAAGAAAAAAAATTAATTAAAAATAAAATTTAAAAAAGCTTAAGGTGTCACTTTTTCAATATTAATTTTAACTTCAAGAAATTTACACAACTTTGTACGAACATCCTTTATCGCAGAAACAAAATATCGATAAAAATCTCTAAAAGCAAAAAGTATGAAAAACCACAAAAGATATCCATAAAAAACTTAATTTTATTTGTGAACCTGTTATTTAAGAATTAATACCGTTGTTGTGAAGTGTCAGCATCTTTAAAGCCTGCTGGGACAGCATGTACATACATGCATATGTTTGTATGTATGTACATATGTATATGAATATGTATGTGTATATACATATGTATTCAGATGCATACTTTTGTATGTTTGTGTTTTTGTTTTAATCAATTAACATATTTGAATATTTAATGATTTTTAAAACGAATATTTTAAAACAAGTGCACATACATAATACAAACACACACACACACACACAGTCACAAGTCGGGGCAATAAAAATATTTCAAGTATTTAAATTTTATGCAAACTTTAAATTTAATTTTGTTTTAATAGCATTTTTTATTTCCTAATTTGTTAATATATTTCAAATTAAATAGATTTAAGTTCGAAACGAAGAGCTTAATATATACATACATATGAACATACCGTTACCTTAATATAGAAAAGCCCTATCTCGTATATTTTAAGTTGAGATTTTTTTAAACTTATAATGATATATGAAGAGACTATTTATCAAAATAAATAAAAATCTGGATTTATAAAATATATGAGTTAGGGCGTTTCTATATTAAGGTGGCGATACGTATACATACATAAATAATATTAATTAAAATGACAAAAAATAATTCTGAATAAACAAAAAATCAAAGATTTCTTTTATTAAATTAGTTCTCGAAATTATCATATGATAAAGTGCTTGAGATTTACAAATTGGAAAAACAAATTAATTAAGCTAATGAATAAAGGTACTAAATAGAGCATCCTTAACAATTATCTAGATATAAACATATATGTACATGCATTTGTTTTAGACTGAAACATTTTAATTATACCAACATTATGCTCATTTTCATATGTGGTTTTATAATTTAAAAGAACGACTTACAATCCAAACAAACCCTAGACTATTGCTTTATCCGACTTGATTTAAAATAACTGTAAAAAAATTGTGCATGTTCTTTAGCGTGAAATAGAATAGAATGTTCTCTTGTTCTTGTATTGTTTTTTCGGAAGATATCTAGTGCCAAAATTTAAGCTGATTATTTGTTTTTAACGGCTGAGTTTTAACTCGAAGGTTTAAAGTATCAAAATTCATACATTAGAAATATAAAAAGAAAAACCAAGACATCTCGACAAGTCGAAAAATTTGTTCAAGCAATGAACAAATGTTTGTTCGCACTCCGTTTGGTTTCGTGTAAACTAATATTGTCAATGTTTTGGCATTTTTAAACCATCATTGTCAGAACAAAGATTTCCAAAACTTTGTCTGCCATTTAATGCCAATTGAATGGTCAAAAACATTAATTTATAACATTTTAATAACAATTTTTATTTAATCTTTGACTTTTTTAAAATAACCCTAACAATAGTAATGCAATGATTTCATCATAACCAAGTGCTTATGCCGCGAAAATATAACATGAAAATAAAATCATAATTTCAAACTTCCGGTTTGTTTTAGCGAATGCATAAACCGGACATCGCACAGCAGAGATACTCATCATGGTACAATTAAGGTAATTGTACCATAACAGGCATTATCCAAACGTCGGTAATGTTTAGAAAACTCACAAAATAACAAAAAAAAAGCAGCGTTGCCACTGAAAAGTTCAAAAGGTGTGAATCCCTATGTATTGTTTTTTGCTTCACGGTTTTATGTGACTAAAAATCTCATTATAAAACTGAATATATCTCGTTTAATTGATATAATATCCATTACATTAAGACTGTTTTAAATATATTTCCCAATTTTTGTGGCGTAAGAAAAATTTACTTTGCCTATTCACTAAAAACGACGTTATCAACTATAGACCAGTGTTCCGAGTTTCTTGAAAATATGTAATATCTATTGTACACTTTCTCAAGCCTTTAAAAAAAGTGATAGCCTACGATCACCAAACAAACATACATAGGGTGACCATTCATCCTGATTTCATCAGTACATGTACTGATTTTTCATTTGGTGTACTAATTAAAAATCTGTGTACTGAAATTTGTTAATTAAAAAAGTACTGATTTTTCAAGATAATTACTTAGTTTTCCTCAAAAAATATTTTAAATCAGAGCAAAACTAGATAATTATTTACTTCTGTCTCTCAAATCTAGTTTTAAGACAATTGAGAGCTCTCTAATAATTATTTCAATTTTTTTTTGAAAACTTGTTTTCTAAATTATATATCATACATATATCGACCTGTGATCTAATTTTTGCCTACAAGAATACAAAGACACCCAAACGGGTCAAAAGACACTATTTAATCGACTCAGGAAGTGATTTCAATTCGATTGCTATAGTTGAAGTTGGTTCTTAGACTATAAAAAGTAAAAAGCGTACTGATTTCGATCTAATGTATGTACATTTAGCGCATTTTTCATGGACGTCTAGGTTAGGTTAGTTTGAGAAGACAGAAGAAAAAAAACACACCAACACTCGAAAACCTCCTGGGTCACTGTAATTTCTTTAACAAAAAACTCAGAAAAAGAAAAAGCAGAACAGCAAGTAAAGAGAAAAAGAGCGTTAAGGTTAACAAAACAGAAAGGCTGAGAGAAAATAAAACAATTTAAGTACCTAGTTTACACTTCGAAACATCACCTAGTTTTCCGTGTCGCCGGCATATGGAAAAAACTACTTTTCATGCCTTAAATAAGAGTAAATCATTTTATGTCTAAAAAAATAATGAAAAATAAGCTTCCTATTTTTTATCCATAAACAGAAAAAATCATTTAAACCTAACATACTGCAGGTATCACAAAGATGCAGAATAAAAGAACCCTTTTATTCCTTTTTATTACTTTCGCAGCCACCTGTTCTGTTATTAAGCTTCCAATTAAGGCCATACAATAAAAACCAAGAATATATGTTTTCAGCATTCTTAATGGTGATTCAGATGTTTTTCTAAAAAATGCAACAAATTTAGCGAATAAACGAGTTAAAGATACCTTATTTTAAACTATTTCAAATCGAAAGAAGATAAACAAAACCATATATTAAACCATCATTGATTGGCTAGCCTAAACAAAGTTATAAGGTCATCAAATTCTTTCCCAAACATGTAAATCCAAATCTTCTCATCCGGCTACACTGCCCTAAAATTTGTTACGTGGAGAATTCATTTACAGCGTTTTATTACACGGCAGTATCGACATTAGAAAAAAGGAAACCAATAGCAAAACAAAACAAAGAAACCAACTTTTGATAATTAAAGAAAATTATAAATTTAATAAAAATGGATGATCCTTTAAAGCCCAAAGCTGTGCCCCTTGCCGCAGAAACCGTATTATGGTTTGAATTTCTTTTGGATCCTGAGTTAATAACCAACCATTTAAAGAAAATAAATCCGGGTAGGTTGCAAAAATGGTCTACCTATATGATTACATTAAAAATTTTAAGAATTAAATATATTTCTTTAAACTTTTAAGATCCCTCTGCTTTGGAGCTTTTGTCGCAATTTATTTCCATGGCTCCCGATAATGTGGTAGTGCCACAATTTGATTTAACTAATCCAGAGCCAACTGCAATTCCAGTGGCAGCACCGGCTGTTGCAGCGGTGGCAAACAATGTGGAAGGTTTGCAATTAACACGCAAACAACTGGCCTTAAAAGTTTTAGCCCTTAAAGTGGCCACATGGCTTAAGTGGAATTTAGATGCTTTTGAGAAAAATTTGCCAATAGCCAAGCAGTTGTTTTTGCTGAGAGACCTGTGCACCATAAGTTTTGGCAAACGTGTGATTATTCCAATTACAAGTGAATTTCAAGATAAAATAAGTAAGTCCTTTTTTTCATTATATTCCAAAACTAAATAATATTTTAACTTTTTAGCTTCTGATGGCAATGAAAAGGCCGCCAAATTTGCACTTACCTTCTATCATCGTTGGGTATTAAGACTACAAATTTTGAAGGATATAGCTATTAAAGCAGCCAGGCCCAATATGGGAAACTTGTAAGTTTGATTTTTTTTTCTTTAGTTTAGGTTAAGTTTTTTAGAAAGAAATGGTGTATTTTGAATAAATCAAATTTTAGATTTGTTCCACTTGAGCCGATGCATCAGTTTTTCGCTCCAGAAATAAATCCCCAAGCGAGTATAGAATATTTGCAAGAGCTGTGCAAGTCAAATGAGCCTTTTCATGTCTTTTCATATGAGACTTTTGTGCCGCCACATCCCAATAATGATATAAGTGCTGCGCAAAAATTTGATGCTATGTTGGAGATATCACCCGCCGAACTGCGAACACAAATTTACTTTGATTTGGTTAACTTTTATCTTTATACCAAACAATATCTTTTGGCTAGAGATGCGGTAAATGAGTGTCGCCGCTATTTAAACATAACAAAGGATGAATATGAAATGATTGGAAAAAAACCGTCACAATTTATTTTCTGTCACGTCAATGAAGACGAGTTAGAAGGCTATTTGCTGTCGTGTGGTGTAAGTGCTCAGTCACAAACATTGACGGAACGCTTTAATATGTCACAATTAACACAGTATAAGGTAAGGAAATATATGTTATTAGGGTTATTAAATTTATTTATTATTTAAAGTAATTGTGTTTATAACGCTTACGTGTCTAAGCCTATTACAACTTTATAAGTTTGATGTGTATAGAAAAATTTTTTCAAGTTAACTTCTTAGACGCATATTATAGTAACATTTAAATAGCAAATAAAAAATTGTTAATAAATTGTTTTATAAAAATGCATTTAAATTTATATCGCGATTTTTTGTTTTAGGACATTCTTGAAATTTTAAAACTAGACAATCGGAAACGAGAAATACCTTTTGTTAATAGACGCATATTAGAATTGGACATTGAAGGTGCCATATCGCAAGGTATTCTCAAAGAAACAAGACAACTGGAAATGCAGGTATGCGCCTTAAATTTGATACGAAGTAAATTTGAAGAGGGTAACATCTTTGCGAGCGTCGATTATTTCGAAAAATATGCACAACTTAACTGTTTTGCAGCTTTGGTTGAGGTAAGATTACAAAATTTTAAAGTTTAGCAATCAAACGAAATGTCAGTTTTTTTTTGTGTAAAGGGTATTATGGATGTTTTGCCATATTGCTCGCTCACAGAGCGCAACATCCTTAAACAATTTATAATAGATTGCATTGTGAAGCACAAGAATAAACAATGGCTGCAAGAGTTAATGCATTTGAATATATTTTCACCTGGCGAACTTAAAGATTTACTGCAGCAAATCCAGGAAGATGAATTACCGCAACCAGCACTGGCTTTACTAAATGAATGGAAATTTAGTTCAAAAATGCCGCGTATAGAAATTGGTTCATTGGAAAGACAACTTATATCATGTACCAATGCCAATACGGTAAGAAAGTTGCTGGTGAAATTGGCTGCCACAAATCCCTCAAAACCTTTGTGGACGGTAAATCCTAGCTGGGAAATAGCAACACCCATTAAGTCTGTGCTTATGTCTATGCAAAGAGGATTTTTGCAAGATTTTGCCTATGTTTTATTGGGCAAAGCCAGGGAGTTAACGGCCAAAGGAGTAAGTTTAAAGTTTTTTTTTTTCTTGCAAGTAAAATTATTTAAAATTTCTTTGTTTGCCGTTTAGAATTATGAAGGTGCTGTTTCTATGTTAAGTATATTAAAATCGGAAACCCAAAGGCCAGAACTATCAAATGCTATAATTATTTCTAAGCTGAGTAAATTAGTAAATTGGGAAATTTTACTTATCCAAATTACACAATGTTTGGATGATTGGAATAATAAAGCATTAGATTTACAGTCATTGGGTAATCGCTGCAAGCAGTGTTTGCAATCTTTACAAACGAATGATAATATTATACCGCGCATAGAAGTGAGTTTTTTTTCTATGAAAAATTTTTTTTTTACTAAAAATTTCTTAAACATTTTAATATTAGATAATTGAAAATTGTGCTTTAATGTTGCTTAACTTAAATGACTGGAACACTATCATGCAATTAGATAAGAGATTGCCGCAATTGGAGCTGCTTATAGCTTTTGCTGCTACCTTTTTGGATATGGAAAAAATGAAGGGCCCTAAAAAGATCTGTCGTGATGCCTGGGACTTGGTTTTGTCCATGTTTCTTAATACAACCAAAAAAGGCAGCGGTGCGGGCGGTGGTTCTGGTAGTGGTGGTGGTAGTTCACGCAATTCACCCTCCTTGGCGGTTTCAACCGGTTTGCATCCCTTTTTGAAACGTATACGCCATCAAATGTTATTCAATTTGGCCATTTCAATGCTAGGCAAAATTCATAACATTTTAAAAGATGACGCCAATCATGATTTAAATGGCGAGTACATGCAGTTATGGCCCACTATTATAAGCAAGTAGGTATCTAAAGCAACTCATACATTTGAAATGTTATTAATCAAGCAAAATGTTCTCGAAACAAACTAAAACAATTTTAGAAGTGTAAAAGGGGTCCCTTAAACTTAACCATAAATTACAATTTTTTTTCAAAAATTTTTTTATTTTGTACCCTTAGCCCTATTGGTTATAGCAATAGATCTGTATGTGAAACATTACATTGGTTACTCACCGAAGCTTTAAAATATTATCCACAAACTATACCATGGCTGAAAATGAAGGGGGATCTTGAATTGGGTAAGTTTCTTGAATTATATGTTACTTTGATTAATTGTTTTCTTGAATCTTGATTTAAAACTGATAAAAATTCTACAAAAAATATTAAAAAAAAACAAAAAAAATTAAACCTTTTAGACAAATTGTATTTTCTTAAGATTTTTTTTCTTTTCTGATATTATAAATTTTTATAAAACGTAATTAAATTTTTTTAATTAAGCGAGCAAAAAAAGTTTATTTGTATGACTTGATTCTACAATAAGGATAAACTCCAAATAGCAGTTTCATATGTATATTTTTACTGTATTCTTATTATAACATTGTTTCCTCCGTAAATAAATAAATACAATTTTTTTATAAATTTTTTATTTGTAGCTTTTTTTATTATTTAATAATTATTTTTTTCAGCTATTGGTAATAATGAAGCTGCAATGCGTTGTTATGTTAATGCTTTAGTAACAGGCACCGACTATTGCAATATACCACTGCAGCGTAATGTAGCTGATGATTATATTATACGAAAAATGATAAGATGTTCTTCCAATTTGGGCTGTCATATGCAGGCGACCATTTTGTGTCAGGTAAACACTTGATTATAGTTAAAAAAAATTGCTCCAAAATACATTTATACATACCATATGTTGTTTTAGTTTTTAGAAGAAATTGATTATGGCATTGTTTTTAAAAGTCTTACCGACAAAAGCTCTAATTATACGGATGCCATGGATGCCTACTACAATTGCATATGGGATACGACACTGCTGGAATTTATTATAAATTTACATGCGAAAAAGGGTGAACACAGTAGAAAACTTGAAGCGGTAGGTCTTAGGTCTTATAAGCAAGATTTGTTTTATTATTTGCTTTGTTAAAAAAATATAAAGTAAAAAAATCTTTTATTCATTTAGATTTCAATTATGGGAACTTTGGAATTAAATGCCAACAACAATGATGAAATTAAACGTGAAGCAGCTTCAATAAGGAAATCACGCTTTCTAAGAGCATTGGCTAAACAGTATTTACTATAATTTACATTTACTTTTTTAATTTTTGTTAAAAAAAAAAGAAAACTTAAAAAAACTAATATAATAAAACAATTTTTGCAAATTACCATTTGTAATTTATTTTGGACGTCTGCCCCTATTACTAGCACCCAAAGGGCCTTTGGTTTTTTTCTGGCCAGCAGTCGTTTTATCATCTACTTTGCGTTTGGGCGTGACATTTGTTGATGGCAAAACCTTAAAGAAACTATCAAGACGTCCTTGAGTTTGGGATTGCTTTGATTTGATTATCTTCTTGGCGCCGGATCTAACACGATCCTCATTAAATTGTCGATCACCACACAAAAACTTAACTAAACCTTCTTCATCGGGCTCGGTCCACTTAAACTAAAAATTTCCTTATAACAAATAATTTCCTTTAAGAGATTATATTTCCATTACTTTACCTCTAGTTCGTTAGGATCTTTTACTTCGGGTTCGATGAATAGCTGCCTTGCGACATCATAGTTCCAGTTCTCTGGTACTGTATATTTTTTGCGATCAATGTTTTCCAAAATCGTTTCCAAGTCGCGATAGCTGTTCATTAATTCTATAGCTCGTTTCGGCCCTATGCCCTTTATGCCTTCGCAGTAATCGCAACCCAACAATATACAAAGATCAATAAATTCCTTGCTCGTTAGGCTAAAACCCTCCAATACCTTTTTATAACTTATCTCTTTGACCGGCATTTTGCGTGCCTCACTAAAAGTTAAGTGTCTCAATAAAACTGTTGACCCAAAGGTCAAAGCATCCATATCTTCGGTGGCAGTGGCATAAACTTTACCCGCTTTTACTAAAGCGGCACACTGTGCTTCGGCTTCACACGGAGCTTCTACATAGGGTATGCCCATTAGTTTTAGCAATTCCTTAGCTTCATTTGAATGTTCTTTGGTGACACGCACTAAGCGTCTATTGAACTTATCAATATCGGCCTCATTCCCAGCCTCAGTCGCTTGTTGAAGAGCTTTTTGGGCTTCCTCCCGCCTCTCAGCTCTCTTTGCCAATTCACCAGATTTTAAATCTGGTGGTTTACCGTCAAACACATATAAGGGCTTAATACCATTGTCCAGCAGGCGAATGGTACGATAAAACATGCCCATTAAATGAGAAGTTGTCTCACCATCTACTGAAGTAAGTTGAGCGCCTTCCGCTCGCACCGCTATCAAGAATTGGTACAAACACATAGATGCATCAATGGCAACTTTTCTGCCAAAATAATGTTTTATTTCACTTTCTTTTATAGCCTGTGGGCACACATCGGCTATAAGCTTTGAAAGTCCTAAAATTCCCATATTAATTTATATTTTTTATAAATTCAGAGCAAATTTTACACACAACACGATTCAAAAAAATACTGTATGTTTTCGCGCACAAAAATTACCGGTTCACGTTGTGTTTACCTATGACAGTGATGTCAATTTGTATACATATTTATTCGTGATGAAGGTTAATGTGCGTCTTGAGGCGACAAATTTATGACTTGGCAAACGTAACGCTGGGGCTAGACGTGCATTTTTTATTTCTGAACATAAGCAATAACGTCAGCAGAATGACGTCACAAAAATTTTTTGTGTTCAAGCTTGTCTTTAGAGTGGGGTAAACGTAAATGAGCAAGTACACAAACTAAAAATTTTTGTTGAGAGAGGTTGCTGTAAATATCAATCAAAAATGCATGATATTTATTGTTATTAACCTTCTTTTCATTTTTTTCTCTCATTTATTATATAATTAAAAATGTTTCTTTTTTAATTTACTTTGTTTTTCGTTTATTTTTGTAAAAATTTTTCTTTTTTTCTTAATATTTTCGTATTTACTCAAATTTGTGCAACAACAAACACGTAATTTGACAGTTTGTGTCCTAACATAATTGCTTAGCTCTGTGTTGGAAAAGTTATTTTCAAACTTATTTTCTAACACTAAAATTTGCGGTCCACACGGTCATTTTTTGTGTTAGCAACAGATTTTGACAATTGCGAACATAAAAATTGCCAAACTTCTGTCTCGTGTAGACTATAAGTAAAGCTTAGTATATAAAAAAACCCAGTGTAAAAATACCGGATTTTTTTATTTGGACTTTGAAATTTTTCTAGGCATGAATTTGTCTCGTCAAGACATACAATTATGACAGCGATGTCAATAAGGTTAAGTAAGTATTGGTATATTGGTTTCTTTTATTACCATAATTGTACGTCTTGACGAGACATATTCATGACCAGACAAATGTTAAAATTCATATAAAAAAAGGTATTTACACTCAAATTATGAAGTAAACGTATAAAAATAAAATGTTTAGAAATTCCCTCGTTTGCAGCCCTTCGTATAAAAACATCCTCTTCGCCTTGACTTGGCGTTTGGATATTATTATACCCTTCACATAGTGATAGGGTATATATCACTTTGTCATTCCGTTTGTAATTTCTTTATTATTCATTTGCGACCCCATAAAGTATATATATTCTGGATCCTTATAGATAGGGAAGTTGAAATAGCCATGTCCGTCTGTCCGTCTGTCTGTCTGTCTGTCTGTCTGTCTGTCTGTCCGTCTGTCCGTCTGTTGAAATCAAGTTTCCGGAGTCAGATAAAAAGATACAGATCAGTAAATGGTGTCAAACGATTACAAATATCCCGCTAACAATCGCTATTTAAAATCAGCAAAATCGGTTCACTATTGACCGAGATATAAGCGAAAACCCAGAGTAACCCATTTTTTTTAGGACAAAATCCGTGCATATATCCCTATATATCTCAGTAAGTATAATAACTCTTGCCACAAAACTTGGCACAGATACTCCTAAAGAAGGGACCTAAATAATGGAAAAAGTTTTTTCAGATAGGACCAGGAAAAGGGGTATTTTTCCTACAATTGCACAAATTTGGTGAAATATTTTATGCGCTATATCTCGGAAACTATCACAGCTATCGACATAAAATGTTCTACAAAAAGTAATTGTACGCAGAGATCTACACTTTAAAGAAAAATTTTTTTGAGTGGGGGCAAAAAAAAGGGTAGCTCTCATACAAATCGACAATTATTTTAAAATATTCGATACGCTATATCTCGGAAACTATAACAGATATCGACTTAAAATGTTATACAAAAAGTAATTGTACGCAAAGATCTACACTTTAAAGAAAAAATTTTTTGAGTGGGGGCAAAAAATGGGGTAGCTCCCATACAAATCGACAATTGTTATAAAATATTCGATACGCTATATCTCGGAAACTATAAAAGATATCGAAATGAAATGTTCTACAAAAAGTAATTTGGCAAGATTGCCTACACTTTAAAGAAAAAATTTTTTGAGTGGGGGCAAAAAAAGGGGTAGCTCCCATACAAATCGACAATTATTATAAAATATTCGATACGCTATATCTCGGAAACTATGAAAGATATCGAAATGAAATGTTCTACAAAAAGTAATAAGGCAAGAATGCCTACGCTTTGAAGAAAAATTTTATTGAGTGGGGGCAAAAAAAGGGGTAGCTCCCATACAAATCGACAATTATTATAAAATATTCGATACGCTATATCTCGGAAACTATAAAAGATATCGAAATGAAATGTTCTACAAAAAGTAATTGGGCAAGATTGCCTACACTTTAAAGAAAAAATTTTTTGAGTGGGGGCAAAAAAAGGGGTAGCTCCTATACAAATCGACAATTGTTATAAAATGTTCGATACGCTATATCTCGGAAACTATAAAAGATATCGAAATGAAATGTTCTACAAAAAGTAATTGGGCAAGAATGCCTACGCTTTAAAGAAAAAATGTTTTGAGTGGGGGCAAAATAAGGGGTAGCTCCCATACCAATTAACGATTTGTATGAAATTTTCGATACGCTATAACTCGGAAACTATAACAGATTTCGAAATCAAATGTTCTACAAAAAGTGATTGGACATCAAGGGCTACGCTCTGAAGAAAAAAATTTTCGGATGGGGGTGAAGAAGGGGTAGCTCCCATACAAATTAACAATTTTTATAAAATTTTCGTTACGCTTTTTCTGGAAAACTTTTACAGCTGTCGACTTCGAATATTCTACAAAAAGTAATAATCAAATAATTTATACATTTTGGAAAAAAAGTTGGAGAAGAGCAGCGGGACTAGAACATTTAATAAGTTTTATTAACCTTTAAATATGGATAATGTCGAAAACTTTTAAAATTTTCGACCTCAAATCTTTTTCATCTATTTCTATTATTCATACGAACGTTAAAATTTTGTTATTTTTTCTATGGGCTTTAAAACTCGCACAAGGTTTTTTATTATATTATTTGCAGTACAAAATTACTCGGCTGGGTATATTTAAAGACCAATGTGAAGGGTATATAAGATTCGGCACAGCCGAATATAGCGCTCTTACTTGTTTTTCTTTTATATTTTCCTTTCATGTCGTTAGTCACTACTAAAAAAACAAAGGAAAACACAATAGAATGCAGTAACCCATAATCCCCAGATACATTATTAAATACAAGCCACTTTACTTTAGCTATATATAACCCCTATTAATTAATATATTAAGTTTGTTGGATTGATTTCTTGATTGTTATAAATAATAATATGAAACACAGACTTGGATAAAAGTTTTTCATTCATAATATTTTCTCATGTTGTTAGTGACTACTAGTTTATCGCATAAACAAAAAAAAATACAATAGAATAAGGCAACTGATAATGGGGCAAACTATTTTACTTTAGCTAAATAGTTTAAAGCTCGAAATTTGAAATGTGCATACTAATATGTACTGAAACCAGGAGGAAAATTACGGCATTCGATTCAAATCGAAACTCTACTCGATTTTTTTAGTTGGATATGCTCTTAATATAGGAATTCTAATAAAATTTTTTAAATTTCGAATCGAATGCCGTTGTTTTTTGCTTTTCACATCGTTAATATACATATTAACATAAAGGGGCCAACACACAGACAAGCTTTAAGGTAATTTTATACAAGATGTATTTTAGGCATACCTTGTCACAATTGTAATTGCGTATGTATGTCAAAAGTTTCATTTCACAGATGGTTTATAACTTTTTCTTTCACACTTACGTATGTAATTACATATGACATAACCTCCAAACCAAAATAAACAACTTACTTTTCCTTGTTGTTGTTCTAAAAAAAACTGATGACACAAGTTTTCGCATCGAGAAATATTATAAGATTATAATAGTGTTTCAGTTATTAACAGAGTGAACCATATAGTTTTAGTATAATGCAAGTTAACATTAAACATATAGAATATTTTTTCTTTGATTCATTCTGTCTTTGACCGGGCGACCATAAATTTCCCTACTAAAGACTTTTTACATACAACATAGAAACGAGGCACTGATTGCGCTCCAATTGAAAATTTGTCATATGACCTTTTCACATGTACATATATCATATATCAATTTTGCAGTGAAAAATTTGACAGGTCATATGTAAAATACATTTTGTAAAAAACCACATTTACACTACAACAGTCATGTATTTGAACTGTATTATGGACAATATATGGGCCTTTTGTGCGATTGATCTTAATGATAGAGTAAAAGTGACATTAATTTGATTTTCTTAGTTTTGATCAGAAATTATTAGGCGGTTTGTGATAGAATTAGGTTTGTATATCAGAAGTTTTAGCACAGTAAAGTTTTTTAAATACTATGTAGTTTTAAACGCACTGGTTTTTTTAAATATATTTTTGCTATTTTTTCAATTAATATAGTAATCTGTTTAATAAAAATGTTAAAAGGAAAATTATTGAAAAAAATTACCATAAGTACATTTATAATTCCTAACATATAATAATATTAATCAATAATTCTAACACTTAAATATTTTTTAAATGTTTTCTTTATTAGGTACTTATAAAGCTCTTTAAAAAAACCTAAAAGCCTTTAAATTGCAAACAGATATCATTAAGTTATTATCATACTGACTTTCCGACAATTAATCGCAAGAACATTCAGTTTTCAGAGCCTCCATCTGCTAAAATAATTTTCTCTAAAGTGTAGATTGCACGAAAATGCTTGTGTAGAACACGATTACAGCTCAATTAAACAATCACATTATTGATTAACTACCCAACTACACGAGCAATCAGCAAGGCAAATAACTGTCAAATTCTATTGCCAACACTCGATATTAACGTGTGAACCGTATAAAAATCCATTCAAATACATATATACTACCTAACTACCTAACCTATATTGTTTGTACAACAAGAAAACAAATAGTAAAAACACAACAAAAAATCTAAGAAATTGGTTATCAAAAAAGTGAAAAATTTATAAAATAAATACAATACATGTTATATTAGTGGTTTTGGTGATATTAAAATACATTTTCTTGTAAAATTTGTTTATTAAAATTAATATATAAAGCAACATTTCTCCGCAAATTTTTTTAATTTTATGTTAAAAGACCTTTACGTATTCTGTGCCTTTACGTTTCCCCCCCTCCTGAAAATTAGCAAATTGACGCAGCAATTCTGCCTGCGTTATTGCTTGTATTAAGACAAATCAGTGCCTCGTTTCTGTAACTTGCGAGAAGTTTTCGCATCGAGAAATTTTATAAGATTATAGAAGTCTTCCAGTTATAAACAGGGCGAGTCATGTAATTTAAATATATTGCAAGTTAACATTAAAAATTTATAATAGTTTTTCTTTGATTCATTCTGTCCTTGACAGGGCGACTATAAATTTCTCGACCAAAGAACTTCTCAAATATCATACAGAAACGAGGCACAGATTGCGTGTCTGGTCGAGGCCTTAGGGAGACTTTGAAGTTTATACATCTCTGTTATTATATATAATCCGTTTAAATACAACACTATGAAGAAGGAAAGAACAATCCAAAATACATGGTAGAGAAAAAGAAAAATAAGGCGAAAAAGTACTACATTTTTTATTTAGTTGAGTATTTTCCATAAGCATGTCCACCGACGGTGAAAAAGTTAAAACTATTGAAAATATGGTATGTAATAACTAAAAAATTGCAAAAAAGTTTAACAAAAGTTAAATCAAACTATTCAATTAAAGAATCTGTGCAAGTTACACGTTTTAAATGTGAATATTAACAAAGAAAAAAATTGAGCGCGTCACGTTGAAGGGAATCTCCAATTTTTTTACACAACGTCGGTTTTTCGCTCGCATTAAGCTTTCTTTAGCCTCCATATACAGTCAAATCCCGTTAATTCGTACCCCGATAAATCGTAATTCCCGATAATTCGTAATAAACTGTCGGTCCCTTGAAAAAATCTCGTTAATTCGCAAAATTTCCATACATTTTGGTCCCCTCGCTAATTCGTAATTTTTTTTGAAAATAAATCCTTCTTTACCTCTTATAAATCGTAATTGTTTGCTAACTTCCACTTATAATTCGTAATAAAAACAACAGAAACATGAAAAGAATGATTTTTTGTTTACCGCTATTTGTTTGCGTAGGTTTTTACTTTTGCTTGCGTGTGTGTTTATTTTCTTAAGATCAGTTTGTTACATCAGTGTTTTTTATGTTTTTTCATCGTTTTATTAAATAAATTGAAAAACCCCGTTAATTCGTATTTATTTTATTTTAATCCCGTTAAATCGAAATCCCGCTAAATCGAAAACCCCTATAATTCGTAAGAAATGGTCGGTCCCTTGCGATTACGAATTATCGGGATTTGACTGTATTTCACATTGTATATAAACATGGCGTCGGTCCATTTTTCACCGTGTTTTTTTTGTTTTCGTTTGGTTTTCAGTTTTTTTTCTATTATCAACGAAATGCATACTTTGTACGTGCATGTATGTGTGTTTAAAAGAGAGCGGCATTGGGCGAATTGATTAAATAAATAAAAAAAAGTGCGGCGTTTAAAGTTGGTTAAAAATTTCTATGGTGAAAATTTGCATGCGTGTCGGTGTTGCCAAGTGCATAAAGAGTAATTTTTGTAGTTTTTCTGCTTTAAAAATTAATTAAAACTGCATTAAATGGTGTCTTAATACCTGTTAATTCTTGTTAGAGATATGTAGAAAAATTAAATGCAAAGTATTGTTACAAAAAAGCAAACATAAGAAAAACAAACTTTTAATATATGTAGTACAATTTGAAAACTAACATTAAATTATTCTTGTAGTGTGTGCACCTTATGTTATTAGAATTGCTGGATGCTTTTATTTTAATCTAAAAATATATTTTATCAAAACTGACACATTTTCTTTTTTTAAAAATCGTGATGGAATTATACCAAGTTATTTACTAATATGTATATAAAGTTAAACAATATTTTAAAAAACAAAAATATACATATATTATTTTATATACTTGTATTATTTTATATACATATATTATTTTATTATTTTCTTAATCATTAGGAAACAGATAAAAAAGAAAAATTAATTGATGGTGCAGCAGATGCAGCAATTGAGAAAAATTCAACTGAAAGTGATAAAAAATCTAAGGACGAAGGCGGTGGTGACCACTCAGCCGATGAGGTTTTACATGAAAAAATTAATAACGAAACTGGCGCACAAAAAAATGGTAAAGACGATAAGGAAACTAAAGAAGAAGGTAAAAAATAAGTTTAAATTTAAATAATATACATATACCTATATATTAACGAACTTATACACGGGTATTTAACTTCGATTTTAATGGCACTACTACAAGTTCAACATATAGGTATTGAACGTGTAGCAGTGCCATAAGACATACCAGCAACCTTATTTAAAAAAGATAAACACCACAAATTTCTACACATATAGTTAGCTGAATAAGCTAGACAGATCATTTACAAATTCGTTGGTGTGACCCAGGTTCGTTACCCAGCGGAGTTAATTAAAGAAAATTAAAGTATAATATATAAATTGATAATTTTCTTGTTCTCTCTTATCCCCTTGACATTTGTTCATGCTTAATCTTTATTAATTTGGATTAAGTTCAGTAAAAGCCAAGGCATAATAATAAATTTTCGCATCTATTCATGGTTTATCGTGTCCATTATACATATAAAACCTTTCCAAGAGTGAAAACAAAAAATATCTATCAAATTTTATCAATAAATAAAATAAATAATAACTGTTATTTATTTGTTTTAATTGATTCGTCTGTTTTTAAAATAAGAAAACTCTGAAATATTATTGCGGTCATTAAAATTAAACAGGAAACGTTTAGAAATACATATTTTTAAAAATTTGGTCGTGTAGGAGCCAATCAAATGCAAAACAAACTTAAAGGTTCAATTATACGTTTAAGGTTCATTTATACGTGACATAACCATACCACAGTAAACAGCTGTTTAAACCAAATGGCAATACTGTATTTGATTATTGGTGACTTACCATAACGCCTTAACCATAACCGTTGCCATAAAAACCAAAACTCAATTGCTTTCTATAGTTACGGTTATGGCGTAATGGTAAGTCACCTAAAATCAAATACAGTATTGCCCATAAATTTGGTTTGAACATCTGTTTACTGTGGTATGGTTATGTCACGTATAAATGAAACTTAAACCAGCAACACACTTTACTAAAACAAAAAAAAATTATTTTTTTCTAGTTTTTATTATCCGGAAGCTAATTTTTTAAAACCATTTATAACAAATGTAACAATTGAAATAACTTCCTGATGATGCCACACAACGGAATGGCGAAATATTGAAAAATTTGTACGAAAAATAAATATTAAAAAAGAACTAAAGCTCAAAAAATAGACATATGTACATATGTATTTAATAAAACAAAAAAAAAATTTTAAAAACTTGAAATCTGAAAAAATTGTCTCTTGTAAATTAAATTTTTTATTCATTAAAAGATTTTAACTAGGTATTTTATTGAAATAAAATCAATCTATTTTTTAAATTTAGATAAATCCGGGGAGGTTGTGGAAAATAAAAAATCCTCAAGTGAGAAAGAGGAATTAAAAAATGAAGTTAAAAAAACAAACGATATCAAAAAGGATGAAGCAGACGAAAAGGATTCGGCCAAAAATGGCGATGTAGATAAAAAAACTGAGCCTAAGGACGAAGACGAAAGCAAAGAAAAAACTAAGGATAAGGAGAAAAAGAATGAAAACACTGAGGTAGCGGAAGATGACGAAAATGTTGTGGCTCTTGCTGAAATTGATAAAATTAATGAAAACATTAATAAAACACGTGTAGATGGCTTGCAAACGTTGCATACAGTAAGTGTGTCTTTCATTTTTTTTAGCAGAAAATTTGCTAGTTTCAAAATGTTTACAATTAAATTTTAGATATGTTTTGGTTCTCAAGGCAAGTACAACGTTGTTAAGAAGAATTTACGCTCGTTTGCGGGCTTTGAATTTGAAAAAGATTCGTCGGAATACAAAAAGAAATTCGATTCTATTAAAAAGATTGATTTGAAACAGTTAAAATCTATTTGCGATATTCTGTCTTTGGAACGTAAAGGTTCAAAAGAAGATGCAGCAAATCGTATTCTTAAATTTCTAATGGAACCTGATGAGTCACTCTGTGTGGAACCATCGCCTGATGATGAAGAAATCGAGGAAGAAGAGGAAGTCGCAGAAGAAGAGGAGGAGGAAGAAGAAGAGGCCAGTGAGGATGAAAGGCGTAAAAGCAAGTCCGCTGTTAGATCAGGGGGGAGATCTACATCTGGGCGTCCGCGTCGCTCTACTGCTGGCAAAAGTAAAATACAAACACTACAAATTTTATATTTACTAAAAAATAAATTTTCAGAAATGTCAGCATATGTGGACTTGTCAAGTTCGGACGAAGATACACGTAAAGTAGTACCAGCAAAACGAAGACGAAATGATGATTCTGAGTCCGGATCTGATGTAAGTTTATTAAATACTTTGATTTTGTTTATTAAATACTTTACTTTTAGTATAATCCCTCTGGAAATTCTGACTCTGATGGTGGAAAGGGGCGAAAAGCAGCAGCGGCTGCTGCCCGAGGTTCTCGAGGTCGACCGGCTCGCAAATCAAGCAGAAGAGATTCAGATTCTGAAGAAGAATCTGAACTATCAGAAGCCGACAGTGATGTAATTTTTTTTTTTAAATTTTAACGTTTAAATTCTTATTTATATCTTTTTTAAGGCTTCCCCTAAACGGAAACGTCCATCAACTGGTGCTGGTAAACGTGGTCGCCCTGCTACATCTCCTCGTGGTAAAGGTCGTACTGCTGCTAGTAAATCTGGTAATAAACGTAGAGGCAAAGGCTCAGAAAGTGACGAAGATGAAATCTCCGAAGATGAGGAAGATGAAGAAATGTCCGACTTGGAAAGCGAAAAGTCCGAGGTAATTTTATTATCAAAAAAGAAAACTTAAACAATTTATTTCTTATGGATACAAATTTGTTTATAGGAAGAAGAAAAATCGAAAAAGAGCAAGAAACCTGTAGTTACACCTGCGAAAAACAACAAACCCAACAATAAAACACCTTCTAAACGTAAGAATTAATTTTAAAAGTTAAACGGGGCTGTCATGGAAACCGATAGTTCTCGAAATCGAATTTGAAAGCGAGTTATAAAAACTTTTGTGTAACGACTTTTTAAATTTTAAGTTTTTCGAGCTTAAATTAAAACTAGTATTATAATTTAGAAAAAAAAAACGAGATGCTTAAATTTATAACTTTGATGTATCTATAATAATTTATTTCAAATTCAAATCCGACAGCTATCGGTTTTTATTACAGCCCTGAAATTTTGGGTTTGAATATATTTTATTTGCTATTTTTGAATACAAATAGCAACTACCGGACGCCCAAAAAAATCTAAAAAACAATCATCGGATGATGAAAAAGATAGCGATGAGGATGAACCATTAAATAAAAAAGGCAAAACATTTCCCACGGTATGTTATTTATCTAATATATATTTTTAAAACAAATTTCAAATTTAAAAGCGATTTAAGATCGAAAAAAATTATGCGCTTTGAAAACACTTAATATTTTTTTTATCAGTTATGTAAGACATTTAATGTCTATTGAATGTCGAGTACAGAATATCAGAATTTTTGTTGCACTTATTTTTAATATACAAGACGTGGTACAAATACCTAACAAAGTTAAAGTCACTACGGCAACAAACTTACCAGGTTACATAAGCTGTTGTAAAAATACCTTCGATAATGTTAGAAAATGTACTATTTTGACAGATAACAAGAGTCAGGTGTTGAACATGGTGGTTCAATATACCTTGGTGTTGAATTAACAATACCTTGTAAACTGATTGTACCATGATACAAGCCAAGGCATATTTAACAAGGTAGGTGAAGTAACTGATCAGCTGACTTCTATTTCCGCCATATATTTTCTAACTTAGCTTGGCAATTTTTTTAATGTTATATAATGGTTGTGTATACTGTGTGTATGTGTGATCGCAACATTTTTAACAACTAAGCTGGAATTTAGCAACAACAAAATACATGCCATGTTGAGATTATTGTACCAGGTGGTGTTACGAGCACAGCTGATCTACTTTTTTCATGCATAAATCGAGGCTGGGTAGTCAAAGTTGTTTACATTTACATATCTTTTTTTGACAACCGAGCCAACGAAAACTACAACAAAAACAAAAATTTTATTCACCAAATTTTGTTGTAAAATCAACACCACCTGATAAATTATTGCGCCATGATACATGCTTAATTTTTACAGGAAATTGATTTAGCGACGAGATCACTTTATTTCGCCATGGATACAAGCCAAGTTGACATCACAGCCGATCTTTTTCTTGCGTAAATAGAGGCTGGGTGGTCAAAGTTGCTTATGTTCGAATATCATTTTTAACACATCAGTCGGCGAAAATCACAACAAAAACGAAAATTTTTTTCGCCGCAATTTAATTGTAGAATCACCACCACCTTATGAATCAATTCACCTTGTTACAAGCATTTTAGGCCACAACATCCCAGTAAAAAAAGTTAGGAACCCATTAAAAAAAAGTGAGGAAATTTGTGAAAAATCACTTCAATTATTTTTTGCTGGGATATAACTTTTTTTGCTTTCGATTCAGTATCGGAGATAAAGTGTGTTGGCTCAGATAAATACGAACCGCCGATTTTTTAAGCTTAAAAAGCGGCGCTGACTAAAAAAAAATCTATTAAAAGTTTTCACATTTTAAAACAATTTTTGTTCAGTTGTTTTATTTTGCATTTTGTGTTAAAATTTTTATTAACTGCTAAAACATGCAAATTTAGGTCAACTTTTTAAAATTTATTATTTCTCTTAAAGGATGAGCAGATTCGTGCTTATGTTAAGGAAATCTTAGATAAGGCCAATCTGGAAGAGATAACAATGAAAACTGTATGCAAACAGGTTTATGCTAAATATCCAGATTTCGATTTAACAGACAAAAAGGACTTTATTAAAGCTACAGTTAAAGCGGTTTGTATACTAACGTACATTTAACGATAAAAAAAATGTAATTTTTTCTTTAAAATTTCAGCTAATTGCCGCTTAAAAATAAAAAATAAACTTGCATCTCTTAATAAAGTGAATCCTGTTTAAATTTACCTTTATTTTCAAAAGTACCAACAAACATTTTGTATAAGTTTTTCTTTAATTTTTGTTTCTTCTTTTTTAATTTACAACTACTACTGTGTACGTGTGCAAATCTATTACAAAATGTAATTTTTTCAATATGAAGCATTACATAAATATCTTTAATCCACTTTTACGATTTAGGTTAGTTATTTTTATTTTTAAAACTAACAATATTAAATTTTAAATTTCAATAAATTTGTCAAACTGCAAACATTTTACATTTATGCTAATGTATATTAATAACAACAAAATTGAAAGAAAAATAAAAAATATTCAAATATATAAAAAGAATATATATAACTAAAAGTAAAAAAGTTATTTAAAGATGTTTTATTTATATTTGATTTTGTTTAATTTAAAAAGAACGTTTTTTGCACACAAAAATATGTTATACTACTGCAACAAAAAAAAAACCTTTTTCGTTTTATTTCCGTACACTGATTTCTAAACTTAATTTAAAAAATTGCTTTATTTACATAAGAGAAAAAAACCTCTAGTATTCCAATATAAAAACTATTCTTGGACATTTTAACGCGTTTTATAAGAAAAATTTTTTGTAACTCAAAAACTATGTGCATTACGTCTAAGGAACTAGTTTTAGGGCCATTATTACAACTTCGCGTTAGCTTAAAGTGAGATTTTATCGCTTGAATAAAAACATTTTCATTATTACAACTTTCTTTTAACTTAAAAATGAGCGATAAATTAAAGGCAAGTTCGTCTTGGCGGTAAGTTTTACAAGGAGGATTTATGTTTAAGTTACCATATTTTTTTATTTTAATATGGTAGCACTATCCGTTACACAATTTTTGCTTTTCAAAATGTAAACAAAAGTGCGTCGTTGCCACTACAATCTTATTACTCCTTCAAAAGTAGTCGGTAATTGCTAACGGTATTGCCACACAATAAGAAATATGTATTTAACTTTACCGGCAAGTTGTAATAATGGAAATTTGCTAACGGCCACTTTATCGCCATGTTCTGTTAACGCTACCATTTACTACCGCCAACTTTGTCGCCAACTTGTAATAATGGCCCTTAGTAGGCTAATTATAAAAGCTGTTAAGCAGGTGTAAGGTACATATATGACAATACACCAACAAGCATTTAGTCTGGCAACTTATTTTGTATATTTTCATATGACTGCAGATATTTTGACATTCAACTAGGTAATATTAATAACCCAGCTGTTTAAAATCAATTTGACATTTATACGAAATAAAAATTAACTTTATATGGAGTTTTTAATTTTTCTGACATTCTACCGTTCAAACACAAAAAGGAAATGCAAAGGACGAATTTTTTAAATTCGCCTTGAGTTTACCTTGTTGAAAGTGCCTTGTGTTTCACCTTAGGCTTAAGTAGGCAAAATTAAAAATAACTGAAAGCTTGTATTACAAAATTGTATAAAAAACATATACAATTGCTACTTTCTCCAAAATCATTAATGCTTGAAGCAAACAAAAAATAGTGTTGGTAAGCAATAAAATGTAACTCACCACATAGAAGACATACTAGGTCTGTCTGCGTACACATATTTTGCATCATTTTGTACAAAATGTTACAAAATCTTGCAAAATGTTGTCTGCGTACTCCAAATCTCTTGCAGCGAGAGAGCCAAAAAGAAAATTTTTTGACAGTTGGAAGTAAGAGAACTTGCAAAATGTTACTGGAGAAATTTCTTCTTGTAAGATTTTGCAACTAGTTTGAACAGCTGTTTTTATTTACTAATTGAATGAAATAATTTTTGTGAAACGAAAATAAACATTGAAATTAAACAATAGTTAGAATTGTGTTGATTTTTAACGTTTATAACAAATTATAATAAACATAACATTTTACTAATGCCAGAAATGTTCAAATATACAAATAATTTACCGCGTACACATATGCTAAAATTCTTTTGCTTTGTTATTTGAATTGTTTACACACCGTTCAGCTGTTTTCTTGCAAGATTTTACTGGATACTGTCTGCGTACTTTTTGATATATTTTTAGCCGACAGAGTAAAATTGGTCTTACTCTCCCAAAATATATTACTGAGTATTTGCTACTGGAAAAGTACGCAGACAGACCTACTGTTTGCTTTTCTTGAATAACTAAGCCGTTATTTTGAATACGTAAGTTTATGTATCGATTCAATAAAACTATTGTACAAATTATATCTCATATTAGGTTTCTCATTCTACTTGTTTTTTTTTGGCAGTCACATTTTTTTTAAAAAAACAATGAATTTTTTTGCTATTCAAAAAAAAAACTCATTAGGCAAACTAATTCAGTACCTTGTTTTTGTCTTAACAAGTATCGGCCGATTAACGGGTTGTCAAAGTTGTAATACATAAGCAATAAATTTAATGCAGCATCATCACTGTTACATTGCGTTTTTCAATAAATTTTTAAAACACATTTAAAATTAAAAGACATTGTGAAGAGAATTGAAGGAACATAGCAAAGTTAGTTGATTTTTTAATATAACATTACAATTCCTATGAAATTGTTAATACGTTATAACAGTTATCTACTTTAAATTGTAATTGTACAACAATGTCCACATTTTGGAAAACACATTTGTTGGAAAACGCCCTCATAAAAATTAGAAATTTTTATTAAATATTTGATAGGCTATATATCGGAAACTATAACAGCTAAAGACTCCAAATGTCCTACAGGAAGTAATTGTACAATGCCTTTATTTCGGAAAAAATTAGTGGGTTAGGAGCAGGCCGAGAGGGAGCCCATTTACGTTACTTAACATTTTTTAAGTATTACGTACTCATATAAAAGGCATTGAGTTGTATCGAGCAATAAAAGGTAATATGTATAGTTTTCCAGCACTAGAATTTAACGACAGGTTTAAGTTTATACTTACCCATATTGTAGTTTATTTATTTTATTTTTAAAAAGCAGAGTTCAATAACTATAAACGAAATAAATTGGTATATTGAGCTATGGTCTGGGAAAAAGCAATGGGATTTACCACGAACCACCTAAAAATTGAGAGGATTATACGCTACATGGCGATCCTGATAACAGGCGCAATAGAGAAAACTCTACTTAGCTCACTTTTGACCCTACTCAACTGACTTCCAGCAGACCTCCTAACGGAAAAGCTGGCGCTAGACACGGCGATAAGACCATAGGTTGTGGGTGAATGGAGACATAGAGCAAGTATTATCGGAACTGTCGATTTTGTTCCCGATCTGATTGTCCGGAAACTTTTCTCTGTAGAGCATTATCTTTCGTTTTTTTTCAGAGGGAGGGGTGAATAAAATCACTGCCTCGGGACCTATTGTGTCACTTCCCTCTTCCTGGGACACGGAGACCTCAATTACTGACCACTATCGATTTGGCACCCGTGAGAGTAGATTGGGACTGGTTTCAAGGACTTCTCTAGAAGCTGTAAGGACATAAAAAAGAAGCTTCGAGAAATTCTATTATGATCGCAATGACATATTTTTTTTTTGATTTTTTTAAAAAGGATTGCAAATCAAACGAATCACAGGAATCCTATATCTTGCTGTTATTTTTTACTTTATAAAAATATTTTATATATATGTATAGAATAAACACACACAATTAAATTTTTTTTACAAAATTTAAAATAAATAAATTTTAATAATTTATAAAAATTTTGTTTACAAGTAAAATAATATACATATATGTATGTATGTAAATAAAATGTTAATAAAGACCCTAGATAGCATCGAAAATAAATAAACTAATATCGCCATCATGTGAAACAATTTTGAATATAATTTTAAATAATCAAAGTTAAATAATCAAAAACCAGAAATTACTTTTAAAACATATTTAATGGTTGTTTAAACTATTATTGAAGAAGACCACAACATGGTTATCCCTTTCTTTGTCACTCTCCCTCATTAACGTCTCACCCATCTTAACCGAGATTTAGAAAGCCATGACACTTTCTATACTAAAGAAATATTCAAATTTACATATTTATTTGAAAAAACTCAAAATATGTACATAAAAAGTAATATGTAGATATTAAAGGTATTAAATAATGCTGATTATATAAAAAAAGAAAATATACAATTTAAAAAATTTATATGTAAGTATATGTTAATATCATTGGGTCAATATAGAAATAGTTAAATGGAAATTTTGAAATATTTTTTAATATTTTTCTTTCATTGTAAAACCATACATACCATTAAAGGCAGAAAATAATAAATGTCAAAGCCTGGTCTTAAAAAAGTTCTTTAAGCCTATGATTCTGTCTAAAGAGCCCTCCTGGACACTCTCTCATTAAACAGCTGTAAATATAGGTTCTACAAAAAAAGATACAATAAAACGCAAGAAACAACAAAATACTTCATTTCTCTTTGATTTTTTTTTTTTTAATGTGAAATATATCAAATTATATTAAATAAAATAATATTTTTATATATTTTTTTTTTTCATTTTTAATTTATAGTTTTTTTAATATAATTATTTAAAACTGCGATTGGTTGTAAAAAAAAAAATGTTGCAACATTTTTTTTGTTTATTTTTATTTCATGATACTTAACTTATTAACTAGATATATTTTTATATTTTAATGCAATTGAAGACGTATTTTAATTATTATTTTAAATTTAAAAGTTTATTTTGAATATATAGAGTTCAATATTTTATTTGATTTAATTTTATTTGTTTAAGAAAATAACACTTCAAATGTTTTACCTTTATTAAGAAGTAAATCTTACCATATATGATATTTAAAACCAGTGGAGAATATTATTTATTTAAGTTTTATATGTGATTTTTATGTAATTTTTTTAACGTTAAAATGTTTAAGGATTTTGTGGAAGTGGTTTGCTTTAAGCTGGAAATAAATTTAATACATGGAAATATTTTTGCAACATGTAGATATATTTTATATAAAAAAATTGTAAATATGTTGAACATATGTAATTGGAAACCAAGTGAGACCAAATCTTACCAAAAATTTATTTATATTTTTAAATATATTTTAGCAATATAAAATGTTTATTTAAATATTTTTGAATCGACTACGGACAGTAAAAAATCTAAACTTACATTCCCAGCTGACAGAACACCCTCACAATTCAATCTGATATATCATTTTTGACAACTGGCAGGTAGCGCCTGTCGAAAATTGGCCACTTAATCAAAACAACTTGATCGTCCCTCTTATAATTGATTAAAAGTTGTCTTGAACAAATTTTAATTTCTAACTTTTTTTTTTAAATACATATGTTATGTATATGTATGCAATACATTTTCTGTTACGATAAAATTTATTTAAAAAAAAAATTTTTTTTTGCTACAGACGTACCAGGGTATGAAAACAAATAAGTCATAAACATTTGATTTTTTTAAATTTATTTCTAACAATGACAAAAGCACTTTCAATTCAAATAAAACTTTTTGTTTTACAATGAAGTTACAAAAATAAAAACAAAATTTGCTTGTCTTGAGAGAGTAAGGTACCTATTATGAACAAAATTCGATCTTCGACTGTCATCGAAAAAGGTGATCGAACGAATTTTCATTCGGTATTATGACGTACATTCGACGGCTAAAAAATTTCACCCACTACACTACTTTGTCGAAAGCAAAAATAGAGTCGATAGAAAATTCGGTGCGCAATGAAAATTTCGACAGTGCTGCCAGCTCATAATACGAAATTGGCCTTCGATAGTCGGCATTCGATAACCAACAAAGATCGAACCTCGAATGCAGCTCATAATAAGGGCATAAGTTAAATAAACTTCGTTTGCCATTGTGTATAAGGATTTAGGTAAATAGGTTATGTTTACAGCCAAAATTAGAACAAGGAACTAAGACTTTAAAAATCTTATTTCGGCTATGTAAAAATGTTTAAAATATGCAACGCATTTACAAAAATTTAAATAGAAGTTGAAAGCATAAACATTTTTGTATATTTTTTTGAAAAAAAAAAAAGATAAATAATATAATAAATACGTTTAAGGTAGAGAAATTCAAGGGTTTTGAAATAAAAATGCTGAAATTAAAAAAAAACGTGTAAAAATGCAAAATAAATTTAAAAAAAATATATTTACACTAAAATTTGATATATTGTTTTGTTAAAAAATATATATATTAATTGAAATATACGTAATGTGGTTGTAAACATTTTAAAACCTTTAAAAATTTGTTTTAGGCAATAAAATAAAATAGGAAGGCATTATGTAATCATATTTATAAGGTATAAGATTTAAATTTTTCAAATGATTATTTTACTTCTAATAAAGGTTAATATTACTCTTGTACTCATTAATTTTTTTTTCTTAAACACATCCTGTAAAATGTTCAATAAGTTTGTTACAGCAAATAAATTATACATAAGTATGTAAAAAATATTGGTTATCATTTATCAACACATAAACAAAATGTACAATAAAATTTTAAATTTTATTTGTTAAATTATGGAGAAAAAAACAAACGTTTTTAATTTACACATTATAATACTCTTACCCATAGACACTTTTGACTGATCTCTGTTGCAGAAATTAAAGTTGAATTTTTTGATTGCGATTGTAGTTGAAGTCATCAAGCATCATTGTTGTCTGTCTACCTTTATTGTCGTCAAAAAGCCGTTGTTCTCATAAACTCTCTGTCTAAGAAATAACACTAAACATAATAGTAGTAGGTAGGTTGAGTTTGGTATGATTTAAAACAAATTTTTGTTACTTTATATACGCATTTCTTATTTGTTTATCAAAAAATTTTTAAATATTTAATGTTTTTATTTTGGGTAATTTGTTTTTATAAAGTTAAAAATTAATTAATTTCCTAAAGTTTTTTTATATTTTTGTTTATATAAAAGAAATAATAGTAAACAAAATTTATAATAACATGTGAAAACAAAAACTGATTTTGGCATATCTTTAAAGGGAGTTAAAAAGCATTTTTGGATTGATAAACACAGTCATAATTTGCATTATCTAACACTAGATACAGCGATCGTATTATATTTAGTATAAACACATTTTAAGAATATTAAGCTTTTAAAATTTAAACGGACAAATTAATAATACTTTTCAATTTTTTTGTAGTTTGAAATCCAGTTCAAAAAAAAAAGCAGGGACTGAAAACGAATATTACTTTCGAATTTGCAAAAAACCAAGGAAACATCGGAGAGTAAAGCGAAGTAGACCGCTTCGATGGTATTTAACTAGATCTAATAAAAATCAAGTGCTTTTAAAGTTTTTAATTTTGATTTATATATTTTGTCAAAAAATAAATTTTTTTTTGATTTTTAGTTTTTTCGGCAGAAATATTTATTTTTTGGAATTTGTATTATTCCAATGTGACGGGTGTAACCATTTTTATAACATTTTTGCTTATGACGCAAACAATTCAAAATTTTTATTTAAAAAAGGCTATCATTTCCAATGTTGTAATGTTTATAAGCGTTTAGTAGCAAGTAGACTTTGAAAGAACAAAATTTCTGCTCACAATGGCCACTTGAATACTGTGACGGGCCTGGCCTTACAAATTTGAGTTTTTGAGAATCTTGTGTAAAATTTTTTTGAGAACGGGACTGATCAAAACATTTTGACGGTAGCTTTAGGTGTTTAAAATCTTATTTATAACTTTATGCCCTATTTTTTTCTTAAGAAAACCCTTTTAGAAAATGTGACAGGTATGACGTTTTAATCGAAATGTTAAAAAAGAATATCCGATTTTTTAGTTCATGATCATTTTGAACTATTGCGAAATAAATAAAAATAAATTTTTTATTTCAATATTTTTATTCTCTTTTGGGCGTAAATTTATTGAATTTGCTTTTAAAAGTTGAAATACATTATTACCAATTTTGGGCCGTTGTACGTTGGAATTGATAATTTCCGGTTTAAAATCGAGAAATTTACTGGGATTTAATTTACAGCAGGGCCGATTTTTTGTTTGTTTTTTTAATATATATTTGCAAGCGATGTGCTTTAATTATTGATTGTTAAGGCACTTTGCGTCAGATCTACGTAAGTTAGGGATTATAAACCTCTTCAGTGTTAAACCATGTGAGATCTCGGGGTTATGCAATATTGTACAGAATGAAGTTATCGATGTGTGATTTTCATGACTTAGGGCTCTGAGGCCAGGAGTAAGATAAGCGGAAACTAGGTCTAGGTGGTTCTGAAAACCTCAATTATGGTCATAACATATCTTTGTTTTGTTATTTTTTTATTTTTCTTTTATTTGAAGACCAGATGTAGAAAAGATTCAATCATCTTAAGTACTCTTCATAATCCGACCTAACCTTTATACATATCAAGTCATCTTTAATGTTTCGTGTTTTTGCCGAAAAATACGCGTTAAAAGGGAAATTTGTCTTACTTTTGACTTAAGAAGGACTGGTTTTGTCCATAAAACACTTGAAATTGACTACAAGCGAACAATATAACTTGACTACTAATAACAATTGGGCTCAAGTATGTTTTTATATCTAAAAGCTAATCATGTTTAAAAAGCAATAAAAAGATTTAAAGATGCGCTTTTTATCACCATTCCAAAATATTATTACCAATTGATTTTTATATAAAATATTTATTATTTATATTTGTATTAGGGATTAGATATTTTTTTCATTATTATTTAATTTTTAATTTTTTATTAAAAACAAAATAAGAAAAAATAAAAAATTAGATTTTTTTTGTTATTTGTTTTAACTAGAATTTTTTTTCGCAATATCTAAAAGAAATCATGTTATATTAACTATAATCTAAATAAAAAAAGGTAAATATATTTATATGTATTATAAACCTAACTTAAAAACGGCCGTTTTTAGAAAAAAGAAATCTTAAGATTTGTTATAAAATATTTTGCTTTTAATTTAACAATCCTAATAAAGGTAATAAGCAATTATTATGCTAGAGGAAATTGATCAATTAATATATTGTAAATATAAATTTGTTATCGTTATACATACATATGCAAGTTATATGTATATGTATTAAAACACACTCTGTTATTTCTAAGTATTGTTTTAAAACTCTTATTTATGTTTGTTTTTAAGTTTTGAATTATGTTAAAGGGAAAAGTTATACTTAAAAACTAAAGAATGAAAATTAAATTATATTGATAATATGCAAGTAAGTATTGTTTTCATTTCATCAAACCAAACACGTCCAAACACTCAATACATTGTTTCGATGATTTATAAAATTATTATTTTTTTTATCATTAAGGCTTATAAATTTGCTTTTTTGCTTAGAGAGAGACCTTGTTTTTAGTATAGAAGGTCTTTTTCACATATGAAAACTGAAAGCTGCAAGAAAAAAGTTTTATGGAAGGAAAAAAGAAATATGGTTTTGTTATGTTAGAGTTTATAATCAACAAAAGAAAAAAAAAACAAAATAAAAATATATAATTAAAACAAAAAAAAATTTAATAAAATATGTTAACACTACTTTTTTATATAAAAATAAACAAATAGTTATTTAAATTCGATATAAAAAAGTTGGCTTTTCAATTATATATACATATGTTTTGTTGTTTTTAGTACACATTTTATAATGTGTGTATGTACACATGAATAGCCATATGTATGTACACATCTAAGAGGTAAAAATTTTTTGTCAATAATATATCAATATGTTTAGTCAATATATAAAAAGATATGTAATTAATATAGTAAATATTTGAAAACAAAAATAAATATTTCAAATATAAGATAATAAATATATATATTAAGCATTTGAAAAGGTTTTACACTATAAAAAAAATATTAATTTTTATATGAAATCAAATATGATTAAAACACCCAACAAATAAAATATGTATAATTATGATAAAAAAAAATAAACAATTATTGCATAAAGGTTTTTGTTTTAAATATTTAAAAGTGTTGAATATATAAAATTTCTTTTTTCTAAACAAGTTTTAGGAAAACAACAAATCAATCAATGAAAAAAATAAAGAACAATCTAATAAAAATATTTACCAACTAAACAAAAACTTACCAATAATGAGAAAGACGGCTTGAAAAATTAATATCTCCGAACTTCTTTAAGTGTTGGGTCGTCCTTATACTGCTTGCTTTTTAGAATGGTGAGGGGGGGGATAGTGGTGTTTAATGTTTGTCTCCTTTATTCTGGTTGTTGCCACCACCTTGACTGGGACCATTGCCTGGTGGTTGTGGAGCTCCGGGATAGCCTCCTGGAGCTCCATAACCACCAGCCGATCCGGGACCACCGTAACCACCAGGTTGGGGATATCCTCCCGCTTGGGCAGCAGCTGCAGCATAATATTGTGAATATTGAGCATATTGGCTAGGGGTCATACCTTGTGGGTAACCACCTCCAGGGGCGGCGGCTGGTCCTCCAGGATTAGCGCCAGGGGCTCCAGGTGCACCACCAGGACCACTACTGCCCGCTGCACCAGGATTTCCAGAGCTTGCTTGGCCTCCCTAAAATTAACAATTTGAACTATGCTAAATGACGAGTTTCAAACAAGCAAACTAATTGTATTGAAAAATATCTTAAAATCCTAATGGTTTACTTTATGCTAAAATGTATGATCGAAACGTTTATTGTTGAGGAACGTTCCCAGCAATACAACATTGTTTTCTTATATTATTACTTATTCTATTTTTCTTTATATTTACTCCTATTTTTTACTATGCTGTAATGAATTCAAAACTAAGTCTTACACAGTCCACTAGAGCTAACAGTCGGTTGCAGTTGAATAAAAAGAAAATAAATTATTTAACCGTGTTTTATTCGCAACCATATTTTGGTCCTTTCTCGCCAGATATCGAATCGGAATCGTACGGGGTCAACAATAGCAATTTGTTGATAATTAAAGCGCGAGTGTGACAGAAGTTTTGGGCAAACTAGGAGCTCCAATTGACACCGAGTCATTGGACACTATTTGCAAAAGTGTAATTGATTCTCGCGATTGTTAATCGTTCGGAGAAAGTGGGTGCTCCGCTGGGCACAACAACAACAAAGTGTTTGTGAAAACCATAGATTGCCATCAAGTGCAAACATACGTTGATACAACAACAATAAGTGTTTTTGTAAGAACAATAGATTGCCATCAAGTGCAAATATACGTTGATACAACAACAACAAAGTTTTTGTAAAAAACAATAGATTGCCATCAAGTGCAAATATACGTTGAAACAACAACAACAGTGAAATCAGTAGTGTTTAAATGAACGTTAAGTTTGTGGTTGGTGCATGTATACACACGTATTTACATACATACATCGACACGCAGGCGCCGGCTATTTGATTAGATGCCGAAAAAGAATTGACAAAGTTGAACATGCAAAGTGTCGTTAGGTGTTAACATTCGTATACATACATACTTGTGTTAAAAAGGTTGAAAGTTGTTTGTGTAATTAAGCACGATTAAAGAATACTGAAAAGATTTGTTGCAAAAGAAAAAGAAAAACAACAACTACACATAAGTGCGTTTGAAAAGAAGTAAAGAATTTTGTGCGTGGAAACAGTTACAAAATATTTGTGCGCGGATAACCGGCGACAATAAGTCAATTATTTCGTGTAATAACAAAACAGTACATACATACATACGTGTAAAAACAAAAAATACGTTACAATTGAAATTGATATAAGTGCGTAAAAACATATCAATTACTGCTCGCGACAGGCGACAAAAATAAATGAACAGAGTATATAAACAACAATATTATATACATATATACACAATCAAGAAGGCAATTATCATTATTGGATAACAAACAAACAATTTGGTCAGTAAGTACAATTTTTTATTACTTTCTATAAAAATGGCTACTACTATAAAAAGCTTACAATCAAAACGTCGGGTTGAAAAGTCATCTATTACGCGTGCTTTAACGTATGTCCAAAATCCTCCTGAGGAAGTGGGTGCTGCAGAAATAGAAGCTCGTCTAAATCGACTAGATGTAGCATATAATGAACTAAAAGATTTGACGACACAATTATACAATTTTGAAGGTGATAGCGATTTTGTAGATCCTGATGAAGATTTTGCCGATTATGAAGGAAAATATTTCCACGCGAAGGGAATATTCAGAGAAATGTTGGAGGCGGTTAGACCTCGTGCAGCAAGCGTCGAACTACAAAACGATGCATTCAATCGTCTAGCTGAACAACATTCTACACTAATTAATAGACTTGACTCACCAAGCATGTCAAGAAACAGCGATAATGATTTACCCAAAATTAGAATTGAACCTTTTACAGGTAAATACAGCGACTGGCCAGCGTTTAAAGACCTTTTTACTAGCGCTATTGATTCAAGACCTAACTTATCAAACATACAGAAATTTCATTACTTGAAATCAGTTTTAAAAGATGATGCTGCTAATCTTATCAAACATATGCAGATAACTGATCTGTCCTATGCTACAGCATGGGATCGACTCAGAGAACGTTTTGATCGTCCTCGACATATTGTAAATTCATATATTGAAACTTTTATGTCTATTTCAGTACAAAAGGATGAGAATTCGATTGGTTTACGAAAAATCTCAGATATAGCAAACGAAGTTATTAGAGGTTTAGAGGCAATAGGTTATGGTGAACGCGATCCTTGGTTAATCCATATCCTTCAAACAAAAATAGATTCCGACTCTCGAAGAAAGTGGATCGAAGAGTCGCGAAATAAGACAAAACCTACAATACAATCATTTTTATCGTTTTTGGAATATCGTTGTGAGGAAATTGAACTCGGTAAGAATGTCGATAAAAGAAACGTTGACAAAAAAGCACATAGTAAAGTAGGTAGCACAATACATAGGTCGTCCCCATCAATGGTGGCTACTATCCAAGATAAAGTTTGTGCAGATTGTAATTCTGGCGAACATTATATATCTAAATGTCCACAATTTTTGGCCTTGTCCATAGATCGACGTCGTAACCTAGTCAAGGATAAGGGTTTGTGTTTTAATTGCTTACGGGTTGGGCACACGGTATATAATTGCAAGTCGAAGAATAAATGCCGTTCATGTCAGCGCAGTCATCATAGTCTACTGCACACATCACAAGCTTTAAACAAAAGTCAACAAGATACTTCTCCTAGAACAAACGTAGTTGCCTCAGTATCAGAGGTTAGTCAGCAGGTGGCATTGAATACGCTAGCTTCTCAGTCAGGAAATCCTTCTTCAAACGGAATGCGCTTCAGGCACATACTACCAACTGCATTGGTTAAAGTTCGAAACGTAGAAGGCAACTTGATTGATTGTCGGGTATTGTTAGATACTGCCTCAGAATATTCGTACATAACGGAAGATTGTATCAAACGATTAGGCTTACCACGTACTGCGTCGCGCATGCCGCTTTCTGGAATTCAATCCATCAAAGCCGATCCTACACGTGGTCACACATGCATTCATATTGAATCTAGAGTATCCCAAAGGTCTCTGGATACGTTCGTACACATACTGGGTAATATAACCGCATCACTACCTAGGTCAACAATTGACCAGTTTGAGTCATCCTTGTTAGAAAACATACAACTTGCCGATCCACAATGGTATCGTGCTTCGCCTATTGATATCCTCTTAGGAGTAGATGAAGTTTGGGACATTTTGTCGATGAATAAAATAAGAAATGCCAGTGGTAAAGTGATTGCTGTTTCCACAATATTTGGGTGGGTGGTTACTTCAGGCATAGTGCTAAGTGACAACCAGGTACCTGCAACCTTGCTTACCACATGCGATGTTGATCAATTCATTCGTGCGTTTTGGGAAATAGAAAATTGTCCTGGTGCGTCAGAATCATTAGATGAAGAATCTAAAATAGTTGAAAACCATTTCATCAATACTCACGGCAGACATACAGATGGAAAATATATCGTCGAGCTTCCATTCAAGGAAGAAGATATTCGTTTTTCTAATACACACAAGGGTGCTTTAACACGTTTTTATGCTACAGAGCGAAGGTTAGCTAGAAACCCTAATCTAAGAGATCCCTATATAAAATTTATGAGGGAATACGAAAGTTTGGGTCATATGCGAGAACTGTCTCCACACGAAACAGATATCACAGACAATCATGTTTTCTACTTGCCACATCATCCAATAGTTGGACCCAAACTAAGAGTTGTTTTTGATGGATCTTTTAAAGATACCAACGGCAATTCACTAAACGAAAAACTACACATTGGACCGCCAATTCAGCGCAATTTATTTGCAGTATGCATTAGATTTCGTCTTCATAAATTTGTGTTTTCGGCAGACATTGTCAAAATGTTTCGCCAAATTTGGGTGGCTGAAAAGCATCGAAACTTTCAGAGAATTTTGTGGAGAGAAAACCCTAATGAACCAGTAAAGCATTACCAATTATGTACAGTAACGTATGGCACTGCTTCGGCGCCATATCTGTCAGTCAGAGTTCTTGAACAACTAGCAAAAGATTACAAAGAATCTCACCCCAATGCGTCTCGAGTACTATTGGAGGACTTCTACGTGGATGATGTCCTAACTGGAGCCTCATCTGAACAGCAATTAATGAAAAATCGTAACGAACTTATTGATCTGCTTTCTAAAGCTGGACTTCAATTAGGTAAATGGGTGTCTAACAGCGACACAATTGAATCATCGACTAACGATGCACCAAGTTTTTTAAAATCAGAAAGTGACAAGTCAGCAAAGGTACTTGGAATACATTGGTACGCCGCAGAGGATTGTATCGGTTACAAAATCAGTCTAAACAATCCACCACAAGTCACAAAAAGAACAATTTTATCTGACGTCGCGAGAATATTTGACCCACTTGGTTTATTATCTCCCGTCATAATAAAATTCAAAATCCTATTTCAAGAATTGTGGCTCTTGAATCTCGATTGGGATGACCCTCTACCTCCAGACTTAACAGATACATGGATTTCGTACAGAGCAGATTTGCAGAGCCTCGAAAATGTTAAATTGCCACGTTTCGTACCAAATGATGAGTCAGAAATAACGCTACATGGGTTTAGTGACGCCTCATTAAAGGCCTATTCAGCAGTTGTTTATTGTGTTGCAAAGAATAAACATGGCGACGTCAAGACATCATTAATTGCCTCGAAAACTCGTGTATCACCACTGAAGCAAATCTCCCTTCCAAGGCTTGAGTTATGCGGAGCTTTGCTACTCACCCGGCTTATGAAAACAATAACTTCTTCATTGCCACACCCACAGACAAAGTTATATGCATGGTGTGATTCAACAGTCGTACTGTCTTGGCTTTCGGTACAGCCAATCAAACTCAAAACGTTCGTCGGTAACCGCACAGCTGAAATATTAGAAACACTTCCCAGAAACGCCTGGAAACATGTTAGTACAAAGGAGAACCCTGCAGATTGTGCATCTCGGGGTATGATGGCACATCAATTGTTAAAGCATAACCTTTGGTGGTCAGGTCCATCGTTTCTACAGAAAGAACATCAACCATCAGAGAATCAAGATTTTCATTGCAACAGGCTTGCCGTAGAAGCAGAAATGAGAAATCTCACAACAACAAACGTGACTACGAGTCAACCTACAAAAAAACATCCATTACAAAATCTTTTAGACAATACATCCACCTGGTGGAAACTGTTACGTATCACAGCATACGTCAAACGGTTTATAAACAAATACGTACGCAAGATCGAGAATCCTGATAGTCATTTAACGTTTAATGAACTTATGCAAGCAAAGGTAACCTGTCTCAAAATGGCTCAAGACACCTTTTCCACTGATCGAGCAAGATTGCAGCGTGGATTAGATCTTGACAATACCTCCCAACTGATGCGACTCTCGCCGTACCTAGACGAACTAGGACTTATCAGAGTAGGCGGTCGCATACGTCACTCGGAACTTTCAGATACTATTCAGCATCCTATAATACTTCCTAAAAAACATAAGATTACAAGTCTCATCATAGAAGAGCAACATGTAAGAAATCTGCATCCTGGCGTCAACGCATTATTTGTCATCATACGTCAGCAGTATTGGATTGTAGGAGCTCGAAACTTAATTCGACAAGTCACACATAAATGTTTAAAATGCTTTAGATACGCTAAACACACAGCACAGCAGCGCATGTCAGATCTCCCCGCGGTACGAGTTCGACAAGCCTTCCCATTTCAAAACACCGGATGCGATTATGCCGGTCCATTTACGCTGAAAATACATCCTGGACGTAACTCCAAAACATCAAAGGGTTACATATGCTTATTTGTGTGCATGGTAACCTCCGCAATACATATCGAGTTATCCACAGACCTAAGTACTGAATGTTTTTTGGCTGCACTACGCCGCTTTATGGCTCGCCGTGGCAAATGTTCTACAATATTCAGTGACAACGGTAGAAATTTCGTTGGGGCAAAACGCGTTCTAAATGAGATGTATCAACATTTGCAAGCAGATCAACATAATCAAATAGTTGCAGCAACATTGGCTCAAGAAAACATAAAATGGATTTTCACTCCACCTTATTCGCCACACTGGGGTGGTATTTGGGAATCGGGCATCCGCTCGGTTAAGCAACATTTGCGTCGCATTATTGGCAACAGTGTTCTCACGTTTGAACAAATGCATACACTTCTCGCTCAAATTGAGGCTGTCGTTAATTCGAGACCCCTAGGATATGCGCCAGACACAGAGATGAATTACCTATCTCCATCACATTTTTTGATTGGCAGACCAACTACGATGGTACCCGAAGGCGATCTCACCGCACTAAATCCGAATCGTCTTAGTTATTGGCAACATGTGCAATGCATGTATCAAGGCTTTTGGAAGAAGTGGAGTCAAGAATACCTAACGTCCCTTCAAAATCGCCCGAAGTGGTGCACAAATCAAGCAAACATTCAAAGCAATGATATCGTCCTTATAAAAGAAGATGGAACTCCCCCTGCCACGTGGAGAATTGGCCGTGTTACCGAAACTTTCCCTGGAGCTGATGGGTTAGTTAGAGTAGTGAAGCTTAAAACTGAAAAGGGCTCGATGACCAGGAACATCACCAAGATAATCAAACTTCCCTCGTGCTGAAACTATCTTTCAGGGCTGGCCGGGATATGTTGAGGAACGTTCCCAGCAATACAACATTGTTTTCTTATATTATTACTTATTCTATTTTTCTTTATATTTACTCCTATTTTTTACTATGCTGTAATGAATTCAAAACTAAGTCTTACACAGTCCACTAGAGCTAACAGTCGGTTGCAGTTGAATAAAAAGAAAATAAATTATTTAACCGTGTTTTATTCGCAACCATTTATATTTAATTTAAAAAAAAAGTACAAAAATAAAAGCAAACAAGCAAGCTAAAGCAGGTCAAGCCCAACCATATAATATCCAACACCCAACACCTTTTTGTTTGGAGGCAGGAAGGCAAAATAATCCTCTTGTAAGGGTTGAGGTTTAGGTTTTGATTACTGATTTTTTTTTGCTGTATTCTTTACATTCGCACGGATGATATTTCATTCCCAACCAAATAATACCCAACATCCAACCCCTTTTTGTTCGAAGGCAGGAAGGCAAATTAATTCTCTTGTAAGGGTTGAGGTTCAGGTTTTGATAACTGATTTTTTTTTGTATTCTTCACATTTGCACGGATATATTTCTTTGTACTCTACGGCCGCATGCTATCTGGCTTTCGGAGATTACGCCGTAATAAGTTTCAATAATTTTTTTTCCAAATTGAAAACTCTTAACGTAAAAACTCGAAAATGTTTAACTTTTAAATCAGTTTGAGTTAGTTTGCAAAGGCTTGTAAAGAAGTTTATCCTCCCCACCACCCACAAGCCCGTAGGAAGGTAGGATGAAAAACAGTAAAGAAACAATAAGACACTGTGTGAGAGATAATAAACGTGATGTAAACTAGTAAAGGGAGAAACACCTCCTCAGTATTAGAAATTGTTAAGTTTTGTACGCCCCCACAGAGTGACTGAAAAACGTTTTTAATCGCCAAAAAATCTGTAACTTTTGACCAAATAAATATTTTATCAATTTAATAAAATAAACATCTTCTGTTGCTGTATGACAAAAAGTTGCATATTCAGCTTCGGTGCTGCTGGGAGCTAATGTTGTTTGCTTTGAGGACCCATACGTAGTCGGCTGGCCAGTGAATCGCAAAACTCATTACAGGGAGAACTCCTTCTTCGGTCGCACAGTTCGTATGTGGAGTAAACTTCCTAGTGATGTCTTTCCTGTCACAGTAAATATCGAGAAATTTAAATCAAATATCCACAAACACTGCTCCCTTTATCCTCCTTCACATAACCTATTTTCCTGACACCAACACAATGCAATGCATGTATAGGAGCCATCCCGAGTGCTGGTTATTAATAAAAAAAAAAAAAAATAAGGCCTTGTGTTAAACCAAGTTAGCCCCAATACAAACGGACTATTTTAAATCCAATTTAAAACGGGCATGACCGAAGGTTTTTCCGCGTAAAAGAAAAGAGCCAAGATGGTGGACCAGGGAGATTGAGGAGCAGCGGACCATGGTTAGAAGGCTATTCAATTGGTCAAAGCTTACAGGATAAGAAACGCATTAGCTCCTTAAGCGAGATGTCAAGTTTCAGGAGGATACTATCGAAGGACCCTAGCGGGCTTGGGTACATTTACAAAACGGAACGGAGGTTAGCTTGGAGAACCTGTAGCTGTTGATAGGAACCCTTTTTACGGAATGCTAGAAACTGGTTGTTGGAGAGCTAACCGGAGACGTTTTCACACCGGGGGACGGTTTCAGCGCTGGCTCGTGATTTTACGAACACTGACTCCTTTTGTCTTTTTGCTGACGGCGGGCGTTCTTGTCTTTTTTCCTTTTAATCGTTCTTCCTACAAGTATCTTGTCTTTCAACTCACTGTTCTAAAAGATTTCACAATGGGCCTACAGACCTCTGGGTCACTACCCTTTGTAAACTAACCTAACCTATTATATGTTTGAAAGCACTACGTTAGCCACATTCCAAGCCAAAATTTAAAAAAAAAATCGTAAAACGAATTTAAAAGTTACAACGATTTATATTTTTGTTTTTTAACGGGGTGTCGTCCACTACAAAATCAAAAACCAGAAAATGTAAAAACAACTTCATGGTCAAACAGTGTTGCCACCCAACAAAATTTTAATTTTCACATGGATCATGCCAAAATTACACATGAAACTACGAATTACACATGCTTTCTTTTTTTTTTGAATATTACGTTATTTCGTTAAAAAAATAACGATTTAATTTTTGAACAACACAATTTTTAAATTATTTAGGATTTAATCCCAATTTTCTTGTTAATTTATAGGGTTTGTTGTTGGTTAAGTTTGTCTATATGCATTTCATTGGTTCTTACACCAAATCATCAGTAGACTTCAACCACCCAAATTCTTAAAAAACTCATGAATATTTTCTGTCTTTATATAATAATCTCATCAAACAAAATGAGAATTACTATAAAAAAACCAAAACGTTCAAGTTTTTTTAAGAATCCAACAAACCATTATTCGCTATTCGCTTGTTTTGAAGTCTACTGATGATTTGGTGTAAGAACCAATGAAATGCATATAGACAAACTTAACCAACAACAAACCCTATAGATTTAATTTTTGTTTAATTAACGCTTCACCGTTTTAATTGTTTCATTAAAGTAACGGTTAAAAACAAAAAATCATTCAATCAATCAAAGTAATTTAAACGTAAAAAAAAAACAAAATAAAATACATCACGTTTATAAATTTAAAAAATAGTGCCCAAATTCGATAGTTTTAAATTCTACGTGTAACTGCATGGGCTACACATGAAATGTGTTATTACACATAAGGTGGCAGCACTGTGGTCAAATATCTTATCAGGTCGTAGCAATCATTAGCTTCTCTTACTCTTTTATTTTTTTTATATGGAGTTTGACACATTAACGTTTGGAATTTTCTATTTTATGACTAAAAAAATGTCATTAAATTAAAGTATATAAAAAAATTTCATCACATTAATTTTATTTTTCTATCCAAACCCTTTAAAAGAAAGTATAATTAAAAATAGTTTCTATTAAAATTATTTTGTTTATTAAAGGTGGTTTTATACGAGATGTATTTTGCATATGACCTGTCAAATTTTGCACTGCCTTTATATGTATATATCCTAGTGGGAATTTCAGAAGATAATAAAAAAAGTTTTGTTAACTCTCTTTAGTCAGTTAAAGGTTCAATTATATGTCACTTACCTACCATAACGCCATAAACAAAACCGTTGCCATAAAACCCAAAACTCATTTGGTTTGTATGATTATGGCGTAATGGTAAGTCACATATAATAAACTGCAGTGTTGCCCATAAGTTTGGTTCGAACAGCTGTTTACTGTGGTATGGTTATGTAAAGTATTAATGAACCTTTAGTTGCAATACAGCCTCCCATGTAATCGAAGCAAATATCATTTCCTCAACTGTTTTTTTTACTAAAGGCCAAGGCCATGGTTATGTTATTCGATTTGAATCGAAAATAATCCGTATTATCCAAAGTTCAAAAGATTAATAGTTTTTTTTCGGAATAATTTAAGGAAAATATCAATTTAAAAAATCAAGTGGCACTTTTAAAATTTGAGGAATCATTCTACAAATGTTTATTTTAATTAACAACATTAAAGTTTATTTCCGCAACTTTGTAAATAAATTGTCGAATATCGTATTACATTAATCTGATTTGTACAAATTAAAAAGATTTCGATTGGAATCGAATTACATAATAGCCCTCCAAATTCTGCTATATTCCCGCAAAGCATTTCCTATTGGTTTTGTTTTCAGTGATTATCAACCCATCGCTTTTTATTGCTAAGGTTACTGTAGTTTAGTTTTTATATTTTTTAAATATGTATATTTTTAACTTTTTTTTTATTTTAACCACAGCACTACACAACATAGAAGTAAAAATAACTACAAACAAATCAAAGTCACTTTAACGCCGTATTTTGTTACAAGATATCTAACAATGTTTACAAATTAATATTTGTAACAACCCATTAAATCATCATATGTTGCCTATTTTTTTAGTTTTGTTAAAAAAATACACAACGTACCTTCAGTTGTTTTTCAAGAGCTTCGGCTTCTTCAATTTTACCTATACTACGATAATATTCTGCCCATTGAGCACTATAGTCTTTAGATTGTTGACCAGCAACAGCCGACGACGTACCACTATTTATACCAGATGGTGTATGATTACCAGCACCACCAGCAGCAGCAGGGGCAGATGATGATGACGATGTTGCTGCTGTTGAGGCCGATGATTGTGAACCCTATTTGTCATTACAAAATAAAAACGTTTTGAAAAGTATTTGAGTTTTTTTTTGTTTTCTAAAGTTAATTGCAGTTTTGATAGTGTAGATAAAATACATCTTAACATACAATAACATTTAAAGACAAAATATTAACAAACTACTTGATAAAACGCATATATTATTATACACATACATACGTTTGCATTCGATATTATATTTGCCTAATCTAAAACTTTACGAAGCGTTTTTGTTTAATTTGTATTACACTTATTTGACAAAAGTCTAAAAACTGTTGTTTGAAATATGTTTATAACAGTTTTTATAATTGTAAATAGGATAAATATGCACATATATGTAAAAGGGATATACATGGTGATGGTGGTTTGGCTAAAAACTTTTTCCTACCTTCATTTGCTTTTCAATGGCCTCGGCTTCTTCAATTTTTCCTATACTACGATAATATTCAGCCCATTGCGCACTGTAGTCTTGGGATTGCTGGCCGCCAGACTGAGCAGCTTGTGGCGCAGCAGGTTGAGCTTGAGGCTGAGGTGCAGCCGTACTAGCTTGTTTTGCCTTCAACTGTTGTTCTATCATTTCAGCTTCACGATGCATGCCCATGGACCTTAAAATTAAAGTTAAGTATATTAAAAATTATTTAATTTTTAAAACTAGCTAGACATACTTATAATATTCAATCCATTGCTGTGAAAAATCTGCTGACTGTTGTCCTGCTCCAGGTGCTGCTTGACCCATAGCAGCAGCTTGCTGTTGTTGGGCTTGATCACCCCAGCCTCCTGCTTGGCCATAACCAGTCCATTGTTGCTGATAAGCGGCTGCAGCTGCATTAGGATCATTTGGATTATATCCACCTCCTCCGCCATGGTGTGGCGGACCACCATTAATGGATTTACGGTTTATTATAGGTAGTTCCATATTAATTTTTTCAGCTATCATTTGTCGCGCAGCTTCCACTTGTTCGGATGTGCCTTTACATTTGAAAAGTTTTTCTGATGGCGGGTTAACAGCATTGCGATCCATTTCACAGTATGCACCAGATTGTTGATTAATTAATTTAATAGTCTCGCCACCACGCCCAATAACAATCTATTTAGAAAGTTTGTATATAAAAAATATTTGCTATTAAAAAAGCCAGAATATTTTATGAATTTTAGGCTTACACCACACTTTGAAGCTGGTACCATAAATGTAATTTCTTCGCGGGCAGGCTGCTGGGCATGATTAACACCATAGCCATAGCCGTAATTAGAGTTACCATTGTCTCCACTATTACCACCGCTATTACCATTACCAATACGATTTCGTTGCTAAAGATTAGTAAATTTAAATAAAAAGAACTTAACATCTATCCGTTATATAAATATATTAGTTTTTTCAATTTACCATAACATTTTCAATTAAACCATCAATCATACGTTTTGCATCATCAACTTGTTGTCTTGTTCCTTGAATAAGACAACGACGATCACCAGGTTCGTCATTTTTGCCTTGTAAAAACTGTAGTTTGCATCCACATTCCAATTGAATTTTACGTATCATATCACCACCTTTGCCAATGACCACACCAACGGCAATTTTGGGTACAAACACTTCACATTGTTCGCCACCACGGGGGCCACCACCAAAATTATTATAATTTCCTCCCCCATTGTTTGCACCATTATTGCCGTCTATACCGCCATTTCCACCCATATTAGGACGACTCTGTTGCTGCTGTTGTTGCTGAGCGTCTTTTTGTGCAATTAGATCTAAAACTAGCTGTTTGGCATGCTCAATTTTCTGGGGATCGCCCGAAATGCGTAGAGGTTTCTAATAGTGTAATTTTTATTATTTTTTTTATCTTCTAAATAAATGTCTTAAATCAAAATTTTCTAAGCTTAAACTTACAATGACTTCTTGATTGGGTCCTTCTTGAATAATGACCATTTTGGCTCCGGTCTTTTCTTGTAACTGTTTGATGGTATCACCACCTTTGCCTATGACTAAACCAACTTTTGTACCCGGTATCATAATTTCCTGGTACGGAGGATAGCCCGTAGGTCCTGGCGGAGGCATATTGATAGTTAAGACTACCTCAACATTACCGCCGCCACTACGATTGGCTAACTGTTGCATAACTTCGCGTCCTTTGGTTACAGATTCACGAGAACCTCTTAATGTTATAACGCGATCACCCTCGGACTGACCCATCTGCACTTTGCAGCCTGAATCGCCTTGTATATGTGAAATAGTCTCATTATTGCTGCGACCATAAAAAGCATTCATAAGACAGTCGGGAATGCGCACTTGTTCCTCGCAGGTATTTCCCGCTGTTGCTGCCAAACGTGCTGCTACAGCAGCTGCTTGAGCAACAGCCTGGGACATATTAGCAGGCCCGCCACCAGATGTTGAACCACCACCACCACTCATGTTCGAATTGCTGTTATGACCGTAATCGTTAGCATCCGGACTTGTGAAACGTTTATTTTCTGGCCCCGAGTCAGAGTCGTCTAAGGAACGCTTAAAGCCAGCAGCACCACCAGGAGTGCCGCCAATTCCCCCACCACAATTTCCTTGTTGTGAATTTGGCTGGATTTTAGCGGCAATCTTTTTAAGCATTAAAAAAAAAAATAAAACTAAGCATGTTCTTTCTCTTTCTATCATAATTAGTTTGCAAGAGTAATCGATTTTTTCCAGTGACAAAAGCCTATACTAACATTAATTTTATATTACCTGTTTAGCTCGTTGTAAAGCTGCTGCAAACGCTTGCGATTGATTTATATTATTTTGTGCAGCCGTTGGACCACCGAAATCACCCATTATTTTTTTAATTCACTACCACGAGTATCTATTTTATTAGGACAAAAACTTCAAGATTTTTCCTCTATGTGTAAGGGCGTTAAAATTTTTTAACTCCAATTGCAGTTTACTGCTTTAAATTCTTAGATTTATAATAAATATTTATTAAATTTTGTTTTATGTATACACGATTTTATTTTTTTTTCAAATTAATTGCCAAATTAATTGTTTTCTGTATAAAAATTGAAATTCTTTCACAGCACTTTCAGAAAGCTACAAATGCGGCATGAAAAAATACAAATGGCGGAAACAAGAAAAATATTACAGGAACAAAATTTTATAAAAACAGAGATGGCTTCAAAATGCTAACATAGAGTTGTAACTACACAGGAGGACTCAAGGTATAATTATTATGGGATTTAACTTTTTATTATTTTTATATTTAAAATAGCCGTTTTTATCTTTGGTCATTCCACCGTGCTCTTAGTGATAGCATGGCGACATAAAATGACCTCGTCTCTAAAACAAAAACTTCCTGTAAAATTTACGCAATTATTTTGTTGTTGCTCAATTTCAGCTTAGTTGTCAAAAAGTTGCGATCACACTTTCACACTGTATACACAACCATTATAGAGCATAAAAAAATTTACCAAGCTATGTTGGAAAACATATGGCGGAATTATAAGTCAGCTGATCAGTTACTTCTACCTTGTTCAATATACCTTGGCATCATGGCGGCGCTGTCGGTGATGGACGATCGGGGAATCGGCGACGTTATTTGCACTGCGCCAACAACACAGACGAATTGTTACCCAACATATTAAACATGATTATTCCGCGATCTTGGGAAGTGTATTGCTTGTTTACTTGTATTTTACATCTTTCTAGTTCACAAATGTCAGAGCAGATTTAATATTGGCCGCCATTTGCAGAAAAAGAAGCAACCTCCAAGAGAGTGATTTCTTTTAGCCCGCCTTGTGTAATTTCTTTTTCAAAAAAAAACATCAAAAAAAATATAAATTTAACATATTACGTGTAATGTAAAGTAATTAATCGCCTACATTGTACACTAGGACATACATATATAATTTCTTTTTTAAAAATAAGAGCGAAGCTCTTTAAAACTCTATATATTTCTATTCTAAAGCTTATATTAAACTTGACATAACCGTAACGCCATAGCCGTTGAGTAGAGGATCGGTTTCCGATTGTATTCAATTAGTTTTCAGATCGATTTTAAAAATTTATAAATGTGGCAGTCGGGCTATGAAACGTATCGTTTGTCCTTAAAGAGATAAATAATTAATTTGTTAGTTTTTACAAGTCAAAAACTGTTAAGTTTGCACATTTGAGATACAAACTTTTATTAGAGGGCATTCCATGCCTTCTTTACAATGTACATATAATAATTGTATGGGAGATGGTACGTCCCATAACAAAAAGTGATTATTCTTTGCTCAAAAAAGAAAATAGATATGCGAAGTTTTACAATCCTAGAAGCAGTTAAATAAATGTATCTCGAAAATAATTTTTGACTACATTGAGGAAGTACATCTCCACTTAATTTCAAGGTTTTTCAGCTTTAATTATGTATATAAGAAAGAAATTAGTATATATTTTTTTTAAAGTAACACCCATTCTGCAACAACAAAATTTTCTTTTCTATTATTTTATTATCTGGTACAAAGCGTTTTAAAAAAGTAACCCCAATTCTGCAACAACAAAATTTCTTGCTTTTTTTCTGCCATAAAGACCATATAAAAAATATTTTTTACCGAAAATATTATATTAGCAATCATGATAATTAGAAGGGAAAGGGATCAGTTGTGTTTTTGGCTCCACTAATTTTGCCACGATCTGGTAGTTCTATTCTGTGTTAATGTTGCGCGCGTAAAAACGTTAGTCGGTTGCTAAAACTTGTGTTAAAACGTTATTCGTTGGGAAAAAATAAGCAATTTGCAAAAATAATAATTTATTTAAGATTTAAGTGTTTAAAAAGGTTTGTAAAGTTTCTTTGCTTCTTTTCATTTGCACAATACCTACATGTTTTCACAAATATTAAATAACGTCTTAACAATGATCTGTTATACATATATAATGTATAACAAAACGCTTCACAAATATTAAATAAGGTCTTAACAATGATCTGTTATACATATATAATGTATAACAAAACGCTTCAAATACCAAAGCCGATCGTTGTGCTTACGACGGCAAGAAAATAGGGAAAGTAAACAACCAAAATTTTTGTATTTCTTTAATTATTAGATCCAAACTAATTTTGAAAAAAAAACAATAAATTAACACTCTCTAGCTGACTTATTTAAAAAGGCAATTTTACAACTATTGTTTGCTTTAGAAGCCTTCTTAATAAAAATAATATTGACGTTGCCTTTAGTATATTTTTGTTTAGTAAGTTATTGTGTTAGTCTGTGGCTAATGTTAATTGAGTTTATTCAGTGAACTTTATACATTTTTCTAAAGTTAAAAACTCATAATGCCTGTTGATGTTATTGGTTATCTTTATGCAGCCACTGTCGCTGCTGGAGGAATTATGGGTTATGTTAAAGCTGGTTAGTAGTAGATGACAATTCGTTTCTTTTGTTTCAACATGTGCAATACATTTGTCGTATTTTTATATATATTTTTTTAAGGATCCATTCCATCTTTGGGTGCTGGTTTAGCTTTTGGGGCAATACTTGGTTTCGGAGCCCACTTAAATTCTCAAGAACCTCCACGCCCCTTGCTGCAACTGAGTACTTCATTGGTTTTGGCTGGCATGATGGGAGCTAGATGGAATCGTTCCGGCAAACTCATGCCTGCCGGCATGATTTGTATTATATCAGTTGCTGCTTTGATAAGAAATGTTGTCACATACAACAGATATTTACCCCTGCCGGGCAGAACCTAAAGATATTGATACAATACCTACCTACCGAGTTTTCATTTGCATTTTCTTACTTCGGTCGAGGGTTTAACATTTTTTATATATGTACTTACCTACATACATATGTATAAAGACAATATTAATATGTTTTGTGCTCTTTTGCATGTTCAAATAAAGACATTTAAAAGGGGTTTTTTCTTTTCGCTATAACTTCATAAAATTTTATTTATTAAATGCAATACTAAAAAATATCCGTGTGCATACCAATGAGAGAACAAATTTTTTTATCACTTTATATCAGTGGTGCCCACCAAGAAAATATAATTTATGAAAATGTTTGGATGGTTTTTTACTGTGCCTTTTATATAGGTACAAAACAATGCAATAATAACCCTGAAGGAAACCTGGGGACAAATGTCCCCATGTTAACACTTGTCGACAATTATGGTACCTCTTTGGCAACATTGTCAACAAACGTCTACAGTTTTATATTTAGCACTGATAAGAAGAAAAGAAACTGTCAGTGAAAAATGCTTTAAGGCCATGTCAGATAAAACTTTTGCTTCCCGTTGTGTTAGAAATTCGCTTTGACATTTGAGATGAAAATTTCATACTTATATGAAACATGTCACATAAAGTACTTTCAACGCAGCGCGAAGCGTAAAGTTGAGCAACTCTTATCTTTTTCCGCGCTTTGACAATTTAGTTGTATAGCTTTTTTGGATAAACAAACAATTTATACGTGTTGCCGAGGTCTTTATTCATTGTTAGTTTATTTTAGTTGTGCTTAAAAAGTTATTTATATGTAGGTATACACAATTCATAATTATTTTTAATGACAGACGCATTATAAATGTCTATTGCAAAAACACACAGCTCTACATATTCATCTTGCTTAATTACCCCTAGTCTGTAAACCGAATCCGAGTAAATTTCTCGATTCCAAACCGATTTTACAGATGTACTCTATTTTCATTTCGATTTAAAAATGACTCGGCTCCCAGAACAGGCAGGACTAATTGTGTATTTATATACATACTTATGTATGTACTTATTTGTTTTTATATTTTCCTTAATAAGTTTAATTCATATTTCACGCCCCGCCCTCTGTCTTATTCTTTAAATGATATCGTTATTATTTTAAATGCTTGCATCTACCGTCCTTAATAAATGAATAATTTGTAACAGGATTAGGTAAAGTTTGGTAGAACAAACAGCTAACCAGGGAAATAAAACAGATCATTTAGATCCTCAATTTCGGCCCCTTTGTGTAACCTATAGAGAATGGAAATAAAATTGAAGCTGAAGCTTAGAGATACATAGATTGAAAAGAAAAAAAGCTAGAAATACAACTGGGACGAAAAACAATTCCTTCGCACCATAACAAATAGAGCACATTTCGTCGTGCGGTTTCTTGTTTTCTGCATGGCACATTCAAACGATTTTGAAAAGAACGATAAAGAATATTTAGTTTGATTTTTTTTGACTGGATTTATTTTTAAATAAAAAAGTCGCTTAAATGGGGTCTTAGGCATGGCACATTAATACAGGTAGTATCAAGGCGAATTAAAAAAAGTCGCCCTCCGTTTTCCGTTTGATAAAAGGAAAAAAAAAAATCAAACAAATTGAACAAATCTGAGATTCACTTAACAAAAATTCATAAACAGCTGCGTTCTTAATATTAACCTGTATGAATGTGCCTTAGTTTCATGTGTTTTAAATTTGTTTGATTTTTATGACGAATACTCGTTATGAAAAATTCGTTGTTCCTCTAAGTTGTGTTTTTGGCATTACCCATTGTTGAAAAAAATGGTAGATTGCCAGGTTAATAACAATACTACGTCTTGACGAAACAAATCCATTTCTTTACAAATGCCACCCCCTTACCGGGGGTTTTTTTTTTTTTTATTAATTTGGCGTCTTGACCATTGCCATTGAACAAGATTTTGCTCGCACATTGTTTTGTCTCGTCTGGACAGCTCATGTCGATGCTTAGTTCTTGTTCAGTCATCGTTATTAGAGAAAATGTTTGCTGAACCATGTCTACCAATAAGCGTTAATTTTTGGCTCGTCAAGACGTAGCCGAATAAAGGCGAAGCGTTATATCCAAACATTGTAAAAAAAACTCTAGTTTTGTTTTTTAACTTTCAGGGATTTGTATTAATCTTTTTGATTTTTTTAAAAGTATTTTACAATATTTTAAGCCAAAATTAATGCCATATATTTGATTAAGGCTTTGTTTACGACTTCGTAAATTATTTGTTTTTGTTTAAAATTAAACTAAAAATAAAGAATAATTATTTTTTAAAGCTTAACTTAACAAAAATGATTTAATATGTAAATGTAAAATTAAAATATAATTTACAATAAAACAATAAAAAATATAATTACAAATAGGTATACACATAGTACATTCATACATAAAATTAATAAATTCTAGCTAAAATTTGAATTTCATTCTAACCAAAAAAAAGTTTGTTTTTGGTTTCTTATCAACTACATTCAATCTAAATTTAAATTGAAAAAATAATTAAAATTAATGGCAATTACTTTATACAATTTATTACTTTACAATACAAAAATATACCGAGTAACGATCGATTGGTTTATTGATGTTCATGGTTATTTTTAATGGTTAGGTTTATGTTGATGTTGACGAAGAACGATTATGTTTTAAATGTGAATTAGATTTAAATTAAACTCCCCTTATCGAAAAAGTTTTAACCCTCTGAGGCAGCTGCATTAAGATAAAACCCACATCAGGTATTTGAAAGATCATCAGACATCTTCAAAATGGAAAGGCTTTCCAATTAACCACTAAATAAAAATAAAAGGAAAAAATTGTTAAAAAAATGCAAATATGTATAGGTTTGAAATGTTAAAAAAATATGAGGCATTGTTAAATTCAGGCTATTAAAAGAGAAATAAATAAATCAATGTATGATTAATAAATTAAGAGGGGTTTTTAATGTTAAAAATACTGCAGCTTTGGCCCCACATGCTGTTGGGTGTGTATGTGTGTGTATGCTCTGTAATTCCTTTAATTTCTATAAAAAAATTTTTTTTTTATTTTTTTCATCGACTATGACAATTCCTTTAAATGTATCAACATCCGTTTTCCATTTCATATAGCAAAATGTGTATCTTTATCCAGATGTAGTATAGCGGTTTAGAGGCGACTTTTCTTCGGTTTTAGTATGGGTTTTCAATATATGAATTTAATATAAATAAAAAAATAATCTAATGGCATACATTATTGCTTGTTCAAATGAGTTTATGGTTAAAAATTTTTTTTAATACTCGTGTTACTTTATGATGCATATTTTTTAATTTTTTCCATATTTGAATATTTATGTTTAATGCTGTAATAAATGTAGGTATATTGTGTTCTTTTAGTGTTTTTTGTTTGTGTATTATGTTGTTGTTGTTTTTCTTTGGAATGTGTAATTTGTTTTTTGTATTTTGTTTTTTCTTTTAAATTTTAAAAATATGATCAAATGTTTATTTTTAAAGTGATTTTATGTTTTGTGTTTTATGTTTTTCATACTTGTGTTGTATATCTAGATGGGACGCGATTCAGTTTTAAAATTTTTAGTTGATTTTAGCTTTTCAAATTTCTTTTTTAATTTTATGATAGGAGTGACTATTGTTTAAAGCATGAGTTATCTAAAGTAATTTTGAATGCTGATAGAGGAGAAGGAAATATAATGACGTATTTAAACAAAATGAGACTTCTAATACATGCAATATTAATGCTTGGAATACAATATCGATGATGAAGGGAACTCTGAAGTTAAAGATCACAAAAAAAAAAATAAAACAACCATTGTTTTTCCTCAAACCTATATTTTTTTAAATGGTCAAAGGGCATCAAAGAAGTCAATAAGGGCAACACAAATTCTTATAAATTCCTTAGAGCCTCAGTTGGTCCGCAGCAAAGTTGTAGGTTATATGGGCCTCAAAAGTACCCCTTAGGCCGATTGTTTGATTTCATCACTCGTAAGGATGCGAGAAACTACGCTGCCAAAGTGGGTTTTAAGGGGAACGAAGGAGAGTGCTTCAGGTTGGAATTAGACCAGGAGTCTTAAAAACACTAAACCGAACTGGCAATCTAATCTACCTTTCCGAATTCCAGAAGGACCGGTCTTAATACAGAGACTTCAAATCAGTGATAAAAAGTTATTTTACTGGTAATAACGTGCAAAAGAAAAAGTGAAGGAAGACTGATGTGATTTTAGACTGTGACGCAAATGCATATTACAGCCAGTGGGGTAGCAAGGATATTTATAAAAGGGAAATGCAAAATAGACCCAAAGGCCTCCGATTGTAAATAGCAGGGCTTTTCTTTAACCCCTTTCGTAATCTATCCTACTTTATGTTAAAGTAATCCGCTTTAACAAGCAAATGCCTTTTTTTTAATGCTAGAGTTTGCACTCGTAATGCCAAAAAATAATATCCTAAGACCAGCGCTGCTCGACTCAGAATCATTTTCTGAGTTGACTAAATTAGCCCCTTTCGTTTGTCTGACTGAATGTGCATGTATTCTTCTGCCAAAAAACAGGTCCAAAGTCCTTTGGTTTGGCCGCCAAATTTATTGAAACTGTTGATGATTGATCAACAGTTTTTTAAAAACAAAATCGCCCCTTTTAAATTTTGTGAATTTTGACCCACTATTGACTCCACTTCTAATAGTAGGCCTTTTTTGGAAATAATGTTGACCCATATTGATCCCCTATGCATGGTGGTATCAGAACCAGCTTTAGCTGGGATAAATTGGATATAGAAAAAATATGGACACCTTATCCTGTTGCAAAAAAAACTTGACTGTGGTGTAGGGTATAATATGGTCGGACTTGACCAACAAAAACAATCTTACTTTTACCACCTTATATTACTCTTCTATTGGTGCAGGGAAGTATAACACCACAAGCATCTCTGAACATCATTCTACATCTTCTTTCTATTAAGGATTTCGTAGCTGAAATGGCTGCAAGTAATTTATTTAAGGGCAAAAGGACGTGCGGACATACTGATGATGGTCGTGTAATAGGCGGTGGGGGGGGGGGGGTCATTTTGACGTTACTGGAAATGAAATTGCCCATGAACTCCCGAGAACGGAATCAGGGTATTGAGTTAGGGTGTAATCCTGTAAGGCCGCCGTTGGGTTTCTGTTACAATTTAATAGAAACATGTAAGATATTTAGCTAGTGAATGGGATAGGACTAGCTCAGACGTCTGCAGCTTGTGCGAGGAAGAAGATGTAGGTTCTGTGGAAATTCTGGTCTGCTGCTCTTAAAGCTGCAAATCCACAGACAAAGTTCGCCGGCAAAGTGCCTCTGGTTGTAGGTGAGGGGATCAAATAGTAATCTAGGGGCAAAGGGTCAGCTTTATATGGAACACTAACTATCTTTTTTCTCAGTTTTGGTGGCAAACCCCCTGGAAATATTCCTGAGACAATTACAATTTTAAATTAGCAAAAACCTGCATTTCAGTAAAAACTTGAAATACAGCCACTGTGGCCACAAAAATTGGCTCGGATACTTTATAGACGGAGTCTAAATTTGGGAAATTTTTTTGATATGATCAGGGGGAATGGCATGCCTTCTACAATTGCACAAATTTTGTGAAATTTTGTATGTGAGAAACTATAAAAGCTATTGACGCTTAACCAGCCACAAAGTAGTTCCAGTACAATACGCACGCTCTGCAAAAAAAAAATATTTGGATAGGAGCAGGGGGATCGGTAGCCCACATACAAATGAATCATTTTAAAACAATTTTTAAATTAAATATTTTGGAAATTATAGCCCCTATCGAATTCAAATATCCTACAGAAAGTATTTATACAACAGTGCCTTCATTTTGTGGAAAAAAAAGAATTAAATAGGGCCAGAACGAGCGGAAGCTCCCATACAAATGAACAATTTTTGGAAACTTTTGATAAGATATATGTATGCATTTTAAAAAGTATAAGTCATCGACTTTTAATTTGCTACAAAAAGTAATTGCACTAGAATGCCTACATTTTGGGGCAACACTAGTTGGATAGAAGCGGGAAATGAACTATTTTTTTGTGAAAGTTTTGATACGAAATATCTCGAAAAAAATTATAGCTATCGATCTTAAACCTTCTACAAGGTATTTCTTTGATGTTTTTTAAAGATTTTTTTTTTAATTTTAAAGAAAAATGTGTAAGAAGCATCGCCTATAGAAGCGTTTAAATTTTGTTAAGTTTCCTATTTCGAAAACTTGGATAGCTATTGACTTCAAACCCGGCACAAAGTTATTTTATTATAACAACTTGGCTAGACCAGAGAACTGGGTGTACAAAAAGTCCAATGCAAAGGGTATATAAGATTCGGCCCATCCGAATATAGCCCTCTTCCTTGGTTTTTTTCAAATTTTAAATCTAAAAAAACTAAAAATATCTCTTCTAAAATATAGAAAGACATCAGTAATGAAATGAAACTACAAACTACAGAATAAGAAGTCATCATGCAAATCAATAATTTTTTTAAAGATAAGTTTATAACTAAAGTATTGCATAAAGGTTCAATTATATGTGACTTACCATAACCATAACTATTGCCATAAAAACCAAAACTCAATTGGTTTCTATGGTTATGGTTATGGCGTAATGGTAAGTCACCTTTAATGAAATACAGTGTTGCTCATAAGTTTGGTTCGAATAACTGTTTTTTTGTGGCTATGGTTAAGTCACGTATAAATGAACCTTAAGGGATGTATATTACATATGACCTGTCACTTTTGCAATACATATGTAATTGCATATTTCTGTCAAAATTGCCATTTTACAGGCGGTTTAAAATTTTTGCTTTCACACGTACATACATATGTAATTTCGTCTGACATAGCCTCTAAACCAATATAAAGAACTTTATTTTCCTTATTGTTATTTTTTTATAAGCAGCTGATGCCAAATGCTTTGTCAGATAAAAATAGAGCGCCCTCTAATCGAAAATTTTGTCATCTGACTTTTACATATTTATTTTACATCAGCAATGTTTTAACGCGTTCACACGACATGTATAAATTTTGCAGTGGGAAATTTGACAAGTCGCATGTAAAATACATCCCGTATAAAACTACCTTTAATAAGCATGAATGCGATGTAAATTGGATAAAACAAAAAGTGTATGCAGCAGGATTGCATTAAACTACTAACATACTTGAATCAAACTATTGAACTAAATACTTAAAAAAGCTTTAACGATTTTATTAAATTTATGAATACTGTGATGATGTAATACTTGCGAATATTAAACTTTGTATTTAAATTTTCTAAAATGAAATTACTGATGGTGGTTGTTTGCTTAATTGATTTGGCATATTATGTAGGTGTGGGTGTCTACTTTTAGGGTAGCTTTAAATTAATTCAAATTTGCTTGATTAAGGCGTGAAATATTTTTAAATGTTTTTTTTGGTAAATGCTTACCGCACAAAACGAAAATCGTTTTAAGAATCTGTACTTGTTTTGGAATTGATTTCGTTTTAAGTTTAGTTATTTGAAAGCAAATATGCATATACTTATATGTATACATGCATACAAACTCATATATCCTTACCTTAATATAGAAAGACCCTAACTCGTATTTTTTAAGGTCAAAATTTCTTTTGGCTAATTGTGATATATTTAATAAAATAAACGAAAATCTGGGCTTATAAAAAATATGAGTTAGGACCTTTCTATATTAAGGTAACAATATGTATTATGTACATATGTTAATATACATACATACTATATGCTTGCTTAAATTTTGTATATGAACATCAATTTTATTTTATGTTGTTTTTGTTATTATAATTGATCCTGTTCATTTGATTTGTGTGCGCAACCTTCGTATAAGTTTTTGTGTTTTAATTTTAGGTCTTCTTGTGGTCGTGCTTGAGTATAAAAATAATGATTCAAATTGCTGATTGGGTGATGGTGGTGGTGGTGATTGTGATGGTAATGGTGATTGTTTTGTGGGGCTTAAAGCATGTTCATGTAATTTATATTGTTCTTGCAGTGCCATTGTTGTTGTTGCAGTATCCTGTTTATGTTGCTGTAGTTCCTGTATATGTTGTCTGATCGTAGTTAAACGTTGTTGTGTATTATCACCAATATAATTCGTAACATATGAAGGCGTTTGGTGTTGTGGTGATGGTGTTACCAGTATAAGGGATTCATTGTTTTCATATTTTTTTCTATTACCACTACGGTATGCTGATGTTTTAGTGGATTTATGGTTTTTTAAAAAAGGATTTTTTGCATTTAAACTACTACTAATACTACTACTATTGGCATCCTCTTCATTTGATGAAGAATTTTCGGGCGTACGTTTTAGAAATTGTGCCTCAAATGTGTTTATGGATTTATCTTCATCGTCATCATTACTTTTATTGTCCTTTTCTTCTTCATGCTGTTTAAGTTGAATTTCATCTTCTAAATTTGTATTTACTTGAAATTTTACTTTTATTTCGCCAGCTCTTGTAAGATCAGTAGTAGTTGTTGTAAGTGGCTTGTGATTTTGAATTTTTTTGAAATAGTTTTCAAAATAGGTGGGTGTACTATGACCCATTGAACTAGGGGGAGATTTACTGCCGTAACGCGGTATAGCCGTGGCCAGTTGCGTTGTTGTAAAGGGCCTGGCTGTGGTGGGCAATTGCTGATGTTGTATTTGTTTTTGCTGTAGCTGCAGTGTTTTTGCTGTTAGAGGAGTTATAGGCAACTTACGTTTTAGTTTTTCTATAGTTTCATTGCTCTCATCATTTTCATCACCACCGATGCTCTCATTAATAGCAGTATTTCCATCATCCTCGTCATTATCATCGGGCTCATCGACATGCTGGCCAATGTCTTGATTTGTGGCTGTGGCAGCGGCATTTTGTAGGCTGTTACTATAAGGTTTAGAAGGCAAAATTGTTTGTCTATTGTAATTTTGTTTGTTATTATTAAAATAACTATTATTTCTACTATTGCTATTGCTACGGTTACTATTATTATCTTGCAATAATTTTAAATAGTATTGAAATTGTTTGCGTAAACTTTTTAAAGGTGTTAAAGAATTTGTTGTTGTATTGATTGGTGGTGTTCTGGTTGAAGTGTTTGTGTCTAAATTGTAATGTTGTGGTGTTTGTTGTTGTTTTTGTGTTGTTATTGCTGGCAGTTTGCTATATTGAATTTGAGCACTTTTGCTGCTACTGCTTATGCTAGTTTTAGTACTTGTTTTAACCATCACATAACCTTGGTTTTTGGTGTTGTTGTTGTTTCTGCTGCAATTGTGTTGTGATAATTTTTCAAATAATGCCACAAAGGGCTTTTTGGTTGTTGTAGTTTGTAAATTTTGCAACAACTGTGCCAAATATTGATATGTATTAAAATGAATTAAATTTGTATTGTTATGTGTGTTATATGTGTGATATTTAAAATAATTTAAGGAATTTTTCTGATTATCTCTACTTTTTAGCATTGTCTCATCCACATTATTGTCGTGGTGTAATACAATTTGATTAATTTTGTTCTCAGTAGTGCGTTTGAATTTATTTAACTCATTTAATGGTTCTGTCAAATGGAGTTCATCATCATCATCATCATCCTCATCATTTTCATTATTATTAGTAATATTTTCTTGAATTTTAATAGAGGTTTGATTGTCACCAAAATCACTATCATCCTCGTCCTCGTCCTCATTATCATTATCATATTCCTCTTCTTCCTCTTCTTCACTACTATCATCTTCTTCATCATTATCATCATCCTCTTCATCATCTTTTGATTTATTTTTCGAATCCTCACCATTTGTCTCATTGGATCTTTTTGGTTTAATAGTTTGTGGTAAAGTATTGATTGTGTTTTTGTTTGTTGTTTTTTTTTAGCAAAAAGTGTTGATTTGTTTTAAAACAGAAATTTTTTTTGTTTATGTTTGAAATAGTTACAGGAAAGTGTGTAGAGTTTTGAAAGTGTTGAAAGAAGTAAAAGTGTAAAAAAGTAAAAAATTAATTATTTTATATACATAAAAACATTATAGTTTTTAGATTTTTTTTAAACGTAAATTATATTACATCTATGTATGTATGGTTAAAGTAAAGGTGCTTTTAACTTTTAGTGCTTTCAAATTTTTGATTTCTTACTCAGCCAATTCCTTTTTATATATTTTCCCAATTATTTAAATATAGATATATTTGTATAAATATATTTAGCTAAAAAACAGAAATTTAATATTTTAAAACCGAGCACTTACTTGTAACCCAAACGATATTGATGGCGCAAATTGGATATGTCATTTGTTGGTAAGCTACACCGTCCATCAAAACATTGCTATAAATTGTTAAAAAAAATTGTTTATGAAAGGAACTCCCTTTTTGTTTTAATATGTTTTGGTGTGCTTTAAAACTTACCAAATTATTTCCACATGTTGAACCTTCTGCCGCTGGCCTATAGGCTACACAGTAACCTGTTTGAGCATCAAAGCAAAACAATTGTGCACACACCCTCTCATCTTTGAAGCAGGCATATGTACCACGATCTCTTCGACATTGAGCATCTAGAGACAGAAGTGTACCCGGCAGTGAACGACCCAAAGCACTGTCTTCATGGGGGGCATTATGCAAACATGTTGCTGTGTCACCACTATAACAATGTTTCAAATATAATTATTAATTCAATAGAAAATATTCAACTAAATAATACTTACTTTAAGAAATGATGAAAACTTTGAACTGTACAGGGTGACCAACGGAAACCTCTTTCTGTATGTCTTAAATCAGACATTATATAACCATCTTCCCAACGGCAACGTTGAGCTCCAGGTCCACCCAAATAACTGGGAGGTGGTGAACCATCATGAACAGCACCAAGTCTAGTAATACCAAAAAATAACGTTAGCATTAATGCTGATTTCAGATCTTTTTAATTGCATTTAAGAAATTTTTGAACTAAATCTCAGAACCTTTTAATTTAATTGCCGAATTTGCTAACCCCACTTTCAGAAGCCTTTAATTCAATTTTAGAAATCTCTACCTCAATTTCAGAATTTTCTAATGGCATTTCATATTTTATCATTTGCATTTTCAAATTTTCTATGAAATTGTAATTAAAAATTTTATATTTTAAGATATTTTTAAAATAAAAATATTTCAAAGCGCTTTTAAACTTAGTAAAGCTGCTAGTTTCCGAAATATGGAACCCGCATATGCTACGAGGCGCTACTTGTGGTCAGGCAAAGGGGGAGTGGATTGATGAGGGCTTTAAGTCTAACCGTTAACGTATTTTTGAGACCCTGGAAGGTTATACGGTCACAGTGCCCGATCGTATACGTCTTTTGAAGGTAAAGGTTAACTGCATTGCGCTGATACCAGATCGGTAGTCCTGGCTGCACAGAACTCTAGGGCAAATGCCCTAGGGGACGTGTTTTTTATGGATGGATTTATGGTGGTAGTGTTCTTGTTGGGCGTTCTTGTTAAATACCTGTAGATCGAGATTTACTTCCGAATCCCTGACCACAATACTGCCCTACAAGCGGAAGCCCAGACAATCAAGGAATGTATGTCCTGGCTCAGGGCACACGCAAATCCAATAGATGTAAATATCTGCATAAATAGGCAAGCGCCTTTAAGGGAAATTATGTCTGTAAACACCAGATCTAGGACGAATTCGCAGTGCAAGAGGATGATAGATGACTACTCGCAATATGGACTGCTTCGCGGGAGGTTGACCTGGTAAACCCGAAGCCATTTGCTCCGACGAAACCCGAGTTAAAAGAGTGCGCGGAAAACGCCCAAAGGGTGCAATTAAAAAACGAGACAGGTGAGGGATTGACGAGGATCCTCTGCTCTGGGGCAATCCAAATCAGGCCAGAAATAGGGACATTCAAAAATTTAGAAAGCCTTAAATAGGCAAGGTGGATGGCATCGTGTGAAAGTATCGAGTGATAGCGAGTGCGGGACATACAGAGAGGACGTCGAAACGATTTATCATTTCCTGCATTACTGGCCGACTTTTGCACAGGCTAGAGTCCGATATTATATTGCTGGTGTTGTACCAGATGTGGCTCACCTAGGTGGTGTTTGTTTGTATCACTGAATTTCTGTAAACTTCTCCCCCGGGATTCTTTTTGCTTGCTAGGACCGGGCCACAAGCCGACTTAGGTGTATGACCGTCACATATAACCAGTATTTTGGTCATTATTTTCTTTCATTTTTTTAAGGGCGATGGGAAAACAATGACCGAAAGTTTTGTGTATGTGTGATTTGGCATCTTTCTCGCACCTTCGGAAATGATAGAAATACTGGTCACAAATGACCGAAATTGTTCGTAAAAAAATGTTTTAGTGTTAGTTTCGGTCACAAATTTCTTGTAGGGTTTAGGGTCTCCTCCTTTCAACCTAACCTTACCTAAAATTTTGTATCTCTATAAACTTCTTGATAATCTATATAAAGATTATCAAGCTTCATGGATGCAAAACTTTAACGAAACTCCCATCCAAGCAATCTTCTATAATAAAAACCACGAAAAAGATTTTTGTTTTCACAATTTTTTTTTGGTTAAATATGTTTTCAATTTTATGGCGAAATTACTGTCTATATTACTTTTAGCTGTTTTAAACAAAGTTTACTTACAAATGGCCCACTTCATGAGCTGCCACAATGATGCCACTGAAACCGCCAGTATCCTCAATGATGGCAACGCTGTTTACTTTTTCCAAGCGCTTGTTTACCACACACGCTCCGCCGACATAGGCAAAGCCTGATTTTATATGAATCAAAGAATTAAAGTTAGAAAAAAAAATTTTTTAATAAATGTGTTAATAAATACGAAATTGTTATTAAGAATTTAATTAATTTATGTGTTGTTTTTGAAAGCCGAGTAGTGATCGTCTGGGTACGAATTATATGTATCCAACAAAAAAATACATATAATTCGTACCCAGACGATCACTACTCGGCTTTCAAAAACAGCACATTAATTTTAATTTTCTTTTGTTAGAAATTTTAATTTTTTGTTAGTAAATAATTTTAAATATTACTAATTGTTAGGCAAATCCAAATCTTAAAAAAAAATGTGTAAATTTACAAAGTGTTTAATAAAGCTTTATATGTGTTTATGGGTGTGTGTGTGTGTCGTGTGTCGTGTGTTTTAATTAATAGTGTGGTATAACCAATAATTTTTCTTCAACCCAATAGTAGCAATTTATTATATTTTAATATTTTTTAGGTAAAACAACAATTTTCCATAAAAAATTAAAGCTAAAAATACAAATAAATGTTTATGGATTTACCCTTTTTAAATTAAAAAATATTTAAAATCAATATATGTATAAGCTGCAAAAATCTCAAAATTTAGTAGTTTTTAAAATTCCACACAAAGAATAAGAAGAAAGAAGAATTTGTGACATTTAAATACAAAAATATGGCAGAAGAGAAAAGTTGGCATCAAGTGGCAAATAATAAATACTGTTATTGGGATGTTTAGAAGGTTATTTTACGCCGAAATATTTTGTCATCATTCGATTATTTACACATAAAAGGAAAGACACTGAAATTTAAACATTTTTACAATAGATTTTTTATGGCTTTATTTTTCTGTACACGTGCTTTTTTATTTTAAAAAAATATCTCCTTAGGAGAAAAAAAAATATTTAAAAAAATTAAAATTTATTACAACAGATCGTGCTAACAAGATCATTTTTTGTTATTCATTTCATTTCAGTTGCAATTATTACCTGCTGTACCACGATTACAATTTCCATATGCAGAGGTACGTCGGCACATATCAAGTCTAAATTAAAAAGTTTACACAAATGTGAGTGAGAATTTAGTGAAAAAAATAATGTAAAGTTTTATGTGCTGTTTTTCGAAGCCAATTGCGTAATTGTTTTAGGTGATTTATGTGTACTTTGTTATTGTAAACAAAAACAAAATACACATAAATCGTCCAAGACAATCACTAAATAGGCTTCTAAAAACAAAAAAAAAATTATTTTTGTTTAAAAAAAAGTGAGTAAAAATAAGAAAAGTAGGCAACAAAGAATAACAAAGAAGAAAAAAAAAAAGGTAAGAAGAGGAAACACGTACTTTTTATAAAATATGTAGATTTTTTTTTCAACTTGGATATAACTCTTTAATTTCTTTATGTGTATTTGGCCAAAATATATTGCATGTACATGAGATACTCTACAAAGTTTTTTAAATAATCTTTCTAACCCAATATCATAAAGTGTAAAATAATTTGTGATTTTACATTTTTAAAAACAGTTTAAAACAATTTAATATTTGCTATTTTTTATTTTAATAATATAAGATTTTAATGTTTTATGGTGCTTTTTAACCGATTAAACGCAGAAAAATATGGTAGAGTGTTGTTTCACGGCAACATGATCACAGCAATAGTTTTTTTTCTAGTGAATATTAATCTAGTAACTAAATCATAAGTAATTAGGTTTGCAAACATCATTTATAATTTTTTTTTACCTATCTAGGTAATCATGAACTGAAATTAATATCTGGTAATTATATTAATTTGAGTTCATGATTACTATAACTTTAATATAGTTGCAACCATCATAATGATTCCCATTATAATACTATAGAGATTGATCACATTGCCTTAACAATATGCAAATATGGGGGGTTTTTTGATTGTAATTCCTATACCCTGCCTGAATACCCATTGCTTAAAAGCTTTTTTATTTTTAATAAATATAAATAATAAATTATCATTTGTGTAAATGTTCGATCAAGGCATATCCGTACAAGGTGGCCGCAAGAAGAAAATTAAGAGAGTCGTTGTGTTATCACTTGTTGTCTAAATTACACTAACAATAATGTGGAATGCACGTTTCTCAAGAGAGCCTGAACAGCACATATACATACCATTGCAAATGTCAAAGTATTGCTTGCCTATGGTTTGTGTACATAGCTGCCAGGTAATTTTGGTTCAATATCGTCAAGTTTTAATAAAAAAATCATCAAACGACTTTGGTTTTATTAGAAAATTTATACCATAATTTTTTTAAATCAGTTCCGTCTGATTTCCTTGTTTATAAATATCCTACGGGGAAGTGGACTGGTCCAAGACTATTGACGTGAACGGTTCCTTAGGGTAGGGACTGGTTCTAGTTCCTGCACTTTATATGAAGAGAACCTATCACTTTTACATTGCGTTGTCATTGAAGGGGGCAATTGGTTCAGAACTAACACCCCAGAACGGGTTAAAGGCCAATCCTATGTAAGGAAATTTTGCATTAAATGCTTACGATCCTATTCAACTCATGCTTTGTACCTGTAACAGGACGGGTACGCCGACCAATTGATACCAATTTCCCGCAGGGTATTTAGTCCTTAAATTATTAGGTGGAATATAGGGATGTCCCAAATGCTTTCCATAGGATCTTATCATTTGACATTTTCTGAATTTCGTTTTATGGAACATCTATTTCCAGATACACATTTTCGGTCTGGAGCCAAATGTTAGTTAGCCTTGGGGGTTGTAATCGATGAACTGGGAAAAATATTGTTTGCCATATTAAGCTCTCTATTTCCCACACTCTTGCAAATTTTCTATTTTTTGATTTTTATAAAAAGGTATTTTTGATACATGGGTAGTTTTATACTTGTCCCTATTTATTAAGTGCAAACCTAGCTTGAACATGGGGGTACGACTCTATTGGCCATTGATTGGAACAAGGCATAAACATGACCTCGGCAGAACAACGGTATTATTTTCTTAATGTTCTTGTAGGGGGCGAATACGTGATAATGTTCATGGTTTAATTTTTAATGTAAATTGTTAATGTTTTTAAAAGTCAGGCAGAAAAGTATATTTGCAGCCAAACATCATGGCTAACATCGTTGTTTTGCCATATTTTTGGCTATCAATGGCACTATAGCGGCCTAAATTGGCCCAAGGCGTGGCGTTAGAAAGAAATTTTTTTTGAATATTTTATTTAAATAGTAATTAAAAAATCGCAAAAGCTTTAATACTCATAATATAAACGAGGCTTAGATAAATGTGGTTGTATTTGTGTTGGCAATAAATACTACTGTGTCCTTCAAATTAAGTGTCATTGGCTTTGCTGTAACCCATATTAAGTGAGTGCATTACTTGCTAATAAAAAATATTAAAAAATTCCAAAACTAAAAAATGTAAGTAAGATGTAATTTTTAAAAATAAAAAAACATGTTTGAAAATATTTTACCCGCTGTGCCTTTGGTACAACGACCTCCTTTACGCCTTCGACACATATCATACCTAAAGTTTATATACAGGAAGGTAATAGGATTTAGAAAAATTTTTTTTAACATATTTTAGTAAATTGTTGTAAAAGATAGTTTAAATAAGGGATAGTTTTTTTTGTATAAAAAGAAAGAGGGAAAAGTAAGTAAATTAAGAGAAAAAAGTTTTTATTTATTTTTTATTTCCTGGAGAGTGCTTTCCACTGGCTGCCACAGAACACATGGTAATTGATGCTGTCATAATGTTAACTTACTTTGTTATAGCTACGGCAATGTCATAGACGGGTAATCTTCTTTCGCGGAACAAATATTTACCCATATCGGTTAAAGCGGCCGCTGAATCAATGGCATCTCTGCCAACACGATTTCTTTCCAAATAAGGTGTAGCATCACGTCCCTTTAAGCACAATAAAATAAGAAACAATTATTATTGAATTTGTATTTAAATCTTTTCATATTTATTAAATTAACTTAAAATATAAAAATAATTGATAATTTAGTTTAACCTTTTCTTTAAGATAATCTCTATTGAGAAGTTGTATTGGGTTTTTTAATCCATTTTTAAGTTCTTCTTCACGACTGAAATCCAATAAAATGATAATAAAACAGAGTCTTGTGGCAAAGGGGGCAATTATTTGACATTGAAAAATTCTTTAAAAAGTTTAATGCTTTTAAATACGTTTATTTCTATTTTAAAACATTATATTTTTATATAAGATTTTTTGTCTCTGTTTTCTAAACTAATCAGTTTTCTTTTAATTTAAAAGTAATTTAACAAAACTTGTGTAATTCTAGTTAATAATGACTTATATTTTTTTGCAATGCAGCTCCCCTTTTTATATTAGTTTTTCATAGAACGACGCTTCAGACGTATTCCAACTTGTAACTATTCCTTCCTCATGCAACAAACAAAAAAAAACACATTTTGTTTAATGTTAAAAAAATCACTTTAAAGAAAAACGTGATTTAATTGACATTTGAAAAAAAATCGGTTAACATTTGTTTTGCTTTAAATATTTATGGTGTAAAGAAGATTATGTGGCAAATATTTCTTTAAACATTTACATGAGGTAATCCTTTGTCATTCTGTTCTTTTCAATAAACCTTGGATAGGGATGGAGTAAATTTAGTCATATCCATTTGCTGACAACTAACAGACCAACCTATTGGAAAAGGTACAGGATATACTTTAATAAGTACAAGGGTGATCTCAGTAGGGCGAAAAGTACTTCACGGTCAAAGCACTGTGAATCCATTGTCTCCGTTAGCAAGTTGTCAAGATTCAGGAGGACTCAAGAATCCTACAGACTTGTTCACACTCAGAGAACTGATGGCTCGTGGACGAAGTCTAGCTTAGAGACCCGTGAATTGTTAAGGGGTACCCACTTTCCAGAAAGCAGGGAACTGGTTACTAGGGAGCTATCCGGGTGCGTTTTTTAGAGCCCCGGGGGATAGCCGATGCGTTTGATAAGGTAAAATGGGCAGGTGATCCCTTTTAGCCCTATAAGTCACTGGGCCTGAACGGTATTTACCCATGTATGTTAGAGAACCTCTCGAATCGGGGACCGCTGCTCCTAACGAGTGTGTTGATTGCTAGCATCATACGCGGTTATATAAGTACCAGTGAGGAGGAGAGAGGTAAGGTTGATTTTTATACCCAAAGCTAGAAACTAGGGGATTTTAGACTGATCAGCCTATCGCCTTTACTACTGAAGACGTTGGAACGACTGATCGAGCTGTGTTAAAGGTGCGCTTCGTGATGTGTTGGGGGGGGGGGGGGTCATAGAGCGGGGTTTGTGCAGGAAAAAGTACACGCTGGTCGCATTCTTGGAAATCGAGGAAGCCTTTAATAATGTGTCGATAGAGGCTCTGAGAAAAGCACTGAGAGAAGTAGGAGTTCAAGGCACCCTAATTGCGTGGATATATTCCATGCTTGGCAGAAGGATGATCAACTATGGTTTTGGAGTGCGGTCATAGGAACGCCACAGAGAGGGTTATTGTCTTGATGGTCAAAGGGATACTGAAGGTGTTTTACTCGAAGGGGATAAAGGTAGTTACTTATGGCGACGACATCGAGGTTTTAGTGACGTAAAAATTTTTCTCCATTACGATCGAGGTAATGCAAAGTGCATTATCCGATCTGTCTGCTTAAGTAAGGGACAGGGAGTTAACCTAGAGAAGACGAAGCCAGTTCTCTTCACTAGAAAGTACAAGGGGGCAGACTTTAAGCTGTCGGTGCTTGATAAGGTTGATCTGAAGCTGGCGGATAGCGTCAGGCATCTGGTTATTGTCTTGGATGGAAAGTTATCTTGGAGGGCGAATGTGGAGGAGAGGGTTAGGAAGGCTCTCAATGCCTATCATGCCTGCAGGACCTCCATAGGTAAGAAATGGGGGCTGCAACCGGTTACGGTGAACTTGATTTACACAGCCGTTGTAAGTTCAATTCTGTCGTACGGTAGACTCGTATGAGAGGGACTCGGTGGAGAGGGAGGGACTACATAAGGAAGCTATCGCCAAAGGTACAGAGATGTACTGTACTGGGTACTAGCGTGACCTTAAAAGCCATCTGTAGGCTTTGGTACCGGTAGAACTGGTACTTAGTGGTCAGACCACCGTGGGATATTGCCCTCTGGGTTGGTGCTCACGCAAAGTCAATATCTTATGTATGCCAAACATCATTTAAGCACAAGAATTGCAGTTTTAATTTAAAAGTATTTGACATATGGGAAATAGTTTTAATATCTAATTATTAGTATCCAATATAAAATTTTTCTGGAAAATCAAATTTTAGCACCTGCTTTAGCATTTTACAAACTGCAAGTATTTTAAGTAAAACAACTTCTTGGGCTGGTTTATTGCATCGTATTCTGCCTCATAAAACCCAGAAATTAGTTTTTGAATTAATTTTGGGACTTAACAAATGTTAGAATATTATCTACTAACCCGGTTTAATTTTACTTTATTTTAGAATAATTTGTTTAACTCCTTTAATACTAAGTAACATGTCAAACAAGCTGTAACACCGTAAAATATTGTTTAACAAAAAAATTAATTTGTTTATGTGCTTTAATACTTTTGCTGCTTTAGTTTTAACAACTAATTTGCATATATTTCTTTAATATTTAAATATTTAATTAAAGGTAATGAGAAAAAAGCATGAAATGGCGCAGGCTTTGCCTCTTAACTCATTAACATTATTTTCAAATTTGTCAATCATAGTCAGTGTTTGGTTTTTGTAAACAAATATACATTTGTTAAGTGTAATGTAATGTTAATAGTAAATACCAATAACTAAATACTAAATATTAATTTAAATCTGTGTGAAGTATATGGAAATAATACTCTAACATGTTGTCATAAAAACACTTGTTTTCTTAAGTTTTAAAGACAAAAAACACGTGAGCAATAAAAAAACTAATTAAATGCTTAGATAAAATGCCTGTTATAATAAGGTAAATTCTGCAAATGCAATTTATTATTTTTCATTCATTTAGATGTCGAAAACAGCTGTCGTAAAAACTGTACAAGATGTTATGATTAAGGCGAATAGACCATTTGCCCTTAATGATATAGTGGAAAAATGTGGCAAAAATTTGGGCAAAGCTGCCATACAAAAGTAGGTAAAGCAAACTAACTTTTTAGAGATCTAAATAAAAGATAATATTTTTTTGCTTTTAGGGCCTTGGACTCCTTGGTTGATAAGGAAGTTCTCAAAGCTAAAACTTATGGCAAGCATACAATTTATTTTGCTAAGCAAAATATTAATATGCAGGAGGTATATTTTAAACTGCTTAATAATTTTCATGTCTCTAATTTCTGTTTTAAATTTAAGTTAAAAAAAGAGTTGCAGTCGGTAAAGCAAAAACTAAATCAAGCTCAAAATATTCTCAAATCCAAAGAAAACCAAATGAATGAATTGGAATCAAAATTGAAAGCCTCTAGTAAAGTTAAAAGTCTGGCCACTTTGGAAGAGGAACGTGATCAACTATTGGATGACATAAGAGTAACAAATGAAAAGTTAAGAAGCTTAAAGGCTCGGGAAAATGAAGCCCAGGTATTTAAATTATTAGGACGCTTTAAGATATCACTAAAAATAAAGATTATTTTATTATCGATAAATGAACCAATAAATTTTAATAAATTTTAATCATAAATTTAATCATAAATATTAATCTTAAAATATAATTTAAAATTTTTCAGCTTTCTTCGCAAGACATTAAAAAAATTGAATCCAAATATGAAAACGCCTCTTTGGCTTATCGTAAACGCAAACGCATGTGCATTGACATGTTAGATGCCATTATGGAAGGTTATCCCAAAACTAAAAAGGCTTTAATTGACGACATAGGCTTAGAGACAGATGAAGAAGTTGGTTTCAATATTGCTTTAAAACGTTAAGATGGAAAATTATAATGAAATTATTTTAAATTTAAAATTTTTGTAAGAAATGTTACCTACAGTTATGCTTTATTTATTATCCTTTATATGTTATCTTCATAAGTATGGACATAAACATATGAATATGTACCTATATATTGTGTTAATATTTATTTGATATGCTAAAAATTGAATGTAGGCTAAGCCATATCTTTTCTTAATTTAAAAAATTCCATTAAAATTTTTTTATATAAATAAAAACTGTAAAGAGAAATTTGTATTTATTAGAGGGGCCACACTGAAACATCGATAAATTTTTTGTATTATACAAAAACAAATTTTTTGATAAACATTCTTTTTTTCTTGGATTATAAATTTTTTATAATCATAGCTTGTGTAGTCAGAAAAACAGATTGTTAGTAGGAGCAGAGAGAGAGAGAGATGCAGATGTTGGACATTTGATGATTTACATAATCGAGCAAGCATAATCGAGCGAAGATATTGACTGTTTCTTCAGTTTGCATTTGGCATTATCTGTCCTCGTTCCTTTCGAAATAGGAAAACGGATTCTGTTATAGCGAATGACAAGTGCTTTCAAACCATGCCGACTGAATTTTTGTTTTTAAATATTTATCGGCGGCAAATATTGGCGACGAAAGGTTCTTTGTACGTCCATGTTCTGTTCCTTGTATAACAGTAAAAACAAAAACAAGAAGCATGGCAACTTTATGTGCAAAAGCTTTACTTTAAAAACTATTAGTAAGGTGACCGATATTGTCCTTCCTTTTCTATCCTTTTACTAAGTATACTTTGCAATAACGGGCTCTAAAATTTTAACTGACCAGTTCTTAGATGTATGATGATAAACATGTTAAATGGCTCCTTTCTTAGAAATTAACACGCAAGGTGGCAGCACTATTGCATTAAAACAAATTTTAATTTTTAATAAAATTTTAAATTGCAAAAAAGTTAATTTTTTTATATTCACACCTTTAATCAGTTTTTTTTGTATTTTGAGTGCCTAAGGTTGACCATTTTGCCTGGTTAGTTGAATTAAAATATTATCGACAATCCGGTAGTTATTACACTGCCACTCACTTATTGTGTGTTAGTAACGGCAAATCATAAAATGCAAATATTTTATTTACATTTATTTGTATGTCTGATCGTCTTGGCAAAAGAGAACCAACCGTTGCCAACATTTTGTTGTTATCGGCATATTTGTGGCCCTAAAAAAACACGACACCCAATTGTGTGTCTTATATACAAAAAAACAAGTAAAAGCGCTATATTCGGCTGTGCCGAATCTTATATACCCTTCACATTTGTCTTTTAATATACCCAGCCGAGTTATTTTGTACGGCAAATAATATAATAAAAATACCTTGTGCGAGTTTTAAAATCCATAGAAAACTTTACAAAATTTTAACGTTCGTGTAAATATGTAATAGAATTAGATAAAGAAGGTTTGAGGTCGAGAGTTTTAAAAGTTTTCGACATTATTCATATTAAAAGGTTAATAAAAGTTGTTAATTTTTATGCGATGGTTTAGTCCCCTTGCTCCTCTCCAACTTTTTTTTCCAAAATGTATGAATTATTTGATTATTACTTTGTGTAGAATATTCAAAGTCGATAGCTGTTATAGTTTCCTAGATGTAGCGAATCACAAATTTCATAAAAATTGTTAATTTGTATGAGAGCTACCCCTTCTTCTGACCCCACCCAAAAGTTTTTTTTTTTTTAAAGTGTAGACCTTATTGTCCAATTATTTTTTGCAAACGTTTCGAAAATTTCATAAAAATCGTCAATTTGTATTGGAGCTACCCCTTTCCCTGCCTTACCCAAAAAACTTGTTTCAAAAAGTATAGGTCTTATTATCCAATCACTTTTTGTAGATCACTAGAAGTCGATAGCTGTTATAGTTTCCGAGATATAGCGTATCGAAAATTTTATAAAAATTGTTAATTTGTATGGGATCTACCCCTTCTTAACCCTCTACCCAAAAAATTGTTTCTTCATAGCGTAGGCTTTGTTGTCCAATTACTTTTTGTAAAACATTTGATTTCGATATCTGTTATAGTTTCTGAGATATAGCGCATAAAATATTTCACCAAATTTGTGCAATTGTACACAGAAAGAAAACTCGCTTTCTAATATCAAGAATTTTATTCTTGAATTTATCCAAAATCTTTCTTGAAATTTTCAAGGACGATCCGTACTTACATTTTCTTAAATCAAGCCTATTTGGATTCCTTCAACAAATCAAGCAGAACAAAGCTTGTTGTTTTATTATATTATTTTGCATTTGAAAACAAAGTTTCTCGGTGACCTAGAGGTAACGCGCTTGTGCTGCAGTGCAGAAAGTCCCTGGTTCGAATCTCAGCAAATTTTATAAGTGTCTATAAAATTAAAACAAAATATAAAATTCTTCTTATTTCATAAAGCTCCATAAGTCAAAAAAATGACATTTCATTTTCGAATTTATCCCGTTTACGGCTTAAATCAATCTATTTTTGGCTTAATTGTGTCTAAAAGTTAGAAATTCGTACTTGATTTTTGACACCGCTATGGCTTGATTTAAGTAAAGTTTTCTTAGATAATTTTTTGTGTGTAGGAAAATACCACTTCCGTTGATCCCATTCAGGTCCCTACTTTAGGAGTATCCGTGTCAAGTTTTGTGGCAAGAATGACTATATTTACTGAGATACATATGTATATAGGGACATATTCACGGATTTTGTCCGAAAAAAATGGGTTAATTTGGGTTTTCACTTATATCTCGGTCAATAGTGAACCGATTTTGCTGATTTTAAATATCGATTGTCTCCAGGATATTTATAATAGTTTGACACCATTAACTGTTCCGTAGCTCTTTATTTGATTTGAACAGACGGACAGACGGACAAGGCTATATCAACTTTCCTATCTATGAAGATCCAGAATATATATACTTTATGGGGTCGCAAATGGATAATAAAGAAATTACAAACGGAATGACAAACTGATATATACCCTTATCACTTATGTGAAGGGTATAATGAAAAGTGGCAGTGGGTGTACATTAACAATTGTACATGCATTTCATTAAGATTATTTTTTTTTATATTTTTTTGTCTTAACTCCCGTCTATTGTGGGTGGGTGGTCATTTTCAAATAGAAAACGAAAATTGGGAATTAAGACAAAATATTTAAAAGCGAAAGTCCTATTTAGAGTACTTTGAACATAAAAATGTTTGTTGTTCTTTTTGTGTTTGTTTATTTTGCTTGCAGAAACCAGACATGGGCTATTTAACTGTGGCTCAGACTTATTTTTTCAAAAAAAAAAAAAAAAAAAAAATGAAAATAAATATTCGTATACATAAATTGTTCCGCATAAGATATCATTTACAAAAACAAAGCCGCAGCAATTATTAATTCAAAACATTTGGGGGAAAAACTGCTACAGTTTGCAGTATTTTTTTTTTTAATAAACCGTACGAATTTGCAATTGCCTAATATCTTATGAATATAATTTTTAGGCAGTTTTAAAAGCGCATTTTCTTAGCGTGGGCTTTTAGTTCTTAAATTTGTTTTTCCTTTGCATACATTCATACTTGCATGTCAGTATTTCCAGTTTAAAAAATATTTGATCACTGTCACAAAGCAAAATTATTAATTGCCTAAATTATTTTTTTTTTTTTAATTAATTGACAGTTTATAGTGTTTGAGAAATAGTATCAAGATTAATGATTTAGAAAAATTGTTAAAAAAATAGGTTTATTTGTATGCACAAAAATATGCAAATATGTCACTTAATGCATATAATAGTTGAAATAAAAATAAATTTTGTAAAAGAAAACGTTTTTGAATATCCGTAGTTTTATCTTTTACCTAAATTATATAGGTATAATATTACTATAACTGATTTGAATTCCTATAGATATTTAGAATAATCAAGATTTCTCTGGCTATTTGTCTGCCTGTTGAAGTATAAACCTCTTGCTTGTTTTTATTATGTTGCCGTGATTTTTTAACACCACCTAAGGAAGTCGGCAACTTCAAAGAAGCAGGTTATTTTTACCAGGAAGACTAGGATTAGTTTATAGACAACACCGAGGTTAGGTAGAACAGGCAGCAGTTAAAGGAAAGCATACAAAGGGTCCGTTCAACTCGGTCCCTTTGTGTTACCTGGAGAGGCAAATAGAATAGGTTGAGATGGAAGAAAAGAAGCAATTTAGTAAAGGATAAGAAAGAAAGAAAAGAAGATGAAGCAGATGTACTAGGGTCTCTGTTGGAAATCGAACCTACAACCCCCAGACTAGTAGACTCGTGCACTTACCACTGACCTACCGGGTCACTGGATAGTAAGCTGTCGTGGATACCTAATCTGGAGTAAGGAATCAAGAAGACTGACAATTAGCTTTTACATGCAGCAAAATGATAATCAAAACAAGAGGTCTTACCCCAATCTAACGCATTGGATTTACACTGCAGTGGCTAGGCCTATATTACTTTGTGGTATACTTGTGTGGCGGATTGCGCTGGAAAAGCAAGTCAATAGCAGGTGCTTGGAGAGCGTTCACAGATCGGCAGGATTGTATATATCAACTGCGTGATCAATGCAGCACCCTACGGCGGCGCTGGATGTAATCCTGGATCTGAAACCAATTAATATGGCCTCAAGGGGTTTTGCAAATAGGTCTGCGACTCGTTTGGGGTGGGTCAAAAAGATAATTAACTCGAGTCATTGCAAGATTATTGGTAGCGTAGAATGTAGCAGTGACTACATGATCCTAAAACTGCGCTTCATTGAAAAGTCGGGTGCAAGAATCGAAGAATACGGATGGTTGGCGGGCATTCGTCCAGACCATAGGAACTATGGCTTCTTAACGAAAGGGTCAAAGAAAATGGGGGCTTGTAACTGCAGATTTCTGCCGGGAGTTCTTTAAACTTCCTGAGCACTGCAGCGTATTTTAGGTGGAGATTTTGGCAGCCAAATTGGTCGTCGATCTTGCCTTGTCCTCTCAGACTGATCATTCCCAGGTAAACATATATATTGACAGTAAGGCGGCGATAAGGGTTATCTCCGCAAACCTCACCTACTCCTTAATTGTTCAGGCTAAGGCCACAGGACCTGTGGCTTCTTTACACAAAGGTCTGAGAAACTGGCGGGTTTGTACCTGCAGCTTTTTGGCGGGAAGTGGGTATCAGGGACTCCTTTAAACTTCCTTGTCCTTGTCCTCTTAGACTGATCATTCCCAGGTAAACAGATTTATTGACAGTAAGATGGCGATTAGGGCTATGTCCGCGAACCTCACCTACTCTTAAATTGTTCAGGCGTGCAATGAATCCCTTGGTAGATTGTGTGCCGTGACACAGGTGCACATCTACTGGGTTCATGGACACAGGAATACTTCGGGGAACGAGATGACAGACAAGCTGGCAAAGCAAGGGGTCCATTTGATTGTGAAAAGAGCAATGAACGTTCGTGAAACCCTCAGTTCTACAATAAAAGTAAAGACTGCTGTGAGGAACAGACCCACAAACATCTGGGTGAACACAACTTTGCGTAGTGTCTCCACAGGCGTAGAGGTTTCTTTTGTGTCTGCAAAGAAGTGTTTGCAGACTCCTAGCGGAAACGATATCAGATCATTGTTGAAAAGCGGCTTATGCCAAAAGAGCAGGACGACTGACCAGCGATGATTGTAAACTCTGTGGAGTACCAGGGGATAAGAAGACTGTTGAGCATATTCTGTGTGACTATTCAGCGCTCATGTGGTTTAAGGTGTCTAGGGTCTTATTTTTTCCGAAACCTGGAGGAATTGTCGGGTTGAAAAGACAAGGCTTCTGGCATTTGGCAAGAGAGTGGATGGACACATATCCAATTTTTGTGCACTATTGCGGATAGACTAATTCGGGTCTTCTTCTACGCTCTAATGAACGATTATGTTGATCGTAAAATTGACGTAGTTCGCGACAAATATTTCGAACAGAACCATGATTTTAAAAATAAATGTGCACAATTTGGAAGCGTTGTTCAAAGTGCAGTCTTTTTTTGTTAAAATGCTTAACTCAACATAAATCATTTGACAGCTGACAAAATGGCCGGCAGTTAAACAAGTGTTGCCAACTTTAAGTTTTATACCTTTATAAAAGCACCCTTTACAATATACTTCTGCATATCAAAAGTATTATTGAATTTTTTTTTTTGACAAAATATATTTTTAGTACTATCAAACCAAAGAACTACATTGAGACATTGAAAAATATTTTATTTCCTCTGCACTGTTCTTAAAATTATAAATTCAAACTAATTTTTTTAAGTAACTACATATATGGAATGTTAAATAAGAAACAAGTAATAATTATTATTTAGTCGTAAGTAAAAAAAACTAGTGCTGTATATGTTAACACTACTTGTTACATCCACCTGTATGTTTCATTGATTTTTGTAAAGAACCGTCAATATTTTTTGTAGATTGTGCGATTAAAATGGCTTTCATGCTTTAGTGATTTCTCTGTTCTTTTCAATTAACTACGTAGTAAGTGAGAAAATTTTTTTTTTTAAGTTTTTAGTTTTGCAACATATGAATAGACAAAATTATTTTTAAAAAAGTTTCCTGTTGCACTAGATAAGTTAGTTAATGGCAGTGAGGTAATTTTATTTTGTGTTTTTTAGAACGAAGGACTTAAAAAAAGGCTTCGGCGGGTGTATCCATTGTTAGTTATATACAAGTAATAAACCTTTACATTTAAAAGTGATAAGGTCGACAGTGCCAAATCTATTATGCTCTTTGCCAACGCCCAGGCATTCAACAAGATTTTTTTTTAAATGAGTAAGAGTGCTATATTCGGTTGTGCCGAATCTTATATGACCTTTATTTTAATATTTTTCTATCCCTAGTCATCGATTGTTGTTTTTAAATTTTCAATATAAAAACAAGTTGCTTTGTGGTAGGTTAAGGGTTGTTAGCTACATACAATAATTTTCGAGTTATGGAGTAGTACAAATTTAAAAAAATATCCTTTTGCTTAAGGAATATTATTCCCCTTGTTCTTACCCAACAATTTTTTTCTTAAGCAATTTGCATTAGAACTACTTTGAATCAGGTTTGAAGTGTATAGCTGTCATAGTTTTCGAGACATGTATGGTGTATTAAAAATTTTATAAAATAGTCTTATTAAATGTGGGATGTCATTTCCCTTGCTCCTTCCAAACATATATTTTTTTATATTTTTTATTTTGCTTGCATCTCGATCCGTAGTAAATCGATCTTGCAGATTTTAAATACCGATCTGTCTAGAAATATTCGATAGTTTGACAGCAAAATTTTCCGCACACCAAAAAGAAATTAATTAAATTAAATGCAGTGTTAAGAAAAAGTAATTCCGAATGCGACTTGTTACATTTATTATGTTCCTTAAAGGTTGCATTCAAAAATCGTACGTCCAAGCGCACGTTTAGTGTTTTACGATGCGGTGTTCAGCTGTTAAAAATACAAAAAAAAAATTAACTAAAGGAATAGTATTAAACACTAAGCTTTTTGAGAGATGAACTAAACGTTTTGTTTATTTTTTCTTAAATTTTTTTATTATTTTAGGCTGAACATTAATTTTAATAAACTGAGTGTAACATTTAGTTGATCTCTGTAGAGGAAACAAAATTTTACGTTTAACTTAACACATTACTAAACACCTCGTTTAAGATTTCTGAACGAGCGTTCACTCTCAGCTAATTCTTAAAAGGTGGCTAACTTCATTCTCACTTAAAAAGAAAAAAACAATCCCGTTTGCCTTTTTTTAAAAGGATGAAAGTTAAATAGATGATGTTAAGAAGCAAGCACCGTTCAAAGAGTACTGTGCGAAAATCCGTTGCTGTCTTCGAAAATGCATTTTTAGAAATCTGGATTTTTTAAATAAGTTTCTTTTAAATTCAATTATTAATTAATAATAAATTATTGGTAAAAGTGTGAAAGGATTTATAAATTGCAGTGTAGAGTTTAATATGTTCGGGATTGATCAACTATAACTAATTACTTGTTTTGACATTAATTTGGTCGCTGGTTTTCAAGTTCTATATTTAACTTGTTACATAAGACGGTTAAAAGCTTGTCAAAACGTAGCGTAGTTTTTTTTAGAAAATTACTCTTAGTGACTGCATTTAAGGAAAATCCTTAATAATTTTTTATTTTTCTGTCTTAACATATATATTTTGATTAATACTCACTCTTGATATAATAATGCCAGCAATACTGATACGTATTCTAGGACCTTTTAGCAAACGATATCTTAGATCCACACCATTCCAAAACGAGATGAAATAACGTTTTACCTGAAAATTTAACAAAGAATTAAAAACCACTCCTGCAATTAAGAGTTTAAAATATTTCTTTTTGAAAAATAGCGACATGACTATGAAACGAAATAAATTTTATTGCAAAATAGTAAAATTATGTAAAATGAACACGTCTTTGGGATGAATAAGATTAAAATAAGAAGATAAAATGAAATAAAAAAAAAAACAACAAAAGAATTTTCTAACTTAAAAGAAATAATTTTTAAAAAAATTAAAAAGAAACATTTTTTTTCTAAAAAAATAAATCAACTTGTTATTTGTTGCTTAAGAATCTTATAAATTTTAAATTCATTTTTTTCTTAAAAAAAAAAAAAATAAAAACACAAGGAGTGTCATTTTGTCTGGCAATCTTAATATGCATCAAGAATCACGTCATGTCTTTTGTGAGATTTCTTTATAAATTTACTTTTTTATTTTTAAATTATTACCTGCACATTGTCACCACCATGCAAACGATAACCATCATAGTCGACAATTACCAAAACTTCTGGATATATAATATAGGGTGCTTGTCTTTTGGCTCTCTTATGAGAGGTAAATTCATCATTCGAACTGTCTTTGGCCTTGAGCAATTCCTCTTCCATATCTAAGTCTTCAAGTGTCGCCCGATGCGCAGATCTTTTGGGACGATTTTGTAGTTTTTCTAATTTCTCGTTGGTGGCGAAATCATCGGGTTCCATAAAGGCTAAAATAAAGCGTGAAGAAAAAACATTTTAAGTTCTAAAATAATAAAGAGATACTTAAATAACAAAAAATAAAGAGCATTTTTCAAAAAAATTCCGAAATGTAAATAATTTTTATGTGCAACTGCATAAGCCCAATCATTTTGCTGTAACGACCTGTTGTTTTTTGCCTCGAAAAAATTTAAAAATATCACAATACCTATTTGGCTTAAGTGTTCTGATACAGATGGTGTGCTGACGATATCGGAAAATCCTTTTTCACTTCTGTTGGTATTTGAAAGCTGCAACGATACCACACAACCAATCCCAGAAGACAGTAATGAGTGCACACCAGAACGAGGTCAAATAGGCAGTTACCCGACTTAATAATAACAAGGCAGCAGGAGTCGATGGGTTGCCAGCTGAACTATTTTAGACCGGAGGCGACACGCTGATAAGGCGTATGCATTAGCTTCTTTGCACAATCTGGCTAGAGAAAGCCATACCCGGGAATTTGGATATCAGTGTTGTTATGTCCTGTGGACAAAAGAGGGGACAATTACGGAGGATTAAGCCTCCTTCCCATTGGTTACAAGATACTGTCCAGCGTATTGTGTGAAAGATTAAAATTAAAAGTCAATGAAATATCTGGGTCATACGAATGCGGCTGTAGACCTTCCAAATCTACCATCGACCAGATATGCACAATATGCCAAATTCTGGAAAAGACTCAAGAAAACAGATCGACACAGCATATATTTATTGACTATAGGGTTTTTTGACGGCTTTCATACGTTCAAAGATGTTTACAGCTAGTCTGAGTTTGGTACTCCTGCGAAACTTATACAGCAGGATGACCACGGCGGCAGATATGTCTCTGAACTTTTTAGTACCAAACGAGGTTGTAGACAAGAAGAAATCCTATCGTGTGATCTTTTTAACGTTCTCTTCGAAAAGGTAATACGAAACGCAAAGATAAAACCAAGTTGATGGTACTAACGCTTAAAGCGTCTAGTAGACTTTGGCAGTCAGTGAGGGTGGCACCACCCTAAATAAAACAAACAGTATCAGTTTTGAAATAAAAAGAACAATATTGGCCAATAGATGCTAACTTTGACTAAATAGGCAGTTTGCAGCAACAGACAAAAATCACTCTCTACAAGGCACTAACACTACCCCTGCTTAAATATGACTCTGAAGCATGGGCACTGGCGAAAGCAGACGAGAAAGTGCTTTAAGTAATCGAAAGGAAAATTTTGTTGGAAAATCTATGGATCAATCTGCGTTGAAGAAAAATTCCGGTGTCGTATAAGCCCTGAGCTGAACGAGCAATGTTCACATTGGCTGGGTTATGTGAGTGAATATGTTTCAGCTAGGAAGTCGTGCGAACCTACTGAAACTCCGATGAAAGGATCAAGTGAAGGAAGACATCGAAACTTGGTTTCAAAAATTGGAGAAGAATTAGTAGAACAATTTTTGATATCTTCAATTCTTTTGAAAATATTCACAATGGGCCTACAGGCCTTTAGGCGGAGGTGGAGAATTGTATTTGTCACTACCCTTCTTAACCTAACCTTACCTTGACCTTTTGTATAAGTGGTCCCCCATGCTACAATTCAACAAATTTTCCTTTTAAAACAAAAAAATCATAACAGAATTACCTTGTAAAAGGCTTATAAAAAAGGTTTTGTTTGGGAATACCGCTCCCCTGCTCAATTAGGCAGGAATTTTTTTCCATAAACTATTAAAATTTTTATTTTTTTGGAGTCTTAGTAACAATATTGCTCTATATATTGTAGTTTAGAGTTATAACAAAATTTGAATCAGATTTTGAAAAAAACTGATAACAATAATTTTTGAGGTGCCCACTGATCCTCTTTAACTTTTAGGACCCATAAATAGAAAACGGTCACCAACTTCGCCTACCTGATTATAGTTTTACTACCCTTTGATAGTAAACTCAAACTTATACTGCCTACTTTTTGCATTTTTTAAAACATTTTTATTTGTTGCACAGTGTTATTAATAGGAAAATGGTATATGTAATTGACTAATTTAAAATACTAATCTATTGGACACCAGTGGGCTTGGAAGAACCAATTTGACATATGTACGTACTTTACTTATTTAGCGTTTAGGATAAGTAGTATAGTATAGGGAGGACTCAAAAAAACATACTTACATACATACATACATACATACATACATATTTACATATGTATATTTATATGGGGTAGAAGTTGTTACTAGAGGCCAGCTCAAGACGATGCTAAATAAGGCATCATATCGAATTTTCAATTCATTTCATATACCTTACGTGTGCACACACAACAATAAGTGCTGCGTTGTATTGTTCGCCATCTATTTTGTTTACTTAGATTAGGTTAAATGAAAAAAATATTTACACTTAAGCCTACTTAAGTTAACAACAACGGCCCATCAATTCATCATGATCACACAATTCAATTTCAATTCATCTTGAAACTTTACTGTTGACGGGATATTCCTGGTGTGATAGTTTTAAAAACGGGGATTGATTTTTAATGTACATATGTATGTAATGTAATGTGATTACGTATGAATTTTGTTGATTTGCCTGCTTGGATAAATGTTTGTGTATGTATCCATTCAACATTGTGTGTATTACACACAGTTTTGTTGTTGTTGACCACACATCATCACAGTAATTTTTTTACCGACCACACATCATGACAGTATATAAGTTGCGTCAACAACAGTGCATGACACCACTCTTTATTCTTAACTACACTACATTGCATTACACAAACTGTGTCAGCTACACTACATTACAGCACTTAAACAGTTTAATTACACAACAGCACAAGAATTAGAAAATCATCCGGGTCTTGAATTATCTTGAAATAGGACTTGATGCAGGTCTCTAGTTGTTACCAACCAAATTTCATATCATTTAAAACGTTGAAATTATTCCATATTTTTTAAAATTTTAAATTATGTTTATTTATTTGTAAATACAAAAAAAGCAAATAAATCTTAAAATTTCGAATAATAATTTATTGTTTTTTTCTTTCTTTTTACTAATTTACACGTTTCCATAGAAATTTTGTAAAAATAATTTATGCAAAAACATAACAATTTGTAAAACGAAATTTACAGATCTATTCTCGCTTTTTAATGTTATTTCTTTTAATATTATTTTTTATTAACTAAACAAATCGGGGGGAACAAATCTTTAAATTATTCTTTTGTTTTTGTTCCGCTTCAAAACTAATCAAAATGTTGACTCACGTTCGCATGTTAAGTGTTTGTTCTTATTTTTTTTTAAAAAGTTCAAAAAAAAAGTTCAATGAAATATTAACGCGTGTAAATGTAAATCATTTAACATTTGGTTTTGAAGTGTTTGAGATTTATTGTTTTTTTTTTTAAAAAGCTTGAAATTTAATGGAAAGTTCTTAAAGATAGTAAAACTGATTTGTCTACTTGTGGATAAATATGTAAATGGTGTAATGTTGCCAAGCCTTCACTTTTTGATTATAAATTATTTCTAAGAATTATAAAGTTTTCAAAATAAAATTAAACATATTAAAATTAATAATAAAATGCGGGAATAAGGTGATGTATGTATGTTTTTATGGACAATTCCATGTAAAATTGATTTACACAAAAATTAACTTAAAGAAAATCATTTCATTTATGGCTAAAATAAGTTTAATTAAATAACTTTTATTTTTTGTATAAATTTTGCCACAGTTTAACTCAGGATACACTAATACAGGCAGTGTTAAGAACTCAGCTGATTGTGAATTCGTCTTGAAGTTTGGTGAAAGTGAATGTCAGATTTATTAATTTTTTTTTAATTAAAATTTTTTTGACATTAACTTTCTCAAACACAAAAAGAAAATTTAGGGGGGGAATTTTTTCAATTCGCCTTGATACTACCTGTATTAGTGTACCCTGTCATGTACTGAATGAATCTACTTTTCTTTATTAGATGTTTGAATGAACATTACATTTTTTACAAATTTGGTTTTTAGACAAAATTATTTCATTTTATCGAAATTTAGTCTTAATTATTATCAAAAATAGTTTAAACAGACATTTTAATTAACATAATTCTGCTCCTCTTTAAAATATTTAACAGAATTTCATTTTAATTTCAAAGTTCCTTAAGGCTCCTTAAGGTCATAGCCGTCGTCTAGTGGCCATTTTGAGCAGAAATCATGTCTTTTTAATGTCTAGTTTTTTTTAAACCGTTAAAGTATTGCCATCCTTAAAAATCGATCCTTTTCCTTAATAAAAAAAATCTATCTATGAATTTGACGCAAAAATTTGCGTTCAATAGGTAAACCCGTGGAATTGTAAAATTTGCAAACGTGAACATTTTACGTGCAAAATAAAGTCCTAAAGTTGAAGGTAAAATATATTTCTTTTTTGAAAAAATTATAAGTCTATTAGCCCAACCTCCTTTTAGCGTAAAGCTATAGAGTGAACGATGGATGGCATGGTTTAAATCTTTATGAATATCAAAAGAAGATTAGTGACACGCCTACCCATTCCTGGGATGTGTTCCACTAGGTTGATAATATGCAAGGAACTAAGCAGACAATTTGCGAAGATTTTCAGTCCTGTTTAAAATAAAAATTTCCCGTTAGTTTTTAACCTACTCCCTGTTTTCCTATTCCAAATAAATTTTCCCCTGGGAATTTCCTCCCCAACACAGCTTTAAGCAAAACAGTTAATCGTTGAGATCCCTTTTCCCGCAACAAAAATTTTTTTTTGGCTGTTCAGAATAACCGAGTTTTATTCCCAGAAAAAAAACTCCCCTGGAGGTTATTCTCCCGGGAATTATTTTAATTGAACTGGTGACTATTAAGGGTAATGTGCAATGTGGAACCCTACAAGGTATAATTTTTTTTCCCTTTTTATGGGTTACTGCAATACATGACTTACAAGGGATCTTGACTGAGAAGGATTCGAACTGGTTTTTTGCGCAGACGAGTTGGTTATGCTTCTAAAGGAAGGGATCTAAGTCAACGAAGGGCGAAAGAGGTCCTCAGCTTCAGACATAACATAACGGACTGAGTGTAAGCCTAGACAAGACTAAAATATGTCACAACCAGGAAAACAAAAATCTAGTTTTATGATGAGCCTTCTTTCCTAAAATGATTAAGTACCTTGGAGTCCTAGTTAGGAAAATAAATAGAAATCACTCGATACTTGTAAAAAACTTGAAGCCACATCGATGTTAGACGCCGGGTAGGAAAACCGTTACGGCAAACTTAAATCTGCGATATTTAAGACTTACGAAAGGGCCTACGTACATGTCATCTCGAAAAAGGCAAAGCAATCATGACCGACCACTTTGAGAGGGGCACTAGGGGTGGTTTTAGATATCCAGCCTAATAAAAGCCGCAAAGGTAACGACACGAAATCTGCGGCTAAACAGCTAAAGGCAACAGAAAAATGGATTGAAGAGAGTCTTAGATATAACGACTAACACACTTGGAAGCATTTGGAGAATAAGCGGAGACAGTGAAAACCTCTAACAGTATACCCTAAGTGAAAATCAAGGCTAGCTGCACAGCGCTGATACCAGATCGACAGTCTTGGTTGAATAGGACCCTAGCAAAGATGCCTAAACATGTTACACGAATGCTTTAAGGGTGGGATCTTGCTGTGAAGATCCTGGAAACCGACATATACTTCCGCTTTCTTGACCAAAACACAGTCCTGCAAGCATAGGCCCAAGCAAATACGGAATGATTATTCAGGGCACATGAAGGTCTAACAGACGTAAACATTTATTAAAAACAGCCAATAGTCGATTAGATCAATTATTCTTTTTAGCAGAGTATGGCCAAGTACGCATAAAACGGTTGTATAAATATAATGCAGTATTTAAGGAAGTGAACAAATTATGGGACAAATAAAGATCAAAAAGTGCGGTCCGTTGAAAGCTTATGTTGAGACGAAGTCCGAGTTTGAAAAATTGCGAGGATCTTTTGTGAAGACCCAAATGTGCATAGAACTAGAAGAAAGTTGCATTTAAGGATATCTGAACTAAGAACGGTGACAAGTTTAAAAGGGGGACTCGAACCTGCTAGCATACCTCCTTTGGACAAGGGTTGAGGAGCACAACGCATGCTGGGCATGCAGATATTTATTTATTTTATTTCTTTTTTCTGTCATTTCTAAGCTTTTGCACTGTTTAAAGTCCGATGTTTTTTGTCTGATGTTGCACCAGATGTGGTAATTGGTACGAGTAACCGAAATTCTGTAAAATAAATACATATTAAAGAAATAATAGTCTAAGACACACTTTAAATTATAACGTTTAGTTCTGAATCACTGTGTCGATTTAAGCATGTCCGTCAGTCCGTCCGTCGGTCTGGATAGCTGTGCATGTATTTTTGTAATCTAAGGGACTAAGCCTATTAAAACTGATAATGATCAGCCGATTTCTTCACATAGTCCCCATACAAAGCCTCCCGGAATCAACATTTTGGGCTTCTTAGAACAGCCATGAATATTAATCCATTGCCACAAGCTTTGCAAAAGTGTGGGACTTGAGAATATCAATTTTAATTAAAAATTTTTGAATTTTTTCAAAACCAAGTGTCGTACTAAATTTTGCAATGATTAGTCGATAATTATACAAAGGGCCCCTTATAAATCCCACTCTCGAAACTCACCTTATCATGCGTATAAATAAAGTTACTAAGAGATTTAAGAAAATATTTTTTTTTGCTTAAATAACAAGTTGTTTTTTGGAAATCATTAAAACAAAGTCTATGACCTTCAGGCGTTATAATTTGTTTAAAAAAAAATCCCGAAATATTTTTTGATTTTTTAAAACTTAAAACAGTTTATTTATTACTGTGAAAACTGCGGTAGCATTTCGTTAAACTGTATGTTTCCATTAAGAATGACTATAAAATAAAAGTAAAAACCATAAACTAAATAAAATATATTTAAAACACAAGACAAGCCTTCTCTGAGCAAGGAGTTTCTTTAAAAAATATTTTTTTAAATGCATAAAGTTGATTCAACTTTTTGAAGGTTGCCATTACCCTTAAATTAAAAAATATTAAAACAATTTAATTTTATGTTTTTGATAAAATTTCTTTTGTTTTTAATTAAACAATCTAAACAGGAAATACTTAAAGTTCTGTCTGAGATTAGTCACGTACATATATCTAAGGATTGTTAACAGGGCTTAAACGAAATTAAATAAAAAAAAAATAATAAAACTAAATACGGATTTGGTTTACAAAAAAAAAAAAAAAAAAAAAAAAAAACACAAGCTGTTTGTAAAACAAGTCTATAAACTTTTTTGGCGGAAAAAAACAATTATTTTCTGTTTTATTTTTAATTGGGACTTAAAAACTTTTTACAGTTTTCAAATAAAAAAGGGAACCACATATCGAGATTAATGAAATTGTTAAAATTAGCATTTTTGAGGCTTAAGTTTTATGTAGAAAATTAGCATAATTTGTAACATTTTTATGGTTGCGATAAAAAAACTACATAATTTTTGTAATATTTAGGCTCATTTAAGCCATACATTATATACTAGTTAAATTATGACTGTAAATTCGGACCTTCAGAGGCTCATTAAAGTGACAGAGTTGCGCTAATTGGCGAAAGAAAGTTTAAAACTAAACATTAAATTAGAAGATATAAAATAAAAAATTTAATTCGCTGTATTTTTTTGTTTGATCTTGTTTGTTTAATTTAATTCTTTAAAATATGTGTTACACTTTTTTCTATTTAATGATTTCTATCTTATTATTAGGGGCTTCATTATAATGTTTAAAGATTCAAATAAAATTAGAGGGTTCAAATTTAATTTATACTTATTTATCTAAGCGATCATAAAGTATGACTTGCTCTTAACCCCCTACTTCGTAAGGCGATTTTAAATAATAATTTAAACAGAGTACTAAATAATGCGAATCTTTATGATTTTTTAAATAATAATTATTTAGAATCCTAAATATTTAGCTTCTAAATATAAACATTCTGAAAGTGCTTATTGTGTTCCTGTACGAGTTTTTATCTTAGTCTGATTTGAAAAATTATTTTTTGCTTTGAATAAGATAACCGATTGTCCTAGTATATGAATTCCTTAATTTAACTACTTTAATAGTCTCCACTTTTTTGGGTTGAATCCTTTCCTATAGATCTTCAGTTTATAAAATTTATATTTTCGGTTTATAACCTTCAAAAATGCATAATTTATGAAATAATTCAAAAAGGAAGTATATTTTGTGTTTAATTTCTTACGTCAATAGTCTAATCTTAACAAATTAAGACAATTCTATTTTCTTTATCAGGCTCAAGTTCAATACTTTACTAAATTCTCATTAAATTGCAAATGAAGAAATTAATATGTTTAGTTTTTTATACTTTTTGTCCGCTTAGTTGACTTCTAAACTTAACCTGAGCCGTTAGTATTTAAATTTCATGTTTTTCAGACTCATAATCTCAAAAAATTAAAAGAGTACTCTTGCCCACTTAGTTAAGATCCCATTTTGATTTGGGTTCTAAATTTTTAAATTTTTGGATCAAAATTTTGAGAAATAAAAAAATGTACAAGTAACATGAAAAAAGTCCTTTTTTTCACTTCGCTTACTTTCAGCTTTAATCGGCGTCAAATATTCTTAATGCAAAATTTGTAAAATAATAATATTAAAACAAGCAAAAAAGTACTGAAAATATGAAAAAAGTACCTTTTTCTACTGAGTTGTTTTTTGATCTCAGTCTTCGTCAACAGCCCTTGATGCAAACAAGTACCAAAAATGTAAAGAAAGTACTTTTTGGACACTTAGTTGACCTCTAACCTTAATTTAGCCATAATGATTAATTTCATGTTTTTCAGACTCGTAATCTCAAAAAATGAAAAAAGTACTTCTGCCCCCTAAGTTGGCTTTCGATCTTACTTTGGGTCCTGAATTTTATATTTTTTGACCCATAATTTAAAAAATACAAAAAAGTACAGATAACATGGAAAAATGACTTTTTATTCACTTTGCAAACGTTTGGCGTTAATATGCGTTAATAACCCGTATATAAATTTTTTTTTAAATCCTAATCTCAAAACAAGCAAAAAAGTACCAAAAATTTGAATAAGTACATTTTGTTGATTTTCGAATTCAGTCAGTCTTGGTCAATAGACCTTAATTTTGTATTTCACGACTCATAATCACAAAAAATGTCAAGAAGCACCGAAAATTATTTTTTTGCCACTTTTATGAAAAAAATATCTTTAGTCCTTTTTGCTTACTTTCAATCTCAATCAGGGTCAAAACTCGTTACCTCATAATTTTTATATATACAAACAATTTTATGAATATGAAAAAATACATTTTTCCATCTCGTTGACTTTTGCCCTGGGTCATTAATTTTAAATTTTATATTTCTAGATCCACAATACCTGAAAAATACAAACAAGACCTAGTAACAAGGAAAAAGTGCTTTATGCTAATGCTGGCTTTAATCTGAGTTAATATTTTTTAATTTGTTATTTTTTGAATCATAATCTCAAGCAACACAAAAATGTACCAAAAATATTGAAAAGTACTTTTTATCTACTTAGTAGATTTTCGATTTTATTCGCAATCAAAAGTTCCTAGTTTCAGATTTCTAGACTCATAATTAATGAAATGAAAAAAAGTTGCAAAAGTTATAAAAGTACTATCTATATTCTTTTAATTGAAATCTCAGTTTTGTGTTTTTGGAGTACTACCACATTTACACGGTAAAATTTTTCATAAAATACCTTCCATGAAATTGTTTCTAGACGAGAAGAGTAGACATTTTTTCACCATTTTTGGCTACAAACCAAAAGTTATAAGAAAGTAATTTGATAAAAAAGTTTATTGTGTAAATGTAGAATTATAATCGCAAAAAATTTTAAAACGTACCAAAAATGCGAAAAAACCATTTTTCGTAAACTTCTGACCTTATTTTTAGAAACTTATAACCTGTAAAAATGTAAAAGTACCACATATTTAAAAAGTTTCTCTTTGCCCACTGAGTTTATTTCCGACACTGGTCTAAGTCCATTTCCAGACAACTTTTCCAAAAATAAGCAAAAAGTACCCAAAAATGTAAAAAAAGTACTTTTTTTCGAAAGAGCGCACAAAAGTTTTAAGAGTTATTTGTGCTTGCCTCCATGATTTTTTACTTAAATCGGGGTCTCTGCTTATTGTTTGAGAAAATTTTTTTTATAAAAACTTACCAAAATCACTTAAACTTTCGGAATTGTCAACATCCCTTTTAAATATCACATGCTGTGTTTGTTTTTGATTCGGTAGTAAATCGTGTGGCAAAGGTTTTATTACCATATCATGACCAATACTGCCTTCCTATAAAAGAAGAAAAAAAAAAGAAAATAATAAAAATGAATTTATGTAAAATAATATGAAATGTAATTTATATCATATAAATATTAAGTTGTTTAATTAAAAAAAAAATACTTAAAAACAGCACGTAAAAAAAAGTCAAGCTTAAGCAATATTTAAATTAAAAGTCCATTTGGTTACAATTTAATGTTAATGGGCTGCAACTAAAACTGTTTACATATGCAGTTATTTTAAGTCAACAAATCGTTATGAAATACTATTTGGCTGCAGGTTTGGATAAATTTATAATGGAATTTATAACAACATGAATATTTTATAATAAGTTTGAATAATAAATTATAATAAAAAAATTTTAAGCTGCAAAGGGAGCTAAATAAGTAAAAGTTAGATGACTTGCTGACTAAGTTGAAAAAATCTACAAATTACCTGCAAATAAGTTATTAAATGTTAAATTATGTTGTTCGACTTCTACCTACCAGGGATGGATAACGGTAGTTCAGTTCTGTATCAAAACTTTGCCTAATATTAAATCCAAATTCGTGGGGTAATCAAAATTTTATTTAAAAATTAAGAAAAAAATTAATCAACAAAGGAAAGTAAAGCAAACCTTAAAATCAATTGTGAGAAGAACAAAAAAAATCGTAATTCATTATTTAAGTCAACCTTGACGTCATTTTGAAAGGCATTTATCTGTCATTCATTCTTAGTTTAAATGTTTAACATTATAGTGTAAACAAAAAATATTTTTTTCTGCAAAGAAAGTGTCATATATGAAAAGTCTTGCTTATTTTTTTTAATTTTTAAAGAAGTACTCACCGAAGCTTATGGTGAATGGCTTCCATCGACTTGAATGTGCAAGAGAGAGCGAGCTTAAGCGGTTAATATAATTGTGGTTTTGACACGAAATACAAAGATCGGCAGACTAGAGCAGCATCACTCCTTAAAATTGTTGTAACATTCAACAAGAGCTTGAAGAATCATTGGGGGCTACTTAGGTGTTTGCATGCAGAAAGATTTTAACAAAAAGAAGGAAAGTGAGGTTCCATTCAGAAGTAGAAACGTCTTTTACGCCGAAAGAAAAGAGAAATAAAAAGACACCAGTGGGAGGATGTTGTGATGTATACGGATTGAAACGAAGGCAGAAAGTTCTACCAACATTAGAGGCTATAGTAAAGGTATTTCGTTAAACAAGGCAATCTAGTGGTAGATAGGGAGGGAGGTCGTTTTAAAAATATTCAAGACACCGCTCTTCGAATTGCTGATATCCAATGACAGAGGCGATGGAGAGATCCCTTTTCCAATCAACGATGATGATGTAGATTGCTAACCTCCCAACTTAAAGGAGCATCAATAGTCCGGATAAAAAAATAGCAGAAGCCAAAGCCTTACCGGAAGAGCTATTTAAGACCGGAGGCAATGAGCTGGTGAGAAGCATGTATCTGCATGCCCTGGCTAAAAAAACGTCAAATGATTGGAACCTCAGTGTTTTATGCCACGTCCAAAAAAAGAAGATTAAAATATCTCTGCCAATTAAAAAGAAATTAGTCTCCTACCCACAGTATGCAAGATATCATTACGTATACGGTGTGAAGTCGACAAAATAATCGGCCCTTATCAATCTGGTTTTAGACCTTGTAAATTCACCACCGATTAGATATTAACACTAGAGGCTAGCTCAATACGTCACTAAATAAGGCATCATCAATTCATTTCATATGCGTTACGTGTGCACACACAACAATAAGTGCTGTGCTGTATTGTTCGCCATCTTTTTTGATTACTTAACTTAACTTAAATGAAAAAATATTTACACTAAAACACACACAACGGCACATCAATTCATCATGATCACACATTTCAATTTCAATTCATCTTGAAACTTTACTGTTGACAGGATGTTCCTGGCGTGTTAGTTTTAAAAACCGGGCTGATTTTTAATGAATGTATGTAATGTAATGTACTTACGTATGGATTTCATATTGATTTGCCTGCTTCATTATATGTTTGCTTATGTATCCATTTAATATTGTGTGTAACACACACAGTTTGGTTGTTGTTGACCACACACCATCACAGTCATTTTTTTTAACAACCACACATCATGACACTATATATGTTGCGACAACAACAGTGCATGACACCACTCTTTGTTCTTAACTACCTTACATTGCATCACACAAACTGTGTCAGCTACACTACATTACAGCACTTAAACAGTTTAATCGCACAAAATCCCATGAGAAAAAGCACGACTCTTATCACCATTTCGTCGTGTCGTTTATTAGGCTGATTTTGATAGTCCTTGCTCGCAACAATTACCCTTTAAATGGGTTTTCTGTGCTACCGTGAATGGAACAGTTTAACAGTCTCAATCCTGTTTTTTTTTTGCTTAACTTTTTATACTTTTTTTTTATCCTAAATTTTTTTTTTTTATTAATTTTGAAACAAAAATAATTTGTCACTTTACTTTTTATTTATTACAACTTTTTGCTGTCAATTTCTCATATTAAACTTGTAAAAAATTTTATTAAAAATATTGTAAAAAATTTTTTGCAAAAAATTTTGATTAAAAAAAAAACGAGTATTAGAATGTGGCTTATAGCCTACACAAATAACTTTAGTCACATAAATATATTATTTAAATTCATTTCAAATAAGTTTGATTCTAAAAAGCAAAAAAATTAAACAAAACTAAAACCATCAACTAAAATTTAGTTCATAATAGGCGAATATTTGACAAAATAGGTTAAGGAAGGCTTAAACGTTTTCAGTTAGTAAAACAATATTTTAGTCAAATATATGCCTAGTGTGACTTAAAAGCTTTAATATCCCACCTTTTCATAGAACAAGAACAAGGATTTCAACTTCTTCGTAATTTTTAAAAGCAAATTGACTTTGACAGAAAACTTGACAAACCAAAAGAAACTATTTTACAATAAATAAAAAAAAATCTGTTTTTAATCTTATTTCATTGAACTTGTTCACAAAAAATTAAAAAATTTTTTTTATTTTAAATCTTTGCTTTTAATCTTTCAATGTCTTTCTGCAAAAGGTGTTTTCATACCTTTCAATCTCAAACAGCTTTCAAAAGTAATTAAATGATTAAATCTTAAAACTTCTAACTAATTGCTTTTCGCTTTAATTTGAGTACAAACACGCATATTCTTAAAACCATCAAATATTCTAAAGGTCATTTATGAAAATAAATCTTTTAGATTTTTCTTTTTCATTCAAGTGCGTTTCAAATTGCTTTAGATTTTAAAAGTAAGCTGCTAATTTAGGCAAGTTATTGGCTTAAGTATAGAACTTTAGTTTTGTTTCTTTTTTAGTGGAATTCAAATCGATTTAAATATTTATTTGTTCTTTTATTTACAAAAATTTATCACTCTTATGGTCAATATTAATATAAAGGGTTGGCAATTTAATAGTTTAAAATTAAAGAAGAAATAAAATATTATATAATTAATAAGGCTGCAATTTTCGAGAATTTTTCTGAGTGTATGGGGCTGCATCTCGGCAATGACTTTACGAGTGTTGGCCTTCAAATGCTTAATTGTCTCTGTTTTGTCGGCATCACACTTGTCTTCAACGGCGCCTCACAGAGAGTATTCCAACGGCGTTAAGTCGCAGCTTCTTGACGGCCAATTGACATTAACATTTCCGGTACTTAAACGACAATCAAACGTTGTGCGCAATTAATCGATTGTGGCATGAGTTGTGTGGCAAGTTGCACCGTCCTGTTAAAACCAAACATCGTTCACATCAATGCCATGAAGATGCGGCGTAAACGGGTGCGTTAAATTTTCTATTCTTAAGAACACTCTCAGCCACATTATTTCGGATGAACGCACTGTACAAGCACGCTCACGTGTCATCGCATTAACAAGGAAAACAGTTTCAATAAACTTGCGTAAGCCGGGCTCTGTGGATCCCTTTCTGCGACCAAATTTTGTAAGACATCTTTGTGCAATTTCCGACGTTGCTCAAGCGTTAATCCAATTTATTTCGTTCAGCGAAGATAATATACAGAATTTTGTGACAGAAGAGAATGACATAAGTATTGCCAGATTAGAAATAACTGCATGTTCAAATTTAAACCGATTAATTTAAATCGTTTGAAAATTAACCTAAAAATGTTTAATTTATTCAAGTTCAGTTGGAACAATATGTCGTCGGCAGTGGTATGCTAACAAATTGGTGAAACAGGGAGATAATTTTTCTATGAAAAGTTAAATATATATTCATGACTGATTATAAGTCTACACTAGGAGTAAAGTTGAGGTTTCTAGGGATCATATTGATACTTTAAAGAACGGCATCAAAGCGGTTTCTACTATTCCTGTAGCTCTCTTGATGGGTAAGGTAACAAACCAGCAGGAAGACTGGAAATTGATGCACTAGGAGAAACTGTCCATAGCCTTTGACTGCTTAAACGTCCAGCTCGTAATATTTTATCCGCTCCTCAAACTACCAATATTCTTCCGGAGATTTTCTTAAACTGTACAGTGGCGGTTTTGCTACAACGGGCCTTCTGAGACCCTTGGCCTATTGTTATAGTAAACCATTTGTGACGTTACAGGTGTTTCTTAAGCGAAAATTTTCGTAAATAATTTAAAGAACATTTCCATTTCCAATACATGTACTGACATAGTTTAATTACCGCCTGTTGTTTGCCGAATATCGAATAGAAAGAATGCTGATGAGAAACCGCAGCTGGTTTTGAAAATGCATTACATTCGGCCAATATTCGAATTATAATTAGAATAAATGGAAATTAATAAAAAAATTTAAAAAAGTTTAAATTATTAATTATAAAATGTAATAAAATAAATAAATAAATAAAAAACATTTTAAAATCTGCTGAATTCATTGACTATTATAAACATAAGTAGAGGTTGTTTAACTTAAAACAAATGCTCGTAATATAATACTTTTTGTTAAAATCAACCAGTCCTTTTGGATTAAATTTACTGTTTGAATATAATTTAAAAGTTTTCACGAGTTTAATTTAAAGTCTCTAGTAACAATTTTTTACAAACTTGTACAAATATAACAATTGTATTTTGTTTAGATCAAAATTAGTTAAATGTTTCTTTGCTCTTAAGAGCTTAACAATGTGTTAACATTTACAAACATACTCACACATAAGCAAGAGTTTTTCTTTCTAAGTTTTTTTTTATTTTATTAAAAAAATTATTGAAAAATAACTAATTTATAATATAACCTTGACCACACTGATAACCACTTGTTATACTGTATACTGTCCGTCTGTCTGTCCATCTGTTTACCCGCCCGTCAGTTTAGTTCTTGTATGTTATTAATAGTATTTTTTTGTTTTAAATTTAATCTAAATTTTAACCTTATCTCCATAAAAAATTATTTTTATTAATATTAATGTTTTTGTTTTCCAACAAATAATATATGTACTAATAAATGTTTAATTAGTTTAGACATTCGCTAAATTTAAGTGATTTGTCAAAAATTATAATTGCACTGGCATGACTCTTTGTGGAGTGTGATGAAGGATTAAAACATTTCAAAGGTCTTAGAGTTGTTTCTAAGATGCCCTCAGAGGGTTAAAGATTGAAAAGACTTAAGACACAAGCACAAAAGAAATGCTTTTGACATTGATATATGCTCTTTCTAAAGCAAAAATATATTTAAAATAGTCTTATAGCACCTGTAAAAACAAACAATAAAATGAATGAAAACTTAGAAAATTTTGCAAACTAGACACAAACTTAAATTAACCCCTAATCCCTGATGCTCAAAACTAAACAATTGAATCCGTTAAAAAAACAATTAAGAGGTACTGATGAAATTAACTAAAAACGTTAAAACCTTATCAGCCAAGCTAATCGTTGGGTGTCAAAAGTTTACAAGTCGTCTCGACAGTGACGTATTTTTATTGGTGACCCCACTATATCAGCTGATTCTGGCAAATACTAATATATTTGCTCTTTCTTTCTCTCTTCCTGCAATTGTTGAAATTGAAACCTTCATTTAAGTATTGGAAAAAAAATTAACAAAATTTTGGTTGCTCCATTGCTCTGAGCTTGTTATTTTAGTTTGGCAGAGAGAACTTTTATGTCTCAATAGTTTTAAATAAATTTATTTTTGTTTTGATATATTTCTTATGTGATTCACAATATACTTCTCAAAAACATGGACTCAATGAGATTAAGATCTATCGCCTATGCAGATGATGTGTTAATGCAACATCTAGCGTTCATCTGGATACTATATCCGATAGGAAATCGGCTTTGAGGGTACTCAGCAATTGAAATACTTTTAACGTGCTGTCAGTTAACCCTTATAAAACGGTGGTGATGCTGAGAAGCCTACATTAAATTGTCTGCCAACTGTACTTTAGACCGAACATAGAGGCGAGAGTGGAGCGTCAGTTGGCTTTATAAGGTTGTGGTAGAACCAATTCTTTCCTATAGAGTTATAGTCCGGTGTATGACTATGGACTCTGTCGCAAATCGTTTACATATTAAGATGATTTTGATGACAGGTACAATAGGGGCGATTTCGACCAAGTGGCCTTTAACCCTAGTTATTCAATTAACTTTCAGAAAATCGTCTAGCAAAAGAGCTGATTTTAAAAACCTCGATATGATTACATAGATCATGCGGCAACACAATTATTATTCTAACTGCAAATTTAATTTCCAATTCAAATGAAATTTAATCATCACTTCTTGGCACTTGTCGATCTGGAGATATAAGCGGAAGGTTCTTAGGAGAGAACTGGTGTTAGTGTACGATCGGAGTTCGGATTTCGTTCAATCTTTTCGAAGTATTCCCTGAAGGTACTACGGGTTAAATTGTCGGTTACATGAGACTAATCAAGATAACTGCGTTTTTTATGCACTGGCGCAAAATTTTGAGAAATTGGACGGGGATTGCTCCTGCAAAGATAACAGATGGTTTAACGAACCAAGATTCGGAACTACAACGAAAGCCTAGCCAAAGCTAGATTGAAGACAAACGGAGGCTGAAAAAACTGGTCCCACCATTCATTGCCGATTTTGCACTTATGCCGGTAAAATAGGTCTTAAGGACTTCAAGATGCAGATGAGATTCAGATGTTTAGATAAGACATTTTGGGAACACCAGGCTAGACAGTGTTCCAGATATAGCTCACGTTAGTCTATCTAGTCTACCATTCTTAATCAGAGATAGCAGTAGGTTTGCGAAAAAGACAAGAATGGGGCGACTCAATAAGCCTTCAGCTTGGACTACTCGAATTTCCTTATTTCGTTTCTTGTCTTTCTCTCCCTCTTTCTTTTTTTTCTCTCTCTTACTCCTTTACAGATATCACAAAAGATTCGATGCACAGTGGTATGGCTTCATAATTTTCTTTACAAAAAAATAACTTAGGAGTTGTTTTAAATTATTTAAAGATGGCTTGAAGCAACATATTGACTACTTTAAGAAAACAAATGATTGGCATTAAAACAAGCTACGATTACTGAACATCTCCCAGACAATTTAAATAAATATTTTTGCATTAAATTTGTCCCATCTAAGCAAAAGTCTTCAAATAAAGAACAAACACGACCTGCATGTTGACTTTTATTAATATCAGCCACGCCCACCGCCCATGCAATCAAAATGAATTTTTTTGCATAAGTTTTATTCTTTCTAGGTAAAAGCCTTCAAATTTAATTCACACACTTTCTATAAATAACAAAACTTGTATTCGGAGTTTGATCCATATCAGCTTACACCCGGCGCCCATCTCCCGTACAAGATTAATAAATTTCTTGGCATGAAGTTTCTATTATTCAAGCAAAAGTACATACACTTTAAGGAACAAACAATACCTAAATTCCGACTTTCATTGGCATCAGCCACGCTCACCGCCCATGCAATACAGATTAATATTTTCACATAAAAGGTTTCTTAACGAAAGTCTTCAAATTTGACACAAATGCTTTCTAGAGATAGCAAAACCTGCCCTTAAAACCACGCCTACCTCTAACTGCCGGCATAAGCTTTAATCTTTTCAAGCAAACGTCTTCCCCATTATTATATGCAAATTAAACCTGTATGCTAAGCTTTATCAACAATTATTGACAGATATTTATGGCTTAATAAACCAACTTTAATTTTTATGAATATTAGTGTTAACGTACATCTATTCTTAAAAGGGATTTATTTAAAACATTTTATATATTTGAATTAAGAATGGAATGACCCTTATGTAAGTATATGTGTAGCAGCCACACAGCTTTTTAAATTAAACTTAAAAAAGTAAGGATTAAAAAATTAACTGTCATTAAACCTAACGCTCGTTAAAAGCTCTAAGTTAAATGCTATAAAAACAATTAAACCCACAAAAAAAATAAATTTGAATATAAAAATCATCTCTCAAAAATCTGTGCTTGAAACTAATACTCGTTCTAAGCTAAACAAACACCTGAAGCCAATTACTTTTTGTAAAGAACTTAAAAAAGAATTGTCTGCAAAGTGATAATGGCCGCTAAAATATTTTTCCTTCAAATGCTTTCTGAAGCTTAAAAAAATATAAAAATAATTTTGTAAAAATTTTTTTTTGTTAATATTTATGAGCATCTTTATATCATACTTTAAAATTATTTGCTTGTTTCTATATTTTAAATGTCACTTGTTTTGCTACAAAATTAATTTTTAGTTTTGAAAATAACACACAAGTTTGTGAGAGCTAAAACAAGAAATTAATCAAGATGAAACATTTTAACAATAATTTAGGTAAAGTTGTACAAGTTTTTTTTAACATTCGAGTTGAAAAGAAATATAAAAAAAGAAAAAAGTAATGGCGAAAATTATTTGTTTTATTTTAAAGATTCTTTAACAAAATGTTTTATCTCTTTTTAAATCATAGAAACTTGCTTAAAACCTAGCAACAGTTCATTCAACTGTAATGTTATTTGCATTATTTTACATAAAAATGGATTTTTAAATGTTAGTAATTATGTGCTTAAACTCGTTAATTTTTATTAAACACCTACAATTTTTGTTGTTTATTTATTTACATTAAGCATGAATAGTTATTGCTGAAATTATAAATATTTTGGTACATTTTTCTTTGTAAAAGTGTAAGCAAATTTGTAAAAAATCAAAAGACTTAAGACACAAACGATAACTCAGTCCAGCTGTATTCAGCTGTCCCGAATTTTATATTCCCCTTACGGTTATAGAACCGCAATTAAACAAAAAAAAATTATTCTTTTTTAAATCTTTTTCTGATTTCAATCATATAAATAAAATTGTACAATTTGATAAACAATATTATTAAAATTAAAAAAACAAAAATTTTGGAAAAGTGACCTCTATTTTCAATAAAAATATTTATGCTTTATTAGAATCCAATAAAATATAGTGTTATTTAAAAACTATGGGGAATACCATTTCTCCAAGCAATTTTTTTCAAAATGCTGTTTTATACTAAAATTACCTTATGGTAGACCTAAAAGGGATAGCTGTAATAGAATAGGCCATAATGTGTATTTTATATCGCTAGGGGGCGTTAAATAGGGTATAAGGGGTAAAGGCTCACCCTCCATGTATCTACAAACTTTTATGTTTATATGTTAGATATAAAAGTATAGGCCCTAAAATATATTTTATATCACTGGGGGAAGTCAAATAGGGCAAAAGGGGTAAAGTCTCGCCCCCTACATATCTTCTTAACTTATCAACCGATTTTCTTAAAATGTAGAGCCTAAATACTCCTTAACATGAAGTATGCGATAAACTGCACTTTTTAAGAAAACGGGGCAATGTTACCCCCTTAATACCTGAAATCACATTTACTGCAAAAATAAATTCCGAACGCTGATACTTTTACTGCACCGATATTTTTAAGAAATTAAACGCAAATATAAGGTCTCTGACAAAAATAATTTTAAAGTTGGCGGCCCCACGGCCACAAAAACAAAACTCTAAATACAAGTGCTTCTACTTAAGCGATTTTTCTTAAACTTTGTTTGAATATTAACTGCTTCCAGTGTTAAATGTTTTAGGCCACTTCTAGCATCAAAACTTTCAAGGCAACAAAACAGGTGTGCCCACGCCCCCAAACATGTAACGTTTTCGACTGCTGCTTTAACTGTACCGATTTTTTAAAAACTCTTATCAATACACAAGGCCGTTAGCGTCAAAATTCTCCAGGGAACAAAGGGGCGGGGCCACGCCCACAAATACAAAAATCTCAATACAGGTACTTCTTTCTACCTGACTGTTTTTTATGAATACTTGTCCGCATATTAACCACTTTTAGGGTAAGCTTGCTTGAGGTAAGAAAGTGGGCAGTGCCACGCCCACAATGATAATCAAACTTAAGTTAAACTTAAATTATTAGCTGTTTTTTAAAGAATGTTTTTCAGTTAGAAAAGAAGACTAACATCTCCCATGGCTAAATTTATATAAGAAAGTAAGTTTTACAAGTTTTAGAAAACATAACTCCTAAAGGTGTAAGACTTGCGTGGATAATAATTGACCTACTAAGGAGAGAACTAAATAGAATAATATAAGGAAACGTTGTACTGCTTCTTCAAAATATTGATTTAGACCGTAAATTAAGAACTATTGAATAAATATAGGGGTTTTAATGCAGTTAAGGGCTTTATTTTATAAGCATTAGAGTCGAGTCCAGTGAAGTGGGATGGGTAAACTTACCCTAACCCTTGCCAAAAAAGTTCTCTTCAATGTAACGTTTGATAATTAAAAATTCTTATTTTTTAGTTTTCGTTTTATTTCCCCACTTTTGTTTGTAATTTTTAGCAAAAGTCCACTGTAATTATTTTTTCAGTTAATAGCCATTGAACTTCCACAAAAAAATTTAAAAATATTTTTTAAAATTATTTTGTTGCTGCTAAAGTAACATTTATTTTAAATTCACACAAACACATAGAACTGCATTGAAATGCATTAAAACAAGTTCGTTGCTAAAGTCGTATGTTTTACATCATGTCTACAACGGAGATGGATATGAATTTGCATTTAAAATTCAAATACTTTCAAACAGGAAGCGTTATTTAAAAAGCAAACGTCTAGGAAAAAACAAAAATAACAGGATGATTAACAAATTTTTTTACTGTCTTCTAATATTTTTGAGAGTTATTATTAAAATTTCGTTGTTAAAAATTTATTTAACTTAGTTTTTGTCAAGACAAAGAGATGGAGGAAGTTTGCTGTTTAGCTTAAAGGTATTATTCTCAATTTTTTTATTTATAAAAAATCATTGAAAAAAACTAAGTAATGGTCCGTTTGCAAAGTAGAGTAAAAGATCAAAAAACGATAAAAACGAAAACTTTAATTATTAAGTGTTAAAAAACGTAAGTTTCATAAAAAAATAAATAAAGCTTTTGGCCTGTAGTAGCTGGTTGGCCTAATAACGGCATTTTTATCGATTATGTAAGTTGAAAAAGTTATTTTAAATATTATTCAAAATTTTAATGAACATTTTGTAGCCAAAGTAAATGATAAGAGTGCTGTCAGTTGAGACAAATTGATAAATTTAAAATACACTTACACGTAGGTTTAATAGGATTAATTAAGAAACAAAAATATATTTAAACAATTTTTGCAATATTATTTAATCCTTATAAACAAGAAATTAGGTTAACAACTCTTTAACCCAAAAAAGAAATTAATTTGGTTATTTAAGCAAACACAGATTGCTAAATGATATTTAATAAGTGTTTTAAAAATACTTTTCTTGCAAAAGTGGGGATTTTATTTTAATATTTTAACTAGTCGAAAGGTTTTGAAATATTTGATTGACAGTTTCTAATTTATTAAAATGAAAATTTATATATATTTGACACTTAATATGGCAGTTTTAAGTTTCATATTCATATAGCGCTCTTCACATAAGGTCCCACATCTTTCGACAGACTATGACACGAAGACCTAATAACTAAACTAAAGCTAAACTTGCCAGTGAATTTCCACAAAAAAATAAAAAAGTACGTAACCGGCCGAGAGTTTTTTTAATATAATGACCAGAACTTAGTGGGTCGACCCTTTACATGCATTGCATTGCGTTATTATCATGAAAAAAAATTATAGAATAGAGGAATTAGAGTTTTTTGGACATTTGATATAAAATTTTTGAAATTAAAAGTAACGAGGAAGACGACGTAGAAGGTTTATTTGGCAAACAAACTGTACGACTAAAGAAACTTCCCTGTAGTGCATGGTGCCATTCACTGGTTTTTCGGAACACGTGCATCACCTACAAATCCCGGAGGTTTCCTTTTATTTTCAAAGCACCTTCCATTATGATATCAATAAAAGAAGTTAAAAACATCCCACATTACGATATTGGTCGACTAAACTGATTGGATTAGAAAGCTGATAAGCACCTTCTGTATGCGGTCAAATAACTTCAAATAAGATATTGGATCACCAGCCCTAGCGATTGGATAAAGAGCGATTAAATATTGAGAAGATTGCATGGTGGAAAATAATTCATTTGATGCTTTTTTCTACACAAGGAAAACGCGTTTCACCCAGCGTGGATGTCGGATGCTTTTTTCGACACAAAAAAAATGTGTTTCGTCAAGCGGACATCGCGTTGGATTTTTATGCCCAGAACATGAAGAGTTTTTTCTCCCCAATTTTTATACTATTTGTGGATATAGGCGATGCAGAATGGACTACTGTGCGTCTATGTGTCACAAGACAACATTGGGACAAACTAGTAATGTCTCCCCTGTTTTTACCGTCCCAATCGAGATCAACATCAAAAAGCGGTTAAATTGTTTATTCGAACTCTGTCTCATAAGAGAGAGAGAGAGAGAGAGAGAGAGAGAGAGAGAGAGAGAGAGAGAGAGATGCCAAAAGCAGCAAGTTTAGAAAGAAAGGCACGATCCCAGACTTTGTTAAAAGCCTTAGAGCTATCACTATGCTTTTGCCAAAATGATAAATGAAGGTGCCAAAAGGTCACTCTGCGATAGTCATACTGGCGGTCACTTAAAAAACCGTTGGACTACAGATATATAACAAGACGGTAGTCAACCATATTCACCATAACTTTCGAGACTGCTAAATATACGGCTATTGGACGGTAATTTTTAGGGTTAACAGCCCTTTGAAGATTGGCGTAACATAAGCTATTTTGCAAAACATGACCAAAGGTTTGCAAGCCCGAAAAAAACAAGATTTATGTCCAGGCTTAGTGAAAAAATTTTTTTTTTATCGAAATCCTTTAGATCTGCCCAACGAATCATTTCGTAGATAAAAATTAAGCGCTTCTGGACTGTTTTTAAAGTGTTGCGTAGGCTGCAGAACAAAACTGCTAATGTTTGAAGTACTTGAAAAGACAAAACGTTTGTGATCTGTGTTATGACATTCTAACTGTAGCCATAGGTCCGTTGCTTCAAGATCCTCTTAATATTTTTTTTAAATCTCTAAAGAATAAAACTACAGATCGAACAACCCAATAAATAAAATTGGCCAATATTGTCTGTATCAGACAATTCTAACAAATCTGACTTGATTCGTACAGATATCTGCTAGGCATGTCTAGGAATTTTAGTGCACAACTTGTCTGTTAGTTTTCTGATAAATTTCTTACAGACATGTCTGACTTTTATTTTCTTGTTCTCTGTCTTTGCTTTGGTTTAGATCTTCGCTTATGAATATGCAACGGAATATTTTTGTCTTTGCTTACTTGATGTGTATTCCCACGTCAAGCAAAAGGGACATTAGTATTAACAAAATAAAGTGACGCCAAGGTGTGGTGGTAGCGCACTAGACTACTAAATAGAAGAAGTCGGTTCAGCTCCAGTTTAAATCAAAATAAATTGTCTGATTAATAAATAAAAAAAAAAATGCTTAAAAAACAAAGTTATATTAAAAATTTTGGCAAATTTTTTTAGGAACTCATATCAAATTTGTATTAGAGAAGTTGACGACGGCATGTCTGACATATTTCGTGTCAGTCACTTCATATTATTTGCAATCAAAAATCTGATAGAATTCGTTAAGACTTCTGACAATTCGGCCGAAATTTCTGTTAAATATCTAACAGATGTCGCCCCATTTTGTTGGCTGGAAATTGTTTTTACATCTAAAATATATTTTTTTATTTTACTTTAAAATGACCATTAAATTAGCAGAAGCTTTCAAATTCAATTTCGCAATTAACAATATTTTTTAAACAACAGTTACTCAAAAAGGTCAGGTTTAATAAAAAAAGAAAAAACATTTTTTAGTTTTGTGTTAAAAATTATGTTTTTAATTTTTCATTTAACATTAAAATCTCAGTCTCATCTTTGAAAATTTTAAAACTGGTTGCCGTGGTATTAAAGATTTTTAACCTTTTATGCTTAAAACGTTTTTTGTTTTGTTATTTTCCACTTAACTTAAACAGTTAAAAACGTTGTTCGATAAATAAAAATTTGCCAAAAGATATCACATGGCCAGACTAATAACTAAATGTTGAATATTAAACATTAATGACTACATGCTTGTAGCCATGTGTTTTCTAAATATTTTTGTTTTTTTTATTAATTTATTATTATTAATTTTTTTTATTGACCTTATTGTAAACGTCAAATCACCTTAACAGAAAATACAAGAAGAAAAAAATTTTTAAATTATTAATAAAGATGGTCCTCAAACATAAGGCAATGAATTCTTAAGAAATCTTTTGTGAAAAATTGAAAGTAAAGTGAATGTGTTTTATGCGACAACAAGTCAAATTATAAAATATTGTAAAAACATATTTTTTTAACTAAAGACAGTTAATATAAATCAGAAGTTACTAGGTTTTGTTCGATAAATTAGAAAAAACAAAAATGTTTCAAAGCCTAAATAAAGTACAATTTAAGTGAGATTAAGGCAGATTCTTGCCGTTAGTGGGTAACGAACTTTGCCATAGATTAATTTTTATTTTTTTCGTCGATTAACTACGAATAATAACCTCCTGTTTGGTGTGTTTTAAACTTTTAAAAAATGTATTTAATTCCTGTTAAATATTTGGTACGAAAAATTCGTTATTCGTCCCATTTGCATTTTTGCTTAAAAATCAAAAAATAAAAACTTTAACTAAACAGAGGCAATAATTTTCGAAAATGCTCTATTCTAAAACGCTTAATCGTATGTAGACACTGAAAGAGCATTATTTCTGCTTATAATGACCACTAGAAGGCTGTTATGGCGTGACCTTACAAATTTGAATTTTAAATAATTTTCACTTTAAGATCAATTTGAGTAATTTTTTACTGAAATGCGGTTTAATTATTCATATGGGGGATTAAAGTGTTTTTAATGGGAGCTTAAAGTGTATTTATTTGAAAATTGTGACAGTTATGACATTTTATAAATCTCTTGCAAAATAAATAATAATTAAATATGAATAAATTTATTTTTTATATTTAGATAATTTTTTTTCAAAGGAGAATCGCCAATATTTAGCATAACACCTATAAAAACAAACCAAAAAGTATAGCATGCCGTAAGGCGTTAAAGTTTCTATTTAAAAGTTCACGGTTTTACAAAAATAGTTTTTCTCTTTTTTTTGTTGATAAGGGGTTGCTTTACATATTTTTTAATTTGTTTTTTTTAATGTTGTTTAATAAATTGCATTTTTTATTTTAACTGACCTGTTTTAGGATTTTCACAATCTCTCAGCTAAATAAAAGGAAAAAAATTCAATATTGCAACATGTTGCCGCAATGATAATCTAGTTTTATAAGGCATACAATTAAAAGTTGTGTTACACAAATCTTTAAATTAAAGCTAATAACTTATTGAAATGTACTTTAAGAAAAAAAAAATATTACTAAATCATTATGATTATTTGTTAACTCATTACTTAATTAAATATACACTAGACTAGACAGGTTGGGGCACACCTCTTGTATGAAAAGCTAAGAAAAATTAAGTTACAGTAACAACAATATTTTAATACAAATACATATTTGAATATTACACAAAATTAAAATCAAGCTGTTACAATTATTGGCAAAATACATATTTGAACATATAAAGATTTAGTTAAGACAGACAGACAGATAGACAGACATGCAGTCTTATATGAAAATTTAAAAATAAATTACATGCCACTAAATTCAAAAATTCATTTCCAGTTGTCTAAAATGTAATCATACATCTTTGTTTTGCTATTTGCTGTTGTAGTTTTTGGGAGTTTTACATTACTTTTTTTTAATAAAATCGAATATGAATGTTTAACAAACAATTTTACAAGGTGTTGTACGTAGCGTCTTGCAACATGACAATTTGAAAAAAAAACTAGCAATTACAACAAAAACAATTTTAAATTACCAATCCCAATAGCAAATTTAGCACCCACAAAGCATTAATAAAAAATCAAAAAGAACCAGTTTGTTCCAATGGGGTTTCTTGAAATTTAAATTATTTATATTTCGATTAATTTTTTGTATCGATACATGTAATATGCATGTTATTTTGAAATTTTATTGAAAAATTTTTTACGCAGTAATGCTTTATTAAAACATTTTCTTTGTTAAAATAATTTAAATTAATATTTTCATTAAATTTTTCCAACTCACCTTTTATTTCATTTGTTTGGGGTGGTATTTAGTAACAGTCATGTTCAAACATGTTGCTACATTGCTTAACTATTTAAATTAAAAATTGAGTACATGTTACATATTTGAGTATAGGATTAATGTTTGTGTGTATATTCGACTAAATCTTGTAATGGCTTTAGATAACTGCTTTAGATACCTGAACTCATATGTTGAGTTTGTAGTGTCAAATATAATCAACTTTATTAGTTATGAATATTTTATTAAATTAAATTTTTTTTATATATTATATTATAAAACAGTTATAAACAACCTAATAACTTTTTTTTTATTAAATTTAAATAAAATATCTCTTTTTCGCTTTTACTAGATCATGTATGAAAATTGTGTTTTTTTATTTAAACTAGCAAAAAATTAAAGTCTTTAAAGTAATACTTAAGGAGAAATTAATCAAACTCTGAAAAACCATACTACTAACCCAGCGAGAAACTATGGCCACAACAAAAACAAATACTAGTGTTATACGTGATTTATAATCTTTGAGAATAAAGAGGCATGTAAAAACCAAAATATTTCATTTTTATATTTATTTTTCTTAAAATTAAGTCGTTAAGTAAAGAGTTCTCAACTTACTTTAATATAGAGATTTGTAAAGATGAGCCTTGGGGTATGCTTTGTTTTTTGGTTTGCTTCAGAATTTAAGTGTGATAAGTTGAAAGGAAAAACTGTTTACCACAGTTTATTTAATTTAGCATCCTATGTGCAATTCGAGGTGGCATCTGGAAGTGAAACTTACAGTATATGGACCCATGGTCAGATGCCGTAAAATAGAAGAAAAAAGAAAAGGGAAGAGTATATGTTTTTTCAAATAACGTGCAAGCGCTTAGATCCTATGGAAAGCTCGTTATTATCTAGTCACTTCACACTCTTGATGAATCCAATAATGTTCCTTAGCCAAAAGCAAGGGAGGTCACCAAATACATCGTTAAATCACTACCCCAGCCGCCTTTATCGGCGGACATGCAGCCTAGACGTGTAGCAGAGAAGGTGTAATACAGTCTCTTATTCCCTTCTCGTCTTCACGTGACCTTCAAAGGTCTGGATAACTGCTATCTCTCTAACTGGTCATATATCTTATATTGAAGTGCCACGTAAGAGTTCCAACTATATACTGTGGATCGCTAGTGCTGTTATTGATAACCAAAATAGTATCAGTTCTCTTCATTCAGGGCCCTAGAAGTCTAGAAATCTCGCAATCGGCCCCGTTCTTAAAAGCGTGCTCTTCCTTATACAAGGCCAATGTCTCTATCAAATCCTTATAAAAACCCAACAGTGGCCTTTTCGGCTAGTATTCCAACTCAGTTCCCAAGGCCAACTCTCTCCTGCTAAGCCTTTCGGTAGTTTTATAACTAGAAAGATCCCAATGACCCGGCACTCAACAGAGACAAACATTAGTTGCCACCATGATCGCCCTGAGAGCTCATTTACAATCATCCACTTAACGTAATGTTCCTCAAAAACCTTAAGCACGACCTGACAAAACATAGATGATTACGCCTTTTGACCCTTTTGTATAATGTTATTGATGAACTGAACCTTAGAATGTTTGCAAAATCCTCTTATTTTTAATTTCCAAATATTTTTAATTAAAAAAAAATATTTTTCTTTCTTTAAAAATCCCACTCAGTTCTTTATAAATTAAATAAATTAATTTAAAAAATTCCCTTTTTATGCTTTTTTTTTAAATTGTAAATTTATCTTTTAATAACATAAACATGGAAGCTGACATAGCTTTAATTAACAGTTTAGCAAGCACTAAAAAAGCAATAATTGCTTAAAGATCATCGCTTTGAAGGGGTTGGCTGTTAAAGATTCTCTAGAAAAATTAAATGAAAAATATCAATCTCTAACTAAAGTGGCTTCAATTGGCATCAATAAGCTTCTGGGCATTAAAGTTGTTGTCTGTGGGCAAGTTTTTGTTTCTTTAAGAAATTGTTGAATTCAGGCAATGGCCTTGATATTTAAAAAATGATAAATCTGTAAAAAAAAAACAGGCACCCCCCAAGAGACGTTGAGTTTTTTAAGTATTTTTCTTTTTAAAAATGCAGAAACAATTAAAAAAAATTTGTTGTAATTTTTGAAATTACACAAGTTTGTTAAATTTGAAAAATTAATGTAACTACAAGTTTGTTGCTTAAGTCTTTTGTTTTGTTTCCAGCTAATCGAAGACAAGACGACCATTGAAATGTAATTAATATTTTTAAAGGCCTTTTTATGGCAGAAAATGACAGATAAAAACATAAAAATCGATTTTATGTTTAAACTTTACTAACAAACTCTATAAATAAAGAAAACTTAGAAGCAAGCCCTAAATAAAATTTAAAATTAGGTTGAAATTTTTTTTAAATTTCTAAAAATGCTCAAATTAAATTATTTTAAAAACTGTTTTTGTTAAATAATTTTTTTTTACGATAATGTTTCTTTAAAAAGATTTTTTAACTTGAATATTTTTTTATAAAACACATGCGTTTTAATTTCTTTTTAATGTTTTCCATTGCTATCAAGGAAATTTATGTTGGAATTTTACTTGAAAACCCCTTGAATTATATAGGTTGATTGTAATCATAAAGTGTTACAATTTTTAAATATTAAAGCAAATTATTTATAAGTCACGCGTAGTTAGTAACTTCACTAAAATCTGCTACACAGTGGGACTAAAAAATATAATGAAAAGCTTTTAAAACTTCAAATGGAATTTTTTGCATTTTTAAAAATTTCAAAAAAAATTTAAATTTTTAATGAATTTAATGTCTAATTTTTAAAAATCTATAATTGCTTGGGATTAAGCAAATTGCTCCACTGTTCTGTTTTAATTTCCTATCTATCTAATGTGACCGTTAATAATTTTTGTCTTCCATTAACACTCGTTTTTGAGGCTTAGAAGTGTAGACAGTTGCAGACGTAAGTACATACATAAATGTTTAAAGCACAAACACCAATTTAAAAAAAAAGCAAAACCCCCTTAAGCAAGTTACATAATAACATGCAACATCAAAGTAAGAGACATGCAGTTTTTAAATACCATATGTATTATAATTAAAAAAAGAAAAAAAATTTTTTAAAACTTAGTACCCCAGAAGTTGCAAATATAAAGCATAGACAAGGGGATGGATGTGTGGTAAAAGCTAAAAGCCAGAAACTTAGGCCAAGACAAATATTTGTAAGACGACATACATATTTTTAAAAAAATTCCATAAATTATGGGTGTTAAAAAATGCAAAATAAAATTTTTTGTAGATCAAATCGAAGCTGTTTTAAAAATTTATTAAACTTTTGGCAGTTAAGTCTTAGTTTTAAGTCAAAAGTGACAAACATGATTAAATCGCTAAAAACGTTAAAAAAATTTTAAAGTGAAAAGTTAGAAACTGTTTTTTTTTTACTTGTTATACTAAGAAAAATTTACAGGGTGTCTGCTGGCAAATTTATATTTTCAAATACGATTATTTGAAAATTGTCATTCACGATGTCACAGTGATCGAGTGAGCATCACGCGTTGGCTGTGGAGACATTTTTTAAGAGCAATGATTCTTACGTCATTGCTCGTCGACAATTGTGCTTAAGGTTCAGTACTCGGCAAAGACGTTTTGAACCGAGAGTAAATTAAAATCGTTCGTGAAAACAACTGCTTCGGCTATTAATATCCCATGGCCAGGGCACAGTGGATCTTCAAGGACTTCCTAAAACATTGAACTGGCTGAAGCATGACATTCAATATGGAAAAGAGCAGCCTCACTGGGACTTCCTAAAGCGATTATTCATGAAATTTAAAACAAAGATCCAAAGCTCTATCCCTTTAAAATTTAAATCGTTCAAGAACTGAGAGAAAATGACTTTGATTTACGCAAACATTTTTTTGAAATGAATTAGAAGCGTTTTCGCACTGCATATACCATTTTTTGGAGCAACGAGGTTCATTTTCACTTAAACGGCCACGTTAATAAACAAAACTGCCGTTACTGGTCTCGTCGAACTCGCAACCCTCGATTGAAATATCAAAAATCATTGCATTTCCCCAGGGTAACTGTTTGGCGTGCCTTATTCGTGTATGAGATAATTGGACCATTTTTTTTTTTTTTCTTGAGACCAGCCGACGAATGTTAACTTTAAAAATTATAGATGCATGATTACAAAATTATTTTTGCCAAACCAGGGAGCTCATTCATCGTACTCCTCACATACGTGCTTTCAACAAGATGGGGCGACTGCACACACAGCCAGAGCTTTGATGAATTTACTTCAGGGAAAATTACCCCAAAAACTAATCTGTCGCTTTGGGGATATCCCATGGGCTTATAATGACAATCCCCAATCTCTTGTGGCTTTAAACGAACTGCAGTGTGTGGCGCAGAATACAAGGCTCCGTTTTGAACAGTGTATTTAATTCGACGGAAGACATCTGGATGACATATTTTTCAAAATCTGCTACTAGACACCCTGTATAACAAGATTTTTATATTTTACATATTTGCCTAATTCCAAACAGCCCTTTGTTCTGTATGTTTACGTTAATTACACTAAGCAACAAATTTAAACTTATTGAAAAATAGAAAGAGTAAACTATACAAGCTCGATCCTACTATCAAAGTGTCGTAAGTCCAAATAATCAGTTCGGCGAGATTGGTGATTATTTTCTTCTTAGGGCTTCAAAAGCTTCGAAAAATCAATTGACCCCTCAAAAAATGGTTTTAACAGTTTTTGTTTAAAAATTGATTCATCTGAATTATACATCCTGTGTACAGAACTGATCCTTAAAGACTACATTGTGAAAAGCTAGGTCCAATTGGTTAAGGACAACTTAAGTGTTCCCTCTTCTTGCTAATGTTATGTTCTTGTTATGCAAATTCACTAGCAAGGTAAGCTTTAGTTTGGTTAACAGGCCTACATATCATACTTTGTCAAAAACTTGAGAGAAATCACTAAGAAGCTTGAAATTACATTTCTTCTCCTCAAATGTTTTTTTTTTTATTCTGGACAAATCTGTAGATATGTTCAGTTAAATCAACCTAATTTTAAGCAATAACTCTGCTAATCACCATAAATTTATCCTTATGTACCCGTGCTTTTATATCCTTCTGAGCCATTGGTACTTGCGAAAGAAGATCAGGAAGGTTTTTTGTAAAATTTTTGGACCAATCTGCTTTGACGGAGAATACCGGCTTTGAATGAACCTACGGCTTTATGCCAACATTGACGTTGTTAGGTGTATTGAAATCAAATGTTTACGTTGACTAGGTAATGCTGTAAGAATGAATTCAATAAAATCAAGTGAAGAAAGACTTCCTAAAACTTGGTTTCAGAAATATGAGAAGAAGTGCAGAGGACCAAGGCGCTTGGAAATATATTCTATGTTAGTTAGTATTACAAAAATTATTTGGGCCAAATACAGCTCTGACACCGACCTATTTAAAGTATTTAATTTTAATATCATTAACAGTTTGTGTAGTGGAATGTAATATCAAGGAGTAGAACTTATGTGGGACGTATTTAAAATTATAAATCGATTACGTACATTAGCCGATTAGTACCAGTTGCAAAAATTTTTGTTAAACTAAGTATGTACATATCTTTTAGAATGTGGCCTTTATTTTGATAATAAGAATATGACACCTATGAAATGGATGAACAGACGGACAGACAGACCTCGCTATATAAGCTCAGAAAGTAGTTCTAAATCTATCGGTATAATTAAAGTTTAGTCTGACTATTTTTTTGAATATTAAAACATCTAAGCAAACGCATAATAGCCCTACCGTCAGGGGCGTTTTGTGGGGGGGGGGGGGGGGGGTAACTTTGGTAATAAGTACTTTTTGGCTTCCAAAAAAAAAAATTAAATTTTATAATTAATTAGAAAACAATTAAAGTTTTTAATGGATTTAATTAAAATTATATATGATTGAGGCCATTTATATCGTTTAATTAAAACATTTATTGCTTTTTTGTACAAAATTATTATTAACTCAATTGTACTTTTTAATTACTTAAAAAAATAATTTTTAATTATATTTTTAATTGAGACAATTAACACACTTTTTTAAATCTATTTATTAATTCAACTAATACATACTTTAATTAAATCAACAAAAAAATTAACTGATGATTTTATGGACTTTTGATTAAATTTTTTATATTTTTTAATTGACTTTAAAATAAGGACAAACTTTAAATTTACAAACTCATTGATTGATACAGGCTGAGAACAAATACAAATTTAATTGGGATTTTATAATTTTTCTGTGTAAGGAGCTAATAACGTAAAATACAACGCATTATAACAAAAACAATTGTATGGAAAAAACTAAGTTTTAAAAAACTTGTTCTTATATTTTGTTTTTGGGCATTGCTTTTAAAGAAACAAGGGGGTAAGTTTTAAAGAGGAACAGGGCGTTTGTTTGAATTTGTTGTTGTGATTTCAATTAGTTTCTTAAAAGATTTTTTCATCACCCATCACTAAAGGGCATTCATCCAATCCCTACTTAATTTATTGAATTAAAAACAAAATGTGTTAAAGCTGTGGCCAGTATTGGGTAGGCACACTGATATGAAATATTGTTTTTTTTTATCACAAGAAATAAATATTTTTATTTAAATTTGGGTGGGGGTAGGGAAAGGGGTGTGGTTACAATCTCAGTATTTTTCCACCTGTATAACCCCGCCTGCCTACCATGTACATATGCTTGAACATTTGTATATTGTGTAGGTAAAAATACTAGGATTATTGGTAATAACAGTTCATTAACGAATATTATTACCAGTTAAGATTTTTATGATCACTTAAAGCTTTAAGGAAAAAACAATAATAGTTGAAAAAAGCTCATAATTGTCTCATTAGAAAGTAAGTTGGCTAAACATGCAACATGGTTATTTAAAAAATGCTACAAAAAAAAAATAAAAATAAAAGCGGAAAATAAGTAGAGCTTAACAGCTTGTTAAATGTGCATCTTGAACTGTTGCATCATTGAAGAGTTCATACAATCATGCGAATTGAAAATTTTTGTTAAAAATCTTAAACATTCAAGTAGAAAAATTTCCGACCATCAACAAACAGATAGAAAAGCAATGAAAACAGAAACCAAAGAAATAAATTAAATAAAAAAAAAACACATCAATATGGCTCATTGTCAGTGTTGTTTGACATTAAAAACAATTTATTTGTTTAATGTTGAATGTGTGTATGTAGTTGTTTGTTGTTATTGTTGTTACTGTTGCTTTGCTGCTGTTATTGTGGCATTTTAAAAAATAACAACAACAGTTTTTTACAGCAAAAAAAAAAACGGCAAAAGAAGAAAATTATTACAATGTTGTATTTATGTATGAGCGAATACATATTTATATACATTTGTTATTGTTGCTACTGCCATTTGCTTAAAACATTTGCAGTTATGCAATATTTTGTTGTTATTTTTTTTTATAGTTATGATAGCTGTAGTTTAAACACATTATTGTTATTGTAATCTATGAACCTGTACTTAACAAAATACATCAAATCAAATGTATGTATGTATGGACGTGTGAGATTGCACTTGTTACACTGTGTAACATAGTAATGTGTATGTTTGTTAAATAATTAGTTAAAATATATGTGTTGTCAATGCAAGTGTAAATACATACATATGCTTTTTCTTTCTTTCTTCTTTTGCTGTTAAGGAATGGTTTATAAAATTTCTTTAATAATTTAAGAGAGAATTAATAACACAATTTTGGTAATCAAACCTCTATTAAAATAGTTATGTTCGATATTAAATTCTAATCCCAGCAAAAACTTGGTAATGACCCAATGAGTCATAAAAAAGTCAAGATATGATTTCGTTTAAAGCAAAAACCAAAGGCATAATGGAATTCAAAAAAACTTTTGACAATGCCAAAATTAGTTTTGGCAAAATATTAATATTTTTATGATTATAATCAGCTGTGCAATTAACTATACCTTGTAAGGTTTTTGTACCATGATTTTGATATTTTCTGTGTGAGACCTTATTTATGGTCGGCATGAAACATCAATGGCAAACGTGTTGGATTAACACGTTTTTGAAAAATTGGTGTTGAAATAGGTGTATATTATTGTAAAAAGGTTTTTTACTAACACTGAAACAGAAAAAACGAATTGAAAAAAAATGCACCTCGCACCAACTAACACCGCATTCAGACTATGTTACTTGTAACACGTTACTGCGACATGTTACACTTTTTTGATGGCGAAGGGTGTAGAGAAGGCAGAGACGTTACAAAAGTAACACGATTTCTGTTTTTCATGTTACTTTTTGACGTTTCTCTTTTGACGTTTTTATTTTTCTTCTATTTTTCCTTATTCTCTTTCGTATATGCCATGGTACATTACAATTAAGGTAATTGTACCATGGTCAAAACGTTCAAGAGGAAGAATAAGCAACGAAACCAAAACAAAAAATAGAAAAGAGACAAGTTTTTAGAAACATAATGTAAATGCTTGAAGTTTTTGGAAGTTACTTTAAAACGAAATAAGAAAAGAGTCATGTTACAAGTAACATAGTCTGAATGCCGTGTGAAAAATTTTTCACTCAAAAAATGTTCAAAAATCTCCTAAAATAGTGCGAAACGTATGGAGTTGACAACTCTGACTCAAGAGACTTTTAAGTGCTGATATGTGCTATATTTAACAAAAATTATATTCTTTTAGGCGGTACCTTAAAGTATTAATTGAAAATCATGGCCTTTTTTAAGTTATAAATTTTTGAATTTAATCATAAAAAAAATGTAAGATTATGGTCGCACCCTCATAATGGAATTACCTTAATTATAATTCCATTTTAAAAATTTACATAAAGAATTCTTTCTAGGAATTTATATAAAATTATACATAAAAAATAAAAATAGCAAGCAAATAGAAATCATAAATTAAGCCCTTGGTATGTAACTGGTTTTAAAATTTATTTTAATTAAGTCCTAAAAATATTTGTAAAACTAAAAAATGTGCAGTTTTTGCTTAAAGATTTCACATCCTCTTCTTTGTAAATTATTTGGGTAAATTCAGAAAAAAATTTTGAATTTTAATTTCTTAATTCAAAATTCTAAAACCGATAAAAAAATAATTTATTAATGCAAAGCAGCTTTTAGTTCTTGTGTAGCGGAACAACAATCTTTGTTACAATAATACTATGCAAAAAATTTGAAATTCAAAAAGAATTAAACTACTTAGTTTTGAACTGTTTTAAATTCAGTTTTTTTGAGCTGCCATTCTTAACTATAAATGCTTTAAAATATTTTTTTAAAATCTAACTGCTTTATTTTTTTTTGCTGCATTTTTAAGGCAAATAACAATATTGTCTTTAAGGTGAGTTTTAGTTAATAACTTCCCACTTAATAAAATTGCACTAGTTAGAGAAAAAAAAATAATTAAAGCAGATAAAAACAACAGAATTATATACAAAACGTTTTACAAAATTTAAAACAATCAAACAATTATAATCATATGTGTTAAAGTTGTTAAAAGAATCAACTAAAGCAGCAGCGTTTCTTAAGCTTATAATTTAAAAAATGCTTAAGATGCTAAGAATCAGTCCCTAGTCCGTTCAATGTTTCTCCTGTTTAGTAAAACATTATTTTAAATAAAAAAATTTGCAATTTTAAATATTACTTAAGATTTGAATAATGAAAAAATGGTTTGTTGGGCTTTTTGAAAGAGCTATTGATTGTTTGGTCTGTTAATAATAACTCTCAATAAGTTTATTGAAATTATTTTATAAAGAAAGATAATATTCTTGAAGTTTTTTAAGAATTTTGTTAAAGTCTTCTGATGATTTGGTGTAAGAACCGATTAATGAATAAAGGCACACTTAACCTACAACAAACCCCAATAATAAAAAAAATTTACTAAAAAGGGTTTAATTAATAAAACATTTTTTTTATAATTTTTAATAATTTAAACTTTAGTATTTTTTTTGTTGTTAAAAATTTAAGCTTTTGCTTTGGAGACACTGGCTGAGAACAAACATGTGCTTAGAAACACATAACCGCCTAAAACTAAAATGCAGTTAAGAAACAATGGCAAAATGAGATTCTTTTTAAACAAGTTGTATAAAAAGCACACACACATTCACACACACATACACATTCTTGCCCGTTTCTAGGGCAAAGATTATTTTTTGTTTCAACTCTGCATTGTTTTGCCATCATCTAGTTTTGTTGCAGCATTATATTTATTCATTTAAAAACAAGCCATTATATCTTACTATTGTTTCTTTTTTTTATAAAAAAAAAAATTATTTAATTTCCAGTAATTGTGGCCGGCCTTTCAAGGTCACTGTTTATTTAGTTTTTGCTTTTTTAACAGAAATATTTCTACTCGTAATTTTACCACCACCTTTTACTTACAAAACAATTATATTCAAAAATATGTTTTTTATTGTTTTTTTTTAGTTCATAGTTTTTACATTCAATCTGCTTTTGTTTGTAATAAAAAAAAAAAAAAAAAACAATTATTTCAGTTTTATTGTACTTACCATTACTAAATCGCCGGTCACTTCATGACGTCTCATTAAAATTGCGGCCATATTTTCTTCATCTTGAAAGACATGACCAACGATATCGCTTGTATGAGTAAGCTGTAATATGAAAAAAATTTAATTAAAATAAAAACAATTAAAAAAAAATCAGATGTTTAAAAAAGAAAAATCATAGATATATAAATGCATATTAAGAAAAAGGTTCGTACACAAAAGTGTCCGTCCGTCCATACAAATGTCATCACGATATATGGTATAAAGTATGGGACCCAACGCGCTTTTTTTATTGGTTGTACATGGGGCTTTTTAATAATTTTAGCTTTAATTTAGGGAGTTTGTAAAATAATTTTTTTTGCTACTGGCCATTGCCTTTAAACAACCCTCTGACTGCGTTACACACCTCAAGGACTTTAATAAAAAGTTTAGCACTCTCATCGCCTCTTGGAGCAAAAGCTGTGGGGGTTGTCAGTTGAAAAAATACGATGCCAGAATTATCATAGATAGTTCTAATATGAAATTTGGTGCTGGATCTGGGGTCTACTTAAATAATCTAAAACTTATTTGCATTGTATGTCTAATAAATACAGTGTATTTAAAGCAGAAATATTTTCTATCTATAAGGCAAGCGCTTAAGTCGCTATATGACAGGAACATTCATAGAAGTTTTGGTATTTCTGTCATTTAATTCTCGCTCTCCTACGTCTTAATTAATCAGCCAAAATAGGAAGGAGTTGTTTAGTTTGCATCTCTGCACATAAGAGCTTCTTTGGTAACGAATAGTCAAAAAAAAGGCTTAATCCCTATTAAATCTAATGCAGAGTCATTCGCGGTTCTGAAAGGAACTATCAAGAGTAAAATTTTCGAACACTTTTTTAAAGTGACTGAAAATAGGTGGCATCATTTGGAGGATGTAATGGCAAGCACACGATCATCAAATCAAAAGAATCAATTGGTAGGTAAACACGCTGGAAAAGTGTGATCATTTTGGTAGAAAAATTAAGAATACGTTATTTCATCTTGTCTGCAGATGTCTTACCCTAGTTGTCAGGACGCATAGTTTGGTGGGCCGTTATATACTGGATGACCTTAGTGGGATATATAGATGCAGGCTGTATACCCTCTCAGCCATAGGTTGAATCTATTTCTCTAAATCTTAATATAAATACTGGCGCTAAGGGAGCGATACTTCTGTATAGTGGTATAGTCACGTCAAGGTTGGGTTCTTTTAGACCCTTTTTGATAACTTGCCAGCAAAGCATGGCACTATTAAACCTAAACAACCAACCACTTACTGGCCATTGTTAGCTATAAACTCTTCTTATCTTCCTGGCAACCTATATAGATTCTACGTTAAAAAAAATTTCTGGTTTTAGGCCAAAAAAAACCCACCTAATTTAGAATACCCTGTTTTGAAGTAAAGTGCATCGCTAAGAGAGTCTCCTTCAAATAAAATAAAAGTGGGAGGCAGAGTTGGATCATTCGGTTACTTTAGTTAATTTTTTCCAGGAGCCACAAAGTAATTAATATTGGGTTTGAAAATTGAATAAACAAGGTTGTTGGCAAAAACTAACTAAAGTACCGAATCGCATGCAACTCTAATCGGTTGGGGCAAAATCTATTTTTTATTGCAGGCAATGATTCGGTTTAAAAATAATTAACTTTTATAATGTTTAGGCAGCATTTCGAAAATGCAAAATGATTGTCGGCTCAATTTCGTATTATGCCTAATTCCTTGCTGCTTAAGGTTGGCCTTACATGGTAATTCAAAGTATTCCGACTTTGTGGAATCAAAATGCGTACTATCAAATTCTGTTCGTGTTTAAGAAAATGGTGTTGGTAAAATCGAAAGCTGTTGTTTTATTGCTTGTTATCTTTTCGAGAAACGGCAGATTTTTAAGTTTTAAAATATTAACAAAAAAAAAACATGAAAAACTTGTATGTAGATTTTAATTGCTTGTGTTTTCTTGCACCTTCATTAGATGTTGTTAGTGCTGCCAATATAACACACCTCTGATGTAATGAGAATACGCAAGTTTCTAAAATAGTTAAGAAAATAAACGTATACCGAACACTTGTCAAATTTTGTATCCGTATTTTCTCCTACTCAATACATTATGCTTTAACATGATATAGTTTTGTCGTATTTAACAAAATTTTTTGGCATGTCGTAATACATGTATTACCATGTAAAGGCGCCTTTAGCACCCGTTTCAATTGTATAATACTTCAATTATTGTACTTCAAACCTTTTTAGCTGGCCTTAAAAAATCGGTCGGACACTTAAACCGATAGAACTCATTTACCATTCTCATTGCCGAGTTGTTGGTGTGCCTCAGTGACATGGCTTAAGCGCCAAAAAACAAATAGTCTGAAATCGACTTTAAAACATTCCAGTCGACTTAAAATCACTTTCTGAGTTGTTTGAAGCGTACTTGAACGTCTGTTTGTCCGTCCGTCTACCCTGCAAAGTTTTGAACATGCGTATTAGGCATCATCTGACATTCACTTTTTATGAGTGGGCAACTTCATTATAACAGTGACAAGTGTGTCCATTTTACGTGCATTTTGGGTTATAAATAATTAAAAACAATTTTAAATGTTAAGTGTGCCCGTGCTCTTTAGCTCTATAAGCTGATTATTATTCAAATTTGAATGAGACGTCTATATGTCTACGCTCATTTCTATTTGTTCTTTAAAAGAATACGATTTTACTTAATTCCAAAGCGCTTAAAAATCACCTTAAATATACGCAAAGTCTTGTAATTAAAATAACAAAAGCCTTAAAACCAAAAATATGTTTTCATCAATCAGTTTTGAATAAATTTCGTTTAAATTAATATATTTTCTGTAGATGGTCAGCAGCTTTTTGTGATTAATGCAATAAAAAATTAAAATGATTTAATAAAAATGAAAAAAGATTGTAAAATCAAATGGCAAAAATGAATACCAATAGTAAGATAAATAATTTCAAAAAAAATTCTTTCTTTAGTTTAACACGAGAAATAAATATGTAAATGAGTGGCCGTTACGTAATGTCGAACATGTTGCAAATCAAACTAAACGATAAGTCTAGAACTGTTCAGGGAGAAAAGACGAAATTGGGTAAAACAAAGAAGCTGTCTCATAAAATATACAAAAATATTGATTGTCAGTTATTAATTATAATGAAATAAATTTTGAATACAATTCTGAATATTATGAGAAGATTTTTGTTTTCTTTATAGTGTCTTGTAGAGCTGATTTAGTATAGAGTTTTAGAAGAAACAAAGAAGATTTGTCATACAATAATAAATAATTATTAATTGTCAGGTATTTATTAAATTGAAATATGTTTTAGATAATAAGCAAAATACTGGTGCTGAAACTAAATTATGCAAATATAAAATACTTAAGGCATAACCTAACTTTATGACTCAACTCGACATTTTGCTTTATTATTTCTGCAGTATTCTTTTGAGAATCTATAAGTTAGGGTTAATGAACTTTCATAGATGGAAAAGGGGCTTTAGCGTTAATTGTATGTTTATATCGGGGTTTTAGGTCCATTGGTGTTTTGCTACCGAGCATAGGTAGGTTAGGTTAGAATAGGCTATGTAGAACAGGCAGCCGTTAAAGGAAAGAATACAGCTCACTTAGCTCGGTTTAATTCCATCCCTTTGCATTACCTCGAGAGGCAGATGGGAAGGGTGAAGATGGAAGGAAAGAAGAAATTTAGAAAAGGATAAGAAAGAAAAAAAATTAAGCAGACTTACCAGGGTCTCTGGTGGGAATTGAACCCACAACTCCCAGACTGGTAAGCTCGTGCACTTACCAGTGATCTAAATGGGCACCCACAGGAATAGGGTACACTGAACTATTGACCAAAATCAACGTCGTCGCTATTTAATCCAATATGATTATTGGAAAAACCATGATTTTCTCCTTTTTTAATTAACCCATGTAAGTAAATTGTGGATGCGGACTTATCCCTTTTCACCATTAAGTATAGGGTCGGGGATTTTGGGAGGTTTACACTGAAAGGGGGTAGTTAAGGTAGCATGCAAGAATATCTTATGATAGTTCTTGATAACAACCTGTCGTATAGGAAGAATACGCAGGAAAGATCAAGGTATACCTTAGCACTTTCCGTACATGCAGACGCTTTGTGGAAAAGAGCTAGTGCTTGCAGCCAAAGATGGTAAACCGGATAAATGCCATGGTTGTTGTAACCATTACAACATACGGATGTGTTTTATAGTGACAGGTGATAGAAAGAACTGTTTAGTTAAGCTTCTGACTAAAGTCCAAGAATGTACTTCACTTGGCATCACTCTTGTCATGAAAATCACACCTTAAGTGGTCACATACGTTATTCACCACACGATGCTTGTTGTGCCTTGGGGAATCATAATGGCGGTAGGAAGTTAAGTCAGACTGGGAGAGTCGGGATTAGGAAAGTTTAATAACACTGGAAACAGTAAGATATTATTAAGGAGTGGTCTTGAGGATCTAAGTATAGGCCGGAGATCTAGGGTACACTATATGGTCACAGAGGTTTTTAAAAATTTCATGAATAATTATCCCCGAGAAAGGCAGTCCTTAAACCGTCTGATAATGTTGGGTTCCAGGCACTGCAATATAAACGAAACTGCCGAAGAGCCCTTGAGTTAACACATATGTGGGAAACTGTGCAGATACCATTAGGATATTTTTTAATTATGGGAAGATTAAGAAGCATGTCTTACATGAATAATCTTTAGTGGTACAATAGGAGTAACTGTAGAGAAGCTAGGGCCTTATGGCCGTGGTTGAGCTCAGTAAATAAAAGGTTGCTTATGAATCTGAGGAGGTGAGTAGAAAAGAACTACGATTGGTGTCATAACTTATCATTGTAAAGTTGGGCCGAGAATAAGAATATGGGATTGGGGAATTTCTGTTTACCGTCTCTGCCCAAGATGGTAATACCACATTATCTAGGCTAAAGAATTAAACGAAGAAAGAAGCGATGCACTAAGAAATTAAGCAATAAAGAGAGAGGTTTTATAAGGATATTTCAGCTTTTTTCTCGGTATTCGACTATCTCTTTCCTTCCTGTTAGTATTAAAAGTTATCCTGTTAAAATTGAGATCCTGTTAAAATTTAAACACCTTTGTCTAATGGTTCTGAGCGACACAAGATCCTTATTAAAAACAGTAAGCCATTTCTCCAAACCATTTGCCACCACAAGAGGTATTCGACAGAGTGACAGCTTATCGTGCCTCTTCTTCAACATACTGCTGGAGAAGAAATCGGTAACAATAGGTCAAACAGCAAACGAAGATAAAACAAAACTTATGTTTGTAACTGCAAGGCAGACGTCTCGATGACAGAAAGGCGATCTTTTGAAGTCCAGCATTTAAAGCGTCGAAAATAATTATTACAACTCGGCGTCAGTTTCAACAGAAATAATGATGTCAGCAAAGGAGTAAGGTAAAAGATCATTCTGCCAAATAGATGCCACTTGGGACAAAGCATTTAGTTCAACAACATACTCCTCTCGAAGAACTAGAATAAAATTGTACAACAAGCTATTTCTACCCAAACGTTTTTAATGGTGCTGAAACTATTGTACTTGCGTCGAACTAACCGAGAGCTGTTTAGCCTATATCTTGTCGTGGGCATAGCTTGTGCATCAAAATGCTCTGATTGCCCTGATTGACATTAAGGGGCTGCGGAAAAAAGGGTTGGGTGACAACCACAAAGGAAGACAAAGGGAAGACTAAAGAAGTTTCCAGGGAAAGAACCAAGTCAAGAAAAAAAGAAACCATCAGTTAAATGTGCGGCAGAGGACACACATAAGACCGGAATGCTTTAAAATAGCTTAAGCGTTTAACCAAAGAAAGACACTGAAAGAATAATAATTTCTGACTAGGGTATTCCTGGCTCATAAATTTTAAATTTGAAGATTTTTGATGTCGAAAACGGAACATGTACAATTATCTTACTTGAGTTGTTTATTTTATTTAATACCGTACTTCTGCAAGAACTAATTTTCCTCTTTTTAAATAAGTTTTCAGAATATGTAAAGCTTTTTTTAATAAATCTTTTAAGTCCACTTTGTTTTTACTAAAAATTAAGAAAAACTTGTTTTCGTAAACCTTGAAAAATTAAACCAAATCTTCACCATGACCTCGTTTATTAGCACCACAAACTACAGAAAAGCGGTTTTTGCGGGCCTTTGTTTTTATTGATTATCAGTAGAAAAATTCTTAAAATTATTATAATTATTTGCATTTTTTTTGTCTTTACAAATTCAAACTTGTTCTAAAAAAAAAAACAAAAACAACAAAAGTACAGCTGCACTTGTTCTAATGTTACTCTGGTTTTCAATAAATTCAAGGTTAAAATAAAATATTCTAAACAAACTACCAAATACACATGCTGATCTAGCAGAGATACAAAATGAAAATAACACCTTAAAGAGATATTGGTTAACAGCAACAAATTGTAACTTGTTAGTTAAGAACAAATAGTTCTAAAGAGCAACTTTAAAAATCGCCCATAACATGTCAACAACACTGTACATTTGACGGTCAAACAAGCGACTTTATATTTTAAGCTCTTGATTAAATTATGAATTTGTATTTATTTTTTTAAAGAAAAATCAACATTGTTAACTAAAATATGACAGATGGCAGTTTTGGGCTATTGAAATTTGGATTTTGATTTTTATTACAATATTAACAAGAAATGATTTATGATTTTCATGTTTAATCAAAATAAATGGTGGTTAAATGTTTATAAGCAATATGAGCCCCTTAAGATTAAGCACAATGATTAAATAGTTTGTTATAAAATTGTCTAAACAAAATCGTACGAATGCTTGGTACAAGGTGGGCCGAAAGAAGTCGTCCGATGTTGTTTGGCTCTCATCTTTTTTCTAAATAAAAAACTTCAATTCTCTTTTTTGATTATGTTTATCTGAACCTTTAGAATTTTATTGGCCAAGTTGAGATGATATCGGCCAAATCGGCGCTGTCACAATTGATTGCTATACTGGCTCCTTTAATGGCATTTTTCATCACTTCGGCGACAGATTCTCGCACTGGTGCCCAATGTTGTTTTTGAGGGCTTCCAGGACCTCAGGCTTGTTCACGTAAACACGGGACTTCAAAAAACCCAACAAAAAATCTAGAACGGTTAAAACCCATTATCATGCAGGCCAATATAAATCGCCAAAACGAGAGATAATGTGATCCGGAAACGCCTCTTTCAGAATATCGGTTGTGGCTCGCGCAGTGTGTGCTGTTGCTCCATCCTGTTGGAACCACATGCCATTCAGTCTTAATTCATTCAATTGTGGCAGAAAAAAATTGGCTAACATGGCCCTATGGCGTGCACCGTCCACTGTTGTCGTTTGACCAGCGGCGTCCTCGACAAAAATGGCCCAATGACTCCTCCAGCAGGCACAGCGCACCATGTAGTCACTTTAATGGCTCCTTGTATATTAGTCGTTGATTTTTGGTGCCCCAGAAGCGTTAGTTTTGCTTGTTCACATACCCGCTGAGGTGGAAATGAGCCTCATCGCTCATTAGGAATTTGGTAGAAAAATCGTACACTTCGGCCTCGAGTTTAAGGATGGTTTATGCACGAATTGGATTTGGTACGGGAACATGCGCAGGTTTTTGACCGAAATTCGCCTTAGGGACGACCGGATGATGGCTAATTGCGAGGTGCGACGTTTGGTCGATGTTTCTTGCGACATCTCGACATCCTCGCCAACAATGGTGGCATTCTCGGCAGAACGGGAACTCTGGAGCTGGACACTCTTGGCAGCGTCTCGTGTGGCCCCATACTCTTCAAGGTTGGTGGCTAAACAGCGCAGTGTTTGCGCAGTCGGTGCGCCAACACCACAGACGAATTGTGACACAAAAAAATAGACACGATTATTTCGCGTTATTCGGGAATGTATCGCTCCATGGCTTGTTCACTTGTATTCTACATCTCTTTAGTGCACAAATGTCAAAACATATTTGACATTGGCCACCATTTGCAAAAATAAGAGCATCTTCCAATAGGGTCATTTCTTTTGGCCCACTTTGTATATTAAAAACAGCAACATTAACAAACATTTAAAACTAAGAGCCTTAAATTAGTTGGAATTAAAATACATATTCACTTTTAAGATTCGAATACTAATGCTTATTTAGTTGCAAAAATTCTATGGGTGCCCTAAGGCACCTTGTCAAAATGGGCAGAGGTGAGTCACTTGACAATAAGATGAATTAAAACACTTTTGCAAACCCTCTTAAAAATTAATGATTTTAATTAAATGCCTTATCATGTGCCATCGATTAATTTTAGATTTTTTTTAAATATTTAATCGCTTGTCAAATTCTCTAAAGAAAGAAACTGTTTAGATATGTAAATTACTTAATTTATGCCAAAAAAAACTTTCAAAATACACACTTATTTCTAAATACCTGTTGATTCTCAAGCTAATTAAAGGAAAATAAATTATCCAAAAGAACAAATTTGATATTTGTAAAGTGACTTGGGTCGTCTAAATGTCTGCTTAAGTATGCTAGAGAATTGGGGAGAAAGGGATTTTGCTACACAGAAAAAAAACAAAGTTGATTTCTGTTAGGAATATCTCAGCCTGGAAACAAATTGATAATATCAATTAATGAGTTTGTTAGCAAACTTTATGCTTATATTTTAGATTTCAATTGATTAAAAGTACTTGAAGTAGTTGAATTATTATAAATGATATAATATAATATTTTTTTTTATTTTTTATTTATATAATTATTTAGTTTTTAATTTTATTACATACATATACAGTTATGTCTAATTTATTTATTTAATTTATTATTTATATATATTTAACCTATTTAGTTTAATTTACAAATAAATTTATTTTTACTTTACATAACATCACCAGTCTCAAGGCGACTCGAACCTGAGACCTTACACTCTATCTGCTCAACTAACGAAGAATTCTGCTTTTGCAAGCGTTAGTATTTCTTTATTTTACTTACTTACTACCATTGCGCAATAATTTTCACCATGCCTACTACCATTTAAAAAACAAAACTCAACACAACTGATCGAAACTTAACACACCTCAACAAGCAAAGGCAAAACAAAAGCAAAAAATAAAACAAAACAGAACAAAAAGAAAATAACAAGGATTAAAAGAGAAGAAGAAAAGAAAAATAAAAAAAAATTTATGGATCCAATCAAGAATTGAACCTGGCAGCTTTTGATTGCCAGGCTGAGACTGTAGCCACTAGACTACAGATACATTAAGTTTTAGAGTTTTCTTCTTTATATCATGGTACAACTTTGGTTTATATAAGCGTTTACGTTTATTTATAAGTTTTGTATACTCAACTTAGAGTGTTGCCTACTTGAAAAAAACGAGGGTACAAAAGCGTTTAACTACTAAATGTCTATGACAGGGTTAGATTTCAATTAAGACCATTATACTCTATGGGAACAAATAGATTATTGATTTCAAACTGTTTTGGTTTTTTCAATAATTTCGTTAATTAAATAAAACACAGGAATATTTTTTTCTGTGTACGATAACTTAATGGCTTTATGGCAAATACAATTAAAAAATTAATTAATCTTTTGATTCTAGAATTTTATTACATTTGATTTTATGGGATTTTTGGACTTTAAATTCTTAAGATCTTCGAAAAAATTGTCAATAAAATGTACAGTTTTTTTAAGAGTTTTGAATGATAAAAACATAAAAATAATCTTTAAAATTTAAACAAAAACTTTGAATGAGATTAAATAATATTCAGGAGACACGTGGGTAATATTTAAGATTTTTATTAGTATTTATTGTAATAAAAAAAAAACGAAAGAAAGGAAGACATTCAAAAGTTCTGCTCAATTATATACTCATTTGCATAAAACAAGTTTTAAAAAATCATAAGTTTTTTTCTAATTAATAAGTCCAAACGAAAACTGCCAACAAAAGTTATAACAATTTTCATTACAACAGAGTCATAAAAACGAATATGTAAATTTCAGTTCTAGATTTTAAAACTAAAAACCAACAACAAAAGTATAACAGGTAATTAATAGGCTTGCTGCAAGTGTAATACCTAAAAGGTGCTAATAAAAACAAATTTACAGGTAAAAAAACATAAAAATGAAACTTAAACCTAAAATGGTGGTAATTATTAATAAAAACGTTTTGTGGTTTTAAAAACGACAAACTTGCGTGATAATAAAAATTTTTTATTATTTATTGTGAAAAATATTCTCACTTCTTAATAATAATTTAAAACATTTAGTTTAATATGCTGATTATATGCTGTTACAATTGAAGACAATGTGGAACGTGGAACCCCACAAGGCGGCATTATCTTGCCCATCTCTGTGAGTTACTACAATACACAGTCTTCTAGGCATTATGACCAATGGAGGTTTTGACCCAGTTTGCTACGCAGACGATGTGATTATCGTTCTAAGAAATAAGGAACGGGCATGACATTCGAGAGGACCCTGATGGTCTCAGAGTAATACTGAATCGCAAGATTGAGGTGGAAGTACTAATTGGACGATAGGGCAGGGAACGGCATCCGATGCTTGGCGCTTTGTAGAAGGACAATAGGTTTAAAATGAGCGTCAGTCCAAAGTTGCTAGACTGACTGTACAGAAGCGTATTTAGACCTATACTAACCTACGTTTCGTTAGTATGGTGGGCGATAATAGACAGAAAGGGCAGTTTTTCGGTCCTACAAAATGTCCAACGTACATGTGCCTCGGGAAAAGCGGGGCAGTTAGGGCTTATCCGGCTAATGCTTGGGAGATGTTTTTGAATATCCAATCTATTGAAACCTGCATACGTCACGAGGCGGCTGTTGTGGTGAAACGCCTTCAGGCAACAGGGAAATAGATTGATGGGGGATTTGAGTCTAACCATCAACGCCTTTTGGAGATATTGGAGGGTTGTTTGGGCACAGTGGAGTTGTCCGATTGTATTCCTCTAGTGAAGGTTAAGGTTAACTGCCCTACGCTGCTAGTAGATTGGCATTCCCGGTTGAACGAAACTCTGAATAAGATGGTGGAAGGGCCATGCTGTTTAACGGATGGCTCTAGGGCGGAGGGGAAAACGGGACTGGGTATCCTTGTTAAAAACCCAGCGACCGTCAACCCATTTTTGAGACACTGGAGGGTTATGCGGATACAGTGGAGTTATCCAATCGTATACCTGTAACTAAGGTAATGGCTAAATGCACTGGGCTGATACCAATTCTGCAGCTCTGTTTGGATGGAGCTCTGGGGCGAATACCCGAAGTGACGTGTTTTTTTATGAAAAAGGGGAAAACTGGACTGGGCATCTTTGTTGAACACCGGATACTGAGTTTTCTTCTGCTTTCTATACAACAATACTGTCCTGCAAGCAAAGGTCTGGTCAAACATGGAATGACTGCTTTGACTCAGGACACATGCTGATTCAACGGAAGTGAAAACTTGTACAGAAAGCCAAGCGTCGATAAGTACAGTTACGTCCGGAAGCACTGAGTCTAGAATGAAGTTGCAAAGCAAGAGGATGCTAAGTGATTACTTGAAATATGACAGGTTTGCATTATATTGATCTCTGAGTATCTTGTTGGCAATTAGGGCTAGGGAATAGCAGGAAGTTGACCTGGTAAACCTGAAGCTCTTTGCAGCGATAAGGGCCTCATTGGAGGAGTGGAGAATTAACGCCCACAGGGTGTAATTGAACGACGCCGCAGATGGAAAAATTACGAGAAATCTCTAGGGTGGTTTAAATGAGGTCAGGACTAGGGGCGTTTTAAAACTTCAGAAACCTAAACTAAGCAAGATAATTGTGCTGACGGGTCACTCAAATTTACGTGCAACCTTTTTTTGGATGGAAGTTGCGGATAAAAGATGTCAGAGTATTTTCTGTGTCACAGACCGGCTTTTACACAGGCTAGACCCGCAACTTTTATGTCTCATGTTTTGCCAGGTGTGGCTTACTTAGGAGATGTAGAATAGGAGGTGTTCAGGAAATTCGTTCGCATCATCGAATTTTCGTAAGCTTTTCCCTGAGATTATTTTTCCTTGCTAGAAGCGCACATTAAGCCGATCACGGGCTTAAGTATGTGTGTAGAAAACTTGCCATATTCTACTTTATATTTGTAACTTTTCTTATTCCCACTGTGCACTTTTTGGTATTCTAATAACTCAAGTTATGATTTACTTAAGTGCCAAATGTCAAACTGGCAACGAATATTAGCTTATAGGTTTTGTGAAAAGACCGGGAAAATGATTCTTAAAAAAAAAAGGTGGGTTTGTAATTATGCACAGCATTGTTTCAAACAAATGAAAACCAAAAATTTTTTTAAACACCATCGTCAGCATTAATTTTGTGTTTTTTGCTTTAGTTTTAACATTTTTAGTGGTTTCATTTAGTGCCCCAATAGTGTTACTGACCTTTTTGTTTTGACAATAAGAATGATTTAAGCACAGCATTTTAAGAACCTTGTTGTTTTCAAATTAGAGTTTTAGCTTGTGTATGAGTGATTGAACTAACAAATGAACGAACGAATGTATGAGTGAATGAGCGAATATTATTGTTATCATTTTAACACATGTTCTAAAATATACAGAGGCAGGCATGCAGATAGACGGATGGATAGACAGACATAACAATAAGACAAAATGCAATAATATCATGAAACTTTGATTTGCGGGTTAAAAAAAAAAGAACTGGGTTTCTTCTAAATTTTATAAAAAAAAAAAATAACAAAATTAGATTTATAGTGTTAAACTAAATATTTGACACTGCCTGGCAGTAGCAGCTCCACTACCAGCATGAAATGAAATAAATAAATGATCGAAAGAAGTCTTTTTGGATTAAAACAACAAAAATAAAACCAAAAAGCTAGATACAAAAAGAAAAAAACTATTAAAGGCAGTGAGCCACAAACTGTGTGCCAAAAAGGAAAATATTTTAAAATTATATAAATATGTAAAAACTTTTGTAATAAAAAAATAATTTGAAAAAATACCAGAAAAAAATTTTATTCAAAGTTAAATAAGAAAACCAGTTCGAAGTTTCAACGAAATTATTTAAAACTTTTGGGCTGATGATGGAGTTGAGGTATACCTTAAAAGAGTTTTTTAATGTTGTAGTGTATTTGTATTGAACGTTACCTTTTTAGGAAAGCTCAGGTTTATTGCAAGAACTGCATTATTAATAAACAATTAACTAACAGCATAGAGTGTGAGTCTAAAATTTAAAGGCTTTAAAAATTTTGTACATATTTCACAATAAAAATGTACTTCTAATGGGTAAGGACTTGTACTCTAAAAATGTATTGAGTGCTATCCATGTTTTCTTAATATAAATAAATAATTTACAGTGTATAATGAGAAAATTTATGTTTAAGCTAACACAGATCATAAAGTTAAATTATTTTTAGTTAAAATGTTTTGTGGGTTCCAAAAAAATTTGAAATTTGTTTAAAAGTGTAATGAGCGCTACTTTAAAAAAGAGTAAAGTAAAATTTTTCTATGAACTTAAAAATGGTAAAGAATTAATAATGGCGAACCCCCATATGGGAATCTAAACTCCGAGAAGTCTTTAAAAGATTGCATAAAGAGCTAAATCTGAAGTATTTTTGTTTTATGATGCATATGAGCTGGTTAAGCAGATGTGTCGTTCAATACACAATAATATTAAATTATTTTTATAGCACACCTGCTTAATAATAGGGCTCAGAGAATTGGGATATTAGAATTATATGGTCATGCGCGTTTTTGAGGGCACACTGCTCTCGATCCTAATTTGAGCTTCAATTATGCTTACGTTCATTGTTTTGATCCCTTCGAGAAGTATGTGGCGTGGGGGTAATCTGGTAAAAAACAATGATTCTAGGATTAATACGGACGCAAAAATTGTAAATTTTTATGGGGGCCATCATTCACCCTGTTCCTATTGAACTATTTTTTTTTAAATTGTAGACACTACTTTAAACTAGCTTAAGCCGGTTTGAAGTCGATAGCTGTAATAGCTTCCGAGATAAAGTCCACCAAAAATTTCATTTCAAAATTGTCTGTTTGTATGGAGGCTACCATTTCCTTTGCTTCTATTAAACTAATTTTTTTGTTGAACTTAAATTCATTGACACTTTTGTTTAAAAACTAAGTACATTTAAAGTTATACAAAATCCTTTTAAGGAAAATTTTTTTAAGCCAATATTTTCAAGTTTGGGATCTTTGGTATGTAGCCAAACGTTGTCCATCTGGTACCAGAGTTCTTAGTTTGATATCAATTGTTTAATTCATTTCGTTTTATTTTATCGACCATGAACAGCCAGCCGGACAACAAAACTAAAGTTAGAATATAAATCATGTTAAAAAATCTTAAACTGTGGTTGTCTGAATACCATCTACATATCGACTAAGGATATGAACCATGAGTAACTAAAACAACGAGATAAATTTTGTTTTTTGTTTTGGTGTAAAAAATTCTATTGACATAGACATTTATTTCGATTAGTGGTTTAAGATCACAAAAGCTGGCGTGTTTCTATTGAGTTCTTGTACACGACTTTTTTTAAAAAGCTTTTATGTTTTTATATAACAACTTAAATACACTTAAATTGCTTTAAACTTTTCATTTTGTTTGTTGGCGTTTTTTAAACATTTGTCAAGGTGGCAAAACAGTTGGATGTAAAAAAAATTATTTTTGATCGGTTTTAGAAAGAATTCTAATGATTTTTGTACATGATGTGTAGGTAAGGTTAGGTTATGTTAGGTTAGGTAACTCAAGCAGTTTTTAAAGGAAAGCATATAGCTCCCTTGGGCCCGCTTAATTTGGCTCTTTTGTGTTACCTGGAGAGACAGATAGAAAGGGTTGAGATAAATGGAGAGATGAATTTTAGAGTAGGAAAAGTAGGATAAAATTCAAATGTAGAAAAAAAAAATTACAAAATTTTAGCAAAATTGAAACAGGGATATAAGTGGCTCTCATATATCCTTTTTTCATAAAAATGTGGTTGTAAAATGATACAGTTTTCTATATAACTACATAATGTTTGTTATGGAGCAAAATTCGTTAAGAATTTTTGAGCAAACTCGGAGCAAGGATATAAGTGGCTCTTTATAAATCCCTTTAAATAAAATATTGAGCAAACTCGGAGCAAGGATATTCGTGCTCTTTATAAATCTCTTTTAATGTAATATTGCAGTTGATTAGAAAAAAATTTCATATTTCTTTCATACATTAAGGGTTTAACGTGATACCTGCTAAGCTGGCAATAACTCACGGTGCTTTCAACACTTGGTGGAAACAAAGCGTCCACCAGCGCCGCCAGAATGGCCTACCCTGCCACCCTGGTACCAATTCTTTGTCATAACTCTGTGTAGCCACAACAGACCCCTTGGTGAGGAGTTGGGCTATCTACACCCGAATTGCGTTTCTAGTCTTGATCTCGCTCTTTCATAGTTATTTGTTACAGTATAAATTGCTTGTGGGGATAAAATTTGTTTAAAAGGACAAAACAAAATTTGTAACAAAATTGGAGCACACACATAAGCTGCTCTTATATGTATATCCTTTTTGTTTTAAATATTTTTACAAATTGATATAGTTTGTCTAGAGGATATAATATATTTTCACAAAAAAAGAAAAATTTTCGCTAAATTTAAACAACAATGTTGGCGACTTCCGCGTATCCTTTTAATAAAATATTGTAATAAATTCAAAAAAGTTCAAGTGGAGACGAAAGTTGCTTGGAAAAATTAAAATACAAATGTTTACTAAATTAGAGCAAGGATATCCCGTATATCCTTTTTTAAAAATATTTTTGTGATTAAATAAAGTTTGTTATCTCAATTAATAATATATGTCATAAGGACGTAATTCATTTAGAGGGAAGATATTACAGCCTTCTAAGCATCCTTTTTAATAAAATACATATATCTTGAGATTAAAAAGGTTCCCATTGGGATATAACTCGTATAGAAAGATAAAAATACATATTTGAAGCAAAATCGGGACAATACAATAATATATGTATATCCTTTTATTTTAAATATTGCTGTTATGAAATTAAATTTGACTTCAAAGTTAAAAATATTTGTCATAGGAACGTAATTCTTTTAGAAAAACAAAAATGTCGATTTTAATCAAAATTGGAATAAGGATATGGGTAGCTTCCATATATCCTTTTTATTAAAATATTAATTTTTTTAGAAAAAAATTTGAAATAGGGATACAAATCAGTTAGAAAAACAAAAATTAAAGCTTTTTAGCAAAACTGGAGCAAGGACTTTGGTAACTCCCATATATCCTTTTTTAGAGATAGTATAATAATAAAATTTTTCAAAAGTTTTTAATTCATTTAGAAAAAAAAGTGTAAATTCTAAGCAAAATTGTATCATACACCGCAAATATCCGTTATAAAAAAATATTTATTAAAAAAAATTTGTTCTTGAAGCTTAAGGTTGTTTCTCCATTAAACCATTTTCCATTTTCTTATACAAACTTTAGGCAAAAAAGCAAATTTAGGAATCACTGTTTTTTGTTTGTAACCTATTTGTGTTTTTTTTTGTGAAAACATGTATTTACAAGCGACCTTGATATAAGTCTTATTGTTTTGTCATTGTTCTCATAACAAGAATATTTAAATAAAATTACGCACAAGTAGTTTTTTTTATAAAAAGTTAATAATTTTATTAAAAGACTCATTACAAACAAACAAAAAATCATACCCCATTAGCATGTTAAATGAAAGGTGTTAAACGTTTTTGGCATATTTAATGGTTTGAATTTATAAAAACCATATTATGTTCGCAGTAATTTATTAAAAAAAATATTTCTTGTATTATTCAAGTGTTTTTTTTAACATATTTTTTGTTGATGTTATATATGAGGTTGTAGGAGGGGGAAAACTAATGACATTAAAGGCATTTTAAATATTTTTTAAGTTTTCAATGAGTTTAATATTGGTTTGTTAATTTATTTATTTTATTTTTTTTTTATTTTCCTTGTAAACTATTTAACGAAAGTTATGGCCAAGGTTGCTTAAAGTATTTTTACTTTAAAATTCATTTGTTGTTATAATAATCATTGATTATATTTAAATTAGAAATTAAAATAAAAAAAAATAATAATTTTTCAAAAAACCATTTTAGATGCAATTTTTGATGGCGGCGTTTGCTTGTGCTTAAGAGTTGCTCTACTAGGCAGGTTGCTGTCTTAAGTCTTTGGTTTTTTAGGAGAGTATTTTAACTTTTGTTGTTTCTTTCTCTTTTTCTCTTTTTTTGTTATTGCATAAGTTTGTTATATTTTTTTTTGAGGAAATTGTTAAACATTTCACGTTATTTGTTGTTATACTTTAAAATAATATTTTTGTTATTTGTTGTTGTGTTTTTGTTTTTTTTATTTTTTTTTTTTTTCAAGTAAACAGAAACACTTTCGTTTTTGTTAAGGTAGTGTTTTTTATATTTTTGTATAATTTTTGCTACAAATTTATATGCCATTAAATTTCCTGTTAAACTCAAAATGCGCCCACGCATGCAATTTTATTATTTTTTGGTAATATCAATTAAGTGTTTTACTTTTTGTTGTTAAAAATGTTGTGTAAAGTTTAATACATAATTATTGTTTAGAGAAATCGTTTTCCCCTTTCGTTTATTCAAGTGTTTAAGGTTCAATTATTAAAGAATAAAAATTTAAAATTATAATTTGAATGAAATATTATCATTATAGTTTAAGCAGTCATTTGCTTTTTGTTTAAGAATCAGTTTTACAAATTGTTTTGCTTTTATAAAACTTATAGCAAGTAAATGGTTATCAGTAAGATTCTCTTTTTAAGGATTAAGTTGACCTAAAGCCTTTTCTAATAATTTATAAAGCTATTTATTGCATAAAGCTGGAAAAAACATTAAACCAATTTGCATATATCGAAGAGTATGCTTTTTTCTTTCAAAATAAAAGTACTTTTCATAAACAGACACACACTCATACCAAAAAACGTATTTTCACACGCGTTCACTTTTTTTAAATGTTGCAACTTAATGCAACGTGTAAGTGAAGGTAAACTATAAAATAAAGAAAAACCATAAAAAACAAATAAATTAATAAATTTTAAACTTAATCCCGTTTATTCACATAAACAAAGTTTATTGCAAATAAAATTTAAAAGGAAAAAAAGGCTTAAAATATTTGGCAACAACAAAATGTGTTTAATTTAATTTTTTTTAACTTGGTTATTTTTTTGAAATAAATATTTTTTTAGACCAAAACCATATTCAAATTGAGTTATAGTGAACAACCAGACCCTTGTTGATAAATCTCTGATGGGGTGTATGTCGAAAACTATAACAGCTAAAACAAAAAAAGTTGGATAGAAGCAAAGGGCGTGAAAGCCTCCCCTGCAAACAGGCTCTTTTTGGGAACTCTTAAATACGGCATATCTCGAAAACTACAACAGCTTTCGACCTTAACCCTACTAAAAAATAATTGTAAGGAAACACTACATTTGGGAAATAATTAGTAAGGGGAGTAAAAACTCCCCTGCAGAAGACTATTTTGTAAGGTATTAGATACGGTATGTTATGAAAACTAAAACAGCTATCGAATCAGAGAGCTAGTGACTTTACACCTGCTACAAAGAATTTCTCTTATCGTGTGTCTATTTGGGGCAATCTACTGCCGTATATTTCGAAAAGTATTACTTCTATTAGTTCAGAGAGCAAGAGTGGAGTCTTGATTTCTATTTAAACAGACCCATAATTTTTTTTTGCTTTTTTTTTTTAAACCTGATTCCAACAGCTATCGGTTTCCATGACAAGCCTGATTATGTTGTTTTTATTTCATAAAATTTTTCTCCTCCTTAAAAATATCTTGTAGTTTAAACTTTTGTTTCAGTAAAAGCATCCGCAGTTTAAAATATGTTGTTTCCAGCTTAATGCGTTTAAAAGTTGAGATTAAAAAAAAAATACTTTTTTTACAGGGTTTTTCGTAGGTTAAGTTTGTCTTAATGCATTTCAGGGGTTCTTACACCAAATCGTCAGGAGACTTTAACTGAATTTTAAAAAAACTCTTGAATATTTTCTGCCTTTATATAAAAACCTTAATAAACTTATTGAGAATTATAATAAAACACCAATAAACCATTTTTCGCTATGAGCTGTTTTGATTTTTTTTCTTTTTTACCTTTGAGTAACTTTGTTTATAACTAAATGTATTTTCAGGATTACTGAAAACAAAACCTTTTTGTATTAACCCAATTTCCAAAGGTTCTTCAGGATAAGATCTCAAATTTCTTCGTTTATTTACAGGGTTTGAAAATTGTTAAAAATACTTTTTTTTTAAATGCAAACAACCCGATTGCCTTTTAAAACCGGTTTTGCTTTTTTAGTAATCTAAATATTTTCCGTTAAAATTAGCAAGTACTTCTTTTTAGTTTAAAAAAATACCAACAAATTTTTTTAAAAAAATTGAAACCCGGTTGGTCGTAAAACCGGTTTTACATTTTTTTTAATTTTTTGGTAATATTTTTTGTGGATACTTTATGTACTTTTATAACAAATAAATCAGATATTTTAAACTAATTATTTATTTAGCCAACATTTGTTGAATATTTAAGGAAAATCATCCAAACACAAAAGCAACAAACAAACAAAATTTTAAAATTATTTTTATTGCTTTTATAATCAAAAACATATTTTTATTGTATTAATTTATTGACTAACAAAATGCTTAAACTATTTTTTACGAGGAGATTGAAGCACATGTCGACTTTGCCTTAACGTTATCTGTTAAAATTTTTTTATATTCAATTAAAAATGTTTTTTTTTTTTTTATTTTTTTTTAGAAATTTCGATTAAATAACAAAAAACTAATTTAAACAAAAAACAAACCTTTTGTCTTGGGATTTATTTATGACCCATTTATTATTTATTTTGTAGTCGAACCATATTCATTTCATAGCATTTTCTAGACACAATCAACTGCAAGCAACAATTTTTGTTGTTAGCGTTTCGCAGAGTATCTAATTTATGTTTAATATCAATTACATTATGCCTTCATATTGGCAACACCAATATAAAGTGTTCGATTCCAAAGCAGACACACTAACAACAACAACAACAACACTAATGTAAAAATGCTCTATATAGTCTAAATTTAACACAAATTGGAGCATTCATTCATTTATTTAACAATTAATGTGGTTTTCACTGCATGAACATAAACATGAACAAAAATGTTTCCTTCTATTTTTTTTTCTAATTTTGGTGTAAATATGTTTTGGTTTGTAGTTTTTTGTTTAAGGTACTATTAAGAGTGTAAAATTCGGTCAAACTTTAGAGCGTTGCTTTTAATTTTTCGCGCAACTGCTGGCATGTGCAAGTTGGGCAGGATTTTGGGATTTTTTTCCGACCCAACAGTCAGGTCTGTTTTTCTACTTAAAATTAACTTGAATTTATTCTTTTTATGAGCAAATTTTGTTGCCCTCCATTAAAAAAATATATATTATATGAAACTAATAAATTTTTTTTAATCGGATTTTATGTGAACAATGATTTAGTAGCTGGTGTAAAAATTGTTCCAAGCAGATAAATAAATAATTTTCTTTGCTAACCACGTTATTAGTAAGTGGGAAATCAAATACTGACTCAACTTGTTGAAGTTTTTGGTTTGGGATTTTTAATTTACCCTACACTTCATGAGTAGTCATGAATGCCTCAAATCCCTTTTTAAATTTGAACAAAAGTTTTTTCAAATTTAAACAAAAGTTTTTTCATGTTCCAAGTTACTAAGCCTTGGTTTATCTGCATGTCCGCATTCCGTCCGTATCTAAAGCCACTTTAAATCATTGGTGCAGGAAGACTATTCTAAGGGTGGGAATTGACCCCCCATAGAAATCCTTTGCCACAAAAGAATTTCAAAATTGTTCTAGAAACAATTTTTTGATTCATGCGCTTCATGCACTTACAGTTTCTGGGCCCCTTAAAAAAATTTTTAGTTACCCCAATGCCGTAAATATAATGTTTTAATTTATTTTAACTAAACTAAAAGGACAGAGTTTTTTTTGTCTTTCTCAAATAAAATCCTTTATTAAGTCAAAAATCACCTACAAAATAGCAATTAAATATCATTTGTTGAGGTGTAGGGCCTTACAAAGACGTGCTTAACTTATTTCGACTTTCTTACAATATTTTTTCTTTTCTTGTAGCAAAAAAGAAAAAAGAAAACGACTTAAAATGTAACGCACTCAAATTTCAAACAAAACCCCATAAAAACAAAAAAAAACTCTTTTTTTGCCCACATTTTGTTTTCAGCAGCTGTAAACTATAAAAATGAAATAAATTGTTAGTTTTAGGTTTAATTTAAGTTTTTTTTGCTTAACCACTTTAAGAGGGTCTTTTTACTATTTCTCTACTTGTTTTGTGCAAAACCAAAATTATTATGCAATTTAATTTAATATTGTTTTTGTTACTTATTTTAAGAGAAAGAAAATGTTGGAGGGAATTTCTGCAAATGTTTTTTAGTAATTTTTTGAAAGCAATTTTTTTTAAATTCAAATAAATTATTTCTTAGGTAATAATATTAAAAATATATATCTTTTCAAGCTTATAATACATATTACCTTTTAGGACTAAAATTTTTTTCGAGTTAATTTATATATAAAAAAAGCAGGTACAAAAAAAGTACTTTTCACATTCTTTTTTTTTGCAAAAATAAATTAAAATTTTGTAATTTTAACAGGAATAAATATTATTTTAAATTTTATGAAAGTCATAACCGTAACAACTATTATTTTAATAATTGATCTATTTTAAAACAAAAGAAAAAAATATATCCGCAAAAAAAAAAATTTAAAAAAAATGTTTTTGGAAGAAAAAAAATAATAAACTGCAAGTAAATAAAAATCTTTTCACATGTTTTGATATTCATTTTTTGTCACAATTAAAACAGTTCCAGAAAATTATATAAAAATATTTTAAAAATGCCTTTTACAGCCAGTTTTACAACTTTTTAATAAAAAAAATAGAATACGGCATTTTTAAGCTATTTTACTTCTCTTATTATTTTGTTTAAATTGCATAAAAATATTGTAAGTTTTTTTGCTTAAAATTATTTTTTTATAAATTTAAAGTTAAAAACACAAAAATTAGAAAAGATATTTTTGGATTTTTGTCGATTGCTGATTTTCAAGTCTTTAATCTAAATGCTTTCTCCATATTTCTTTAAGCTTAGATAAAACTAATGTATGTGAATTTAAAATTTTCTTTTGTTATTTTTCACTAAAATTAAAAATACCAATGAATATGGTTATTCTCTATTAATAAAAATATCAGTACCAGAAGTAAATTTGGTCCAAAGAATTTTTATGTAAGAAAATATTCAAACAAAGTTTTGCTGCAATTGGCCAATACAAGTTTTAATAGAAACGTAAAGGAAAATAAATTATGGTAGGCTTAATATGATCGGGCTTAGTCGACTATAACTTTTTTACTTCTTTCAATTTAGCGAAATATATAAATTTTTTTCACACCTTTTTGTTTTGTTTAAACCGAAATATATATATTTCGCTCACTAAATACTAGCCAAGTATTTAAAACCAGCAAATATATTTATTTATAAAAATTTTTACAGCTCTTTTAGAAACAATTGTTAGATTAATTTCATCAAATCTTAATGGAAAAAGAATACGGGAATTTTAAGACTTTTTTCTTATACATTTTAACCGTCTCTTAAATTGCACTAAAATTTGTTTCAGTTGTGGTTTTTTTTTTGGTTTTTGTTTTTTAAGCCATCAAAAATAAAATTAAGCCTAGTTGCTACTTTTTTTATTTTCCCTACAATAGAAACTGCACAAAATTTAACTAAATGGGAATTTTAACATTTTTCTCGTACAACTAACCAGAACTTGGTTAACAACAGTAGATATTAATTTTTATTTTATGTGTTTCGGTATAAGGAAATATAGATAGATAAAATATTTTTTCTTTAGAAATGTGTTTATTAGCTAAGTTTTTTAAAGATTTGAATTAATTCTAATATTTTCAAACCTTTTTGAATTGAAGCTTAATACCCTTACTTCTTTAATGGAAATGCCATACGGGAATTATAAGCTTTTCTTTGAAAGGCTTCATTAAAATTTACTAACAATAATAACAATTTTATTGTTTGTTTTTGAAAACGTAATCCAAGTATTCTAGCAATAATGTATTTAATCTTCCGTTTTTTTAATTTTTTTTAATAAACAACCAGAATATGTTTTTAATAAAGATAACTTTGAAAATTTTTTAAAAAAAAAAAAAAAAGCTTTTTTCAGTTTCAAAAGAGAAGAGAAAAATAATTATTGTGTTGAATTGCAGGCAAATTAATTTATTTAAA